>CM055124.1:177969066-179169066 GCA_029206835.1 Rana muscosa
ACTAGGTGGCGGTGTTGTATGTTTTTTTTTTTGCACTACATAGTCTTGCAATGTGTTTACTTTTTAGAAGGAAGGGATTTTTCCCTAGGGGAAAGTCTTTTCATTCTAAATGTTCATAAGTTAGAATGTAAATATGGGTTTCTGTGTATTTCCTTCTCTACAGGTGGACGCCGAGCAAGTCATTGAGAAAGGTTGGCTTAGCTATTGTAGTCGGGAGGGAAATATATTTAAAAAAAAAACACAAATGTGGTTTATTGTGACATTGAGAATGTGATGTACACTAGTGATGAGCCGAACACCCCCGGGTTCGGTTCGCACCAGAACCCGCGAACGGACCGAAAGTTCGTACGAACATTAGAACCCTATTAAATACAATGGATGCGAACGTTCGAATTCTAAAGTGCTAATTATAACAACTATTATGCATGTTATTGTCCTAAAAAGGGTTTGGGAACCCGGGTTCTGCACCAGGGGACATGTATCAATGCAAAAAGAAGTTTTAAAAACGGTCGTTTTTCGGGAGCAGTCATTTTAATGATGCATAAAGTGAAAAAAAAAAAGTCAAATATTCCTTTAAATATCGTACCTGGGGGGTGTCTAAAGTATGCCTGTGAAGTGCCACGTGTTTCCCGTGTTTAGAACTGTCCCTGCACAAAATGACACTTCTAAAGGAAAAAAAAGCCATTTAAAACTGCTTGCGGCTTTAATGTAATGTCTGGTCCCGGTAATATGGATGAAAATCTTTAAGAAAAATGGCATAGCTACCCCATGACCCCCCCCCCTACCCCAGCCCATTACCAGCCCCTTTGGGTCTTGTATGGATATTAAGGGGAACCCCGCACATAAAATAAAAAAGGCCCTATATACTCTGAACAGCCGTATACAGGCGGTGCATACAAGACAGGGACTGTAGGTTTGTTCTTATGTAGAATCTGTTTGTAATTTTGAACAGGTACATTGTTAAAGTGTAGCTCCAGCCCAAAAATCTATTTTTAAACTTTTTGGAAAACATAGGTAAGGGTTATCACCCCTGTAACATTTGTTTTGCTGTCTGTGCCCCTGTTCAGAACATTTCACCTCACTTTCCGTCCCAATGTCAACTGTTTTTGAAATGTGGTGTTTTTCTTGAAACAAGGATTGCTGATAAAGCATCAGTACAGAGGAGACACCTTTCTCCCATATTTATTCTTACAGGAGAGAATTTTCCTTCCTAGGGGTAGATTTCCTCTCACTTCCTGTTGTCTTCTTGCGTTTGCAAGTAGGAGTCGTTTGTAAGTTGGATGTTTGAAAGTAGGGACCTGCCGTATATACTCTGCAGAAATAGGCCCCTTAGTTGTTGGTGTTGGCACAACACTGTAAGCACTCACAGTTACTCTTGGTTGGTGCTGGAACGCCCTGCTGTCAACTATTATATCAGGAATTTTAATTACATATAATTGTTGAACAGTGGTAGTAAAAATTGGGCCTTTGATGGTGGTGCTGGTGCCACAACACTGTAAGCCCTGACAGTTACTCTTGGTGGGTGCAGCAATGGGCCCTGCTGTGAATTATTAGATCAAGAATTGTAATTGCATGCCCCTGTTGAACAGGGGCTGAAAAATTGGGCCTTTCGTGGTGGTGGTGGTGGTGGTGGTGTTGCCACAACACTGTAAGCCCTCAGAGTTACTCTTGGTGGGTGCAGGAATGGGCCCTGCTGTGAATTATTAGATCAAGAATTGTAATTACATGCCCCTTTTGAACAGGGGCTGAAAAATTGGGCCTTTCGTGGTGGTGGTGGTGGTGGTGTTGCCACAACACTGTAAGCCCTCAGAGTTACTCTTGGTGGGTGCAGGAATGGGCCCTGCTGTGAATTATTAGATCAAGAATTGTAATTACATGCCCCTTTTGAACAGGGGCTGAAAAATTGGGCCTTTCGTGGTGGTGGTGGTGGTGGCGTTGCCACAACACTGTAAGCCCTCAGAGTTACTCTTGGTGGGTGCAGCAATGGGCCCTGCTGTGAATTATTAGATCAAGAATTGTAATTGCATGCCCCTGTTGAACAGGGGCTGAAAAATTGGGCCTTAGGCACTGGTGGCACAACACTACAACCCCTCACAGATACGTTACTTGGAGCACAGCAATGAGCCCTGTTGCAAAGTATTGCTTCAAAAATTGTAATGACACGCCCCTGTTAAACAGGGGCTGAAAAATTGGGCCTTAGGCACTGGTGCCACAACACTCCAACCCCTCACAGATACTGTACTTGGAGCACAGCAATGAGCCCTATGGCAAATTATTGCTAAAAAAATTGTAATTACACGCCCCTGTAAAACAGGGGCTGAAAAATTGGGCCTTAGCCACTGGTGGCAGCACCCATAAACAAAAGTGATCTTCCAAGCTATCATCATCAATCGTATCATTGAGGACTCGGAGGAGGAGGATAGCCAGTCAACATAACAGCACAGGCACTCAGCATCAGCATCAGTCTTGAAGGGATGTGACATGTTAAAATCAATTAGTCTGTTATATCAGCATCAGGTGTGTGGTAGCTGGTGGTGATCCAAGACTGGTTCATCTTGATGAAAGTCAGTCGATCAACCGAGTCGGTGGACAGGCGCACCCTGTGATCCGTGACAAATCCTCCAGCAGCACTGAATGTGCGTTCCGAAAGAACGCTGGATGCAGGACAGGCCAGTAGCTCAATTGCATACTGTGCAAGCTCTGGCCAGTGATCCATCCTCAAGACCCAGTAAGCCAGAGGATTTTCGGTGGGGAAGGTGTCCAAGTCTGACCTTGCCCCTAGATATTCCTGCACCATGTTTATCAGACGCTGGCGATGGTTGCTGGAACCGATCATACTTTGGGGCTGCGGACTAAAGAATTGTCTGAACGCATCGGTCAGACGGCCACCTTCCCCACCGCTCCTTCTTTGACTGGCCGAAGCCTCAGCAACTCGTTGTCCAGGACCAGGAGTTTGTAACCTCCCAGTCTCTGGGAACGCGTTGCACAGACCTTTCTGCAAGGCCTCCCGGAGTTGTCTCATCCTCTGCTCCCTCTGCGAAGGTAACATAAGGTCCGCAACCTTACCCTTGTACCGTGGATCAAGGAGAGTGGCCAGCCAGTAATGGTCCCTCTCCTTGATCCGAAGAATACGAGGATCCTTCCGCAGACTTTGCAGGATCAGGGAGGCCATGCAGCGTAGGTTTGCTGAGGCATTCGCTCCGGAGTCCTCTGGGTCACTAAGGACAACATGATCCGCAGCCACCTCCTCCCAGCCACGTACAAGTCCACTGGTTTCTTGGGACTGTAAATCATCCCTAAAAGACTGCTGCTGATGATGCTGAGTGCCAGCCTCCACCTCCATGCTGACACAATCCTCCTCCTCCTCCTCCTCCTCTTCCTCTTCCTGTGCGATGGGTGGGACAGAAGGAACACTGTCTGGGTAAAGGGGGCCTTGAGAGGCAAGGAAGTCCTCCTCTTCCTGCCTCTGTTCTGCCTCAAGTGCCCTGTCCATTATTCCACGCAGCGTGTGCTCCAACAGGTGGACAAGAGGTACAGTGTCACTGATGCATGCACTGTCACTGCTCACCATCCTCGTGGCCTCCTCAAATGGTGCCAGGACAGTGCATGCATCCCTGATCATGCCCCACTGGCGTGGAGAAAAAAAACCAAGCTCCCCTGACCCTGTCCTGGTGCCGTAGTCACACAGGTACTCATTGATGGCCCTCTGCTGCGTGTGCAGCCGCTGCAGCATGGCCAACGTTGAGTTCCACCTGGTGGGCATGTCACATATAAGGCGGTTCTTGGGCAGGTTCAACTCCTTTTGCAGCTCAGCCAGGCGAGCACTGGCATTATAAGATCTGCGGAAATGCACACAGACTTTCCTGGCCTGCCTCAGGACATCCTGTAAGCCCGGGTACCTGCCCAAGAACCGCTGCACCACCAGGTTAAGGACGTGAGCCACACAGGGCACCTGGGTCAGTTGTCCCTGTCGGAGGGCGGAGAGGAGGTTGGTGCTATTGTCGCAAACCACCATTCCTGGCTTAAGCTGGCGTGGCGTCAACCACCTCTCGGCCTGGCCCTGCAGAGCAGACAGGACCTCTGCCCCAGTGTGGCTTCTGTCCCCCAAACACACCAGCGCAAGCACGGCATGGCATCTTTTTGCCTGCGTACTTGCGTAGCCCCGTGAACGGCTACGGAGCACCGCTGGTTCATAGGACAAACCACAGGAAGAGGCCATGGAGGAAGAAGAAGAGGAGGGGGTGGAGGAGAGAGGTGTGTCACAACCAGTAGTAGCATTTTGGAGGCGTGGCGGTGGAACAACCTCCAACACTACTGCACCTTGTCCTGCATCCTTTCCAGCTGCCAAAAGAGTGACCCAATGGGCCGTGAAAGAAAGGTAACGTCCCTGTCCATGCCTGCTGGACCATGAGTCAGCGGTAATATGCACCTTACCGCTGACCGCCCTGTCCAGCGAGGCCAAGACATTGCCTTCCACATGCCGGTAGAGAGCCGGAATAGCCTTCCGTGAGAAAAAGTGGCGTTTGGGAACCTGCCACTGAGGAACCGCACATTGCACAAACTCACGGAAGGGGGCCGAGTCTACCAACTGAAAAGGCAGCAGTTGAAGCGCTAGCAATTTAGCCAAGCTAGCATTCAACCGCTGGGCATGTGGATGGCTGGGAGTGAACTTCTTTCGACGGTCCAGCAGCTGGGGCAGGGAAATTTGCCTGCTAGAATCGGACGTCGGTGTACTGCTAGCAGAGTGGCCGCAAGTACTTGGCTGTGACACACCTAATTCTACACCTTCATTCCTCTCAGTGCATGTTTCAGAGAGGACTGAAGTTATAGTGGGGTTGGAGATCCCAGCTGATGCGGTGCAAGGAGAGGTCCGCTTTGTTCTTTGGTGTGGGTCTTTGAGGTAGGCTTGCCAACGAGCTGCATGGCAGGTCAACATATGTCTGGTCAGGCATGTGGTACCCAAGCGGCTGATGTTTTGGCCACACGATATACGCTTGAGACATATGTTGCAAACAGCAGCTGTGCGATCTGATGCACTAGCCTCAAAAAAGGCCCACACCAAGGAACTTTTTGAATGACGGGCAGAGGCAGCGCCCTGCACAGGCGGAGCTCTGCGGTGTGATTCCGTCGGTGTACTGCCCTTACGCTGGCCACCAAAGGGCATCCTGCCTCGTTGGAGATGTGCCTCCTCCTCATCCTCCTCCTCCTCCTCTCTCCTATTAGGCACCCACGTGGAGTCAGTGACCTCATCATCCCCTCCCTCCTCATCACTGGAGCCAATCTGGCAGTATGCTGCAGCTGCTGGAACATGACTGCCAGATTGGTGTCCTTCTTGAGCATCCCCTCTGTCTGCTCTCACGCTACTGCCTTCCTGTAGCTGGGTTTCATCATCAGACCCTTCGAAACGCTGGGCATCCTCCTGGAGCATGTACCCAACACTGTGCTCAAACAGTTCGGGGGACTCCTCAGGAGGAGGACATGGTGGGTCTAGGGAAGGAGTGACTGATGATGAGTCTGACATTGATACCAGGGAAGAGGACGCTTTGGCAGCTGCTTTGCCAGTACCCTGAGCCTGGGTGAGAGAGGATGAGGAGGAGGAGGAGGGCTTGGTCATCCACTCTACCAAGTCTTCGGCATGATGTGGCTCAACATGTCCAGCTGCCGAAAACAAGGACAAGCGTGTCCCATGGCCATGTGCTGATGACAATGCACCGCGTCCACGACCAGCACTGTTGCCCCCAGACACAGAGCCTGCTTGCCCTCTTTTATTGCCTCCTGACTGTCTGCCTCTCCTTGTTTGCCTTCCAGACATTCTAATAGATGGCCTGCAGGGAGATGGGAAAAAAACAATAAGGGCTACCTTCAGGTGTCCTTCTCTGTCCCTTTACTTAAGGATTTCTAAATATGGTTGAGGATTATTGCTTTTGCACAGAATAGCACAACGACAATTTCCCTGACTGTCCAAAAAACAAGGATTTCAAAGATGGTTGATGAGGAATGCTTTGGCACACTATAGCACAAGGAGAAATCCCCTCACTTTCCTTCTTTGTCCCTAGAAACAAGGACTGGCACAGTGAAAGAAACTGACACTCTCCCTACCTACAGTTTTCTGTCCCTAGAAAAAATGTTTTTTTAAAGCACACTATAGCACAAGGAGAAATCCCCTCACTTTCCTTCTTTGTCCCTAGAAACAAGGACTGGCACAGTGAAAGAAACTGACACTCTCCCTACCTACAGTTTTCTGTCCCTAGAAAAAATGTTTTTTTAAAGCACACTATAGCACAAGGAGAAATCCCCTCACTTTCCTTCTTTGTCCCTAGAAACAAGGACTGGCACAGTGAAAGAAACTGACACTCTCCCTACCTACAGTTTTCTGTCCCTAGAAAAAATGTTTTTTTAAAGCACACTATAGCACAAGGAGAAATCCCCTCACTTTCCTTCTTTGTCCCTAGAAACAAGGACTGGCACAGTGAAAGAAACTGACACTCTCCCTACCTACAGTTTTCTGTCCCTAGAAAAAATGTTTTTTTAAAGCACACTATAGCACAAGGAGAAATCCCCTCACTTTCCTTCTTTGTCCCTAGAAACAAGGACTGGCACAGTGAAAGAAACTGACACTCTCCCTACCTACAGTTTTCTGTCCCTAGAAAAAATGTTTTTTTAAAGCACACTATAGCACAAGGAGAAATCCCCTCACTTTCCTTCTTTGTCCCTAGAAACAAGGACTGGCACAGTGAAAGAAACTGACACTCTCCCTACCTACAGTTTTCTGTCCCTAGAAAAAATGTTTTTTTAAAGCACACTATAGCACAAGGAGAAATCCCCTCACTTTCCTTCTTTGTCCCTAGAAACAAGGACTGGCACAGTGAAAGAAACTGACACTCTCCCTACCTACAGTTTTCTGTCCCTAGAAAAAATGTTTTTTTAAAGCACACTATAGCACAAGGAGAAATCCCCTCACTTTCCTTCTTTGTCCCTAGAAACAAGGACTGGCACAGTGAAAGAAACTGACACTCTCCCTACCTACAGTGTTCTGTCCCTCGAAAAAATGTTTTTTTAAAGCACACTATAGCACAAGGAGAAATCCCCTCACTTTCCTTCTTTGTCCCTAGAAACAAGGACTGGCACAGTGAAAGAAACTGACACTCTCCCTACCTACAGTTTTCTGTCCCTAGAAAAAATGTTTTTTTAAAGCACACTATAGCACAAGGAGAAATCCCCTCACTTTCCTTCTTTGTCCCTAGAAACAAGGACTGGCACAGTGAAAGAAACTGACACTCTCCCTACCTACAGTTTTCTGTCCCTAGAAAAAATGTTTTTTTAAAGCACACTATAGCACAAGGAGAAATCCCCTCACTTTCCTTCTTTGTCCCTAGAAACAAGGACTGGCACAGTGAAAGAAACTGACACTCTCCCTACCTACAGTTTTCTGTCCCTAGAAAAAATGTTTTTTTAAAGCACACTATAGCACAAGGAGAAATCCCCTCACTTTCCTTCTTTGTCCCTAGAAACAAGGACTGGCACAGTGAAAGAAACTGACACTCTCCCTACCTACAGTTTTCTGTCCCTAGAAAAAATGTTTTTTTAAAGCACACTATAGCACAAGGAGAAATCCCCTCACTTTCCTTCGTTGTCCCTAGAAACAAGGACTGGCACAGTGAAAGAAACTGACACTCTCCCTACCTACAGTTTTCTGTCCCTAGAAAAAATGTTTTTTTAAAGCACACTATAGCACAAGGAGAAATCCCCTCACTTTCCTTCTTTGTCCCTAGAAACAAGGACTGGCACAGTGAAAGAAACTGACACTCTCCCTACCTACAGTGTTCTGTCCCTAGAAAAAATGTTTTTTTAAAGCACACTATAGCACAAGGAGAAATCCCCTCACTTTCCTTCTTTGTCCCTAGAAACAAGGACTGGCACAGTGAAAGAAACTGACACTCTCCCTACCTACAGTTTTCTGTCCCTAGAAAAAATGTTTTTTTAAAGCACACTATAGCACAAGGAGAAATCCCCTCACTTTCCTTCTTTGTCCCTAGAAACAAGGACTGGCACAGTGAAAGAAACTGACACTCTCCCTACCTACAGTTTTCTGTCCCTAGAAAAAATGTTTTTTTAAAGCACACTATAGCACAAGGAGAAATCCCCTCACTTTCCTTCTTTGTCCCTAGAAACAAGGACTGGCACAGTGAAAGAAACTGACACTCTCCCTACCTACAGTTTTCTGTCCCTAGAAAAAATGTTTTTTTAAAGCACACTATAGCACAAGGAGAAATCCCCTCACTTTCCTTCTTTGTCCCTAGAAACAAGGACTGGCACAGTGAAAGAAACTGACACTCTCCCTACCTACAGTGTTCTGTCCCTAGAAAAAAATGTTTTTTTAAAGCACACTATAGCACAAGGAGAAATCCCCTCACTTTCCTTCTTTGTCCCTAGAAACAAGGACTGGCACAGTGAAAGAAACTGACACTCTCCCTACCTACAGTTTTCTGTCCCTAGAAAAAATGTTTTTTTAAAGCACACTATAGCACAAGGAGAAATCCCCTCACTTTCCTTCTTTGTCCCTAGAAACAAGGACTGGCACAGTGAAAGAAACTGACACTCTGCCTACCTACAGTTTTCTGTCCCTAGAAAAAATGTTTTTTTAAAGCACACTATAGCACAAGGAGAAATCCCCTCACTTTCCTTCTTTGTCCCTAGAAACAAGGACTGGCACAGTGAAAGAAACTGACACTCTCCCTACCTACAGTTTTCTGTCCCTAGAAAAAATGTTTTTTTAAAGCACACTATAGCACAAGGAGAAATCCCCTCACTTTCCTTCTTTGTCCCTAGAAAAAAGGACTGGCACAGTGAAAGAAACTGACACTCTCCCTACCTACAGTTTTCTGTCCCTAGAAAAAATGTTTTTTTAAAGCACACTATAGCACAAGGAGAAATCCCCTCACTTTCCTTCTTTGTCCCTAGAAACAAGGACTGGCACAGTGAAAGAAACTGACACTCTCCCTACCTACAGTTTTCTGTCCCTAGAAAAAATGTTTTTTTAAAGCACACTATAGCACAAGGAGAAATCCCCTCACTTTCCTTCTTTGTCCCTAGAAACAAGGACTGGCACAGTGAAAGAAACTGACACTCTCCCTACCTACAGTTTTCTGTCCCTAGAAAAAATGTTTTTTTAAAGCACACTATAGCACAAGGAGAAATCCCCTCACTTTCCTTCTTTGTCCCTAGAAACAAGGACTGGCACAGTGAAAGAAACTGACACTCTCCCTGCCTACAGTTTTCTGTCCCTAGAAAAAATGTTTTTTTAAAGCACACTATAGCACAAGGAGAAATCCCCTCACTTTCCTTCTTTGTCCCTAGAAACAAGGACTGGCACAGTGAAAGAAACTGACACTCTCCCTACCTACAGTTTTCTGTCCCTAGAAAAAATGTTTTTTTAAAGCACACTATAGCACAAGGAGAAATCCCCTCACTTTCCTTCTTTGTCCCTAGAAACAAGGACTGGCACAGTGAAAGAAACTGACACTCTCCCTACCTACAGTTTTCTGTCCCTAGAAAAAATGTTTTTTTAAAGCACACTATAGCACAAGGAGAAATCCCCTCACTTTCCTTCTTTGTCCCTAGAAACAAGGACTGGCACAGTGAAAGAAACTGACACTCTCCCTACCTACAGTTTTCTGTCCCTAGAAAAAATGTTTTTTTAAAGCACACTATAGCACAAGGAGAAATCCCCTCACTTTCCTTCTTTGTCCCTAGAAACAAGGACTGGCACAGTGAAAGAAACTGACACTCTCCCTACCTACAGTTTTCTGTCCCTAGAAAAAAATGTTTTTTTAAAGCACACTATAGCACAAGGAGAAATCCCCTCACTTTCCTTCTTTGTCCCTAGAAACAAGGACTGGCACAGTAAAACACACTGACACTCTCCCTACCTATCCTTCTCTTTCCCTAAACTAAAGGAATCCAGGTTAAGCAAGAAAGAAATAAATGTCACTGTCCCTGCCTATGCTTGTCTTTCCCTGCTCCGGAACACACTACACTAGGCCGCCGTGCTGGCAGCCTTTTATAGTGTGGGGCGTGTACTAAACACCCTCAGCAATAATTGGCCACAGGCATCCTGCCTGTGGCCAATCATTGCTCTCCTCGCTGCCGGCGCTGTGATTGGCCAAGCATGCGGGGTCACAGTGCATGCTTGGCCAATCACAGCGTCTGGATGACACTGCGATGGCGTAGTGCATTGTGGGCCGTTCGCGCCACTCGAATTTGGCGCAAACGGCCCAAATCGTTCGATCTTCGTCGAACGATCGAACAGCCGATGTTCGAGTCGAACGTATGTTCGACTCGAACACGAAGCTCATCCCTAATGTACACATATAAATATAATATATATAATGAAGCAGCGCTAAATGTCAATAAAAAATGCTAATATTAAGAGTGCTATTAATAAAGTCTAACTTCTCATAAATAAAATGAATGGGGTGACAAAATCATCAATAATGGAATGAAATTAAAAAGTCCAAACAGTGACTAAAAAAATATATAGTGCTAAATAGCCAAACTGGCAGTCCAAATGGCAGCAGCTTATTGCAGGGAGAGAAGCAAAGATGGGTGTGGGAATACACCTTATCACATCAGAAACAAACTGGATCAGATGAACAAATGATGTATAAATAATCCTCCCCCATAGACACCAGCCTCTCACCTCTCTGATGGACCCCACAGGGTCAGTAATAGCCACAAAGATCTCCACTGCTCACAATGAGAACTCCCAATCCTTTTGCGTGACCCGAAACCACTGTAGGGATCTCCACAGCTTACCAGTGTTCTTCCTTAAAGCTAATCTTCCCAATGGACCCCGCGAGGTCAATAATGGCCACAAAGATCTCCACTGCTCACAATGAGAACTTCCAGTCCTTTTGGGTGACCCAGAACCACTATAAGAATCTCCACAGCTTACCAATGTTCTTCCTTAAAACGAATCTTACTCCATAATATTCAGGAAAAAACAAAAAGGGACTCCATAGTGAAGCATGTAAAAGGAAAGCCCCAAGAGAGGCGTTTATTCACATAAAAAACAACTAAAAAACACGTTAAAAACCTAGAGGTAAAAAACAAAATGTTCATAAAATACTAACTTCCGGTCTACGGCCGCAAACCGGAAGTGGACGTCACTTAGGCTCCTCCTCCCGACGTGTTGCGTCACTACACACGTGACTTCATCAAGGGCGTGAATGTGATTTAGCGCTGCTTCATTATATATATTATTTTTATTGTATGTTGGTCACATTATAGAAGTTAGCTGCTAGTTGTCTCCTATTTAATTTTTCAGCATCATTTGCACTTCAGTGTTTCTTTTTTATTTTATTTTTACTGAGTGGTAAGCGCACAAGCACCTTTTTTCTTTATGATGTACACATATGTTTCTCTGCTCTTCTTTCATCTCTGCATTTTATTCCCTTTTCCCCATGTTCAGGTCTGGCACAAACTAACGTTTTTCTAAATTGTTTTGTTTTTTTAGATAGTTTGTGGAGTAGGTCTATGTTGACTCAGGATTGAGAGGCATAGGTTTGATCCAGACACTGGGGAGCAGTGTCCATTAGTGGGGGGAGTATGTAGCGGGTCCTCAATTTAAGGGAAGTGTTTGAGAGATAGTTTGCTCAAACACCCTAATTTGTTAGGGTTTTTACAACCATTTTATCCACAGGGAGAGTGTCGGTGTGCAATTCCCTGTGGCCTACAGGTGGCGCTGCCATAGTAGGCTAAGGTTGAACCGCTAATACAGTGCTGTGCCTTGTGTGTCCCCTCTCAGCAGCCATACGGTGGGTGTGGGCTACCTGCTGGGCATGCTGGGAGAGGATATAAAAGGGGCAGATGCTGCCTGTTCAGGGTTCTTTCTGCGGGGTCCTACCCCAGGTTCTTGTTCCTGTCCGCCCCGGGCACCTTTAGCCTGGGGGCTGGGACCATCTTCATTCGGTCATCGGGAGTCCTACTCCCAGGGAGTGTGTTCCTGTTCCATCCTGGGCACCTTTAGCCCAGAGTGAGGTACTACCATGCTGTTTCTGTCCGCTCTGGGTATGTAAGCCCAGGGACCGCAGTGGAGGCCTGGGGCCCAGCACCTTCGGCTTGGGTCCACCAGGGATCGAGGAATCTTAGGGTGCCGCTTTGCGAGGGGACCCGTATCTAGGATGAGGAGGCCGGGAAGGAACTCTCCGAAGACCCAGTGCAGTGTCATGGGGATGGTAGGGTCCCGGTAACTCTCCGGAGGGATGTTTTCTCCTAAAAAAGGGCCAAAGCTAAAGAAGGGGATCAGTTTCATCAGGTCTGTGGCAGAGACCAACTTCACAGTCTGTGGCAGAGACTGTGCGCCTAGTTGAACTTGCTTGAGAATCTGAGCAAATATCTGTAATGTTTGTGCCTGGACCTCCTCCACACCTTGTACTGTTCTGTTTCTTGCTCCAACCTTTTTCCTATCAGAGACTGTGTTATTGGCTAAGAGAAAATAAACTCTGAGTTGGAGGTTTATCTGGTGTGGACATTCACTTTACTGGGAAGTCAAGGACTTGTCTCTTCTTTAACATAGAGGTGAGAATCAGGCTCTGGAGGTTTTCATGTTCTGACCGTGGAAGACCCAACAACAACAACACTCAACCTGCTCGCACAGGAGGGTACGGGCTGTTAGTGTGGTGTGCCTCTCTCTTCCTGCGTGGAGCCAAAGTTAATGCAGGTAAAGAAAGGGGTCTGTGCACTACATAGGATATTAACAACAGGAGATCTAGTGCCTCTTATACACATACTCCAGAATCTTGGATGAGATGTCAACAGCTCCAGCAGACTTAAAGCACTCATTAGTATTATCCTTTGCTCCTCTCCCAGCTGCTACGTTAAAGATTATGTAGGGAAGGAGGGAGGGGAGAGGAGCTAGGTCAGCACATACAATAAGAAAACACTCCAGAAGAGGAGAGGTCTATGGCATGCAAGGATCGATGGGGCTGTGCAAGTGAACTTACTCCTTCTGAAGAAGTCAAATTTGCTATCAAGTTTATAGATACTGTAAGACTAAGGTGACTAAACTCAAGCGGTAGGTGCGTTTACAATGAGTTGCGCCAGTCCAAAACTGTATTTTAAGGGCAAAGTAGCCCACTTTTACTTAAAAACAAGTCAAAGTTCATACAGATAGATCTTTACCATCACTGGAAAGACATAACATTCAGCCTCCTGGCTTTCTTGTGACAGCTTTACTACTCTGAGTACCTCTGCAGGGTCTCCCTGACCATCAAACACCTGTTGGTCTTCCTGACCATCAAACACATCCCAGTATGCGCAGACACTGAACGTTAGCTCTGCAACCTTTCCTTGCAGCTCCTTAGCTGCGCTTGTCCCTCCTGGACTCTCTCTCTACGGCTTCCAGGCTGCTCCCGTCCCACATGGACTTCCTCTCAGGCTTGGGCCTTCCTCTGTCCCAGCCTGACCTTGATGCACAGCAGCATCTCACATGCCTCCCTTCAAACACTCTGACCTTCCTCTGGAGGGTGGAGTCCTGAGCTCTAATTCTGGCTCCAATACAAAGCCAGCACATGCCTGAGCCATTAGTGTGTCTGCTTCTCCCAAAATCTGTCGCAAACCAACTTTTTACTGAGTAGCACGGGTCACCCTGCTACACTACATATCAAGTGAATAAAAAAAATGTTTATGCAAAAGAATAACTCTGCAAGTACAATGCTTGATTTTTTGTTATTTTAGCCTGAATTTTTGTTGACAGGGTCACTTTAAGTTATACCCCATCCTGACACTATTCATCTGCAACTGTCAACTGCTAGAGTGGCAGGCTAAGTGAGGAGCACTAATGAGTGACCCTAGTCATAGCTTAATGACAGGAGGAGGCATATGATCAAGGTGCTCTTACAAAGACATTTACATCACCGATTAATGTCTCTTGATCCATAATCTTGCCTTGGTCGCCTTTTGGCAGTGACCTGTATTGTACATTATATCAATTGATTTTTCAATTCTTTCTTAGGAAGGCATGTAAAAGAGATCAGCTTGATATACAATAAGTAACCTTATTAACATCAAGTTTCTATATTTAATACATACAGTGAAAGAAATATGGAAGAGCAAAGTTATAAAATGTGAATTAATGAGCACTCACTAAAATTCACTGTACCTTGTAGCCAGGTGACAATAATGTATTGTATACCTGTTGTTTATATCTGTCTTCATGTAAAACTTCCAGATGCAAGCAAATTATATACTGTATTTGTTTTCTTAACTCATGCATACCAGTGCCTGGTATATCAGACTTGCTGAGCTCTAATGAATGTTGCTGTTGTTGAGAGATTAAATAATGTGATCCGAAAGAAAGAAAAAAAAAATAGCTTCATCATCTCCAGCCCTTGAAGTCTCCATGTACTGTAGTCAGTTTCTCTGTAAGTGGCAGAAATGAAACAGAAGTTATTTTACCAAAATAAAAACAGTCAAGGAAATAGGATTTTTTTTTTCATGTTTCTCTCTGCTTATACAGTACCAGTCTTGTTTTTAAGGCTAGTTCTGTGCTGAGTAATGTGAACTAATCCTTATTACTGCATAATAATCACTTGGCTTATATAAGAACACACATTATTATTTTTTTTATTCTTTTTCAAACAAAATGTAATTGTATATAAGCAAAGAACAGTGTACAGTAGTGACATATATTAAGTGCATCTGTTTACTGCGAAGAATACATTTTCGTTGTGTAGTAACCTCAAAGTCATATCTCATACAAACATTGGTTTGAGCTTTCAGATGAAACCTTTACAAAAAGTTCTTAGGACGGATTAAACCATAGCCAAAGTTAGTAAGAACACACATTATTATATCGTAATGATATCACTTATACGATAAGCATGCCCCTATTACTTGTTATGGAAATGTGGGAGGAGGGAGCTCACTAATATACTGTAGGTTATGCAGAGATCAAACAAAGAGGTCTTTTAACCACTTGCTTACTGGGCACTTAAACCCCCCTCCTGCCCAGACCAATTTTCAGCTTTCAGCGCCGATGCACTTTGAATGACAATTGTGCGGTCATACAACGCTGTACCCAAATGAAATTTTTATCATTTTTTTTTTACACAAATGGAGATTTCTTTTGGTGGTATTTGATCACCTCTGGGGTTTTTATTTTGTGTTAAACAAACAAAAAAAGATGGAAAATTTTGAAAAAAATCATGTTTTATATTTTGTTATAAAATTTTGCAAACAGGTAATTTTTCTCCTTCATTGATATGCGCTGATGAGGTGGCACTGATGGGCACTGATAGGCTGCACTAGTGGGCACTGATAGGCTGCACTGGTGGGCACTGATAAGGCAGCACTGATGGGGATTAGGGATGAGCTTCGTGTTCGAGTCGAACATACGTTCGACTCGAACATTGGCTGTTCGATCGTTCGACGAAGATCGAACGATTTGGGCCGTTCGCGCCAAATTCGAGTGACGCGAACGGCCCACAATGCACTACGCCATCGCAGTGTCATCCAGGCGCTGTGATTGGCCAAGCATGCACTGTGACCCCGCATGCTTGGCCAATCACAGCGCCGGCAGCGAGGAGAGCAATGATTGGCCACAGGCAGGATGCCTGTGGCCAATTATTGCTGAGGGTGTTTAGTACACGCCCCACACTATAAAAGGCCGCCAGCACGGCGGCCTAGTGTAGTGTGTTCCGGAGCAGGGATAGAGTAGCATAGGCAGGGACAGTGACTGTTATTTCTTTCTTGCTTAACCTGGATTCCTTTAGTTTAGGGAAAGAGAAGGATAGGTAGGGAGAGTGTCAGTGTGTTTTGTGCTTCTGCTATAGTGTGCTTAAAAAAAACATTTATTCTAGGGACAGAAAACTCTAGGTAGGGACAGTGTCAGTTTCTTTCACTCTGCAAGTCCTTGTTTCCAGGGACCTGTAAGGACAGTGAGTTAATTGTCCTTGTGCTATATTGTGCTTAAAAAAAACATTTATTCTAGGGACAGAAAACTCTAGGTAGGGACAGTGTCAGTTTCTTTCACTCTGCAAGTCCTTGTTTCCAGGGACCTGTAAGGACAGTGAGTTAATTGTCCTTGTGCTATATTGTGATTAAAAAAAACATTTTTTCTAGGGACAGAAAACTGTAGGTAGGGAGAGTGTTTTTTTTCTTTCACTCTGCAAGTCCTTGTTTCCAGGGACCTGTAAGGACAGTGAGTTAATTGTCCTTGTGCTATATTGTGCTTAAAAAAAACATTTATTCTAGGGACAGAAAACTCTAGGTAGGGACAGTGTCAGTTTCTTTCACTCTGCAAGTCCTTGTTTCCAGGGACCTGTAAGGACAGTGAGTTAATTTTCCTTGTGCTATATTGTGATTAAAAAAAACATTTATTCTAGGGACAGAAAACTCTAGGTAGGGACAGTGTCAGTTTCTTTCACTCTGCAAGTCCTTGTTTCCAGGGACCTGTAAGGACAGTGAGTTAATTGTCCTTGTGCTATATTGTGATTAAAAAAAACATTTATTCTAGGGACAGAAAACTCTAGGTAGGGACAGTGTCAGTTTCTTTCACTCTGCAAGTCCTTGTTTCCAGGGACCTGTAAGGACAGTGAGTTAATTTTCCTTGTGCTATATTGTGATTAAAAAAAACATTTTTTCTAGGGACAGAAAACTGTAGGTAGGGAGAGTGTTTTTTTTCTTTCACTCTGCAAGTCCTTGTTTCCAGGGACCTGTAAGGACAGTGAGTTAATTGTCCTTGTGCTATATTGTGCTTAAAAAAAACATTTATTCTAGGGACAGAAAACTCTAGGTAGGGACAGTGTCAGTTTCTTTCACTCTGCAAGTCCTTGTTTCCAGGGACCTGTAAGGACAGTGAGTTAATTTTCCTTGTGCTATATTGTGATTAAAAAAAACATTTATTCTAGGGACAGAAAACTCTAGGTAGGGACAGTGTCAGTTTCTTTCACTCTGCAAGTCCTTGTTTCCAGGGACCTGTAAGGACAGTGAGTTAATTTTCCTTGTGCTATATTGTGATTAAAAAAAAAATTTATTCTAGGGACAGAAAACTCTAGGTAGGGACAGTGTCAGTTTCTTTCACTCTGCAAGTCCTTGTTTCCAGGGACCTGTAAGGACAGTGAGTTAATTTTCCTTGTGCTATATTGTGATTAAAAAAAACATTTTTTCTAGGGACAGAAAACTGTAGGTAGGGACAGTGTCAGTTTCTTTCACTCTGCAAGTCCTTGTTTCCAGGGACCTGTAAGGACAGTGAGTTAATTGTCCTTGTGCTATATTGTGATTAAAAAAAACATTTATTCTAGGGACAGAAAACTCTAGGTAGGGACAGTGTCAGTTTCTTTCACTCTGCAAGTCCTTGTTTCCAGGGACCTGTAAGGACAGTGAGTTAATTTTCCTTGTGCTATATTGTGATTAAAAAAAACATTTTTTCTAGGGACAGAAAACTGTAGGTAGGGAGAGTGTTTTTTTTCTTTCACTCTGCAAGTCCTTGTTTCCAGGGACCTGTAAGGACAGTGAGTTAATTGTCCTTGTGCTATATTGTGCTTAAAAAAAACATTTATTCTAGGGACAGAAAACTCTAGGTAGGGACAGTGTCAGTTTCTTTCACTCTGCAAGTCCTTGTTTCCAGGGACCTGTAAGGACAGTGAGTTAATTTTCCTTGTGCTATATTGTGATTAAAAAAAACATTTATTCTAGGGACAGAAAACTCTAGGTAGGGACAGTGTCAGTTTCTTTCACTCTGCAAGTCCTTGTTTCCAGGGACCTGTAAGGACAGTGAGTTAATTGTCCTTGTGCTATATTGTGATTAAAAAAAACATTTATTCTAGGGACAGAAAACTCTAGGTAGGGACAGTGTCAGTTTCTTTCACTCTGCAAGTCCTTGTTTCCAGGGACCTGTAAGGACAGTGAGTTAATTTTCCTTGTGCTATATTGTGATTAAAAAAAACATTTTTTCTAGGGACAGAAAACTGTAGGTAGGGAGAGTGTTTTTTTTCTTTCACTCTGCAAGTCCTTGTTTCCAGGGACCTGTAAGGACAGTGAGTTAATTGTCCTTGTGCTATATTGTGCTTAAAAAAAACATTTATTCTAGGGACAGAAAACTCTAGGTAGGGACAGTGTCAGTTTCTTTCACTCTGCAAGTCCTTGTTTCCAGGGACCTGTAAGGACAGTGAGTTAATTTTCCTTGTGCTATATTGTGATTAAAAAAAACATTTTTTCTAGGGACAGAAAACTGTAGGTAGGGACAGTGTCAGTTTCTTTCACTCTGCAAGTCCTTGTTTCCAGGGACCTGTAAGGACAGTGAGTTAATTGTCCTTGTGCTATATTGTGATTAAAAAAAACATTTATTCTAGGGACAGAAAACTCTAGGTAGGGACAGTGTCAGTTTCTTTCACTCTGCAAGTCCTTGTTTCCAGGGACCTGTAAGGACAGTGAGTTAATTTTCCTTGTGCTATATTGTGATTAAAAAAAACATTTTTTCTAGGGACAGAAAACTGTAGGTAGGGAGAGTGTTTTTTTTCTTTCACTCTGCAAGTCCTTGTTTCCAGGGACCTGTAAGGACAGTGAGTTAATTGTCCTTGTGCTATATTGTGCTTAAAAAAAACATTTATTCTAGGGACAGAAAACTCTAGGTAGGGACAGTGTCAGTTTCTTTCACTCTGCAAGTCCTTGTTTCCAGGGACCTGTAAGGACAGTGAGTTAATTTTCCTTGTGCTATATTGTGATTAAAAAAAACATTTATTCTAGGGACAGAAAACTCTAGGTAGGGACAGTGTCAGTTTCTTTCACTCTGCAAGTCCTTGTTTCCAGGGACCTGTAAGGACAGTGAGTTAATTGTCCTTGTGCTATATTGTGATTAAAAAAAACATTTATTCTAGGGACAGAAAACTCTAGGTAGGGACAGTGTCAGTTTCTTTCACTCTGCAAGTCCTTGTTTCCAGGGACCTGTAAGGACAGTGAGTTAATTTTCCTTGTGCTATATTGTGATTAAAAAAAACATTTTTTCTAGGGACAGAAAACTGTAGGTAGGGAGAGTGTTTTTTTTCTTTCACTCTGCAAGTCCTTGTTTCCAGGGACCTGTAAGGACAGTGAGTTAATTGTCCTTGTGCTATATTGTGCTTAAAAAAAACATTTATTCTAGGGACAGAAAACTCTAGGTAGGGACAGTGTCAGTTTCTTTCACTCTGCAAGTCCTTGTTTCCAGGGACCTGTAAGGACAGTGAGTTAATTGTCCTTGTGCTATATTGTGATTAAAAAAAACATTTATTCTAGGGACAGAAAACTCTAGGTAGGGACAGTGTCAGTTTCTTTCACTCTGCAAGTCCTTGTTTCCAGGGACCTGTAAGGACAGTGAGTTAATTTTCCTTGTGCTATATTGTGATTAAAAAAAACATTTTTTCTAGGGACAGAAAACTGTAGGTAGGGAGAGTGTTTTTTTTCTTTCACTCTGCAAGTCCTTGTTTCCAGGGACCTGTAAGGACAGTGAGTTAATTGTCCTTGTGCTATATTGTGCTTAAAAAAAACATTTATTCTAGGGACAGAAAACTCTAGGTAGGGACAGTGTCAGTTTCTTTCACTCTGCAAGTCCTTGTTTCCAGGGACCTGTAAGGACAGTGAGTTAATTTTCCTTGTGCTATATTGTGATTAAAAAAAACATTTTTTCTAGGGACAGAAAACTGTAGGTAGGGAGAGTGTTTTTTTTCTTTCACTCTGCAAGTCCTTGTTTCCAGGGACCTGTAAGGACAGTGAGTTAATTTTCCTTGTGCTATATTGTGATTAAAAAAAACATTTTTTCTAGGGACAGAAAACTGTAGGTAGGGAGAGTGTTTTTTTTCTTTCACTCTGCAAGTCCTTGTTTCCAGGGACCTGTAAGGACAGTGAGTTAATTTTCCTTGTGCTATATTGTGATTAAAAAAAACATTTTTTCTAGGGACAGAAAACTGTAGGTAGGGAGAGTGTTTTTTTTCTTTCACTCTGCAAGTCCTTGTTTCCAGGGACCTGTAAGGACAGTGAGTTAATTGTCCTTGTGCTATATTGTGCTTAAAAAAAACATTTTTTCTAGGGACAGAAAACTCTAGGTAGGGAGAGTGTTTTTTTTTTTTCACTCTGCAAGTCCTTGTTTCCAGGGACCTGTAAGGACAGTGAGTTAATTGTCCTTGTGCTATATTGTGCTTAAAAAAAACATTTATTCTAGGGACAGAAAACTCTAGGTAGGGACAGTGTCAGTTTCTTTCACTCTGCAAGTCCTTGTTTCCAGGGACCTGTAAGGACAGTGAGTTAATTTTCCTTGTGCTATATTGTGCTTAAAAAAAACATTTATTCTAGGGACAGAAAACTCTAGGTAGGGACAGTGTCAGTTTCTTTCACTCTGCAAGTCCTTGTTTCCAGGGACCTGGAGAGACATTGAGCGAATTGTCCTTGTGCTATATTGTGATTAAAAAAAACATTTATTCTAGGGACAGAAAACTCTAGGTAGGGACAGTGTCAGTTTCTTTCACTGTGAAAGTCCTTGTTTCAAGGGACAGAGAAGGACACCTGAAGGTAGCCCTTATTGCTTTTTTCCCATCTCCCTGCAGGCCATCTATTAGAATGTCTGGAAGGCAAACAAGGAGAGGCAGACAGTCAGGAGGCAATAAAAGAGGGCAAGCAGGCTCTGTGTCTGGGGGCAACAGTGCTGGTCGTGGACGCGGTGCATTGTCATCAGCACATGGCCATGGGACACGCTTGTCCTTCTTTTCGGCAGCTGGACATGTTGAGCCACATCATGCCGAAGACTTGGTAGAGTGGATGACCAAGCCCTCCTCCTCCTCCTCATCCTCTCTCACCCAGGCTCAGGGTACTGGAAAAGCAGCTGCCAAAGCGTCGTCTTCCCTGGTATCAATGTCAGACAAATCATCAGTCACTCCTTCCCTAGACCCACCATGTCCTCCTCCTGAGGAGTCCCCCGAACTGTTTCAGCACAGTGTTGGGTACATGCTCCAGGAGGATGCCCAGCGTTTCGAAGGGTCTGATGATGAAACCCAGCTAGAGGAAGGCAGTAGCGTGAGAGCAGACAGAGGGGATGCTCAAGAAGGACACCAATCTGGCAGTCATGTTCCAGCAGCTGCAGCATACTGCCAGATTGGCTCCAGTGATGAGGAGGGAGGGGATGATGAGGTCACTGACTCCACGTGGGTGCCTAATAGGAGAGAGGAGGAGGAGGAGGATGAGGAGGAGGCACATCTCCAACGAGGCAGGATGCCCTTTGGTGGCCAGCGTAAGGGCAGTACACCGACGGAATCACACCGCAGAGCTCCGCCTGTGCAGGGCGCTGCCTCTGCCCGTCATTCAAAAAGTTCTTTGGTGTGGGCCTTTTTTGAGGCTAGTGCATCAGATCGCACAGCTGCTGTTTGCAACATATGTCTCAAGCGTATATCGCGTGGCCAAAACATCAGCCGCTTGGGTACCACATGCCTGACCAGACATATGTTGACCTGCCATGCAGCTCGTTGGCAAGCCTACCTCAAAGACCCACACCAAAGAACAAAGCGGACCTCTCCTTGCACCGCATCAGCTGGGATCTCCAACCCCACTATAACTTCAGTCCTCTCTGAAACATGCACTGAGAGGAATGAAGGTGTAGAATTAGGTGTGTCACAGCCAAGTACTTGCGCTCACTCTGCTAGCAGTACACCGACGTCCGATTCTAGCAGGCAAATTTCCCTGCCCCAGCTGCTGGACCGTCGAAAGAAGTTCACTCCCAGCCATCCACATGCCCAGCGGTTGAATGCTAGCTTGGCTAAATTGCTAGCGCTTCAACTGCTGCCTTTTCAGTTGGTAGACTCGGCCCCCTTCCGTGAGTTTGTGCAATGTGCGGTTCCTCAGTGGCAGGTTCCCAAACGCCACTTTTTCTCACGGAAGGCTATTCCGGCTCTCTACCGGCATGTGGAAGGCAATGTCTTGGCCTCGCTGGACAGGGCGGTCAGCGGTAAGGTGCATATTACCGCTGACTCATGGTCCAGCAGGCATGAACAGGGACGTTACCTTTCTTTCACGGCCCATTGGGTCACTCTTTTGGCAGCTGGGAAGGATTCAGGACAAGGTGCAGTAGTGTTGGAGGTTGTCCCACCGCCACGCCTCCAAAATGCTACTACTGGTTGTGACACACCTCTCTCCTCCACCCCCTCCTCTTCTTCTTCCTCCATGGCCTCTTCCTGTGGTTTGTCCTATGAACCAGCGGTGCTCCGTAGCCGTTCACGGGGCTACGCAAGTACGCAGGCAAAAAGATGCCATGCCGTGCTTGCGCTGGTGTGTTTGGGGGACAGAAGCCACACTGGGGCAGAGGTCCTGTCTGCTCTGCAGGGCCAGGCCGAGAGGTGGTTGACGCCACGCCAGCTTAAGCCAGGAATGGTGGTTTGCGACAATGGCACCAACCTCCTCTCCGCCCTCCGACAGGGACAACTGACCCATGTGCCCTGTGTGGCTCACGTCCTTAACCTGGTGGTGCAGCGCTTCTTGGGCAGGTACCCGGGCTTACAGGATGTCCTGAGGCAGGCCAGGAAAGTCTGTGTGCATTTCCGCAGATCTTATAATGCCAGTGCTCGCCTGGCTGAGCTGCAAAAGGAGTTGAACCTGCCCAAGAACCGCCTTATATGTGACATGCCCACCAGGTGGAACTCAACGTTGGCCATGCTGCAGCGGCTGCACACGCAGCAGAGGGCCATCAATGAGTACCTGTGCGACTACGGCACCAGGACAGGGTCAGGGGAGCTTGGTTTTTTTTCTCCACGCCAGTGGGGCATGATCAGGGATGCATGCACTGTCCTGGCACCATTTGAGGAGGCCACGAGGATGGTGAGCAGTGACAGTGCATGCATCAGTGACACTGTACCTCTTGTCCACCTGTTGGAGCACACGCTGCGTGGAATAATGGACAGGGCACTTGAGGCAGAACAGAGGCAGGAAGAGGAGGACTTCCTTGCCTCTCAAGGCCCCCTTTACCCAGACAGTGTTCCTTCTGTCCCACCCATCGCACAGGAAGAGGAGGAGGAGGAGGAGGAGGAGGAGGAGGAGGATTGTGTCAGCATGGAGGTGGAGGCTGGCACTCAGCATCATCAGCAGCAGTCTTTTAGGGATGATTTACAGTCCCAAGAAACCAGTGGACTTGTACGTGGCTGGGAGGAGGTGGCTGCGGATCATGTCGTCCTTAGTGACCCAGAGGACTCCGGAGCGAATGCCTCAGCAAACCTACGCTGCATGGCCTCCCTGATCCTGCAAAGTCTGCGGAAGGATCCTCGTATTCTTCGGATCAAGGAGAGGGACCATTACTGGCTGGCCACTCTCCTTGATCCACGGTACAAGGGTAAGGTTGCGGACCTTATGTTACCGTCGCAGAGGGAGCAGAGGATGAGACAACTCCGGGAGGCCTTGCAGAAAGGTCTGTGCAACGCGTTCCCAGAGACTGGGAGGTTGCAAACTCCTGGTCCTGGACAACGAGTTGCTGAGGCTTCGGCCAGTCAAAGAAGGAGCGGTGGGGAAGGTGGCCGTCTGACCGATGCGTTCAGACAATTCTTTAGTCCGCAGCCCCAAAGTATGATCGGTTCCAGCAACCATCGCCAGCGTCTGATAAACATGGTGCAGGAATATCTAGGGGCAAGGTCAGACTTGGACACCTTCCCCACCGAAAATCCTCTGGCTTACTGGGTCTTGAGGATGGATCACTGGCCAGAGCTTGCACAGTATGCAATTGAGCTACTGGCCTGTCCTACATCCAGCGTTCTTTCGGAACGCACATTCAGTGCTGCTGGAGGATTTGTCACGGATCACAGGGTGCGCCTGTCCACCGACTCGGTTGATCGACTGACTTTCATCAAGATGAACCAGTCTTGGATCACCACCAGCTACCACACACCTGATGCTGATATAACAGACTAATTGATTTTAAAATGTCACATCCCTTCAAGACTGATGCTGATGCTGAGTGCCTGTGCTGTTATGTTGACTGGCTATCCTCCTCCTCCGAGTCCTCAATGATACGATTGATGATGATAGCTTGGAAGATCATTTTTGTTTATGGGTGCCGCCACCAGTGCCTAACGCCCAATTTTTCAGCCCCTGTTTAACAGTGGCGTGTAATTACAATTTTTGAAGCAATACTTTGCAACAGGGCTCATTGCTGTGCTCCAAGTACAGTATCTGTGAGGAGTTGCAGTGTTGTGCCACCAGTGCCTAAGGCCCAATTTTTCAGCCCCTGTTTAACAGGGGCGTGTCATTACAATTTTTGAAGCAATACTTTGCAACAGGGCTCATTGCTGTGCTCCAAGTACAGTATCTGTGAAGGGTTGCAGTGTTGTGCCACCAGTGCCTAAGGCCCAATTTTTCAGCCCCTGTTCAACAGGGGCATGTAATTACAATTCTTGATCTAATAATTCACAGCAGGGCCCATTGCTGCACCCACCAAGAGTAACTGTCAGGGCTTACAGTGTTGTGGCACCAGCACCACCATCAAAGGCCCAATTTTTACTACCACTGTTCAACAATTATATGTAATTAAAATTCCTGATATAATAGTTGACAGCAGGGCGTTCCAGCACCAACCAAGAGTAACTGTGAGTGCTTACAGTGTTGTGCCAACACCAACAACTAAGGGGCCTATTTCTGCAGAGTATATACGGCAGGTCCCTACTTTCAAACATCCAACTTACAAACGACTCCTACTTGCAAACGCAAGAAGACAACAGGAAGTGAGAGGAAATCTACCACTAGGAAGGAAAATTCTCTCCTGTAAGAATAAATATGGGAGAAAGGTGTCTCCTCTGTACTGATGCTTTATCAGCAATCCTTGTTTCAAGAAAAACACCACATTTCAAAAACAGTTGTCATTAGGACGGAAAGTGAGGTGAAATGTTCTGAACAGGGGCACAGACAGCAAAACAAATGTTACAGGGGTGATAACCCTTACCTATGTTTTCCAAAAAGTTTAAAAATAGATTTTTGGTCTGGAGCTACACTTCAACAATGTACCTGTTCAAAATTACAAACAGATTCTACATAAGAACAAACCTACAGTCCCTGTCTTGTATGCACCGCCTGTATACGGCTGTTCAGAGTATATAGGGCCTTTTTTATTTTATGTGCGGGGTTCCCCTTAATATCCATACAAGACCCAAAGGGGCTGGTAATGGGCTGGGGTAGGGGGGGGTCATGGGGTAGCTATGCCATTTTTCTTAAAGATTTTCATCCATATTACCGGGACCAGACATTACATTAAAGCCGCAAGCAGTTTTAAATGTCTTTTTTTTCCTTTAGAAGTGTCATTTTGTGCAGGGACAGTTCTAAACACGGGAAACACGTGGCACTTCACAGGCATACTTTAGACACCCCCCAGGTACGATATTTAAAGGAATATTTGACTTTTTTTTTTTCACTTTATGCATCATTAAAATGACTGCTCCCGGAAAACGACCGTTTTTAAAACTTATTTTTGCATTGATACATGTCCCCTGGTGCAGAACCCGGGTTCCCAAACCCTTTTTAGGACAATAACATGCATAATAGTTGTTATAATTAGCACTTTAGAATTCGAACGTTCGCATCCATTGTATTTAATAGGGTTCTAATGTTCGTTCGAACTTTCGGTCCGTTCGCGGGTTCTGGTGCGAACCGAACCCGGGGGTGTTCGGCTCATCACTAATGGGGATATATAAGGTGGTACTGATGGGCACAGATTAGGTGGCACTGATGGGCCCTGATGTGTGGCACTGATGTGTGGCACTGATTGGTGGCACTGATAGGTGTTACTGATGGGTACAGATAGATGGCACTGATGGGCACTGATAGGTGGCACTGATGGGCACTGGTAGGTTACACTGATGGGCACTGGTAGGTGACAATGATTGGCAGCACTGTTGATGAGGCACTGATTAGTGACTTTGATAGGTGGCACTGTGGGCACTGATAGGTGGCACTGTGGGCACTGATGGGTGGCACTGTGGGCACTGGTAGGTGACACTGTGGGCACTGGTAGGCGGCACTGTTGTGCACTGGTTGGTGGCACTGACAGGTTGCACACATGGGCACAGATGTGCTGGGCAGCTCTCCCTGATCGGAACCAATGTCCCTCTGTCACTTGCCGGTGATCGGCTTTTTTTTTTCTCCTCACGCGATTAGGAGAAAAAATAGCCGACTGCCGGCTCTGTTTACGTCACATGATCAGCTGTCATTGGCTGACAGCTGATTACGTGGTAAGGGTCGGGATCGGCTATAGCGCGGACGCCAAGTGGTTAAAAAAGAAGAGACTTTACAAAAGGTAACCCACAGTCTATGTAGGCACTGTCATTTGTTGGCTTCTTGAATCTTCTGGGTTTCTTAATGCAAGCTCTTCCTGATGATTGCTTCTTCCATCGCTTGCCACCCACATTTTTCATAAATGATCTAACAGGGAAAGCAACACCCCTATGTATTTCCCTATTATAGTTGGTCAATCTAGAAGGTCATATGCAGAAACCTTTCCACCAGAGACTTCTGAAGATTCAAAGGGTCAGTGGCAACCTTGTGGCATAAATTTTATATTTACCTGCCAAAAGATCTGTATTTCTGCTCTTTCAGTCCTGAGATTTGCACAGCCCTGTCCAGCAGAGGAGAGAACTTGATATTTCCATGCCACAGTTTTACTTTCACCTAGAGGGCTCCTACCATCCAAACCCTGTGACTGAACAGTAAAAGGAGAAGCAACACAATGATGATCTCATACTTTATCTCTGTCACTTTGCTCTCTCCTCATATCAGCATAGTTCCTTGCACACAAGACTGGCTACTGGCATTGCTTCTCCCTCCCTACCTCTCTGTGAGCTTTGCTGCACAAACTGTACAGTAGACTGCAAACCGGTGGTACTAATATCAATTGCATTAAAAATGATTGTAAAGGCATTTTTATTAAAATATTAAACATGTTATTCTTACCTATTCTATGCAAGGGTATTGCACAGAGTGACCCGTTACCTCCCTCTTCTAGGGTCCCCAACCAGTGCTGTCCACTCCTCTTCTAAAAGTGCCCCCATAGCAAGCCGCTTACTGAGGGGCACTCCTGCAGGCATGCTTCCAAGCCGGGCTGTGTGCATCCATAGATACTGTACATGCAGCACAGCTTGGCCCCGCTCCCTCCTCACAGAATTTGATTGACAGCAGCAGGGGCCAATGACTGTATTTTGTGAGAACAGGGAGACAGAGCAGCACTGCTGCAGATGAGCACATTGCTGGATTAAAAGAGGAGCCAGGTAACTTGCAGGTGCGCTCACGTGATACAGCCAGCGGCCATAGCCGCCGACTGTACCACACGGCCCCGCCCCCCGGCGGGCCGCATCATTGCATGTGATTGACAGCAGCGCGAGCCAATGGCTGCGCTGCTGTCAATCTAGCAACTCTAGCCAATCGATGGCCAGACTCCAAAGAGAAGAGGACACCGGGGGACGCGCACAGCAGATTCGGGGCTCAGGTAAGTAAAACAGGGGGGGGGGGCTGGGGGTGCCGTCATTGCCAGTTTTTTTTTTCACCTTAATGCATAGGACGCATTGGGGGAAAAACACCAACCTTTACAACCCCGTTAAGAAGATTCATGTATTATTGATTACAGGGCTGTGCCCTTTATATCTCTCCAGAATTTAGCTTTAACTTTTCCCAATATAGTACAGAAAGAAATATGAATGTCTCTTTATGAACTTTATGCCATTATTTATTTTAAATTCCGTTTAAAACATCTTGTACAACATATTCAAAATTACAAAAATGTTATATTCAGGTAAAATATAGGACAGAAAAACAAAACAAATGTAATAAAATGATCTATTAACCAAGGCAACAGAGCTGAGTGTGGAGGGGAACGAATATAATATATGGAATATTAAAATTCATTCCATACTTTCTGCAAAGGTTATTCTAGCAAATGAGTGATTACAATGCTCACAAACCAGGACAGAATTTTTTTTTTTGTATGTAATATTTTATATCTTAAAGTCTTTTTTCGGCTGGAGCTTTGAAGAATATTAGTAAACTAATAAACAATACTCCAGTTCTGTGTATGGATTCATTTTTAGGGTGTGAATTTGACTGTTCATGTCGGCTGCAAACCTTGGTCATATTCAGCCTCACATAAAAATGTGAGGAGTCTTCCAACACAGAATTTACAACAGAAACTTTGTACATGTCAAAACCTCCAACACTTCCTGAATCCTCTGAACTAAGGAGGACTGAAGTCCCTTCTCCTTTAGTAATGGACATCTTTCTCCATCTTTATTGTGATTCTCTGCCACTAGTGCAGCACCCAATGTGACAACACAAAATCTTAATAGCTCAGGCACAAGGGGCTATATTTTGAAATGAATATAAGAGTGATGTGCCCTAGCCACTTCAGCCCCGGAAAGTTTACCCTCCTTCATGACCAGGCCATTTTTTGCAATATGGCACTGGGTTACTTTAACTTACAACTGAGCAGACGTGCGACACTGTACCCAAATAAAATTGATGTCCTTTTTTCCCCACAAATAGAGCTTTATTTTTATGGTATTTGATCACCTCTGCGGTTTTCATTTTTTGTGCTATAAACAAAAAAAAAACGCCAATTTTGAAAAAAAATTATACTTTTTACTTTATGCTATAAAACATAACCAATAATAAAAAAAAATCTAATTTATTCATCAATTTAGGCCAATATGTATTCTGTTACATGTTTTTGGTAAAAAAAAAAAATTCTCAATAAGCGTATATTGATTGGTTTGCGCAAAAGTTGAACTATGGGATAGATTTATAGAAATCTTTTTTTTATTATTGTTTTTACTAGTTATTGCTGCGATTATTGATTTTTAGCAGGACTGCAACATTGCGGTGGACAAATCTGACACTAAATGACACTTTTTGGGGACCAGTGACACCAATACAGTGATCAGTGCTAATAATATGCACTGTCGCTGTACTAAGGACACTGGCAGGGAATGGGTTAACATCAGAACTGATCAAAGGGATAAATGTGCTCTTAGGGAGCGCTTTCTAACTGTGTGGGGGATGCTTTGACTGGGGGAAGACAAAGATCCGTGTTCCTGCTTAGCAGAAACACAAGATCTCCATCTTCCACTTTCACAGAACGGTGGTCTGCCTTGTTTACATAGGCAGACCGCCGTTTGGCCTCTCCTCAGAATGATCGTGAGGTGCCGGCAAACATTGGATCCGCTGGACCCGTTTATTGGCTCCTACTGTGTCCAATCACAGTGGTAACAGGTCGCCGGCGGCACGTGCAAGCGGGCCCCAGTACCCAGTGCACAAAATCACGTAAAGGTATGTGATTTCACGCAGGAGGGCCACCCTGCCGCTGTATACCTGCATAAGGTGGTCCAGAAGTGGCTAGAAACCTGCAAACACCAGTTGTTTTATATATTTTTTGAACTGTAGTGACAATTATGTGGCGAGTAAAGGCTACCATGGACACTAAATGGGAAAAGTACTGGTTTGCTTTAAGACCTGCACAATAAGAGACTTGCCGCATGAGCTCCATAAAACTTATAAAAGTCCCAGCATTTCAGAAAGATTCATATTTTTACTCACACATATTTCTCAGAGAAAAAACTTGGACAAATTTTTAAATATTCAAAATGTGAAACCTTCAAACAGAATCACCAAATATGGGACATTTAGGAAGAAAAACATCAAAGTCCAACACCAGGCAAAGAGCTAAATACACAGTGGAAATACATACAGTATAAGGGAGCTGTTTCACCTAAGAAAAACCATTCATTAGTATGATTTACAAATCTCCATTTGTTTGAATGGCAACTATTATTATTCTGGAATTATGCCAAAGATTAGTTAAGTGACATCATAATAAGCTCTTTGATTTAAACTCCTGAAAAAAAGAGAAATTCATTAGGACTTTGCAGTACCCAAAGAACTTTTCCATCTTCTAGAGAAGTCAAACCTTTCACTTTCCAGAAAAGAATGAATGTATAATGTATGATTCTGGACTAAATCTCCAAGAAAATGTATGTGGTAGAAGGCAAAAAATATCAAGCGTCATACTTTTTTTAAGCTAGATTCAATCTAGTTTTTTTACACCCTTCTTTAGTCAAATAATGGCATGTCAGTTCTAACACAATTTACAGCATTAATTCCAGTGGACCAGTGAGGTCAATTACATTGATGTCATGCAAAACTTTCTGTTCCAATTTTTAACAGATGTAGCGCCCACCCCTTTTAGGGGTGCTATATACCCAAATTTAGGGGGCTGGTTTGAGTTAGTAGTTAGGCTCAGACCGTTCTCATTGATAGGTTGTGCTACTTTATTTCTCCAGGTGGTATACTGGTGTGCAGTTCCCTGTGGCACTGCCATGACAGGTCAGGGTTGAACCATCAGTAATAGTGCTGTGCCTTAGGGTGTCCTCTCTCGGCAGTGGTACAGTGGGCATGGTTGGCCTGCTGTGCATGCTGGGAGACGATACATAAGGGGCAGACGCCCCCTGGGAGGGGGTCGCTCTTTGGAGTTTGCGAGAGGAGTCCAAGTGTGTGGCGCCCTGCCCTCCAGGCCATGGGGCCGTGTGCGCATCAGTCCCAGGCACCTTTAGCCCTGGGGCACAACTTCAGCACTGGGCCCAGCACCTTTAGCTGGAGCTCACTCCTGGGAAGAGGAATCCCAGGGTGTCCCTTGCGAGGGAGCCCACTTCTAAGAAGAGGAGGCCGGGGGAGGACCTTTCTGAAGGACCGGTGAGAGTTCACGGTGAAGGAAGGGGCCCGGTAACTTTCTGGAGGGATTCATCTATCCACCAAGGGCCTAGTAATGTGCTGTTGCTGGCACCTGTCCTTGTATTGCAAAAGCTAAGAAGTTTGGGACATGATAAATTCTGTGGCAGAGAGTCTCCCGATCGTATCTAGGAAAAGAACCTAAAGTGAACGTTCGAGCATCACTCCGGCTGCTAGGATCCGCTCTTACAGGGGACTATCCGGGTGAGCTAAACCTACTCTGGGATAGAGTGGTGATTGTAGTATCTACTTGTGCCTGGACTAACCTCCCAAAACCTTGCTGTCCTGTCTCTTATCCACCCTTTCCTATCTGTTGAACATTGAGAAAAATAAACTCAACGTTGGAGTTTAGAGTGGTGTGGACATTGGAATTACTTGGGGGAAAACAGAGACTTGTCCCTATATTCTAGGAGATAAGAACCAACTGATGGAGAACCTAGCTGTGAGACCCAAATACATGACACCGCTCAACCTTCTCAAACAGGAGGGTACGGGCATATAGTACGGTGTGCCCTTTTCCTGCAATTGAGCCAAAGGAAGGAAAAAGGGTCCGTGTGCTACACAGGTCAAAAAAAATAACTAGTCATACTTTTCCAGCACCCAGCAACAGTTAAACAGAACCTTCAGTGATGAAAATCTTACTATCATCTAAGTCACAGGAGATTATTGAGGACAGGGTGCCTACAGGGGCAGATCTCAATATTAATATATGTAAGAACAGATGTAGAAGCAGTCTATTGTGAAATGTCCCTTGAATCTGTGAGAGTTGTTTGCTAGAGGAGAAGAGCAGAATCAATCCAACCAGGTTCTTACAACAGTACTGCAGTATTTTATTTAAATCACTAGGAGGAAAAATGTCTTTATGGCTCATTGAGCATGTGATTCTTCTCTTCTACAGAGTAGAAATACTAACCTTCCTACCCAGACCAATTTTCAGCTTTCAGCGCTGATGCACTTTGAATGACAATTGCACGGTCATACAACGTTGTACCCAAATACATTTTTATAATTTTTTCCCCACAAATAGAGCTTTCTTTTGGTGGTATTTGATCACCTCTGCGGTTTTTATTTTTTGTATTTTTTTTTTTTAAAAGACCGTTAAAAAAAAAAAAAAAAAAAAATATATATATATATATATATATATATATATATATATATATTTTTATATTTTGTTATACAATTTTAAAAACAGGTAATTTTTCTCCTTCATTGATGTACGCTGATGAGGCTGCACTGATGGGCACTGATGGGCTGCACTGATGGGCACCGATGGGCTGCACTGATGGGCACTGATAAGGTGGCACTGGTGGGCACTGATAGGCAGAACTGGTGGGCACTGATAGGCGGCACTGGTGGGCACTGATAGGCGTCACTGAGAGGTGGCACTGAAGGGCATTGATAGGTGGCACTGGTGGGCACTGAGAAGTGGCACTAATAGGTGGCATTGATAGGTGGCACTGATAGCTGGCAGTGATGGGCAATGATAGGTGGCAGTGATGGGCACTGATGGGTGGCAGTGATGGGCACTAGTAGGTTACACTGATAGGCAGCATTGCTAGGTGGCACTGATGAGGCACTGATTGGCATCACTGGTGGGCATTGATAGGTGGCACTTGTGGGCATTGATAGGTGGCACTGCGGGCACTGGCAGGTAGCAATGGCAGGTGGCACTGGCAGGCGGTATTTATGGGCACTGAGGCTGATGTGCCTCCTTCCTGTTTGGGACCGATGTCCCTTGTGCACAAGCCGGTGATCGGCTTTTTTTCTCCTCACGCTGTCAGCGTGAGGAGTAGAGTTGAGCGGAAACCTGGATGTTCGGGTTCGACGGGTTCGGCCGAACTTCGGAAAAAAGTTCGGGTTCGGGACCGAACTTTAACCCGAACCCGGACCCGAACCCGAACCCCATTGAAGTCAATGGGGACCCGGACTTCTAAGGACTAAAAAGGCTCTAAAAAGGTAATGGAAAGGGCTAGAGGGCTGCAAATGGCAGCAACATTTTGTTAAGAGCATGGCAAGTGCTCTGCAAACAAATGTGGATAGGGAAATAACTTAAAATAACTAGGTGGAAGCGGCGGTGGAGGAGGACGAGGTAGCCAACACTGATTCAAAAATACAACAATGGCTGGGTAAGGCCGGTGATGTGTCGAATTCTGTCCCCCGTCAAATAGTGTCCACCCTGTACTGCGCTTGCTCAGTATGTAGGACAAGGCGATTTCAAAAATTTCCCAAGACGAACGGCGCCTGCGTGGTGAGTTCAGGTGAAGGCCACACCATCCGTGGTTCAAGCCGAGCCAAGTGAGGCCGTGCCCGAAGCGTGGCGATCGAACCGAGCCCGTGAGGGGCCCTGTTACTATGTGCTACCGTATGTCCACTTGGATGATGGGGCTTGAACCTGCACTCACAGCGCAGGCGCCGTTCATCTTCGGAGATTTTGTGAATCTCCTTGTCCTCTGTACTGCGCAAGCGCTGCGCCTTCGCAGTATGGGCCGGACACAATCCGATGGCCGGACAGTTTTTGTCACAACACCGGTATACATGTCTATTCTGCACAAGGTACGGACAAGTCCTGTGGGATCCATGCCTGGTTTATTTTAATGAACGTGAGCTTGTCCACATTGGCTCTGGACAGGCGGCTGCGCTTGTCTGTGATAACGCCCCCTGCCGTGCTAAATACACGTTCAGATAATACACTGGCTGCAGGGCAGGCCAGCACCTCCAAGGCATAAAGGGCAAGCTCAGGCTATGTGCCCAATTTGGAGACCCAGAAGTTAAAGGGGGCAGACCCGTCATCCAGTACGTGTAGGCCTGTGGACACACACTGCTCAACCATGTTGGTGAAATGCTGCCTCCTGCTAAGACGTTCCATCTCAGCTGGTGGTGCTGGTTGTTGTGGCGTGCTGACAAAGCTTTTCCACATTTCAGCCATGCTAACCCTGCCTTCTGAGGTGCTGCCGGTGCCCCGGCTGCGTTGGCGACCTCTTCCTCCTCCTCTGTCTTCGCCTTGTGCTTCCACTGTACGCCCGCTGTCAGGTGGGAATGCCACCAGCAGCGCGTCTACCAGCGTGCGCTTGTACTCGCGCATCTTACGATCCCGCTCCAGTGAGGGAATTAAGGATGGTACGTTGTCCTTGTAACGGGGATCCAGCAGCGTGGCCACCCAGTAATCAGCACCAGTTAAAATGTGGGCAACTCGGCGGTCATTGCGGAAACACTGCAGCATGTAATCGCTCATGTGTGCCAGGCTGCCCAGAGGCAAAGAAAAGCTGTCCTCTGTGGGAGGTGTATCGTCTGTGTCCTCTGTATCCCCCCAGCCACGCACCAGTGATGGCCACGAGCTGGTCTGGGTGCCACCCTGCTGTGAAAATGGCTCCTCCTCCTCCTCCTCCATCTCCTCCTCCACCTCGTCATCCTCCAGAACTGTGCCCTTTCTGCCAGACAATTGTGTACCTGGCGTTTGTTGGTGCAGGAACCCACCCTCGTAGCCACTTGTGAAAGACTGCCCTGAAAGCCTTTGAAATGATCCCGCTTCCTCCTCCTCCTCCTCATCCTCCTGTGCCACATCCTCTTCCATCATCGCCCGAAGCGTTTTTTCAAGGAGGCATAGAACTGGGATAGTAACACTAAGAACGGCGTCATTGGCACTGGACATGTTGGTGGAGTACTCGAAACAGCGCAAGAAGGCACACAGGTCTCGCATGGAGGCCCAGTTATTGGTGGTGAAGTGGTGCTGTTCCGCAGAGCGACTCACGCGTGATTGCTGAAGCTGAAACTCCACTATCGCCTGCTGCTGCTCGCACAGTCTGGCCAGCATGTGCAAGGTGGAGTTCCACCTTGTGGGCACGTCACATATGAGGCGGTGAGCGGGAAGGCCGAAGTTACGCTGCAGCGCTGACAGGCGAGCAGCAGCAGGGTGAGAACGCCGAAAGTGCGCACACACAGCCCGCACTTTCTGCAGCAGCTCTGGCATATTGGGGTAATTTTTAAGGAACCTCTGGACCACCAAGTTCAGCACATGCGCCAGGCAAGGGATGTGCGTCAAACCAGCTAGGCCCAGAGCTGCTACGAGATTTCGCCCATTATCGCACACCACCAGGCCGGGCTTGAGGCTCACTGACAGCAACCACTCATTGGTCTGTTGTTCCATGTCCCTCCACAACTCCTGCGCGGTGTGGGGTTTTTCCCCCAAACAGGAAAGTTTTAAAACTGCCTGCTGTCGTTTACCCCTGGCTGTGCTGAAGTTGGTGGTGAAGGTGTTACGCTGACCGGATGAGGAGGCGGTAGAGGATGAGGAAGCGGAGTAGGAGGAGTTAGCAACAGGAGGCAAACTGAAGCGCCCTGCAATCCTCGGTGGTGGAAGGACATGCGCCAAACTGCTATCTGCCTCAGGCCCAGCCGCCACTGCATTTACCCAGTGTGCTGTTAGGGAGATATAACGTCCCTGACCGTGCTTACTGGTCCACGCATCCGTAGTTAGGTGGACCTTGCCACAGATGGCGTTGCGCAGTGCACACCTGATTTTGTCCCCCACTTGCTTGTGCAGGGAAGGGATGGCTCGCCTGGAAAAATAGTGGCGGCTGGGCACGACGTACTGTGGGACAGCCAATGCCATCAGGCTTTTAAAACTCTGCGTCTCCACCAGACGGAATGACAGCATTTCAAAGGCCAGGAGTTTTGAAATGCTGGCATTCAGGGCCAGGGATCGCGGGTGGCTAGGGGGGTACTTCCTCTTCCGCTCCAATGTTTGGGAGATAGAGAGCTGAACGCTTCCATGGGACATTGTGGAGATGGTTGGTGACCCAGGTGGTAGTGTTGCTGGCAGATCCTCTGTTTGCGGGGTGGCAGGTGCCACTGTCACTACAGAGGTGGATGAAGAGGCCGAGACTGCAGCAGAAGAGGAAGCAGGAGGAGCCAGAGACCTTTCTTGGTTTTTGAGGTGTCTACTCCACTGCAGCTCGTGCTTTGCACTTGGATGCCTGGTCATGCAGGTTGTGCTCAGGTTGAGAACGTTTATGCCTCGCTTCAGGCTCTGATTGCACAGCGTGCAAACCACTCGTGTCTTGTCATCAGCACATTGTGTGAAGAACTGCCACGCTGGGGAACTCCTTGGACCTGGCTTTGGTGTGCTCGGTCCCTTGCTGCGTTGGGCAGTAGCAGACATACTGTCTAGCTGACAGACCCTCCGCTTTTGCACCCTGCTCCCTCTTCTGCTGTGCTGGTGGCTCTGTGCGACCACCGCCTCTTCCTCCAAACTACACTGGTCACCTGCATAACGTTGATTCCATGTGGGGTCGAGGACCTCATCGTCCTCCACATCATCTTCCACCCAGTCTTCACCCCTGCCCTCCTTGTCTGTCTGCACAATTGCGAAAGCAGCAGCAGTTGGCACCTGTTTTTCGTCATCATCCGAGACGTACTGCGATGGTCCTCCCATGTACTCATCATGAAACATAAGTGGTTGGGCATCGGTGCACTCAATCTCTTCCACTTCTGGGGCAGGGCTAGGTGGATGGCCCTGGGAAACCCTGCTAACAGAGTCATCGAAAAGCAGAAGAGACTGCTGCATGATTTGGGGCTCAGACGGCTTGGCTGATTTGCAAGGGGGTGAGGTGAAAGACTGATGGACATGGGTTTCAGGTGCCAACTCTGTTCTTTCATCAGAAGAGTGGGTGGGAGACAATGTGAAGGAACCCGAGGCACTGTCAGCAACCCAATCTACTATCGCCTGTACTTGTCCTGGCCTAAACATTCGTACAGCCTCATTAGGCGCGACAAAATACCGCCGCAGGCTCGGTCGCCTACTCACACCTGAGGAAGGTGTTTCACTTGTGCGTGTATCTGGCACAGATCCACCACGTCCTCTCCCTGCAACAGGAGCTCCACCAGCAGCACCACGACCGGGGCCACCACGTCCCTTTGACCTTCTCCTCATATTTTCAAAATTTAGGATCTTGCCCTAAATGGGTGTTTTTGGAAGCGCAGAACACAACCAAAGTACGTAACCGCTGAATCGCACAGCTACAGAACTGCAGAAAATGCTATTCAAAAAAAATGTTGTTTTTTTAGTATAGCACAGTAGGAGAAAACTATATAGAAATTGTTTATTTCACACACCTCAAAATATGTATAACACACTGCAAACTTTTTTTTGTGCCCCTAAACGGCGTTTTTTGCAAGCGTACATTAAAGTGCAAATTTTTTTTTTTTTTGCCCTAAACGGGTCTTTTTTTGCACGAGCACAATAAAATGCTTCTTTTTTTTTTTTTTGCCCTATGGGTCTTTTGGAAAAGAGCACAATAAAGTGCCTTTTTTTTTCCCCTAAAAGTTAGATTTTCTCTGACACTGGGCTCATGGCAGTGTAAAAAGACTGCACTGCAACACAAATAGGTAAACCTATGGAGATCGCTGATTTTAATCTCTGAATCTGGACTCCTATATAATATTCTCTCTCCCTGAAAGCACCAACACAGGAACCTGGCCCTACACTACACTATCTCTCTATCTTTTCCCTCAGATTGTAGAATCAGGACTACCTCATCTATCTTTCTATCTCTCCCTAAAAGCAGCAGCAGCAGACTAGATCCTCTCCCTATCTATTCTGAAGCAGAGTGACATGTGTGCTGTGTGCCTCTAGCTTATATAGAAGCTGGGTCACATGTTGCACTGACCAATCACAGCCATGCCATTAGTAGGCATGGCTATGATGGCCTCTAAGGGCACACCAGCTAATCAAAAGGTGATTGGCTGGCCCCTGAAGCATTTCTAAATGCGTAATTAGATTGCCGAACCCGAACCCGAACCCGGACTTTTGGGCAAAGTCCGAGTTCGGGTTCGGGAAAAAGCTAAAGTTCGGTACGGACCCGAACTTTACAGTTCGGGTTCGCTCAACACTAGTGAGAAGAAAAAAAAAGGATTACCGATCCTTTTTTTACATCACGTGATCAGCTGTCATTGGCTGACAGACGATCACGTGGTAAGGGGCCGGGACCGGGATATGTGATCGCCTGGGTCTCAGTGACTCGTTGATCACAGCGCGCATTGCGTGTGAAAAGGGGAGGACGTCTATTGACGGCCTCCCGGCAATTGGAGTCTGTCATTCGGCTATAGCGTGGATGGGAAGTGGTTAAATACTGATACTAAACACACGCTGTTTATTTACATTGTCCATTCTCTTTTTGTATATGGATGATAGCACTGTAGTTATTTTAATAAAAACAAACAAACATCTAAGTACCTTTTTCCTAACTGATATACATCTGTCATATGAACCAGCTCTTTCCCAGCCTGTCTGCTGGGAAATATAGACAGGGGAACCCTCTAGTCCTCTTTTAAAGGTCACATGTTCAAAATAAAAAAACAGCCTTTGGAATATAGTGTAAAAATGTTTTAACCACTTAAGGACTGAGCCTCTTTCTGAGATTTGGTGTTTACAATTTAAAACTGTTTTTTTTTGCTAGAAAATTACTTGGAACCCCCAAACATTATATATTTTTTTTCTAACACCCTAGAGAATAAAATGGCGGTAGTTGCAATACTTTTTGTCACACAGTATTTGCGCAGCAGTCTTACAAGCACACTTTTTTGGGAAAAAAATCACCTTTTTGAATAAAAAAATAAAACAACAGTAAAGTTAGCCCATTTTGTTTTTATTGTGAAAGATAATGTTACGCCGAGTAAATTGATACCCAACATGTCACGCTTCAAAGTTGCGCCCGCTCGTGGAATGGCGACAAACTTTTACCCTTAAAAATCTTGCATAGGCGACGTTTAAAAAATTCTACAGGTTGCATGTTTTGAGATACAGAGAAGGTCTAGGGCTAGAATTATTACTGTATCGTGGCAATACCTCACATGTGCAGTTTGAACACCGTTTTCACATGCGGGAGCTGCTCACGTATGCGTTTACTTCTGAATGCTAGCTCAGCGGAACGGGGGGCTTTAAAAAAATTATAATTTTTTTCTTATTTATTTGACCTTTTATTTAAAATTTTTAAACTGTTCTTTTTAAAAAAAAAATTGGGTCACTTTTATTCCTATTACAAGGGATTTAAACATCCCTTGTAATAGAAAAAAAGCATGATAGGACCTCTTAAATATGAGACCTCAGATCTCATATTTACACTAAAATGCAATAAAAAATAATAAATAAATGTAATGTAATTTAAAAAATAAAAATAAAAAAATGTCCCTTTAAGAGCATTGGGTGGAAGTGACGTTTTGACGTTGCGTCCGCCCTGCAATGATATGGAGATGGGTGGGGGCCATCTTCCCCTCACTCGTCTCCATGTCAACCTAGGGAGAGAACGCGATCGCCTCCGCTGCTACTGATGGCTCCGGTAAGCGGCGGAGGGCACCAGAGAGCGGCAGGAGCGGGACCCTCTCCCGCCTTGATAAAAGTGATCTTGCGTCAAATCCGCTGCACAGACCACTTTTATCTTGAAGCGGACCGCCCGCTCTTGAAGAGGATACTGGAGTTATGGTAGCTAGCTGCTACCATAACAACGGTATTCCTCTTAACAGTAGCGACATAAAACAATGGCGGGCGGTCTGGAAGTGGTTAAATTGGAATACAAATATATATATATGAAATCAGATCTTTATTATTTTGCGGAAATACCATGGTGTGGGTGGATTTCTGCCAGTCAAAGGCTGTGTCACGCCCCTCCAGTCCAACCTGTGTCTTAGAATAAGAGGAAGATGAAGCCACCATTAATCTACATGTAATATCCCACCATTGTGTTTAGATGGTTAGTGGGCATGGATGAGGGGTGGAAGGAGGGGGCTGTAGTTTAACACTGTATATATGCCCACATGTGACTTTATGGGCTGCTCAGATGTGTTAGGCAGGAAATACTTAGCATAGAAACTGCCTGAAAACTGAGCATTGGCAGAGCTGCCGCCACAGCTGCATAAATGGGGTGTGAGTGTGCTGATTAGCACACTCGCAGTCTATTCACACTCCCTCCAATTCGAAAGCTGACAGCTCATACAGAGGTACAGGCTGAAAGCTGGAGAGAGACTGTGCAGGAGCTTAATATTGCACCCACAATCTGTTGATCATGGGTGCAATATTTTGAAGGCTCGAAAAATTTAATAAATGCATTTTTTTTTTAACCTGCAAAAAATAATTTATTTTTTGTAAAAGGCAAACTTAGCCATTTAACAGTCTAACCCTCCAGCAAATTTGTTAAGTAGAAATCAAGTGAGTCAGGTAGAGAGGTGAACATAGCCTTTAAACAGTCCAACCCTCCAGCAGATTTGTTAGGTAGAAATGAACTGAGTCAGGTGGAGAGGCCTCTACATTCAAAACTTTTCTGCCAGAGTAAAGTGAATTTACAGTTTTTGCACTGAATACAAAGTAAAAATCGAAAACGTATTTTCCTAGAACCTTAAAGACCATCCAAAGAGAATACAGCGAATGTATTAGTACATACAATTTTTTTTACTTTAGCCTATGATTTCCCTTCAATCCTTCCTCCCCTCAAATGATTCAGATAGATTTGGCAAAACAAAGAAGGTCATTCTCACTGCTCCTGATAGCTCGAGAGAGCCTTGTTGTAATTCATGCTGGATGAAATTCTTTGGTGTGATCAACAAGGCTAGATCTTCCTCAGCAGATTTTTGTAATTGCCAATTATATTTCCAAAAACTGACAGTCTGGATTCTGAATAGATAATTCTATGCTCTATGCTACAGCAAATGAAACATCAGTCATAATCCAGCCAAGGAAATAAGTTGATTGACAATCTGCATAAGCTTTTAAGCAGTACAGTATCAGGGAGTATCCAAATGTTTAATTTGTGGGTCTGCCCAGCAGGATTCCACACAGTGGTGTGCGTTCTACCTGGACAGTGTGCGTTCAACTGCATCCCATATTATCACAAACTAGGTGTCCAGTGGCACATAAAAGGAGTTGTTCAACATCAAACCAATTTTAGGATCAAAAAGGGGAGCTGTAATAATATTTTGGTCTATTTATGGAACCAGTGTCTTCATCAACCAAATATGGTCATGTTCATATATGGTCATTGATGTCACTCGTGGGACTCCACCCCCTTGCATATAACAACTGTCATCCTATCGCCCTGTCGTTTAGTGGGAAGCAAGCCAATGAACAGTACACGTCCTAGGGCCTCTTCCCCACAACCCTTTCCCAGTGGTTGTGGGGGTCTGTAGGCACGTCGGACGCTGTGAAGATGAATGGATATTGCGGGACACTTTTTTTTAAAAAAGGACTTGTCCAAAACTGTCATTTTTACTTTTTTGGGTGAACAAGTACAATGTACCCAATACCCATTCACATGGGGGGTGGGACCGGGGGCCCCGCCCACAGACCCCCACAACCACGAGGACCCCAAAGCACCCTCCCAATGTTGAGGCCATGTGGCCTGGTACGGTTCAGGAGGGGGTGCTCTCTCGCCCCCCCTTTTCCTGCAGCCTGCCAGGTTGCATGCTCAGATAAGGGTCTGGTATGGATTTTGGGGGACCCCCACGCCATTTTTTTCTAATTTAAGCACGGGGTTCCTCTTAAAGTCAATACCAGACCCGAAGGGCCTGGCATGGATTTTGAGGGAGACTCCCACGCCATTTTTTTTTAAAAGTGTTGGTGCGGAGTTTCCCTTAATATCCATACCAGATCTGAAGGGCCTGGTATGGATTTTAGGGGGAACCCCCACTCCATTTTTTTTTGGCGCAGGGTTCCCCTAATATCCATACCAGACCCAAAGGGCCTGGTAATGGACTGGGGGGGGAACCCATGCCTTTTTTTAAATAATTGTTATGTATATTGCCGGGATCCGGAAATACATTACAGCCGCAAGCAGTTTTAAATTAATTTTTTTCCTTTAGAAATTTCATTTTGCTGCTCTCATAAGCAGCCTTACATAGTGTGGGGCGTGGACTTAGCCCCCTGAACCATTATTGGCCAAAGACACACTGCCTTTGGCCAATCATGGCTTTCACAGCAGAGCGTGCTGTAATTGGCCAAAGCATGCAGGTAAGGTGCATGCTTTGTCCAATCAGCAGCCGTCAATGCACTGCGATCTCGCAGTGCAGTGACGATCCCGCAGTTCATTATGGGGCGGTCAGCAGTCGCTCAAATTTCCCACAAACGCCCTATAATGTTCTTAATTCGGCGAACAGGCGAACACCTGATGTTCGAGTCGAACTTGCGTTCGACTCAAACATCGGGCTCATCCCTGTATACATTACGCCAGAGTCTTGCTTTATCTTGGGCAAATGAAGTTTGTGCCTTGAGTAAGCTATACACTTTTACCAATAATCACTGCATTGATCTTCTATATGGTTAGCAGCAGGCCTTCCACTGCAATGTTCTGAAAAAGGTTTGAATTTGTGAGATTTCAATGATTTTTTTTTTCCCTCTAGTAGGGAGAAATCAATTTCTTCTGTTGTCAACCTGAAAGATTACTGGAAAAAAGAAATCTTACTACTGATTTTCTTTTTCACCAAGAAGCAAAAAACTTGAAATAATAATAATATTCTAACCTCAACTTCTTTAGCAAAATAACAGTAGAGCAAATTTACATTAATACAGTTCTACAAAATTTCTACAATAATTAATTACAATTAATAACTTTACTGGTTTACGGGATACTGGAACGCAGAAAGTAGAATAAACAAAACAGTGTTTTCACTGATGGCTAAATGTGTTTATAAACAAAACACTTTGTTACTTTGACACAAATTTTTCATGGAAAAACATCTTTTTAATTCAGTTAACAAATCTTGGAGTACAGCAAGTATGTTGTTAAAGGTCATTGCAACAAATTAATTATAACAACTATGTACTCTATATAAACATACTATTACATTTGTGAACTGTGCATTTTCTTGAGTATAATTCTGTAGTATTATCAATAGGATACTTTAATATATATTGTTTATTATGTTATGTGTTTAATCAGTCTAATTTGCTTTTGCTCTGCCTTTTGTTGGTATTCACTTACACACATGGGGGAAAAAAAAAAAACAGTTTGGATGTAGAAAAATAAGACCTGCTGCATTTATCAAATTGTAGGGCAAAATGAATGCAGTAAACAATGCTGGTAAATACTGCTTCTCTAATGCCGCGTACACACGATCGATTTTCTCGACGGTGAAAACACCGTCGAGAAAATAGACGGGAAAAATGAAAAATGGCTTGTTCCCCTACACACGGCCGGTTTTCCCGAAATTTTTTCTCTTGGTCGAGAAAAACGACCGTGTGTAGGCTCCCCGGCAGGGTTTCCCTATGGGAAAACTGCCGCGGAAAAAAATGCAGTGAATCACGACGAGAAAAATTTGAGCATGTTCTAATTTTTCTTGTCGTGATTAATGCCATTTTTCTCATCGGGAAAAATTACGAAAAACCCACACACGGTCGTTTTTCTTGTCAAAGAGAAAAAATTTCATTTTTCCCGACGAGAAAAATGGTCGTGTGTACGCGGCATTACTGAAGCCATCGCGCTGACCATGGGCATCAAAGGCTAGACCATTTATGCTTACCTGTAACATCCATGATAGCTTTAACCCAATCAATAGTGATGTCGCAAACATAACATTTTCCGTTCGCGAACGGCGAACGCGAATTGCCGCAAATGTTCGCGAACGGGCGAACCGCCATAGACTTCAATAGGCAGGCGAATTTTAAAACCCACAGGGACTCTTTCTGGCCACAATAGTGATGGAAAAGTTGTTTCAAGGGGACTAACACCTGGACTGTGGCATGCCGGAGGGGGATCCATGGCAAAACTCCCATGGAAAATTACGTAGTTGATGCAGAGTCGGGTTTTAATCCATAAAGAGCATAAATCACCTAACATTCCTAAATTGTTTGGAATAACGTGCTTTAAAACATCAGTAATGATGTTGTATCGATCAGGTAGTGTAAGGGTTACGCCCGTGTCAGGACCTGGGACCTCGTCGGTGTCTGGCATTGACTCTTCCCACTGAGCTGTCTGGGATACTGGACAGCTCCCTGCCTGATCTGCTGGATAAACCTGATCCAATGGACAACCCTGCCTTGAGACTTGATTACTGTTGAACCTTGAACTCCTTGCTCCTCCCATGAACTTTCTATATAAGCCTTGCCTCAGCACTTCCTCTTGGCCAGGTTATTGTGCCTTCCCTGCCAGTGCCTTGCTGTTGTCTTTCCTGCTGCCATCTGTACCTACAACCACTCGTGATTGACCCTTGACTTGTTCCTGGACTTCTCTACTGCCTGATCCCAATCTGCAACCACCCGTGTTTGACCCTCGGCCTGTTCTTTGACCACTCTACTGCTTGATCCCAACCTGCAGCGACTCGTGATTGATCCCTTGGCTTGTTTTCTGACCACGCTGCTGATTCATCCTTGTCTGTTATCCGCTATTGGACCCCGGCTTGCTCACACCCTGGTGGGGCAAACTTGAGGACCGCGACCTGGTACTAGCTTGCAGCTAAATCCATCTCCACCATCCGGAGCTCTGGGGAAAACCAGCTAGTACTTAGACTCTGCACCTCAGATGAGCCTGTGTCATCTGCCAGAAGTGACTGCCTGTATGCCTGTCCTGCCACTGCTATTGCAATTGGTCTTCAAGCCCGACGCCTGATCGTGACAGCCCGCTTCACAGTGACAGACCAAACTCTGACAGACCAAACTCCCCGTTTAACCACTTAACGACCGCCCACTGTAAATATACGTCGGCAGAATGGCACCGATAGGCAGAATCACGTATATGTATGTGATTGCCTTTGTATAGTTGGGGGGTCCGATCGGACCCCCCTTCTTTACAGTGAGCGGTCGTTTTACCTTCGGGAGCGATCCGGCATGAGGGGACGGCCGTTCGATTCCGGCCACCCCCTCTCGATCGCTCCCGGCGAATGAGAGCTTCCCCTGCCTGTGTTACACAGGCTGGAGGAAGTGATGTCATCTCTCCTGCGGCGCTCACATATACCGAGCGCCGTACAGGAGAAGATGCAGGTTAGTGCACACAACACTACACTGACACTAGGACACATAGGTACATAAATCGCCCCCCCGGCCCCCCCAGACCCCCCCAGATCACCCCCCAGATCACCCCCCAGCCCCCAGTCACAGTGTCACTGATTGCAGTGACCATTTATTTAGTGATCACTGCAATCAGTGACATTTGTGACTGTAAAACTGTCAGTACATTTAGTTTTAGGTCCAGTGTAGCCCCCTAACCCTCCCTAATAAAGGTTTAACCCCCTGATCACCCCCCAGATAACCCTTTCACCCCCTAGTACCACCGTCGCTAAGCGATCATTTTTCTGATCGATGTCTTAGCGTCGGTGATGCTGATCGGTAGCCAGTCATTTTTTTTAGGTTCGCCGCAGGTTTTTATAGCGTCGGGTACCCCCATATATTACCTAATAAAGGTTTAACCCCCTTGATCGCCCCCCAGGTAACCCTTTCACCCCCTATCACCACGGTCACTAAGCGATCATTTTTCTGATCGATGTCTTAGCGTCGGTGATGCTGATCGGTAGCCAGTAATTTTTTTTAGGTTCGCCGCAGGTTTTTATAGCGTCGGGTACCCCCATATATTACCTAATAAAGGTTTAACCCCCTTGATCGCCCCCCAGGTAACCCTTTCACCCCCTATCACCACTGTCACTAAGCGATAATTTTTCTGATCGCTGTCTTAGCGTCGGTGATGCAGATCGGTAGCCAGTAATTTTTTTTAGGTTCGCCGCAGGTTTTTATAGCGTCAGGTACCCCAATATATTACCTAATAAAGGTTTAACCCCCTTGATCGCCCCCCAGGTAACCCTTTCACCCCCTATCACCACTGTCGCTAAGCGATCATTTTTCTGATCGCTGTCTTCGCGTCGGTGATGCAGATCGGTAGCCAGTAATTTTTTTTAGGTTCGCCGCAGGTTTTTATAGTGTCAGGTACCCCCATATATTATCTAATAAAGGTTTAACCCCCTGATCGCCCCCCAGGTAACCCTTTCACCCCCTATCACCACTGTCGCTAAGCGATCGTTTTTATGATCGTTGTCTTAGTGTCGGTGATGCAGATCGGTAGCCAGTAATTTTTTTTTAGGTTCGCCGTCAGGTTTTTATATAGCGTCAGGTACCCCCATATATTACCTAATAAAGGTTTTAACCCCCTAATTGCCCCTAGTTAACCCTTTCACCAGTAATCACCATATAAGTGTTATGGGTGACGCTGGTTAGTTAGTTTGCTTTTTATAGTGTCAGGGCACCCGCCGTATATATCCCAATAAAGGTTTAACCCCCTGATCGCCCGGCGGGTGATATCAATTAGGTTTTAGCGTCAGAGAGGGTCTGCGTCACACCCCAGGCAGCGTCAGGTTAGTGCCAGTAACGCTAACACCCACGCGTGAAGCATACACCCCCCTTAGTGGTATAGTATCTGAACAGATCAATATCTGATCTGATCAGATCTATACTAGCGTCACCAGCAGTTTAGGGTTCCCAAAAACGCAGTGTTAGCGGAATCAGCCCAGATACCTGCTAGCACCTGCGTTTTGCCCCTCCGTCCAGCCCAGGCCACCCAAGTGCAGTATCGATCGATCACTGTCACTTGCAAAACACAACACACATAACTGCAGCGTTCGCAGAGACAGGCCTGATCCCTGCGACTCCAGTGCTGTAGGAGGTGATTTCGCCACCACAGTTAAAAAAAAAAAGCATATATGCCGAAGCATTGGGGCAGCAGGGGCGGAGGAGCGATTTTGCTCCTAATGCCGCGTACATACAGTCGAAATTCCGATGGAGGCTTGCCCGTGGAAAAGTCTGACCATGTGTACGCGGCATAACTTTTGCGGGAAGATGCCCCCATGCTTCGGCATATATAAATGGTGCATGTATGCCCATCATTAGAAGTGGGTGGATGAAGGGCGGTATTTTAATGGTGGGCATACCCACCGATCAATCTTTTTTTTTCGTTCAGCCAACAGGCTGCATGAAAAAAAAGATTACAATACATGTCCAACAAGGACCAGCAACGTACTGGTATGTTGCTGGAATTTGAATGTTTATACCAGAATGATGCCTGCGGGTTTAGGTATCATCTTGGTATCATTCTTTTCAGCCAGCGGCCGGCTTTCATGTAAAAGCAATCCTAGTGGCTAATTAGCCTCTGTACTGCTTTTACAAGCAGTGGGAGGGAATGACCCCCCCCAGATATAAAAAGCGCCATTGGGAAATTGGGAAAGCATTTTATCACACCGATCTTGGTGTGGTCAGATGCTTTGAGGGCAGAGGAAAGATCTAGGGTCCAATAGACCCCAGTTTTTTCAAAAAAGAGTACCTGTCATTACCTATAGCTATCATAGGGGATATTTACATTCCCTGAGATAACAATAAAAATGATAAAAAATAAATAAATATGGAAGCAACAGTTTAAAAATAAAATAAAAAAGCAAAATTAATAATAAAAAAAAAAAAAAAAAAAGAAGCACCCCTGTCCTGCCCTGCTCTTGCCCAATGGCGAACGCAAGCGTCGGTCTGGCGTCATATGTAAACAGCAATTGCACCATGTATGTGAGGTATCACCGCGAAGGTCAGATCGAGGGCAGTAATTTTAGCAGTAGACCTCCTCTGTAAATCTAACGGGGTAACCTGTAAAGGCTTTTAAAGGCTTTTAAAAATGTATGTAGTTTGTCGCCAATGCGCGTTTGTGCGAAATTTTAAAGCATGTCGTGTTTGGTATCTATGTACTCGGCCTAAGATCATCTTTTTTATTTCATCAAACATTTGGGCAATATAGTGTGTTTTAGTGCATTAAAATTAAAAAAAGTGTATTTTTCCCCCAAAAAATGCGTTTGAAAAATCGCTGCGCAAATACTGCGTAGAAAAAAAAATGCAACACCCACCATTTTATTCTGTAGGGCCTTTGCTTTAAAAATATATATAATGTTTGGGGGTTCAACATAATTTTCTTGCAAAAACAATATGTTTTCATGTAAACAAAAAGTGTCAAAAAGGGCTTTGTCTTCAAGTGGTTAGAAGAGTGGATGTAAGCTTCCTAATGTTGTGTATAAAATGCCAGAACTGTTCAAAACCCCCCCAAATGACCCCATTTTGGAAAGTAGACACCCCAAGCTATATACTGAGAGGCATGTCGAGTCCATGGAATATTTTATATGTTGACACAAGTTGTGGAAAATAGACAATTTTTTTTTTTTGCACAAAGTTGTCACGAAATGATATATTGCTCAAACATGCCATGGGCATATGTGGAATTACACCCCAAAATACATTCTGTTGCTTCTCCTGAGTACGGGGATACCACATGTGTGAGACTTTTTGGGAGCCTAGCCGCGTACGGGACCCCAAAAACCAATCACCGCCTTCAGGCTTTCTAAAGGGTGTAAATTTTTGATTTCACTTCTCACTGCCTATCACAGTTTTGGAGGCCATGGAATGCCCAGATGGCACAAAACCCCCCCAAATGACCCCATTTTGGAAAGTAGACACCCCAAGCTATTTGCTGAGAGGTATTGTGAGTATTTTGCAGATCTCGCTTTTTGTCACAAAGTTTTGAAAATTGAAAAAAAAAAAGAAAAAAAAAATGTTCTTTCTTCATTTTCAAAAACAAATGAGAGCTGTAAAATACTCACCATGCCTCTCAGCAAACAGCTTGGGGTGTCTACTTTCCAAAATGGGGTCATTTGGGGGGGTTTTGTGCTATTTTGGCATTTTATGGCCTTTGAAACTGTGATAGGTAGTGAGAAGTCAAATCAAAAATTTGTGCCTAGAAATCCTGAAGGCGGTGATTGGTTTTCGGGGTCCCGTACGCGGCTAGGCTCCTAAAAAGTCCCACACATGTGGTATCCCCGTACTCAGGAGAAGCAGCAAAATTTATTTTGGGGTGCAATTCCACATTTAACCATGGCATGTGTGAGCAATATATCATTTAGTGACAACTTTTTGTAATATTTTTTTTTTTGTCATTATTCAATCACTTGGGACAAAAAAAAAATATTCAATGGGCTCAACAGGCCTCTCAGCAATTTCCTTGGGGTGTCTACTTTCTAAAATGGGGTCATTTGGGGGGGGTTGTGCTATTTTGGCATTTTATGGCCTTCAAAACTGTGATAGGTAGTGAGGAGTGAAATCAAAAATTTACACCCTTAGAAATCCTGAAGGCGGTGCTTGGTTTCCGGGGTCCCGTACGTGGCTAGGCTCCTAAAAAGTCCCACACATGTGGTATCCCCGTACTCAGGAGAAGCAGCAGAATGTATTTTGGGGTGCAATTCCACATATAACCATGGCATGTGTGAGCAATATATCATTTAGTGACAACTTTTTGTAATTTTTTTTTTGTCATTATTCAATCACTTGGGACAAAAAAAAATATTCAATGGGCTCAACATGCCTCTCAGCAATTTCCTTGGGGTGTCTACTTTCTAAAATGGGGTCATTTGGGGGGGTTTTGTACTGCCCTGCCATTTTAGCACCTCAAGAAATGAGATAGGCAGTCAAATTTAAAGCTGTGTAAATTCCAGAAAATGTACCCTAGTTTGTAAACGCTATAACTTTTGCGCAAACCGATAAATATACGCTTATTGACATTTTTTTTACTAAAGACATGTGGCTGAATACATTTTGGCCTAAATGTATGACTAAAATTGAGTTTATTCGATTTTTCTTATAACAAAAAGTAGAAAATATCATTTTTTTTCAAAATTTTCGGTCTTTTTCCGTTTATATCGCAAAAAATAAAAATCGCAGAGGCAATCAAATACCATTAAAAGAAAGCTCTATTTGTGGGAAGAAAAGGACGCAAATTTCGTCCACACAATTTACAGTTAAAGCAGCGCAGTGCAAAATTCTGAATTCACCTCTGGTCCTTTAGCTACCAAATGGTCCGGGGCTTAAGTGGTTAACGCACCGCAAACAGTTAATTTGCACAACCGCAAGGCTTTAATGTTTTTTCTATGCAAAACTATCCAGCCGATCGCTTTTGGTCTGTTCACAATGAAGCAACGACCTTATCATCTGGGGTGTGCCAACATTGCCAACACACTCATAGAGGTGGTCGCTTCATTGTGATACGCAAGCCCCTTCACCACAACAAGGTAACGATCACGAAGGGGAATTGACACATGTATGTGTTTTTTTTTGTTTTGTTTTTGCAGCCACAGTGCAGCACCAGAGGCCAGAAAAATTAGGCATGTACACAAGCCTGAAAAATTCGGTATTGTTGCAGCCGCTGCTGTAGCCGCGGCCAGAAAAATTGATGTTTTTTAGGCAGAAAGTGCCCTAAAACATTGCGGCTTGAACCCTAGTTGGTGGCGGATAAGTCACGCAAGTCATCCGGCATGCAGAGATAAAATACAGCAGCATGTGGACCATTTTTAGCCCAAGGAAGCTCATCTTATCAGGCCTTTTTTAGTCAAATGTATCGCCCACTGTCAGTTCCTTCGGGATCCATGCCTCATTCATCTTTATAAAGGTGAGGTAATCTAGACTTTTTTGACCTAGGCGACTTCTCTTCTCAGTGACAATACCTCCTGTTGCACTGAAGGTCCTTTCTGAAAGGACACTTGAAGCGGGGCAGGCCAGAAGTTCTATCGCAAATTGGGATAGCTCAGGCCACAGGTCAAGCCTGCACACCCAGTAGTCAAGGGGTTCATCGCTCCTCAGAGTGTCGATATCTGCAGTTAAGGTGAGGTAGTCTGCTACCTGTTGGTCGAGTCGTTCTCTGAGGGTGGACCCCGAAGGGCTGTGGCGATGCGTAGGACTTAAAAAGCTCTGCATGTCCTCCATCAACAACACGACTGTATCAAGTGAAGCAGCTTTGGTGCTAGTGTTGGTGGTGGTGGCAGGCGGGCGAGTGGTAACTTGAGAGGTGCCCGAAGCTGAGCTGGAGGAGGATGGTGCATCAAGGTTCCGAGCGGAAGCTGTAGAAGATTGGGTGTCCTGTGTTAGCCAGTCAACTATGTCCTCAGAACTTTTCGAGTTCAGGGTACGTGGCCTCTGAACACTGGGCATTATTCTAGGGCCAAAGGGAATCACAGCACCACGACCACGACGGCCCCTGCCAGGTGGCCTGCCTCTGCCTGTCATTTTTTTTAGATTAGTTTAGTTGTACTATGCGTGCAAGCTACTGTGACACCAGATATGAGTGACACTGTGCACTGGCAGAAGTTGGCAGAGTAGACGCTGTAGGCCTGACACATGTGCTGGCAGGCAACTGACTGCTATTCTATTGCAGTCAAAATAGTTTGTTTTTTTTAAATGTAATCTACTGTGACACAAGATATATGAGTGGTGGCACTGGGCAAGTGGGCACAGTATACGCTGTGAGCCTGACACACACACCCTGGCAGGCAACTGCAATTTGATTACAGAGGGAAAAAAAAGAAGCAGAATGATGTACTAGCACTAAAAAGTGCTTTTTGGGGTGCTGTCAGGACGCTGTCCTTACAGCAGAGATCAGATGAGTCTTTCAGGACTGGAGTGGACACTGAATACACTGGCCTAGCTATAGATTTCCCTATTAAATCAGCAGCAGATACACTGTCCCTCCTCTCACTAAGACTGCACACACATGCCGGCAGGCAACTGCAATTAGATTACAGAGAAAAAATAAAAAGGCAGACTGATGTATGTAGTAGCCCTAAAAAGGGCTTTTTGGGGTGCTGTCAGGACGCTGTCCTTACAGCAGAGATCAGATGAGTCTTTCAGGACTGGAGTGGACACTGAATACACTGGCCTAGCTATAGCTTTCCCTATTAAATCAGCAGCAGATACACTATCCCTCCTCTCACTAAGATTGCAGCTTCAGAATGAATCTAAAATGGATGCTGTCCAGGAGGTGGGAGGGTCTGGGAGGGAGGGTATGCTGCTGATTGGCTGGAATGTGTCTGCTGACTGTGAGGTACAGGGTCAAAGTTTGCTCAATGATGACGAATAGGGGGCGGACCGAACATTGCATATGTTCGCCAGCCGCGGCGAACGCGAACAAGCTATGTTCGCCGGGAACTATTCGCCGGCGAATAGTTCGGTACATCTCTACCAATCAATCCATTAAATCCAGGCTTTAGTATAGCGGACAGCTATGGAGAACAATTATTGAATGAGTGAGCAACAATACCATTATGTGGGGGTTAGGATTGTCATTCTTTATTGACTATAGTAATCACTTGCTTATGCCCATATGGTCTATTATAAATATTTCTCATCTTGCCTAATTTAGTTGGAAATACAGTATATGCTGCTGTATCAATTGTATACTGATTGTGGAAAGCATCATATGAAAATCTATTCATTTTCTGCAGGTGCCAAGGCCAAATATAGGGTTATAGAGTCACGGAGAAATGGAGGGTTATGCTTTGGTCTTACCTCACACATATCTAAGGGCAAACAAACTTTTTTGCATAAACAGTACATCTGCGGAAACTTCTTGGCAGCAGCTGAAGAGGTTGGGGGGGGGGGGGCTTTTCAAAGTGGCTCTTTGGTGACTCTGTGCTGTCCACATGTCCCCCATTTAAATGCTTTCTGCTGTATGCTTCCTATGCTTGATTTAAAACAATCTGGCTAACGTTTGCCCAATAATTACCTAAACGTCATGTTGTTACTATTTTCTCTACAGTTGGCTGTTGACTTAATGCTCAAGGTACTATTGCACTCTGAGAAACTGCAGTTTTTGCGTGATTCGGCACTGCGACGATTTAACTGACAATTGCACGGTCATGCGACGTTGCACCAAAACAAAATTGACATCCTTTTTTTCCCACAAATAGAGCTTTATTTTGGTAGTATTTGATCACCTCTGCGGTGATTTTTGTTAAATTTTTTGCGCTATAAACAAAAAAAAGAGCGACAATTTTGAAAATAAATATTTTTTACTTTTTGCTATAATAAATATCCCCCAAAAATATATAAAAAACTTTTTTTTTCCTCAGTTTAGGCCGATATGTATTCTTCTACATATATTTGTAAAAAGAAAATCACAATAAGCGTATATTGATTGGTTTGCGCAAACGTTATAACGTCTACAAAATAGGGGATAGTTTTATGGCATTTTTATTATAATTTTTTTTTTATACTAGTAATGGCGGTGATCAGCGATTTTTATTGTGACTGCGACATTATGGCGGACACATCAGACACTTTTGATGCTATTTTGGGACCATTGCCATTTATACAGCGATCAGTGCTATAAAAATGCGCTGGTTACTATGTAACTGACACTGGCAGTAGGGGGCGAGGAAGGGGTTAAGTGTGTCCTAGGGAGTGATTCTAACAGTGAGGGGGCTGGGCTACCAGTGGCACGACAGTAATCACTGCTCTCGATGACAGGGAGCAGTGGATCACTGTCCTGTCACTAGACAGAACAGGGAAATGCCTTGTTTACAAAGGCATCCCCCCGTTCTGCAGCTCCGTGACACGATCACAGTAAACTGGCGGACATCGAGTCCGCAGGTCTCGCAGGCACGGTCACGGAGCTCGCGGAAGGAACGCGCCCACTAGGCGGCAGATTCAAAGCAACGTACCTGTATGTTGCTTTGCCTGCCCATGCCATTCTGCCGACGTTTATGTACGTGAGGCAGACGGCAAGTGGTTAAGTTAGAATATCTAACTGTGTAAGCAATCAGTGCTTAAAGAGGAACTGCAGTCTGCTCACATAATTTGTAATAAAAACATCTTTGCCATTCTGAAGCTTCCCTCCAACCACTTTGCATATTTTTATATATACTGTGAATCTGTACTTGCCAAATATTCTGCAGAAATCTCCCTCCGCTGAGTCTTGCTGCATCCATTTTGACTGTAGGCAGCTGAAGCTGATGCCTGTTCACTTCCTGGATTTACACAGACACATAGAGGCACAACTCCAGCTCTGCAGCTCTCATTGGCCTTCTTATGACTCATCCCCCTCCCTTCCTGGCAAACTCTCACGAGAGTGAGAGAGAGAGCTGTGCATGATGTCATAAGACTAGGCTTTTTACCAGACAAGAAACAGAAAGTGGGCTGTATAAGGTATTTACTGGCAGAAAAAAAATGCTTTACTATCCAAAGTTAAAACAACAAGGGCAGAGGGTTTAATAGATGTAAAGATGAAAAAATGACTGAAGATCCGCTTTAAATATATTGCATCAGACTCATGAAGGAGAACAAGCATGGTCATAAAAGCACATCACAAATGAAGAGAACACATTGCTGTAATGGCAAAGCTCATAACCACCATTTTCAAGGTGTCACAAACTTAAAGTGATACAACAGCTAAAAATGTTGTTTAACTACAGTGTAAATGTATTCCTTCCATTAAGGTAAAAATTACATTTTCTATTCCTCTGTATTCTTCCTTCCCTATTTGAAGGGGAAGAGAGGGGAAAACAGATCTAGTACTGTGCACGGCTGCATCTCTTCTCCCCTATCTTCCTCTTCACACAGCACTCGAGCAGTAGCAGAAGCCATTGGCTCCTACTGCTGTCAATCAAATTCAGTAAGCAGGAAGTGGGGGGCAGGGCTAAGTCACGCTATGTAAGTCTATGGAGCGCGGCTCCATAGACCCACAGTTTGGAAGCACGCAAATACTGTGTGCCTCCATAGCCAGCGGCTTGCTATGGGGACACTCAAAAAAGAGGAGGAGCCAGGATCACCACTGAAGGACCCGAGAGGAGGAGGATCGTTTGTTTTTTTTTGTTTTTTTTAGATTGACTTTAGTAAAACTTTAATTTTAGTCCCCTTACAGGTACAACCCAATGCTGTAAATTTTGATTATAGTATCTTCAAAAAGATTTTTAAACATTTAACCAATAACCCCGGTGACAACACCTGGTACTAATTAGAGGCTCCTTCTCTTAACTTGTCTTCACCTTAGATCTTCTCCCAATTCCCTTCAAATCACCAACAAACCTTCCTTCTCTTTCCTTTTCCCTTTCCTTTCCTTCCATCCTTCCTTCCTTTCAACCCTCTTTCTCTAGTTAATTTATTTATGCAAATGTCGCAACTACTTTAAACAAAGTTTGAAGAGCAACTGCATTTCCAAAAAAGACTGGCAGAGGGCAAAAGACTAGCCACAAAAATTGCTCTGAAGCTGACATTTTCCCTTGTATTGAATTACAATATCTTGTTTTGCACTGTGGCCCAGTGAGGTGGCCATTCATGTCAAAGCCTCCAAGGAAAAAAACACAGTAGAGACATCACCAAATATTTTAAGACTAGTGGTCATAAGCAGCAATGCCTTAGGTCTCACACTGCAGAAATATAGTGCCTTGAAAAAGATTTTCATTCCCCTTTAAAATAATCCACATTTTGTCATGTTACAACCAAAAACGTAAATTTATTGTATTGGGATTTTATGTGATAGGCCAACACAAAGTAGAACATAATTGTGAAGTGGAAGGAAAATGGTAAATGGTTTTCAAATTTTTTACAAAAAAAAGTGTGAAAAGTGTGGCGTGCATTTGAATTCAGCCCCCATTACTCTGATACCCCTAACTAAAATCCAGTGGAAGCAATTGCATTCAGAAGTCACCTAATTAGTAAATAGAGTCCATGTGTGTGAAATGTATTCTCAATATAAATACAGCTGTTCTGTGAAGCCCTCAGAGGTTTGTTAGAGAACCTTAGTGAACAAACCATGTCATGAAGGCCAAGGAAGGCAGGTCAGGGATAACGTTGTGGAGAAGTTTAAAGCAGGGTTAGGTTATAAAAAAATATCCCAAGCTTTGAACATCTCACGGAACACTGTTCAATCCATCATCCAAAAATGGAAAGAGTATGGCACAACTGCAAAACTACCAAGACATAGTTGTCCACCAAAACTGACAGCCTGGGCAAGGAGAGCATTAATCAGAGAAGCAGTCAAGAGGCCCATGGTAAGGAGCTGCAGAGATCCACAGCTCAGGTGGGAGAATCTGTCCACAGGACCACCCCAGACAATGCAACCTCTTGCGAAACGCGTTGGGACATTCCACTGTTGCCACTGCTATCACATGAAAGCGCTTGTTTGACCATCCGAATGTAAGTGTATCTACCTACATTAAAATGTATTTCTCAAACAGTATTATGCTATGTGCCCTTCTGTTTTTTCCCTCTCCAATGCCATTGGTTTTCTATTTTGGGCATACCATCATTGGGCCGCCATCTTCTGAGTTTTCATCTATCCCTTAAATGTGGGTTGCTGTGTGTGACGTCCCTTGGAGAAATACCAGCTGAGGATCCTTCAGGGATACATATCCAAAGCTTGATTAGACCCTCTAGACATACGTCTATCAGGGTCCATTGATTTCGGTAAGCCTCCTTTATATCGGTGGTGGTTATTTGCACATTCACTCAAGATTTTTTGGATTTATTGTCACGAATAACCTTATTTGGAGTATGTTCTGAGCATCATTCAACCATCACAAACTAATTTTTTTGGACGTTTATACCAGAGACTTTGTGATTGGATTCCTATCATGTTGGACTGTTGACATAGAACTCTGGATTATCACTTCTCTTCACAGGGTGTTATCCATTTATTATTTTTCAGCGCTACCATTTATTTTTGTTATTGTATTTGCACCTTTTTGTCTATGGGTTTGGCAGCTGCTCACATTCACTAGCAGCGCGGAATTCTTTGTATATTGTTTCCACAGGACAACTATTAGTCATGCATTCCAAAAATCTGGCCTTCATGGAAGAGTGGCAAGAAGAAAGCCATTGTTGAAAGAAAGCCATAAGAAGTCCCGTTTGCAGTTTGCAAGAAGCCATGTGAGGGACACAGCAAACATGCGGAAGAAGGTGCTCTGGTCAGATGAGACCAACATTCAACTATTTGGCCTAAAAGCAAAACGCTATGTGTGGCAGAAAACTAACTCTGCACATCACCCTGAACACAATATCCCCACTGTGAAACATGGTGGTGGCAGGATCATGTTGTAGGGATGCTTTTCTTAAGTAGGGACGGGAAAGCTGGTCAGAGTTGATGGGAAGACGGGTGGAGCCAAATACAGGGCAATCTTAGAAGAAAACCTGTTGGCTTCCGCAAAAGACTTGAGACTGGGGCTGTAATTGCAGTGAAAGGTGGTTCTACAAAGTATTGACTCAGGGGGGCTGAATACAAATGCACCCCACACTTTTTACATATTTATTTGTAAAAAATGTTGAAAACAATTTATCATTTTCCTTACACTTCACAATCATAAGCCACTTTGTGTATCGCATAAAATCCCAGTAAAATACATTTACATTTTTGGCTGTAATATGACAAAATGTGGAAATTTCAAGGGGTATAAATACTTTTTCAAGGCACTGTACAGCTATATAGACTGTAGTAATTCTCTTATACAAGTCCACTACAATTTTTTAGAAGGGATATTTTAGAGGAAAGGATAGATTTTTCAGGGCTATGTTTAGGTACAATCAACATTTTGGAGATGTTCCCTTTAGGCCAACAGAAAAAAACCTGACTGTGACTCGATTAACCACTCTACAGTACCCATGTCAGGGACCAGTGTGACCAGAAACACGTGGACTGCGATAGAGTAAACCAAACGCATGTAAAGTATAAATGATTTTTTAAAAGGATAAGTAAATAAAAAAGTAAACGCACCTCTAATATGGAAACAATAAAATAAACGAGCAACCAACCACAGTGACACACAACAAATAACAATCCAAACCAAAGGAATATACAGGTGTAAGATACAATCATATTAGTAAACAAGTCAAACAAGTCAGGGTCTTACCCGGGAGATCAAGCAGATAGGGCTGGGTGCAAGACAGGACAGGGAGAGGATAACAGGAGAAGGGATCAGGCACGGATACAGGGTTCAGGATCACAGGATACAGGATTACGGATACAAGGTTCAGGCTACAGGAACACAGGCTAGCAAACGAAGGTCAAGGCACAAGGAAACAATACCAAGGTAATGTGTGCAAGCATCTGCCGGGTATAAATACACTTCCTGCAATCAGTCTCAGGTAATGCCTGATTGCAGGAGATGATGTCAGCTTCAGGCTGCCAGGAGACACCCGCTGGTGGACACCGGAACTGCTGCCCAAAGATCTGGGAGCGATAGTGCCACCAGCAGGTAAAACCTTTCCTGACAACCCCTCAACATCATACCAAAAAAAAAAGACAAAATGCTGACTGCTTACTGTATAACACCATATTGCACAATTTATTAACATACACATTCTATAGTAAAAGCTTGGCCAGATTTAACTGACAATTGCGCGGTCGTGCAATGTTGCACCCAAACAAAATTGATGTCCTTTTCTTTTCCCACAAATAGAGCTTTCTTTTGGTGGTATTTGATCACCTCTATGGTTTTTATTTTTTGTGCTATAAACAAAAAAAGAGCGACAATTTTGAAAAAAAAGCAATATGTTTTACTTTTTGCAATAATAAATATCCCCAAAAAATATATAAAAAAAGTTTTTTTCCTCAGTTTAGGCTGATATGTATTCTTCTACATATTTTTGGTAAAAAAAAAATCACAATAAGCGTATGTTGATTGGTTTACGCAAAAGTTATAGCGTCTACAAAATAGGGTATAGTTTTATGGCATTTTTATTATTATTATTTTTTTATTAGTAATAATGGCGATCTGCGATTTTTATCATGACTGTGACATTATGGCGGACACATCGGACACTTTTGACACAATTTTGGGACCATTGTCATTTATACAGTGATCAGTGCTATAAAAATGCATTGATTACTGTGTAATTGACACTGGCAGGGAAGTGGTTAAACACTAGGGGGCGATTAAGGGGTTAAGTGTGTCCTAGGGAGTGATTCTAACTGTGGGGGGGGGGGTGGTCTTGCTAGAACATGATAGAGATCACTGCTCCCGATGACAGGGAGCAGTAGATCTCTGTCATGTTGCTAGGCAGAACAGGGAAATGCCTTGTTTACATCACGGCATCTCCCCGACCCACGAGCCCACTATGCCGCGATTTAGAGGAGACGTACAAGGGGACATACAGGTACATACTTATCCTATTGCATATTGGACCACCATGATGAATGCAACTCTATGGAGGAATACCATCGTATTGAAAATGGGGAAGTTCACATACATGAGTCAAGCCCAGCCTTGAGCATATTTGGCTATACTTTTGAATACTACATACCTTGGAATTATTAATATTATTTGCAAAGACACGTGGTCACTTGGCCATATAGTTCTTTCAGCATAGGGGCAGGTGCTAGGGAGGTATTTTATAAAAAAAATGTCTTTTAATATATAATGTATGAGTTAATAAATGGTGCAATATGGTGTTATAAGCAGTCTGCATGTCTTGGTTTATTTTCGGCATAACATTGATGGTTATTTTAATATGGTTGATTGAGTCATAATCAGTTTTATATCATTTTCTGTTAGCCTTTTATTGTAGTATGTATGTGTTGTACAGTCTAGAGACTCTTCCACTCCTCCACTTACTTTGTATAGTATGTATATATTTTTTTTTGGGACCTTGAGTTTTTCAAGTGGTGGGGCTTTGGACAGATGTTCCATTTATTTATTTTTGTAATTAAATGTTATAAAAATTTTCATATTATATAACAAATGGAACAAATAATTTTGTATATCATATTTTCAAAAATATCACATTAAGTACATTCTAAAATTCCTCCCTCCCCCCCTCCCCCATCCCCTACCTCTCTCTCACTTTCCTTGGTTCTGTCATTTGGTCTTCTTTCTTTTCTCCATTTATTTTCCTTTAATCTAATCCCCCTATTTTTCCCTGCAGGATCTTCATATAAATCTTTAGTTCCTTTAAGTTCTTCCCACTTCCTCCAAATCCTTTTGAGATTTTCTAATCAATCTTTTTCTCTGCTACTTAAATACTCCATCCTATATAAGTATTCAACTTTTATACACCAGTTCCTCAATGTAGGGCTATCCAACTGTCTCCATTTTTTTGGTATTGCACCCTTCGCTGCATTTAATAGGTGTGGTAATATTGACCCTTTATACTGTTTTATTGTCTTATCTGTGTTAGGCTGGATTCACACCTATGCAGTTTTAGTGCTTTTTGCATTTTGCAGATTTGCTCTACAGTCCATTTAACATGGTTTCCTATGGAGCACGTTCTGTAGTGCAAATCTGCAAAATGCAAAAAGCACTAAAAATGCATAGGTGTGAATCCAGCCTTATGGAGTAAGCATACCCACGGGTCATACACTATATCCATTTCCAATATTACCTTTGTATAATGTTGTACCTTTGCCAATATTCCCTTATTTTCTTTGCAGACACGTAGTCACTTGGCCATAATGTGCTTTCAGCATAGGAACAGGTGCTAGGGAGGTATTTTATAAAATTATGCTTTTAATATATAATGTGTGAGTTAATAAATGGTGCAAAATGGTGTTATAAGCAGTCTGCATTTCTTGGTTTATTTTCCGCATAACATTAATGGTTATTTTAATATGGTTGATTGAGTCATAATCAGTTTTATATCATTTTCTGTGGGCCTTTTATTGTAGTATATATGTGTTGTACAGTCTAGAGACTCTTCCACTCCTCCACTTACTTTGTATAGTATGTATACCGGTATATATTTTTTTGGGACCTTGAGTTTTTCAAGTGATGGGGCTTTGGACAGATGTTCCATTTATTTATTTTTGTAATTAAATGTTATAAAAATTTTCATATTATATAACAAATGGAACAAATAATTTTGTATATCATATTTTCAAAAATATCACATTAAGTACATTCTAAAATTCCTCCCTCCCCCCCCTCCCCCATCCCCTACCTCTCTCTCACTTTCCTTGGTTCTGTCATTTGGTCTTCTTTCTTTTCTCCATTTATTTTCCTTTAATCTAATCCCCCTATTTTTCCCTGCAGGATCTTCATATAAATCTTTAGTTCCTTTAAGTTCTTCCCACTTCCTCCAAATCCTTTTGAGATTTTCTAATCAATCTTTTTCTCTGCTACTTAAATACTCCATCCTATATAAGTATTCAACTTTTATACACCAGTTCCTCAATGTAGGGCTATCCAACTGTCTCCATTTTTTTGGTATTGCACCCTTCGCTGCATTTAATAGGTGTGGTAATATTGACCCTTTATACTGTTTTATTGTCTTATCTGTGTTAGGCTGGATTCACACCTATGCAGTTTTAGTGCTTTTTGCATTTTGCAGATTTGCTCTACATTCCATTTAACATGGTTTCCTATGGAGCACGTTCTGTAGTGCAAATCTGCAAAATGCAAAAAGCACTAAAAATGCATAGGTGTGAATCCAGCCTTATGGAGTAAGCATACCCACGGGTCATCCACTATATCCATTTCCGATATTATCTTTTGTATAATGTTGTACTTTTGCCAATATTCCCTTATTTTCTTTGCAGACACATAGTCACTTGGCCATAATGTGCTTTCAGCATAGGAACAGGTGCTAGGGAGGTATTTTATAAAAATTATGCTTTTAATATATAATGTGTGAGTTAATAAATGGTGCAAAATGGTGTTATAAGCAGTCTGCATTTCTTGGTTTATTTTCGGCATAACATTAATGGATATTGTAATATGGTTGATTGAGTCATAATCGGTTTTATACAATTTTCTGTTGGCCTATTATTGTAGTATGTATGTGTTGTATAGTCTAGAGACTCTTCCACTCCTCCACTCAATTTGTACAGTATGTATATGTTAATGAATATATTACCGTATTTATCGGTGTATAACACGCACAGGCATATAACACGCACCCTAACTTTAAGAGGGAAGTTTCAGGAAAAAAACTTTCCACAGCCCCCTGCGTTTAACACGCAGGCACAGTTTACCCTCTATTTTCAGGGTAAAAAAGTGAGTGTTATATGCCAATAAATACAGTATATATTTTTTGGTACCTTGAGTTTTTCAAGTGGTGGGGCTTTGGACCGATGTCCCATTTAACATGTAATACTTATAATGTTGCAGATGCTCCTGAAAACGTAAAAAAGAGATAAACAAAACCAACTACAACAAAATATCTGCTGAATGAATGGAAGTGTTTGAAGATGCCCAATCATTTAACTACTAGTAACAACAATTAGTTCATCTCAAAGAAGTTAATCAATAAGAATATTGAAAAAAAAAAAGAAATACCATAATTCTTTGTTTTGTTTTGGACAGAATAAGTAATTATTTACACTCTTTTTGATTTTATGTGTCCTGTTGGTATATTTCAATTAATTTCCTGTCCTCAAGACACATTAGGAAGTTGGTGAACAGAACAGGTATCCCTATGGAAATATTTCCCTTGTTCCAGAGGTAATTGTAAAATGTGGGATTTCCCATCACAAGTTAAAACAGGATGATGTGGAATTTGTACTTTTCCTGCTCTGTCATACTTCCACTCTAGATATATTTACAAGGGTCATTCCACAATCTTCTCACCTCCCATCCTCTTCTTTGACAATCATCATCTACCTTAACACATTCCATGGAGATTGAATTAAGGTATTTGTGCTACCTATTGTATGTGAATATGAACTTTGTGGTATGTTGCAGTGGGTTTGATAAGCCACAAAATATTACAGAACAGGTCCAGTTGAATGTGACTAACTACTACCAGTTATATTATATACTTACAAGTGTAAATACTCACTATAAAATATTTTCCTTGAAGTCTACTGAGGGACACAGGAAGAAAATCGTAAACAGTTAAGCCATCTAAAAGCAGTCCAACCTAAGGATGGGCAGAAGCCACTAAGAGATCCAGGAAATGAAGATCATGCAGCATAAGTATCTAAGGTGGTCAACAAAACATATTGTTTACTGTGCTAAAGTCCTAGTAAACAATATGTCCTAGAGTGAAAAGAGGCATACAGTACTATGTCCAAAAGTGAAAAAAACTATTGTAATATGGCGCTAGAGCCTTGCATACCTAAATCTGGCCATGCATGGTTCAAAATTTGAGCTGTGGGTGGGTTTGTTGGCACTACCCTGGTCCGCAAACTTCAACTGAAAAATCAAAGGAGCCGGGTTTAAATTGTGGGCAGAACAGTGATTGCATACTATCAGATGCCATGACTCTTCAGGCATTCAGGCTGTCGCATATGCTGCAGCTGTAGGACAACAATAGCCAACAGAGGAGATTTCTTCATCCACGCTGATGTGCAGCTCAGCTCTTGTACAGCTCAAAGGGTTTCCCATGACTTCATGGAAAGAAAGCTAGAACATGCCAGACCAACCAGTAAAAGATGTATGTTAAGCTCCTGACCTTGACTTCAGGGAGAGGGAAGTGCCAACAAAGACAGGATGATAGAAAACAGGAAAGTACCGCGCTTAGGACAATATTAAAAAAAGATTTGCTGCCCCCCTAAAAGAGCTCCACAAGGGAGTCTGGTAAATTATAACAAACAGGTGGGGTAGTGGCGCTATCTGACAGTGGGGAAACCCACTAAATTAACAAAAAGTATCTATATAACCATATAATGTAAGATGTAGAACCCGTACCTTGGTGGGATCATACAATGTAAATAATGGATTCTAAGAGCAGTGAAACAACAATATGTGAGAAAACATAAACAAGTTCATAACAATCTGTGCAATATAATCTCTATACCAGTGACCAAAAACCTAAATATATATGTATACAGGTCCTTCTCAAAAAATTAGCATATTGTGATAAAGTTCATTATTTTCTGTAATGTACTGATAAACATTAGACTTTCATATAATTTAGATTCATTACACACAACTGAAGTAGTTCAAGCCTTTTCTTGTTTTAATATTGATGATTTTGGCATACAGCTCATGAAAACCCAAAAATCCTATCTCAAAAAATTAGCATATTTCATCCGACCAATAAAAGAAAAGTGTTTTTAATACAAAAAAAGTCAACCTTCAAATAATTATGTTCAGTTATGCACTCAATACTTGGTCAGGAATCCTTTTGCAGAAATGACTGCTTCAATGCGGCGTGGCATGGAGGCAACCAGCCTGTGGCACTGCTGAGGTGTTATGGAGGCCCAGGATGCTTCGATAGCGGCCTTAAGCTCATCCAGAGTGTTGGGTCTTGCGTCTCTCAACTTTCTCTTCCCAATATCCCACAGATTCTCTATGGGGTTCAGGTCAGGAGAGTTGGCAGGCCAATTGAGCACAGTAATACCATGGTCAGTAAACCATTTACCAGTGGTTTTGGCACTGTGAGCAGGTGCCAGGTCGTGCTGAAAAATGAAATCTTCATCTCCATAAAGCTTTTCAGCAGATGGAAGCATGAAGTGCTCCAAAATCTCCTGATAGCTAGCTGCATTGACCCTGCCCTTGATAAAACACAGTGGACCAACACCAGCAGCTGACATGGCACCCCAGACCATCACTGACTGTGGGTACTTGACACTGGACTTCAGGCATTTTGGCATTTCCCTCTCCCCAGTCTTCCTCCAGACTCTGGCACCTTGATTTCCGAATGTACTTTGGACCACTGAGCAACAGTCCAGTGCTGCTTCTCTGTAGCCCAGGTTAGGCGCTTCTGCCGCTGTTTCTGGTTCAAAAGTGGCTTGACCTGGGGAATGCGGCACCTGTAGCCCATTTCCTGCACACTCCTGTTCACGGTGGCTCTGGATGTTTCTACTCCAGACTCAGTCCACTGCTTCCGCAGGTCCTCCAAGGTCTGGAATCGGTCCTTCTCTACAATCTTCTTCAGGGTCCGGTCACCTCTTCTCGTTGTGCAGCGTTTTCTGCCACACTTTTTCCTTCCCACAGACTTCCCACTGAGGTGCCTTGATACAGCACTCTGGGAACAGCCTATTCGTTCAGAAATGTCTTTCTGTGTCTTACCCTCTTGCTTGAGGGTGTCAATGATGGCCTTCTGGACAGCAGTCAGGTCGTCAGTCTTACCCATGATTGCGGTTTTGAGTAATGAACAAGGCTGGGAGTTTTTAAAAGCCTCAGGAATCTTTTGCAGGTGTTTAGAGTTAATTAGTTGATTCAGATGATTAGGTTAATAGCTCGTTTAGAGAACCTTTTCATGATATGCTAATTTTTTGAGATAGGATTTTTGGGTTTTCATGAGCTGTATGCCAAAATCATCAATATTAAAACAAGAAAAGGCTTGAACTACTTCAGTTGTGTGTAATGAATCTAAAATATATGAAAGTCTAATGTTTATCAGTACATTACAGAAAATAATGAACTTTATCACAATATGCTAATTTTTTGAGAAGGACCTGTATATATCAATAATACAAAGAATCCGGTACCAGAACGGTGAAAAACTGGTCACTGGTCACTGGTATAGAGATTTTATTGCACAGATTGTTATGCACTTATTTATGCTTTCTCACATATTGTTGTTTCACTGCTCTTAGAATCAATTATTTACATTGTATGATCCCACCAAGGTACGGGTTCTACATCTTACATTATATGGTTATATAGATACTTTTTGTTAATTTAGTGAGTTTCCCCACTGTCAGGTACCCCAGGTAGTGCCACTACCCCACCTGTTTGTTATAAAGACAGGATGGTAACTGATAGAATCACTAGTTGAAAATAAAGGAAAAAATCTTGAAAAAACTATTAGAGCCACCACACCTAAGAATGGGTAATCTGCAATTTATTAGATTTTTCTTCTTGGGGTTACATTTGTAACAGGTGACGAGAGATGGAGTATTTGCACTAAGGGTCCAAGTACACATTGAGTTGTGACACCAACTTGCATCCAGAGAGACCTAGAAACCAGGCTGCTCCCCTTCCTGTTGCACAGTATACATGGTCTCTTTACCTTTCCAGAGAAGGCCCAGACCAAGTTTTCCACTCCAACCAAATCACCTTCCCTCCATGTGCCAGATAAACTTTACATTTCTATTGCAGGAAGAAATCCTAATGAATATGTTTTATAGTTCCTACCTTAAAAAAAATCAGGGACATCAGACCCTTCTCATCTATCTTCTGTGTACTTTCCGCAATCACTTCCTATACAGCAGAACTGCAAACAATACAAACTACAAACATATGTAAATGACAACACTCACCCTTTTTTCAGGGAAAGGGATTCTTTCCCTGCAAAAGGTGTTATGCCTGCAGGAAAACAAACTTGAATGGCCAAAAATGCTTCAAATTCAAATCTAATGCCACACAACAAAATTATGAAATAAAAGATTTGATTATGTGAAGGACGGAGGGGGTGGTTTATATGTTGGAGTGCTCTTGTTCACTCCAATACATAGGACGTACAAAAAGACCTATGTGGAAGCGTATAAGGGAGCATGTGCAAAATATTGAAAATGGGTTTCCAAAACATAATGTGTCCCGACATTTTGCACTATGCCATCAAAAAAACCCAAAAGAGTTTAAATTTTGGGCCATTGAAAAATTCACTCCACACTGGAGGGGTAGCCATAAAGTGAGAGACCTCAGCAAAAGTGAGTCCAGATGGATACACGAAATGCGTACTCTCGCGCCTAATGGTTTAAACATCGAATTTGATTTGAATCTCAGCAATAAACTGTATTTGATTAGAAAAATATACCAAACCAAGCTGATAAAAGGCCAGGATATGCAGGATTACATAGGGCATACCTTGGAAATGGTTGAACGCCTGAGAGGTTTAGGAGAAGAAATATATATTTTTTTGTGTTGGAGCACTATTACCCAGTGGCTTACCAGAAAGTTATGAAATACTTGTCATAGCACTTGATGCACATCCAGATGATGAACTGACATTGGAATATGCTTAGGGCAAGCTTGTGGATAAATATAGGCGTCTGCTTTAAAGACGGAAAATACAAATAAAAACAGTGACATGCAACAAGAAACACGCGAATGTTTGTGTGCAAGAAAGAAGATAATTTAAAAGCAGACTGCAAAATCTGGAAAGCTAGAATGCAAAAACAAACAAAACTACAAAAGGCAAAAAATTATGAAGGAAGAAACTGTTTTTTTTTTCAGATAATGAATCTGTTTTTCAATCCAAAAATTGCACCTCATCTTTGCAGGGATGGTGTGTTGGTTCAGGAGGTTCAGGAGAAAATAATGAAATCAGAAGGAATATTTCCTAGAGTTTCACCAGAGAGATACCTGTTAAAAAATGTTCCTGCTCTTGAAACTTTTTTGTCAATGAAGAAGGTCAAAAAATGAGGCATTGTAGTGACCTTCCAAGGTGACAGTTGTGCCATCACAAAAGGGATACTTACTTGCAAAAGCTAAAATTACAGATAACCTATATCACCTGAACTGCAATGAAGTGCTTAATACAGCCAAGGAGGAAAAACATTCAAACTGCATTCACACATGACACATCATAAATGAGGCGACTTGGGCACAGAAGTCCTGACATAATAAAAAGATTACCTGAGAAAGACTATAAGAGGGGAATAAAAATTTGAGAAATTTGAACAGTATTTTAGTCAATGAATTTGGCACACATACAATGAAACTGAATATACAGGTGATAACACACAGGCGATTTTCAGAAAGCATGGCATAATATTTCAAACTACTGTATCATACAACCCAAAACAAAACCCAGAACAAAATGGGGTTGCAGAAAGAATGAACTGTACTCTATGTGAGAGTAGAATAACCATGCTGTTTGATGCAGATATGCCAACTACAGACTTGGGGAAGCAATTATGATAGCATGCATTCTCCAAAATAGACTACGAGGAAAATCAACTGAGAAAACCCCATATTAACTGTGGAATGGAAAAGTCCTGAATTTGAACCATCTAAAAAAAATTTGGAAGCAAAGCCTATGTGCATATCCATAAAGGAAAATTTACAAAATGGAATGCTTGCGCAAAGGCAGGTGTACTTGTGGGGTACTACATTGAATCTCAAAGGGGATACAGTGTGTTCAAAATTGCATTAACTAACACAAACTGAGGGAAATTCCACATCAGTGTCACATGAAGATAAGCAACAAAGTGACACAGAAATAGAAATTAATACAGACAATCCAAATCCTGTAAAAGAAGAAACCAGGCCAAAAGAAAATTCAATCAGGAAATCCACCAGAAGCAATAAAGACATCCCAGCCGAACGTCTGTCCTATGTTGCCTGCATTGCATTAAAATCAGAGCCAGATTCATGGGATGAGATGCAAAGACTTCCAACTCATGAGAAACAAAAGTGGATCAGAGATGCTGATGAAGATTGCAGATGTTTTGACAAAACTGCTTACAAGAAACCGATTTATAAAACTAAGATCCGAAATGGGACAAATATAAAGAGTCGTTTTTGAGGGGGGAAGTACAGAGATGTACTTTGTGCAACAACTAATGTACATCAGTATTTAGTAGAGATATATTCTTCAACCAGTACATGGCAGTGTTTATAAGTTTGTAGCTGCATCTATGGTATGCTCTATGTCAGTGGTCATCAACCCTGGCCCACTAACAGGCCAGGTTTTATGTTTTATGGGAGGGCACGTAGTGATGTCACCATGTCTGTTCGAGGAGGAAGGGCTCCTGTTCTTTGCCGACTGGCAAGTTTTATGCTATTTTAATCGACGTTTTTGTAAGTACAATACTTTTTACTAATAAACCAGTTGAGACGGTATTATACTATGGTTCCTATTCTTCCTTTACACATTACCTTAAATGCTATCACGGAGTCTGCGGTATGCTGAAGGAGTGTGTGACATGCTGAGGAAACATCCCAGGTGTTGGTTTACTTCCTGGTACAACTACTCTGCATGCAAGCCAAAGGCCGCGGCTGGGTTATAGCCGAATGGTACGGTGGTGGGCACATTTTTTGGATTATTCACTGCAGTGTCATTACACAGGACCCATCTATGGACTACTGTATAGCTTATGGACTTCCTTGAGTTGGCTTACTTGTTACCATATTGGTGTATAATTTATACACCAACTTTATGTCATCTTAAGGATTGATGTGGACATCTTATTAATTATTGGCGCAGTCTTCTCCTTTGCAGGTTTTATGTATTACCTTGGGGAGATGCAGACTAGAATACTGCAATCACTGAGCAGCAAATGATATCACCTGTGATGTATTCCAGTTATCTTGCAAACCTGGCCTGTTAGTGGGCCCAGAGGATACGGTTGATGACCACTGCTCTATGTTTTTTCCCTGAATAAAGTTCCTATTTCCTGTCTCCAGCTAAGCAGCAAAGCCCATGTGGACTGCTCACAGTCTTTTCTGTAAGGCAATATACCGAATTTCTAACAGAAGGACCTATCACCTACAGCTCTAGGTTTTGTGGAACTTCCTTATTGAGGATCAGGCATTATATCAAGCTACAGAGAGACTGACTGTTCTCACAGAGTCATGGGTTATTTAGATGTCCCCTATTTGTCAGTATTATTTTGTGGATGTTACTCCATATCCTATCATTGCTGAGATTTTTCAGGAGCTGACCTCCAAATTTTCTTGTGCACCCTAAACCCTCCCCCTTGCAATTTGTCTGAATTCTGCAATAAACAACAAATAGACCCCTAGACTGGAGCATGAGTTTGTTGTTGAGATCCTGGTACTGGAAGCAAGATGGGCTACCTCTGTATAGGCAAGGGGAATCCAGTTATTTCCAGCAGTTTCTGGAATTTGTCTTAGGGGAACATTTGAGAGATTCCCAGCAGTAAAGTAAGAATCCAGAGAAAGTTCTCTCACCTCAGTCACAGATGTGTTGACTGGCTCTGACTCATAATCTGTGCAACTGAGCTGCCCAGAACAGTCCCAAATGTGCCATCTCCAGATTAAAGGAGCATAATATTCACTATAAAGGTGACTTACAGATACACATCAGGTTAGAAAATGCTACCATTTATACTAAAATGTGTAATTTTTTCTGTCATTCTATTCACATACTGTGGTGGTTATAAAGTGTTAATGTGCGTAAATTATGTGTTTAAATTTTAAAAATGTCTATGCTCAAATCCAAACAGCAATTATATATGTTGCTAGAGGGGTGTAACCGCATGTTAACACCTTATATTTTTTTTTTTTTAATTGGAAACCAACTTTATTGAAAAGTATGCATGGTACATAAATCAACATAAGCCAGTATGGCCAATATAATAGTACATACATGAACACAGTGAAGCATCTGTGTGTCACAAAGATAATAACAGCAGTGAAAGTAAAACCGGTATACAACAAAAATAAAAAATCGACATGTCAAGTACACGTTTCACCATCCGCCATCCATCTGTCCCAGACCTTCTCAAACTTTAGCGGACACCCTCTATGTACATAAATCAGTTTTTTATATGGGAGAGCATCGTTAACCGCCTTTTTCCAGCACTGAATTGTAGGGGGCAGGGCCTGCATCCAATTACGGGCCACTACTTTTCTTGCCAAGAATAGCGTCTCATGTAAAAAGGTACGGAGGGGTTTGTCGGCATCCAAGTCTGGCAACAGGCCAAGTAGGCACATCTTTGGGTCAAGGGTAGCAGGGGAGCCCATCTGATCGTGTAGGAAGCGTATCACCTGTGTCCAATATGCCTGAATGGTGGGACAGAACCATATGAGATGGTAAAAGGAGCCCGGGGTATGGTCACAGAGGCGGCATCCCGGATTGTACGTGGGCCTGAAACGTGCCACTCTCTGAGGGGTCAGATATGTTCTATGTATAATGTACAGCTGTGTGAGGCGGTCCGACAGCTTGGGGGAAACCTTTTTCACGTCCTCCAAAATCTCGCCCCAGTCCCCATCCTCTATAAGTCCAACATCCGCCTCCCATCTAGTCTTAGCAGTATAGGCCAATGCTGTGGTGCTAGGGAGACGAATGGCGGAGTACAAAGTGGAGATGAGCTTAGCAGGCACATTACCCGTGACTGTGTCCACTATGGAGGGAACTGCCAGGGACGGGCAAGAGCCAGAAAACTGGGCCTGTATGGCGTGGCGGAGTTGCAAATACCTGATAAAAAGGCAATTGGGGAGGGAAAATTCGTCCTTCAGCATTTGGAATGATTTAAGGCCTGAATTAGTCATGATCTGGTGTATGTATAAGATCCCATGGCGTATCCACGCCGCGGGGTCCGGAATGGACAATAATTCTGGCAAGCATGTATTGTACCAGAGAGGGGTATGAGAGTGTACCCTTGGGGTCCCAGTTCTCTGCAGTGCCGCCCGCCATACCCTCCGGTGGTGAGTCAACATGTCTGCTGTGTGTTGGGGGGGGCGTCTTGTCAATGGGGCTCTCAGGACCGATTGAAGTGGGGTGTGGGCCGAGTCATCTGGGTGCTCACAGAGTAGTGTCTGGTATCTCGTTAGTTCATGTTTATCAAAATAATAGAAGTGGGACAGCTGGGAGGCAAAATAATAATCCTGAAAGTCAGGGAGAGCAGCTCCTCCCAACGTCACAGGGTTCTTCAGGATTCTCCAGGATAATTTGTGTCTGCCATGACCCCAAATAAATGAATTCAGGATGGATTCAATTGTCCTGAAAAATTTTTGTGGTATATAGAGGGGAGCATGCCAGACCAAATAGAGTATCTTGGGAAGGAGTATCATCTTAACTAAGCTGACGCGACCCATAACACCCAGGGGTAGTCTGGCCCAAGTCTGCGTCTTGTTCTTGATCAGAGCAAACAGGGGTTCAATGTTCAGTAGTTTATAATCTGAGAGCGATCTGGTGACCTGTACGCCAAGGTATTTAATCTGGGAGACCCTTGGAAGAGCCAGAGGAGGGGACGTGAACGAGGAGGGGAAATGGTCAATCGGAAGGATCTGGGACTTAGCCCAATTAATACTCAGACCCGAATGGCCACCCATACGTTCTATGGACTGTAGGGCTGCTATAAGAGAAGGACCGGAGTCCGCCAGATACAAAAGTGTGTCGTCGGCATACATCCCAATCTTTTCTTCCAGGTTCCCCATCCTGAGACCTCGGATGCAAGTGTCCGCACGGACCATTATGGCCAACGGCTCCACAGCCAATGCGTAAAGCATGGGGGAAAGGGGGCAGCCCTGCCGGGTCCCCCTCTCCAGCGGGAACTGGTCAGAAAGCCAACCGTTCACAAACACTCTGGCCCTCTGGGATTGATAGAGGAGTTGGACCCAGCGAATAAAGCTGGGGCCAAATCCAAATCTTGAGAGACACTCCCACAGGTAGTTCCACTCCACGGAGTCGAAGGCCTTGGCAGCATCCAGCGCCACCACAACCCTCGAGCCAATTTCATCATGGGACCCCTGAATATTCATAAATAGGCGGCGAATATTCATGGCCGTGTTCTTCCCTGGCATAAAGCCGGTTTGGTCAGGGTGTATCAATGACAGAATAACCTGGTTAAGGCGGGAGGCTAGAATCTTAGCTAATATTTTAATATCTACCTGTAACAGGGAAATGGGCCTATACGACTCCGGGTATTTAGGGTCCTTTCCGGGTTTGGGAATTACGACTATTTGGGCTTCTCGCATAGATGGGGGTAGAACTCCTGAGTCAAATATAGATTTATACAGGTACTTAAGTTCAGGGATTAGGATTTCGGAGTAGGTGGCATAGAATTCAAGAGGTAGGCCATCCAATCCTGGGGCCTTGGATGAGGCCAGACAGGAAATGGCCTCGGAGATGTCCTCCTCAGTAATAGGGGCTTCCAGAATTTCAAGCTGGTCGTCTGTCAGTTTAGGGAATTGAACTCCCGCTAGGTAGTCCCTGGTGTCTTGGGGAGTGTGGGCGACCCTGGAAGTGTAAAGTGCACGGTAGAATCTCCCAAATTCCTCCGCCACCAATTGCGGATCGGTGATGTCGTTCCCCTGCGGGTCGGTCAAGGGCACCACCACAGGGGGACGCATATCCAAGTGGGCGAGATATGCGAGCAATTTGCCTGATCTCTCTCCATACTCAAACACCCTCTGTCTACAGAAGAAGATACGTTGTTTAGCCTTCTCTATGTGCAATTGGGAGACCTGGCGCGCCTGAATCTTTAGATTATTGGCCGCGCTGGGCGAGGGGTCCCGGTGGAACGCCTCCTCCAGCACCTGCAGGTACTCCGCAGCCTGCTGGACAATAAATGTTGATGACCGTTTAAGCCTGTTAATACGTGTGGAAAGTAGGGAACGAGCGTGAAGTTTAAACATTTCCCACACCACATCATGCGCGGCAGTGTCCCTGTTGGCCGTAAAATAGTATTGCAATTCTGTGGGGATGTCATCCTGGTCCTGCAGGGCAGTCAGCCAGAACGGGTTTAGCCGCCAAGAAGGAGCAGGGGAAGCCCTCAGGAGCTGAATTGTGACCCAGTAGGGGGCGTGATCCGAGAGTACTCTCGGAGCAAAGCCCACATCTCCTAACTTAGGCAGCAGGGACATTGAGATAAAAACAAAATCAATTCGTGACATTGTGTTATGACTGGCTGAAAAGCATGAGAAGACTTTAGTGTGCGGGTGTCTGTGGCGCCAAGTGTCGACAAGAGCAAAGTCGGTCACTATGCGGTGCAGTCTGGTATGGGTCGGTGGGTTAAGGGGGGGATCCAGTGTGCCCAGACGGTCCAGAGCGGGGATCAGGGTCATATTAAAGTCCCCCATCCACACTGCCGGTACGGAGGGGTATTGTGTCATAAAGGCAAGGCCTTCCTGAATTACAGCTGAGTTGTACGGGGGGGAATATAGCAGGCAAGTAGCAGGATAGGAGACCCATTAATGGTGGCGTGCATAAACACATATCTGCCCTGCTGATCCGTGCGGAGCAGTATAAGCTCAAAAGGTACCCGTTTGGCAACCAGGACCGATACTCCTCTGGAATATGAGGTGTGAGTGGCATGATAAGCCCACCCCACCCAAGGTTTTTTAAGGGAGGATTGCAAGTGGCCCGTGACGTGGGTCTCGACCAGTGTGATAATGTCAGCTCTCTGAGATTTGAGAAATGTCAGGACCGCTGTGCGTTTGATCTTATTGCGTAAGCCTCTAACATTCCACGTGAGGAACTTCAGGGAACTCATGGTGGGTATATGGTGTGTATAATAGACCGCAGCCAAACCAGGACCAGCAGAGCAGATAAGGACACATCAGACAGTACAGAACATATCAGCAACCAATATTGATAGTGCATGTATGACAATGACATAGTACCTTTAGCAGAAATGAACAATTGTGAACATAGTGGCAAATAAAAAACAGCCAAAACATTTCCCCTCCCTCCCAGTCCAGTGCCACCCCAACTCGGCATGAACATAGTATCCCAAAACCAGGTATCAACCGGGGACATCCAACGTGAAAAAAGCATTGGAGGCGAGGGACTTAATTTCAAAGGGACATAGATACCTGTGATGAACAGAAAACAAAAAAAGAGGAAAAAACAATCAGGTAAACGGGGGGAGTGAAAAAAGTCCATAGAGAACCTAGGGGGACGACTTCTTCTCTGAGAAGTGCATGGGGTGTAGGGGCCACAAAAGCACAACACCATTGCAGCCGTGCAGAAGGGAGCCCCGCCTGCCATCAGGGTGGTACGTAAAGTAGGATAGGAAGTTCCAGCAACGTTCGGTAAGCTGCCCTCTACAAGCATCTCCCATGCGTGGGGAGAACGGGGGAATTAACAGTTAGATCACCCGAAGGTGGCGAGCACGCTGTGAGATCCGAGGAGGGGCGGAAAAGGCTTTTAGGTCTGTCTCCCCCGCCCCGGCGGAGGGCACTCACTAGCAACAGAGCAACCGTGAGGCGAATCACCAGGGCACGAACAGGGAGTGCCACCGGCACAGGGGGCGGCAGGGGAGAGAAAAGAAAAGTACTCACAGCTCCCAGACAGCGCGGTATGCTCAATCTCGCCGATCTCTCCGGTCAATCCAAGTGGATGCAGACTCTGGGTCCTCGAAGAAGTGGGTCCGACCGTCGCACTCCACACGAAGCTTTGCAGGGTACAGCATGGCGTATTTGAGGTGTAGAGTGCGGAGGCGCTTCTTAACATCCTGGAACCTGGACCGCTGCCGTTGCACCTCATTGGAGAAGTCCGGGAAGACGGCAACACGAGCGTTGGTATGGGGGATATTCCCCTTCTCTCTGGTTAGGCGGAGGATCTTGTCGCGATCCCTGAAATTAAGGAACTTCGCTATCAGGGTACGCGGTGGAGCTCCTTGGGGAGGAGGGCGGCCAGGGATTCGATGAGCTCTCTCCACTGCAAACATTACCGAAAATGCGTCTCTGCCGAAGGTTGAGGTTAGGAGGTTTTCAAGGAAGCTCTCCGGATCGGTGCCCTCAGCAGACTCAGGAAGACCGATGAAGCGGAGGTTACATCTCCGAAGGCGATTTTCCATGTCATCCTGTTTTGCGCTAATCTGTTGTAACTGGCGGCGCACCTCATCGGTGGTATGTTGTAAAGGGTGTAAGATGTCCTCTGCTCTGCTAATACGGGTCTCCGTCTCTGTCACGCGGTCCCTGAGGGTAGAGAGATCCTGCCGGATAAGGGACACATCAATTTTTACCTCCTCGATCTTGGTGGTAAGCGTGCTCTGGCACATGGCGATGGCATCCAGTAATTTGTTAGTAGCCACCACAGAGTGATCCGCATCCAGGATAGCAGCAGCGCCGTCTCTGACCTGCCGATCCCCCTCCTCAAGCCTGCGGTATCTGGCCAGTTTATCGATGGCTTCAGAATTATTTTTAGACGGAGACATGCTGTAAGGCGACAGGGAAGATCCCTGGGTGCACCAATATGGCCGCTGTTAAGGAGGCCGGGTCCTCCACAACCTCCCCCCCCCTCCGCTGCCCAGGGACGGCCCAACGTAGGCAGCAGGTCACTCTCAAGCAGCTGTAATGGCAACAGGCTGTATGCAGGGGAATCTGAGCTCAGGGGAGTCAGGGAGGCCTGTAATACTTGCCAAAGATGTCTCCGGGTGGAGCAAGATGGCCGCCGTTCCGGGAGTCAGGCCGAGACCGTGGTCCGCTCACACAGCAGATGTAGAGTGCAAAGACACCCCAGCAGCTGCAGCAGGTAATCCGGGGGCCGATGTAGAAGAGGATGGAGCCCAGTGCACCCAGGGAGGCAAGGAGAAGTGTCCAGGGCCGCCGTCGGGAGGGCCAAGATGGCCGCCGAACCAGGAGCTAGGCCGAAGCCGGGGCCTTTCCTGAAGCAGAGGACCGGGAAGCGCCGCGACGGCAGTGGCGGCAAACCAGCGGGCTAACAGGCTTCAGGAACCGCAGGGAGAGCAGGACACGTCCTCGGATGTAGGGGATGGCAGGAACCGAGCAGGATGCAGGCAGGATGGTAGGTTAGGAGTATGGGCAGACGGAGCTCACATCACATGCGACCTATCCCATTGCTATCCAGGCCACGCCCCAACACCTTATATTTTGATGCAGATACTGTAGCTATCTTGAAAAGTATTTCACAATACATGCAAGCCAACAATCCTTGTTTTTTTTGTTTTTTTATAAAGTTGGCTGGAAATGTGTAAAAAGTGTAAAGCGTTGTGCAGAGGGTTAACTGAGAATCTTAGGTCTCAAACTATGTATACACGGGCATCTTTTACTTCAGTGTTTGATCCATTATTAATCCATTTTTTTCTCTTTCTTTCTAAAAGCACGAAAGAGACTGTAGCTCAATGCAGGTCTTCTTTTATCTTTCCATTTGTCCGCATTAGCATTACACTTCTCTCATTTCCATTTTATTTCCTTCTCTAAAAAAAAAATACATGTTGCATTTCTGTTCTGCTAGTATCTGTCTTTTTACATTTTAGTCAATGGAAATCAGATGAAAAACTCATGGTCGGTTCTCATTCTATTTTTAATCCATCTTTTCAAATTTTCTTCTACGGCCACTGAAAAAGCGACTCGACAGAAGGAATGAAAACTGAAAAAAGACAGAGTAAGCTTGTGAGCACCATTTAAAAGGTGATTTACAAATTCCTTTTTTCAGTTTTTATTTCTGCTCTTTATGACATAATAAAATGTCCTTGTACAGGTTTAGCTTTAGATACAATTTAAACAATACATACTGGGTCACCCCCCCCCCCCCCAGCCTGTGACTGAGAGATGAAGGAGCAGGGACACACTGATGAGCTCATTCCTCTGCTCACTCTACTCCCTGCTCCTGTAAGCATGTTCTTTGTCATCATATATGCACTGCAGCTTAACTGAATGGGGGGGGGATTTACTAAAACTGGAGCGTGCAAAGTCTGATGCAGTTCTGCAGAAAAACCAACCAGTTTCCATTTTTTTTGTCAAAACTAAATTGAACAAGCTGAATTTAGAAGCTAATTGGTGTGTCTACACTCCTGGTCACTGGCTTTGCAGATTCAGGTTGAACAGTTAAGGGGTGGTAAAAATGTACCACCCAACCCAGCCACAAGTGTTAATGAGCCCATAGACTTCATTTACACCTGTGTCTGTCTCTACTGCCCCTTTTGAAAAGCAATTTTTTAGCTTTTTTTTAAGCCAATCCCCAAAGGGGAGTGGTTGCACTGAAATATTGCACTGCAAATGTGAATGTTTGGCTCATGATTGCTGAGTGGTCACATTGACACTAATGGGTAAATTTGACAGGAGGAGTCACCTTTTAAACTCAACATGTGGAGATAAAACTGCATCAGCCACAAAGCACCGTGACACACCATATGTACAAACCCTTCCAGCAGGCGGTCAGATGGTTGTAAAGCCACAGCTCAAACACCTGTATGAAGCAGTAGGAATATTAACAGATTTATGAATAAATTATGGTCTGAATTTTGTAAGAGGGTTAATCATAATATCTTATCTCTTTTATTGTGTAGGCTTACAAAATGTGTCAGCACCGGAGCCTCATATTAGAGCGAGAGCTTCAAAAGATTAAGTGACTGAGAGTAGTTTTCTGTCACAAAATACAGCCAATTTTCCATCCAACAAACATAGCAGCCAGATGAAAGTAAGAAGCTGACACAGTTTAATGTGAAAATTTGCATTGTGCCCCAAACCTTTTCAGCTTCATGAACTGGCAGTTCATTAATTGTACACCCAGACACACGTCCATGAACAGGCTGAAAAGGATGACATGAATATTCATTTTTTACATTTACAAACATCTAGAAGCTGGGTTGTATCTATAGGAAACCTGATGCCAAAAATGAAGGATGAAATAAAACAGCCTGGGTATATTAACTAGAGCTCTTTAAAGGAACCCTTTTCTTTTACGATTTTTACAGAAAACACTGCCAAGTATGAACTAGACAGGTTAAAAATAACTCATCGATATGTAATTAGTGCAATAACTGCTCCAGTCTGTCCCTAGAGACCCAGCTATTCTGCAACTGGATGTCATCATCTTCCCTCTCGCCGAACATAGAGAAGGTGAACCCAACTGCAAGGACTCCTCTGCCGATCTTGTGCCACTGCTCTTTGAAGGGCAATAGGCATGATTGAGCAGGGGAGGATAAAGGTGGACTGAATTTTGAGGAGGAGGTATTGACTTTTGAAAAAAGGAAAAATTTGCACATTGTTACAAAGAATATACCAGAATATGTAAAAAGGAAATCAAGGTTGCAAAAATTAAAAACCAAGGACAGATTGCAAAAGATAGTAGGACAAACCCCCAAACATTCTTAAAATATATTAATAGTAAAAAAGGTCAAGTCTGAGCATGTAGGCCCTTTATAAAATAATCTAGATTGGGTGACTGGGGACAAAGAGAAGGAAAATGTATTAAATAACTTCTTCAGCTCTGCGTATACAAAGGAACATAGGGGAGCTTATGTCCATAATGGGGGTGGAATTGACACAGCCCCAAATGATACACAATGGCTCAAAATTGATATGGTTCAGAAATATTTAGACAGAATAAAGGTGGATAAAGCACCTGGACCAGATGGCAAATACCCACGGATCCTAAAAAGAATTGAGCTCTGTCATTTCAAAGACATTGTTTCTAATTTTTAGGGACTCCTTAATGACTGGCATAGCACCACTGGATTGGAGTCAAGCCTCGTACACTCGGCCGAGATTCTCGTCGAAAAAAACATGTCGTTTTTTTCGACGAGATTCTTGGACAAGAAACGTGTCCCGGCCGAGTGTACACACGCTCCTTTCAAAGAACCCGCGGTTCTTTGAATGGAGCGAACGCGGTGACGTCATCGAATACGACGAGCATGCGCTCGTCACATTCGATGCCGTCGCCGCCATCTTGGTTCACCCTACCTATGCCTAGGAAGCTACCGTGCATGCGTCGAAGTCATTTCGAGCATGCGCGGGCTTCCCGGCGAAAAGGTAAGTGTACACACACACAATTTTCTCGTCGAGAAACAGTCTGACGAGAATCTCGACGAGAAAATAGAGAGCAGGTTCTCTATTTTCTCGTCGAGATTCTTGTCGCTTTTCTTGACGAGAAACCATACACACGAACAAATTTCTCGGCAGAAAATCTCTGCCAGCAAGTTTCTTGCTGGTTTTTGCCGAGAAACTCATTTGTGTGTATGAGGCTTAAGGCCAATGTTTTGCCTATATTTAAAAAGGGGTCAAAGTCTTCACCAAGTATGTATAGACCTGTTAATTTAACTTCTATAGTTGGGAAGATACTGGAGAGTTTAATAAAAGACCACGTAAATGGGTTCTTGCTGGAAATAAGTATTTTAAGCAACAGACAGCATGGATTGATTCAAAGACAGAAGGTGTCAGACAAATCTGATTTCTTTTCATGAGGAGTTAAGTAAAACCTTGGACAGAGGAGTGGCTGTGGATGTAGTATACTTGGATTTTGCAAAGGCGTTTGACACAGTCCCCCACACTAATGTGTAATGTAAAATCTACAGGTTTGGAAAGATCAGTTTGTAAATGGATAGAAAACTGGCTAAAAGAACAAATTCAGGGAGTAGTGGTTAATGATTATTACTCTGAATGGTCTATGTTTATCAGTGGTGCACCCCAAGGTTTAGTGTTGGGACCCTTACGTTTTAATATATTTATAAATGATATAGGGTCTGGGATTAAAAGTACCATTTCAGTGTTTGTAGATGACACCAAGCTATGCAGTGGAATAATGTCCTTACAGGATGTCTCCACTTTACAAGCCAACCTTAATGCACTGTTTAATTGGGCAACTATGTGGAAAATGAGGTTTAATGTTGATACATGTTAAGGTATGCAAATGGGAGCTAAGAATATGAATGCATCACAGATACTAGGGGGAGTACAACTGGGGAAATCAATGGTGGAGAAGGATCTGGGGGTTCTGGTAGACGAGCTTGATAATAGCATGCAATACCATGCTGCGGTTTCCAAAGCGAGTAAAGTATTTCTTGTATTAAGAGAAGTTTAAACTCCAGAGATAGAGATAGAATTTACCCCCTGTACAAATGATTAGTAAGACCTCATCTGGAATATGCAGTTCAGTTTTGGTCAAAAGTTCACAAAAAGGATATTGGAGAACTGGAGAAAGTGCAGAGAAGGGCAACCAAACTGATAGGGGCATGGAGGAGCTCAGCTATGAGGAAAGATTAGAGCAGGGATATGCAATTAGCGGACCTCCAGCTGTTGCAGAACTACAAGTCCCATGAAGCATAGCAAGACTCTGATAGCCACAAGCATGACACCCAGGGGCAGAGGCATGATGGGACTTGTAGTTTTGCAACAGCTGGAGGTCCGCTAATTGCATATCCCTGGATTAGAGGAACTAAAAATTTTCTCTCTTAACCACTTCCCACCCGGCCTATAGAAGAATAATGGCCGTGCAGTGGTTCAGTTATCCTGACTGGGCGTCATATGACATCCAGCAGGATAACAGCCGCCGCGCTCCCATGGGGGCGCGCATCGCGGTGATCGGTGGTGCGGCGTGTCAGTCTAACACACCGCTACACCGATCTCGGTAAAGAGACTCTGACTGAGGCTCTTTACCATATGATCAGCCGTGTCCAATCACGGCTGATCAAGATGTAAACAGGAAGAGCCGTTGATCGGCTTTTCCTCACAGACGCGAGTAGAGGAGAGCCGAATGGCTGCTCTCCTTACAGGGGGGGTGTGTTGATTGTTTATCAGCGCAGCCCCCCGCGGATGCCCGCTTAGGACCACCAGGATGCCGCCAGGACCACCAGGGATGGCCACCACACTGAACCACCAGGTATGCCACCCTAGACCACCAGGGATATGCCAATCAGTGCCCAGGCAGCTGCCAATCAATGCCCAGGCAGCTGACAATCAGTGCCCATCCACAATGCTTGCAAGTGCCAGTGCCACCAGTGATGCCTATCAGTGCCATCTATCAGTGCCGCATATAAGTGCCCATCAGTGCCATGTATCAGTGCCCAGAAGTGCTGCCTATCAGTGCCCATCAGTGCCACCCATAAGTACCCATCAGTGCAGCCTTTCAGTGCCCATCAGTGCCCACCAGTGCCACCCATAATTACCCATTACTGCCGCCTATCAATGCCCATCAGTGCTGCATATTAGTGCCACCCATCAGTGCCGCCTACCAGTACCCATCAGTGCCGCCTATCATTGTCCATCGTCAGTGCCCATCAGTGCCACCTCATTGGTGCCACCTCATTGGTGCCGCCTTATCAGTGCCCATCAGTGAAGGAGAAAACTTACTTATTTACAAAATTTTATAACAGAAACAAAAGAAAAACTTTATTTATTTATTTTTAAAATTGGTCTTTTTTTATTTGTTTTGCAAAAAATAAAAACCACAGAGGTGATCAAATACCACCAAAAGAAAGCTCTGTTTGTGGGAACAAAGTGATAAAAATTCTGTTTGGGTACAGTGTAGCATGACCGTGCAATTGTCATTTAAACAGCGACAGCGCTAAAAGCTGAAAATTGGCTTGGGCAGGAAGGTGGTGTAAGTGTCTGGTATTGAAGTGATTAAGAAAAGGAGATTAAGGGGAAATATGATCAATATGTATAAATACATAAGTGGTCCATATACTGAACTTGGTGTTGAGTTATTTACTGTAAGATCATCACAGAGCACACAGGGGCACTCTTTACATCCAGAGAAAAAGAGATTTCATCTCCAAATACGGAAAGGTTTCCTCACAGTAAAGCCCTGTACACACGATCGGATTTCCTATGGTTTTTAAACCGATGGATTTTTCCATCGGAAAACCGATGAAGCTGACTTCCATCAGTCTTGCCTACACACCATCACTCAAAAAACCGACCGTTCCAAACGCAGTGACGTAAAACACTCCGATGAGCCAATAAAAATGAAGTTCAATGCTTCTGAGCATGCGTCGACTTGATTCTGAGCATGCTTGGGTTTTTTATCCGATGGAGTTCCCCACAGACGATAGTAATTTGATATCTGTTTTTTAACCATCGGATAAATTTAAAACATGTTCTATTTTTAAACACCGATGGAAAAAAGACCGATGGGGCCCATACACGATCGGTTTGTCCGATGAAAAAAGTCCATCGGACTGTTTTCATCGGTAAAACCTATCGTGTGTACACGGCTTAAGAGCTGTGAAAATGTGGAATAGACTCCCTCAAGAGAAAGTTCTGGCTAGCTCAGTTGTTTGCTTTAAAAAAGGCCTGGGTTGATCTTTCCTAAATGTACATAATATAACTGGATAATAACATTTATAGCTAAAGTTAATCCAGGGAATATCTGATTGCCTCTTGAGGGATCAGGAAGGATTTTTTTCCCCTGCTGGATCAATTTGGATCATACTTTGCTGTTTTTTTTTTTTTTTTTGCCTTTCTCTTGATCAACTGTGGGTATAGAATTGTGAATATAGGATTGTATGTTTTGTTTTTTTTTTCTTCCCTTGGTTGAACAAGATGTACTTGTGTCTTTTTTTCAACCTGACTAACTATGTACAGTAGCTATGTAACACTAGTAACAATGCATTTTATACTCTCCAGGCAGCATTGGAAACAGCTGATAGGGCAGATTTTGAAAATAGCACTTTGTTAACTGTATAGGCTTGGACAATGGAGAGGTTCACTTGACAATAAAATCTGACTGCCAGCACAATTTTTACCTGAAATGCCCAAAACAAAAAAGTAACCCATATGGCACTCCAATATTAAAACCAATTCTAATATATGTTTTCTGCCTTCACCAGCTCCCACCTTCTGGCTGTTCACAGGAATTACAGGAATAATTATAGTTAGGATGATGTCACCAGCAACTTCCCTTTCAACCTAGGATCCAACAATAACTCAGCCTTTAACGCATTACTAAAAAAAAAAACAAAGAAGAAAAAAGAAATGACTACCCCTTAACTTCTGTTTGGCAGCTCTAAGCTGTCAGTAAGAAGACCAATATCATGACAACTTGTAAAACCCAGAACTTATCTCAACTCATCATCCTGCCATAAAAGTACTCTGTATGTAGGAGATCAGAGGACTGAGTTTTAACTTCCATCAGAAATGTGAAAGGTTGTAAAGCTGTGCCTGGGGTGCCAAGAGCAGTAAGAAAGAAAACCGCTTCCTGATATTCCAGAGGATAGTATGAATAGAGTAGTGGACTGACACGTTAAAACTCGTCCTTAGGACTTAGACGTTTTTTCACTGCTTAAATGTCACTCCTATTACAGACAGAATGGCTTGTCTAGATTCTATCCCCTGGACTGGCTTATGAAAAGAAAGCTTATACCAAGTGAAACTTTGCACTAGCAAAAAAAATATATATAATATTGTGTATCTCACTGATCACTGCTGTTGGTGGATTCTCCCTCCCATGTACCAACAATGCTTGGGCATTTTGACCACCAATGTAAGCAGATGTCATTCCCCAATGACCACCATTGCAAGGAGGAAATGTTCCTCCCACTGACTACCAACCTAAAGAAGAATTGTATATTTTCACTGATATAAGGGGCAGTGTATTCTCTTTACCATTACAATCTACATTCTGTGCTGCAGGTTACCTACTCCCGAGTGATGTATTTTGTGAGCTGTGTTGTCTGTTACATAATCTGGAACCTGGCAATCCATAGACAGTGCTGTATGTTACAATTTCCTGACTATATGCTAGGTTGTACAGTACATAAAAAATCACTTCAGCCCCGGAGGATTTGGCTGCCCAATGACCGGGCCATTTTTTGCGATTCGCCACTGTGTTGATTTAACTGACAATTGCGCAGTCGTGCGACATTGCACCCAAACAAAATTGACGTCCTTTTTTTCCCACAAATAGAGCTTTCTTTTGGTGGTATTTGATCAACAATTTAAGAAAAAAAGCAATATTTTTTACTTTTTGCTATAATAAATATCCCCAAAAAATATTTAAAAAAAATATTTTTTTCCTCAGTTTAGGCCGATGTGTATTGTTCTACATATTATTCTTATTCTTCTACATATTTTTGGTAAGCAAAATCACAATAAGCGTATATTGATTCTATTGCACAAAAGTTATAGCGTCTAGAAAATAGGGGATAGATTTATGTATTTTTTTTACTAGTAATGGCGGTGATCTGCGATTTTTATCGTGACTGCGACATTATGGCGGACACATCAGACACTTTTGATGCTATTTTGGGACCATTGTCATTTATACAGCGATCAGTGCTATAAAAATGCACTTATGCTAATTTTTGTATATAAATATAAATGTTAGAAACACATGATTAAAATGTTGCAAAACAAATATATAAATGTATAACTCATCAGTTATATCAAGTAACACCACGTGACTTTATTCAGTGAACCTCACTGAATGAATTATAAATTCCACCTAGCAGTGAATATATATGAATAAGGGAAAGGAGGTTGAGTCCAATAAATATAAATAAAGATGAAAAAAGGTGACAACAGTCCAAATGTGTGGAAGTAATCTGACAAATTGGAATGAAGAATCCAACACAGGTGCGACCCTCTAGATGGAAAGACAATAGTCAGAAGCACCACCACCGATATTAGGAGGAGGCTTATCGGATATCAATGACTTAGAGAGGCATATACCACCCAAGTCATGAAAAGCTTATAAGGTCGGTCAACTCGATGGGTACAGCTGGTCCTGAATCCAACCGGCACCTTGACCCCAGCAATCCAAAAACGTCAATGTATAATGGAAGATATATAGCGTGTATTCTTGTTGGGGACAGAGACTCTGTATCCACATGCCATACGTAATATAATGAAAAAAACTCACATAGCGTGATACCGTTTAGGAGTAGAATTTATTAAAAGATATCAAATGCAAACTCACATTTTAGATGGTCATCATAGGCTACACCTACATACATCGCTCTTGTACCTGCACTTTACGATAAGCCTATGATGACCATCTAAAATGTGAGTTTGCATTTTATATCTTTTAATGAATACTACTCCTAAACGGTCTACAGCGGGAGGGGCTGAGCGGCCAGCACATCGGTCACATGACCTCCTTGGCTGACATCAGAGGGGATCTTGGCCCCTCTTGCTGTAGCCCGTAGATTGGAGGAATAGAGCGACCAGAGGTCACATGACCGGCCAAAAGAGATTGAAGATCAAGTATTTACAGACATTGTTTTTTTTAAAAAAACAATTACACAGTGTAGGAGAGATTAATAGAACAAAGGAACTGACTGTAATTGTTCTTTACCTTTACAACCATTATAACTCTAAACTGATGTCCTGAAGAGGTTTTAAAGTGTTGCCTATGGATAATATAGTGTACCTAAGTTTGTCATTGTGTTGTGGTCACATACAATTTTAAAGCTTGACATATTGGATATGGATGTAAAGGTGTTTAACTGCGCTAATGTGGAAAGTATAATGATGGAAAAATGTTAGTGTTAGTCACACCAGGGCTGCAACAATATAATATGTGAAACCATATACAAACAATATAAATCTAAAAAATGTTGCGCCCCCTAAAAATATTATTATATTATTATGACATATTGGATACAATTTCACTCAGCACAACCTCATATTTTTTTATTTTATTAAAAAATTGGGTAATATATTTCATTTGCGTACCCTAAAACTTAATTTACACATTGTGTCTGCTTACAGAAAATATATGTTTTGGGGTTTTAACCTATCTTCAGGCCTAAAATGATTGTTTGAACACGTGCAAAAAAAGAGTGAAAGAGTGAAAAGAGTTAAAGTCAGAGGATGAATGTGACATTGAGGCAGTCATCATTTTCAGAAAGAGAGCCTATGTATTTCCTTACATGAAGACAAAGCAATCTGATGTTAGCCATATATAAAACACTTACAGTATAGGTGTCAATTGAGTTACACAATACACTATATCTATGCTTTAGCAAATACAAGATGAGAATAGAAAATTCTTATTCTCCAGAAACACGATTAACTTCAGCTTTCAGGGACAAAATGGCTTACTCAACAAACCTTTTATGAACTGACATCCTGTAGTAATGGAAATCCTATTGTTAACTAGCAGTGCAACAAAGTTCAATTCCTAACAGACATGTACAGAATCTCTGTAATGCTCTGAAAACAAAGTCCATTATTTCTCTAAAATATCCATACATTCCAGAATAGTACCATTTTTTACCAACCTTTCATGACTCACAAAACCTTTTTCTATTTTCATGAATATGCTAAATCCTTCCTTCACTATAATAAGAGTGTGTGCTGTAAGATTTTTCATTTTACCGAATATTGTATTTCCTAGATACTAGGTTTATGGATATTAATGCAGAAGATTAATTTTGATAAATAGGGATGATATACTATCATTAAGGACCCATTCACATGATTGCAGTGCATTAACGTATGTAATTTTACATGCTAATGTACATTACACTATGCATTTTTTATAAATTTCTGGTGTATTCCCAGTGCATTTTATGGTTGCTTGACCCCCGCAAGCACCCAGGAAACATGGATATGACTCAAAAAACAAACCAAATATGCAACCACGTTACATTTTTGACACATTTTTGATGTGTTTTCCATTCATTTCAATGGGAAGGTGCGTTTTTGGTGCATTTTTTGTAACTTGCACCAAAAATGAAGCAAGAAGCAACAGAAACGTGGCTGACCAATGTGAAAAGTTCCATAGGATTTATAGGGATGCATTATTTATTCATTTTTCTTCTGCTTTTTTAACCAATTCAGCACCGGAAGAATTTACCCCCTTCCTGAGAAGAGCATTTTTTGTGATTTGGCCCTGCGCCACTTTAGCTGACAATTGCGCGGTCCGGCGATGTTGTACCCAAACAAAATTGACGTCCTTTTTTTCCCACAAATAGAGCTTTCTTTTGGTGGCATTTGATCACCTCTGTGTTTTTTTTGCAGGGCAGGGAAGGGTTTAAACACTAGGGGGCGATCAAGGGGTTAAGTGTGTCCTAGGGAGTAATTCTAACTGTGGAGGGCTGAGCTACCACTGACATGACAGCGATCACTGCTCCCGATGACAGGAAGCAGTAGATCCTTGTCATGTCACTAGGCAGAACAGGGAAATGCCTTGTTTGCATAGGCATTCCCCCGTTCAACCTCTCCATCTCACATTTTTGCCGCCGGCGGACATTGGGTTTGCGGGATGGCGGCAAATTCAAAGGAAAGTACAGGTAAGTCCATTTGACTTTAAGAGCCATTCTACCAACGTATATGTGTGTGCGGCGGTCGGCAAGTGGTTAACTGAAAAACTGCTCAAACACTGAAAATTATGTACCTCTTTTAACTGAACACCACACTTTGTTGTGCATATAAACACCCAATCAAGTATCTACAGTATCTAGTGGTTGCTAAAACACCTTGTTTTTCCTTTTTAGTAACCTAGCCCTGTAACTTTATAGTTTTTTTTTTGATCCAGCTATAAACTCAAGAACTACCATAAAATATATACATTTTCATACCCATTGCTAAAGCTGGCCAAGGGAATCGTTTGCTGCTCTCACATATGCTGCCCCACCTTTTCCGATCAGAATATTTCCAATGAATTATATTGTATATCTGAAACTATAATGAATTATATTGTATATCTAAAACGAAGCATACCTCTATCCCGTCAGCCAACTCCAGATTTTAGGGCGCAAACTGCACTCCTGTGATCCATAGGGGAAGTACAGCCAAAAAACATTTGGCTATACTTCGCCTTTAAATATCAACTAAAGCTCCTTCTTCTTTAAATATCAGCAATTGTATAGGGATAAGCAAATCTGCCTGGGTTAGATTTATTGACAGCTTTGCTAATCTTTCTTAAAGTTCAAAGTTTGCAAACTTTCCAGTAAACCAAATTGAAGTCTGCGGGAAAGGGGGATCTTGCTATTAATTTCTGGCCATTTGTAGAGCTATTGTCAAAGAGCATAGGAAGCTGGGCACTGCCATGGGGGGGGGGGGGCAAGTGCCAATGCCACAATTAAAAACATTTAAAAAAACAGTATCTCTGCCTACACAGAATTTTCGCTTCTTCCTAATGGTTTCAACACACACTGACAATATGTCTGTTGTGAGCCCACCCTTTTAGAAAGGGAACTGGGTTATATATTCCTTTCAGGTATTTGCTGTGCACTGCATTATGGGAGTTCCTTTTTTTCCTGGTGGACACCCTGCAAAGCTTTCAGCCAGAAGTTTGCAATTTGCATAATTCGTGTGAACCCATGTTGTGAATCCATGATAGTGGCAAACCCAGACCTCATCCCCACATTTCTTTCAAAATTAGATGACATTTGGGTTATCTATGGTGTACCCACAACTTTAAGAGAAGAAATTTGCGAAAAGTGTCTATAGCCAGGTTGGAATCTAACAGGTTTATAGACGGGTGCCTCCTCATTCCTGAGAGAAACTTCAGCACCAGATGTGCATAACAAACATCCATTTAAAAAATATATTTTCTGTGGTCAGATTGTGACCATTTCTAGTGTCTGTGGCCAGCTGGAAACTTAAACTGGTTAAGCAATACCAGAGAGAATGCCAGCATTTGATAGTTTCAGCTAAAATATTACTGCAGTATACCTTCAGACATGTCCTTAGCATACCACATTTGCTGTTCTCATGCAGTATATTAATTTTTTAAAAACTGCCATTACTTCTTCAACTTTTAAAAATGTGTTTAACTTATGTGTTCTCTATGATTTAGACAAGGTATGAGATATGGACAGCTTAATGACCAATGTCAGTTAGGAACACATATTACTATTTTTTCAAACTTTTGGCAGATTAGCCAATCAACCATGAGGACCCTAGAGCGGAATACTAAATGCAGTTCCTTGCTGCTGTCATTTACTGAGACTGGAATACTATCTTAACAGATATTTCATGAACATCTCCTGGGGAGGAAAGGACTTCTCATTTAATGAAGATGGGTACCTCATCAATCCTGCACTGGTGGTGATTGCTCTCAACAAGGAGAGGAACTGGGAGGTGGTGAGTGCCTGTGATTTTTACTCTGCTCAACATCATCTTAGAAGCAAGGCATTTGATTTTATTTGCTCTCAAATCATCATAACAGATCATCATGCACTTTTGTTTTATTAATTACATGTTTCTGCATGGTCTCTATCATCAACTAGCACAAGTCAGCAACTGTCTATTACTTCAACCAATAGTTATATTCTAAAGGTTCCAGTTTCAACTTCAGTTTAAAATAACTGAAAAAACATTGCTTATGTCCAGTACAAAAATGTATGCCCTGGATATGATTATACATTATAATTCAGTGTGTGTGCAAGGGAAGTTAGGTTTTACAATTAAATTTTATCCAGAGCTTAGAGATAATGGTGATATTTCACTTTGCAAAGAATACCAAATTATTAGGAAGGAACCTCATTCGTTAAGCTCGGGGGGAAAATCCTCATGCAAATTGCAACTTCCCTTGCAAAGTGAACAGTCTATTTGTCTGTGGTTAAACAACATCATATAGTCTGATTCCCTTATTTTTTTGTTCCTTTATAATAATAACATTTTGGACTCAAACTGTTTGAGATACATTTACAGCAATTACATGTCACATGATGTCACACCCTCTAGACCACATTATCAAAGCTATTGTGTTAGAAAATTTGCTATGTCTCTGGCACACATACACAGAACTTTTAAAAGACATTAGAAGGTTTCACAGAGTGGTGAGCTCTAAAAGCTCACTATTGAAAAGTAATCATACATTGATATTTTAAAATGTATACTATGTATAATAAAAAACTTCCAGCTGCATATGCATAACACCCCATATAAGTGGTAGCAAACTTGCTACACTTGCAGAGGTAGTAAACTTTGGTAGAAAACTTGCTTGAAAACCAGCTGCTGACAAGATATGTGCTTGTAATCACATTGGAAAAAATACCATTAAAGGTTCAGTTTATTTCTAGTCCATTCACATTGATTTCAATCCCAAGTCCTGATGAAGGAGCCGTTTTGGACCCCTGAAACACATTGGCTATGCTTCCATTTGTCCCTCTGACCTTTATTGGAATAAAATCATACCTGAACCTTTTAGCAGTGGTATTGTGTTTCCATTTACATATTTGTCACATTACACTACAAGCCAAGGAGACCATGGAGATCGTCTGCAGTGTAGAAGACGTCTGCCAGATTACCTACATCAGCATCAATACCTTAAGATAAGATACTAATACCAATAACGTAACCCTATGGGTCCAGAGATATTTTTCAACATTTCCTTCACTGCAAGTTATACCACTACTTGTAAACAGCATGCAACATGAGAGTCTAAGGTCAGGGGTATTTCAATAACGAACTGTGCATGTGGTGACTGTGCAAGTCCTCTCTGCCTAATTATGGCAGGTTATTTGAAAGATATTTGAAGGCTGTTATTGCTGACCACTTTGCTAAAATGCTAATTGCTTGGCACTCTCTGACCTTTATATTTTCTAAGTTCTTGACTTGGAACACGTATGCAGCTAATGAAGTCAAAGGAAAGTCAGAACAACTGGACTGCATACTTCTATCAGGCTAGTGACACAGAAAATATTAAAGCCTTTGGAACAGCATGATGTCCGGGCAACTATCATTATCAAAAGAAAAATTCAACAATGGAATCCTCTGTATTTGCCAGGTACAGGGTTCCTTAAAATCTAAGCTCCTATTGTCAAATTTTGAAAGTGAATAAAGAGCTGTCCATGATGGTCAGTGGTGCCCTACAGCAACGAGATTGTAGCTTGGAGAATGAAAGGGAGGCATTGCTGGGCTACAGAGAGGCAGTCAGATAAATTATTTTCTCAGACACTTTTATATAAATGAGCTACAGAATAAATAAGATTTTAAGTGCTACACCACTGCTCAATAATTTCTTTCAGTTGTATCCAGTGTAGGTCAGATGAACAATCAGAAGAGTAGCTAATGTGTTTTGGGTATCCAAAAATGCTCCCTTTATGAAAGCTTAGGGAAGCATCGCGAATAGTCAATATCATTAGAATATCCCTTCCTCGTGGTCAATGTTTAGAGCAATAAACCAATAGTATTAAAAGGATATATATATATATATAGCTAACTTTTTCTAGTATACAGTATACAGTATGTGGGATGTGGAGTTTAAGATTATAGTAAGAAAATAATCTCAGAGCATTCTCTAAATTAAACTCTAACAATAGTCATGCACCCTAATTAGAGCGAAAACAAATACAAATGAATAAATACATAAAATATACCTAAACGTTGCTACACACATATGAGGTTTTTAAAATATCACTATGGTTCTTGTTAACCACAAGAAATTCAAAAAGGTAGCACACAATATTCATAAGGTTTTCAAGTATACTAGATATGTTTATTTATTAAATGTTATACTATATATACTTTTAACAATAGTGGTTTATAGTTCTTAACATTGACACAGAGGAGGGGGATTTTTAATTGATATTAACCTTTCTGCATGTTTTCCTTAGCCCTGATGGAAAACTTATTAGCTACCCTTTGGTTGTTCATCTGACCTTTACTGGATCAAAATTGTATCTGCACTGTTGAGCAGTGTGGTGCCTTAAATCCTATATATACTTTAGTACATTACAAACCAAGGCAACTGTGGAGATCCCCCGGGTGTAGAAGTTGTCTTTCTGGTAACCATCCTAAGCATTTCAGGGGTCAGAAAACACTCTTCCTTCATCAGGGCTTCAATTACAATAAGAAACGTGAATGGACTCAAAATAGGGCTCTTTTATCATTTGGTCTGGTGCTCCTTCTATGGTTGCATTTTTTTTCTAGTAACCTGACAGGTGCCCACTGGAGGGTAGCCCTGTCTGTTGTGAGCAGCCCAACATGAGCTATTGAGCTCTCTGATGCCACCTCTAGGTCTAGTGCTATCTTTCTGCTTTCTTAAGTACTTTCATAAATGAGGAGTGTGACCACAGGATAAAACAGCACATGTTAACAAACAATATTTGACTTATATTACAAATATATCTCTTATTACAAATGCATTTTTGACAAACCATGAGATATCCTCCCATCCTTCATCCATCAACTCACTGGGAATTATAGCATTATATGTACCCTGCAACTTACTTTTTCTATACAGAATTTTCACCTGTTAAACATTTTATGAAAAATTTCTGTGTAATAGAAAGCTCATTCAGCTGCCATGTCTGTGTACTCCTAATCCTTACTTACCCAGGTGATCAAAGCGGATAGCTGATACTCAAAACGGGCAAGGATTGAGCCAAGAAAGTCCATCCTTAGACAGGAGCTTTTTACCTTATTTACGTAGAAAATTTGTCTATTTACTGAAAGTCCTAAAGTTTATTTAAAGCCCAAACTTTTTTTTATTTTTTATATAGAAAAGGACAATGTATGACAGTGGTTCTCAACCTCAGTCCTCAAGTACCCCCAACAGGCCATATTTGCAGGTTTTCCTTTATCTTGCACAGGCGCTTTAAATCAGAGTCAATGGCTTGGTATTTTGGACAGCTATTTTATCTAAGGAAAATTCACAAAACATGGCCTGATGGGGGTACTTGAGGACTGAGGTTGAGAACCACTGGCGTAGGACATAGGAGTAGGATTTCTATTTACTTTATTTTCTGTAGATACAACAACAAAGTTTGAAAAATCTCATCACTGGAACTAATGTTACCAGTGGAAAACTTGCCTAATAATCCTGTTTGAGTGATAAGTCTTAATATAAAATCTTTCCTCTCTTTCGGTTCTAATGCCATGTGGCCCCCGGGACAAATCATTTCCCTTATGGGGACAGACACAAATATGAACCTGACAGAAGTTTTAAATATTCCCCACCCTATCCACTTTAGACACTGTACACTTTAAGTAAAAAGTACTTTTTTCATGAAACTCAGCAAAATGTAATTAGGTCACCACCCACTCCACACATACCAATGCAGAAGTTCTTTGGATGTCCAGAAGGCATCTTTCACCCGTGTAAATTATGCAAGTTCAAATGTTTTCAATGACGGCTTATCAATACCAGCCACGTTAAATCAGTATGGTTGTAATTGACTCATAAAGTTGATATGTAGACTTTCTGCAGAGCACTTTCAGATATATATATATATATATATAAGTACTAGGCTTCTGAGTGTTTTTATTATTATTCATTGCTGCTTTTATGTTTTTGAAAGTAAAAGAAAGTCTTATATTATAAACATCTATTTTTGGTCTTCCAGACCGCATCTTTATTAGGGACATAGAACTTCTGGGCAAAGAGTTTTATTAACAATGAAGCTTAATACCACATACTGAATGAGCTAGGAGTGTGTGTTTCATTACCATCACTTAGCAGAAGACAATGTGCCTTTCACACTTCTAAGCAGAGCAAAGGTTAATGAGAATAATTATTAGTCATAATTTCATATGCTTTTTCTGTACAAAATGAAAATGCTACTATAGTGTTATTGTTGGCACTTGTAAAAAAACAAACATGTCCACAGTAGACACAGTGTTACTTGTGTGTCAATTTATTTTAAATAATATCCTCAAATTTGATGCTATAATATAAAACACACAGGAGTCAATTTACCAAGCAGTATGAGTTAATTTAACTCAAAACCCCAAAATGTTCAACTTAAATACATACATACTACATACAGTATCTCACAAGCGTGAGTACACCCCTCACCTTTTTGTAAATATTTTTTTTTTATCTTTTCATGTGACAACACTGAGTGTACAGCTTGTATAACAGTGTAAATTTTCTGTCCCCTCAAAAAAAACTCAACACGCAGCCATTAAAATGCTGGCAACAAAAGTGAGTAGACCCCTAATTTTTTTACAAAAGTGTCCAAATTGGGCCCAAAGTGTCAATATTTTGTGTGGCCACCATTATTTTCCAGCACTGCCTTAACCCCCTTGGGCATGGAGTTCCACACCAGAGCTTCACAGGTTCCCACTGGAGTCATTTTCCACTCCTTCATGATGACATCACGGAGCTGGTGGATGTTAGAGACCTTGCGCTCCTCCACCTTCCGTTTGAGAATGCCCCACAGATGCTCAATAGGGTATAGGTCTGGAGAATGCGTGGCCAGTCCATCACCTTTACCCTCAGCTTCTTTAGCAAGGCAGTGGTAATTTTGGAGGTGTGTTTGAGGTCATTATCGTGTTGGAATACTGCCCTGCGGCCCAGTCTCTGAACGGAGGGGATCATGCTCTGCTTCAGTATGTCACAGTACATGTTGGCATTCATGGGTCCCTCAATGAACTGTAGCTCCCCAGTGCCAGCAGCATCATGCAGCCTCAGACCATTACACTCCCACCACCATGCTTGACTGTAGGCAAGACACACTTGTCTTTGTACTCCTCACCTGGTTGTCGTCACATATGCTTGACACAATCTTAGCCAAATAAGTTTATCTTGGTCTCATCAGACCACAGGACATGGTTCCAGTAATCCATAACCTTAGTCTGCTTGTCTTCAGCAAACTGTTTGCGGGCTTTCTTGTGCATCATCTTTAAAAGAGGCTTCCTTCTGGGACTACAGCCATGCAGACAAATTTGATGCAGTGTGTGGCGTATGGTCTGAGCACTGACAGGCTGACCCCTACCCCTTCAACCTCTGCAGCAATGCTGGCAGCACTCATATGTCTATTTCCCAAAGATAACCTCTGAATATGACGCTGAGCATGTGCACTCAACTTCTTTGGTCGACCATGTCGAGGGCTGTTCTGAGTGGAAATTGTCCCGTTAAACCGCTGTATGGTCTTGACCACCGTGCTGCAGCTCAGTTTCAGGGCATTGGCAATCTTCTTATAGCCTAGGCCATCTTTATGTAGAGCAACCATTCTTTTTTTCAGATCCTCAGAGAGTATTTTGCCATGAGGGACCATGTTGAACTTGCAGTGACCAGTATGGGAGAGTGAGAGCGATAACACCAAATTTTACACACCTACTCTTCATTCACACCTGAGACCTTGTAACACTAATGAGTCACATGACACCGGGGAGGGAAAATGGCACATTGGGTCCAATTTGGATATTTTAACTTAGGGGTGTACTCACTTTTGTTGCCAGCAATTTATACATTAATGACTGTGTGTTGAGTTATTTTGAGGGGACAGCAAATTTACACTGTTATACAAGCTATACACTCACTACTTTACATTGTAGCAAAGTGTCATTTATTCCGTGTTGTCACATGAAAAGATATAATAAAATATTTACAAAAATGTCAGGGGTGTACTCACTTTTGTGAGATACTGTATTTGCAAATTTTTTCCCCCGAAACTGCTTTTTAGCCACTACAAGCCTGAATTTTGGGTTATTAATTAGAATATATCCTCTTCCAATGGTTCCCCTTTCACAGGGTTTCACTGTCAATGTCAGTTAGAGGTAGACTGTATTATTAGGAGCTCAGGTCTGTATAGTCATATTAATGAACTGAATTATACATACAAAATATTTCAAACATGATTAAAGTTCTTGTAAACTTAAAAAAAAAAGAAAAAAAAAGGACAAAGCAGTTTCTTCTAGTGTGTGTGTTTACCTTTATCCAAAGCACCGCGTGTAATTTCTTAGGGGGTGTGTCCTTTCCCTCCACTCAGGTCTCAGATTACACTCAGCTCCCTGCTCTGTGCTGTGCAGTGTTTGACATCAGATTCCCACAACCTGCCTTCTAGAGCTGAGAAATAACCTTTGATCTGTGTGTTTGGCATGGATCTGAAGAAGAGCAGGCTGCAAATAAACAGGTATAATGTATAAAGGAGGATTTGTTTAATCTCTGTGTATTGCCTGAGGCTAGTCATTTCAGTGGGTATATATAAGTGGTTGTTTACAACCACTTTAAATGAATTCAGTTTTTACTGTATAAATACAGTAAATACAGTCTCTATGCGATTAAAATTTTAGTGAACTGAAAACAATAGTCCATTACCAGGACAATGAAAATACCCACACAATTACAACATTTTGGAGAGTAAACGCCCAAAGATATTTTATAAGATTCATGGTGAGTCTTTTGAAGATTTCCTTTTTATGCCACAAGTTTTTGGAAAAATGCGGAAAGAAAATAAAAATATTTTTTTTATACACAAAGTTGTCAATTTAATAGGACATTTCTTACACACAGCATGAGCATTCATAGAATTACAAAATCAAAACACATTATACTACTTCTCCCGAGTATGGGGATACCACATGCATGACACTTTCTGGACTTTATGTACTATACATTTTATCTTGTATATCACACAAATCAACCATTTTTTTTAAAAACCATTGTACTGTAATGGTCACTTCTGTATGAGTAGTCATGGAATATAGCTTAGTGTAGAATCACCAATAGCAGGCCAGGTTCCTATAAGCCAAGCAAGCCTAGCCCACTGGCTGCCCCAGGAATGCCATGCTCACTGGCCAAAAAATTACAGGAGGCTGAAGAAAGGAAGAACAAAAGAGCAAAGTGTAGTTGTCCACAGGGGAATGGCTGGAACTGGTGTCTCGCAGGAACATAGTCAGTCAGATGTGCATATAGGTCAGTTCAGGTGGCAGGCAGAGACATGGTCAGCAAACAGGCAAATGATCAGTCCAGGCAGCAGGCAGAAACGTGGTCAATACATAGACCAGGGTTAGTACAGGCGGAAGTCAGAGACAATACTGCACTGGTGTGGCAGTGATCAGGAATGCTGTTGCTGGCTGCACTGGACTGGTGATATTGGGACTTGTGTAGCGGTGATAGCTGTATGCACAATCATTTTGGACACTGTTCAGCTGCATTCTTGAGAACTACAGTAATAGCTGTTATTGGCCACAGCTATCACATGGTATAGGGCTGCTGTGATTGGCCCTGTACTGTGTGAGTGATGTGACCAATCAGAGATCACAGTAGTAAACAATGGCATCATGAATGATAGCCTTTGTTTACTACTGGTAATGTGATTATTGTGATTGGTCACAGCAATCACATGGTACCAGGGCTAATCACAGTGGCCCTGTACCACAATCTGTTATCTGTTATATCCAGCGGACACAGGAGTCACATGTTGTGCCGCTGTGCACCCCTGAGGGAGCTAACAAGGTGCACCTCTGGGAGAATGGACCCATACATCCACCCAGAATTATGGTTAAAGTAGTTTGGCTTAATTGTGTATTTTTTAAGTAGAAATCACTAGTTCTAGTTTCCTAACTCTGAATTTTGTGGCCAAAAAAAAATGCTTTACATTTTGGGTGCTACTTTGTACACAGTTTTTTCTCTTTCCTGCACAAGAGGAATACAGTTTTAAATTAACTGATTGTCTTAAACAGACCAACCTATAACAATGGTGCCACATCCCTAATAGTGAACACAGATTACAAAATATTCAGAATGGGAGTTTCTACAGGCACCATGAATACATTGCACAAATTCATTCTTAAAAAATTACAAATGTATTTGTATTAATATATATATTAAAATAAACCCATAAAGGTCAAAGTAGTAGATATCACTGTTGTAACAGCAAATTATAAACCTATACTAAAAATCCACCACATTGTGTACAAACATCTTGGACACACAAAGTGCATCAATTATATCACTGAGCCCCTGCGTGTTTCACATTATAGGAAGTCTTCTTCAGGGGGTTAACATAGTAGTAGAATAGACTCAGATAGTGTCCTTTGTTTCTCTGTTTGGTTTGGTGTAGTGCTTTGCTGGAGATGAGTGGATCCTTGGTGGTGGTCTCTTTTTATAGGGGTGATACAGCTCAGTTTAAGGGGTTTAATACCACCCATTCCCCCATTCTTCATCATATGCTTCTGCTTAATGGTTATGACCCTACCCCTGGCATGCACTATGTAGGGACCTACGCTTTTTTGGGTTGATTGGCTTCTCTTGCTGTCAAGCGTTTGGTATCCTTTGCTTTATATCAAGTATACATACTGGGGCTCTTTTTGGCAAATGCGCTTTCCTTGTTTACTTCACACTATATGTGTATAGTCTAACTCTATGTTAACCGCCTGAAGAAGACTCCCTGAGGGTTGAAAAGTGGTGGATATATCTGATGCACTTTGTGTGTCCAAGATGATAGTACATGTGTACACATGTGGTAGATTTTTAGTTCATGTTATTCATTTGCTGTTACAGCTGTAATCTCTACTTCTTTGACATTTTTGAGTCTATTTTAATATGTATATTAATAAAAATACATTTGTAATTTTTTAAGCATTAATTTGTGTACTGTATTCATAGTGCCTGTAGAATGTCCCATTCCATATATTTTGTAATCTGAATACAATTTTATTTTTTTAAATAAGCATGGAGTCTGTCTGTTCTCTCCCTCGTCAATTGTCCCCTATGGAAAATAACTAGATTGTGCAAATGATCTGTATGATTATATATCTAAAAAGGTAACAGTACAATTGAACATTTTTGGGCTGAAATATGAATTTTCTCTGCTTCCAAAATGTAATCATATTTAAAAGGACTATATTCTCTGGGCAGCAATTCTTTACCATGTTTAACCTGTCTCTAAAAGTTAAATCAATATCTTATTTTTTGTTATGGCTGTATTCCTATTAAGAAAATAGAGATTTAGTTCAGAACACCAGAACCATTATAAATGTCTTTAAAAATAATAGTCTCTTTGCTTATTTCTGGTTAAAATATGACTTCCCCTTGCTTCTGAAATTTCCTAGAATTTAAAAAGATGGAATTCTGTACACCAAATCTGTTCAATTTTTATATTATGTTTAAGGGACCAGTATTTTAATTTCATATATATGCCTGATAAAATTCCTATGCCCTGCCTCACAAAGTGCCTTCTATTAAAAAGGATTAGATTCTGTGCCTCAATGTATACAATGTTTATACAGCGTCTCTCTGTCTCCAAAACCCCTTCACATATTAAAGAATGCAGACTGAAGACTGCACCGCCACTATGGGGGAGGCATAGGGACTCCAAGACTCTCAAATAATTCCCATTCTCTTCAACTCTGCCAGTGGCTCACGGAGATCTTCCAGATCACCCAAAGGGATCCATTTGGCTCTTTCCTTGAATAGCTTCCTGAAGGTGAATTAGATGTTTAGCACTCGCAGGAGTTGGGTTTTGGCTAGACATGTGCACTGCCCAAAAATTTGTTTATTTTCATTACATACATTTTCTTTTTTTTTTTCATTTTTCGGGTCATTCGTTATGATCGAAATTCATTATTTTGAATACATTTGTAAATACGAAAATTCATAAATTCGAAAATTCAGGAATGCAAAATCCGAAAATTCGAATATCCAAAAATAAGAATGAAAATCCCCAAATAAGAACGAAAATCTGAAAATAAGAACGAAGATGCGAAAATTTGAAAAATTTAATTTGAAAATACGAAATAATATCTAACTAACTAATAATAATAACTAACTATTAAATTATAGATATTGGAATTTCCTTTCAAATTTGGCTGTTAGTTAACGTAACGAATACGAATTTATCTGAAGTTACGAATTATCTGAAACAATAAATGCCACATCTAAACAAATGTAACGTAACAAATTAATAATAATAATAATAATAATAAACAATAATAACAAAACATTTTTTATTATTAATATCATTATTATTATTATTTTTCATTTTCAGATTTTTGTTCTTATATTCGGATCTTCGAATTTCCGAATTTTCAATTTTCGAATTTCCAAATTTTCAGATTTTCGAATTTTGGAAAAATGTGTTAAACGGGTTTTCGTTAATTTGAATATTTCTGAAAAACAAATTCAAAACAAAACAAATTGCACATGTCTAGTTTTGGCTTTCTCTCTCAATTCAGGTGAGAGTGAGGTGTTCTTTGGGTATAACCTCTCTACAAGGATCCCATCTTCTGCTCCCCTTACCAAATCAGATGGTGAGACAGGGGTAGCTTATCATTTGGATCCCCTTATCCTATCAGCATTCAGGTCTATACAGCTCTTTATTTGAGAGTCAATAATGTTGCAAACACTGACAGGAATCTTTTCATTACTTCATTTTAAAGCCCTGTTTGACACAACTTCATGGATCAACTTTACCCCCATGTCTTTTCCCAGAGAATTGGCTTCAAGAACAACAAAGGGCCTGGTTGATCCCATCTAAACTTGACTGAAGCTCATAGACATATCACCTCTCCTGGCTGTAGTATATTCCTGCCTCTGTCTAGTCACCAAAGTTTCCCCACTGGGGCTTTTTGTTCTTGTGACAGGTGCTGGAACACTTGTTGAAGCATGGGTTGGACACTTTTTCGGCTGTTAAATCCTTTCTAGTTGCAAGCGGAATGAGCAGTCTCCTCACAAGATCACAGTTCATCCCCATTAGAAAGGAGTTCCTTTTAGCCCTGGGGTGACAAGGGCACAACACAGCTAGGGTATAAAATGTCTCATATTGCCCAGCTCTCAAAGAATCAAATGTCAACTTGATAGTAAGGTACCCGTTGTAGGGGTTCTTCTGGGTCCTAATACCCCAAATCTCTAGCTCTTCCAACTTTTCTATGGGTTGATGTTTAAGGCGTATGTTATAAAAGTTCTGGTATAGCAGGGTCACCTGTGCTCCTGTATCCAGAAGGGCTTTCTACTTGGATTGGCAAGATGGGAGAGGGGCCTACTAATTTGTCAAGGATTTTGCTTGGAGCAGCTGGGCAAAATTTCCTGCAGTCTGTATTTGTGCCCTCTTCTAGTTGGCTTTGGATTTTGCTGGAGTCTTGGTGGAGCTTTAGGAGATTGGTGTGCACTGTTTCTCTGGGACTGCTAACCTGAGGTCAAGGGGAGTGAGATGGATGGTCGCTCAGAAACAGCCAAGGGGCCCCTTTGGAGCTCCCCTGTTGTTTCCTTGTATCTTTGAATTTGGAGTTAGCTGTTGAAGGTGGGCACCCAGTTGCCTCTGAAATTTCCTGCTGGCTTCCAGTGCTTACTTTCAGACTTTGGCAGGCTTGATGAGTCACATCAGCAGTGTGTCACTCCTCTGTAGTTAAAGAAAACTCCTTGACTCACTTACTTTTCAACATGAAAAGCCATAGAGCTTGAAGACTGACTGGGCCCTGGAAGACTCTCACCAGGCGATGGGACAATTTTGGTTGCCAGTAGATTCATCATCTCCATTAGCTGGGCCATCTTGGTTTTAAAGCACTTTTTCTCTGGGTTGCCACTGGCTGCACTAGCCATCTGACCCAGCGACAGGTTCTGAGCTTAGGCTTCTCTTTTCACTCTCCACCATGGCTTCCTCTTTCTTGCAAAGTCCTGATTAGTTCAGGGTATTTCAATATTCCCCCATCTCTTCGAGTTTTCCACTGAAGGCTGAGCTCCCCTTAAAACATAATCTTCTGATCTAGGATATATATCTTTTCTGTTCTCTTGAACACAAATTGCAGGATAATTAAAGCGGAAGTAAACCCATCAATGTAACAGTTTAAAAAAACTGTTACATTCCCGGCATGCTGGAAATGCTAACTGTCCCATTGGTTGTGCTCTCAAACAAACTGTCAAACCATCCAGTGGCTGGTGTCATAACAGATCACATGTGCCGCACCATGGCAGTTGAAGTTTAAACAGATGCCAAGATGTCAGCTTCCTTAGCTGAAAACGATAGGAGGGTTTACTTCCACTTTAAGTTGTCACAGGCAGTACATTCCTGTTTGCTAAGTTTCAGGTTTCACATAGCTTTTGACGCAGACCCCCTTTAGCTCTTAGTGACTCTCTGTTTATTTTCATTTTTGCCTCAGGAATGTCCCATTCATCGAAAGAAAAACTTGGATAGTGATATTGTCCAAATACATGGGATGTGGTGCGGTCATTCATTGGCGATTCACCCACGCTGACTTCTATTTATCTAAAGCTTGCATGGCTTGCTCCAGCCATTCCTTGAAACTCTCCTCCCTGGCAGGCACTGGCTGGTTCCCTGCAAAAGCTCTCAGTTTCCAGTACATGGACCCGATGTATGTTGAATCATTCTTCTGGCACTCTGCCACGAAGTCTCTCAAAATGGCAAATAATTTGGGCCTATTATGGCTACAGGCACTGGCAGAGTGGCTCCTTCTGTCAGGGTTGCCCGACTTGAGCTTCCTGGGTTGACGTATGGTGCTTTCAGCTGAACCAGGTGGGCCTCAACATCATTAGTCAGCTGCAGACTAGCTCTCTGCAAGCAGGCAGGGATTCTCCATCTTCATTTTAATAGGTCATAGATGCAAGAGGTCACTTGATCTAGTTTCATGTCCAGTATGTACACCCTCTGATCAGGGACCAGTGACATCCCTGCTTGGCGTAACTGCTCTTCTGTCCAGGTATTTCTGGGAATATCGACCATTATTTTGGTAACTTGCAGAACAGAGATATCAGCGCCTACTTGTAGCGCTTTAAGTGGCTCAGTCCATCTGCACTCTTGTCGTGAGTGCAGACACCCCAGCAACAAGTCTGCACTCTCTGGCCTCCTCTCTGCTAAGACCTCGATCTATCTTGCATTGCCCAGAAAAAAACTGAAGCTCTCCTCCTCTGTATGCAGGGAATCTTGGTGCTTGTAATTTGTGGCTGTATTCCCCTCTGCAGCATAGTGCTTTCCCTGGACTACATTTCCTAGTTCTATTCTGGCTGCTTTATCAATTCTCCTGCTGATCACAAGCTCCGCTGCTGAAGACAACCTCTGGTGTGGGGGAAAAGGAAGGACGGCTGGAGAGCACACACTGCCACACTTATCACTGTGCAGCAGCAGGGGGAGAAAGAAATCCAACAGCCACAACTCTGCAAACCCAGCCCAGCCACTCTGTAACAGTTCAGGACAGCCCACTGCCCACATACAGACAGAAGCACACCCGGTGGTAAGGGAAGTTAATGAAGGGGAACATGTTGTGTGTGTGTTGAGGGGGAGAAGCACAAACATACATATATATATATATATATATATATATATATATATATATATATATAGATATATATATATATATATATATATCCTACACAGATCTGTGCAATTTTTTTTATAATGAAAACAAATAGACACTCATTATTTTGTTTCAGATGCAATATGCCTGCTCAGTTCATACAAAATTGTGACCTGTCCAAAAAGTCCTAATAGCTGTGGTGCTGAACTGTAAAATTGTCTCCTCCTCAGTGTAACAAATAAAACCCTAGTTTTGTTTTTTTTACAGATGCTCTCTTGCTCAAAAAATGTGGTCTATCCAAAAAAGGCTTAAACGGTGTGCTGCAAATCTATATACTGTATGTTTTGGTCTTAAATCATAGGAAATAGACACTTTTTTTTACATAAAATCTGCCTGTTTGCTCCATCTGAACTACCAGACTCTCAAAAATGTTTTTACATTCTACTGCAAATATGTACTATTTTTCAGTCTTCAGTCTAAAAAAAATACACTGTTATTTCTTTAATTAAGATTGAATCTACATGCTCTCTCCTTCTGACATTGTGTTTTAGCTAAAAAGTAGTACATACTGCCCAAAAAATCAATAGTTGTTCTTGCCTGTGACATATAACCTGCCAAGCCTCTCCATCTTTCATTGTGGCCAAGTAAAAACATTTACATGCAGTGTGACCAAAAAATATTTCTGGCTCTTGATTGTGATATAGCAAACTGATTTTCTTTTCAGAATAATATATGCTTCATCTCTCTCTCCAACATAGTGGCCAAGTAAAAATGCTTGTATAATGTACACTGAGTCTATATAATAATTAAGGTGGCTGCCTTTGTAATAACATACTCTAGACAAGACCCTCCCCCTGCAGAGCAATAAATAAACTAGGCAGTCTATGGCCTTTTAGTTATATAATGTCCATTACAGATCTATACAATTTGCATTAACAGGTCCCAGAAAATGGCCTAACACTCAAGTAGTGGTCCTAAATAAATTGTAACTATCTTTCTAACTCTTACTCAGTAGGGGGTACTGTGGTGCTCACTTACTTATAAAGTAAGATTTGCAGATCTCCTATTCAGACCCTAGGCTTAATGGCATCCCACTCCCACGGAGGGGTGTGCTTGCACTCTATGCTTGCTTCATACTGCTCTCTTTCCATACACAGATCCTAAATAGATCCTCTTACCAGGAAAGGATAAGGGAAAAACTACTGAGCACCACACACTCTAAGGGGCTGTCATTATGCATTGGAGGGAAACCCCTCTTATAACCTTACAGTGCCTTGCAAAATATTCACCCCCTTGGCATTTTTCATGTTTTGTTGCCTCACAACCTAGAATTAACATGGATTGATTGAGGATTTGCATCATTTAATTTCCAAAACATGCCCACAACTTTGAAGATTTTTTTTTTTATTGTGATGCAAACAACAAATAGGACAAAATAACAGAAAAAGTCAATGTGCATAACTATTAACCCCCCTAAGGTCAATACTTTGTAGAGCCACCTTTTGCAGCTATCACAGCTCCAAGTCGCTTTGGATAAGTCTCTATGAGCTTGCCACATCTTACCACTGGGATTTTTGCCAATTCCTCCTTGCAAAACTGCTCCAGCTCCTTTAAGTTGGATGGTTTGCGCTTGTGAACAGCAATCTTTGAGTCTGACCACAGATTTTCTATTGGATTGAGGTCTGGGCTTTGACTAGGCTATTCCAACACATTTACATGTTTCCCCTTAAACCACTCAAGTGTTGCGTTAGCAGTGTGTTTGGGGTCAATGTCCTGCTGGAAGGTGAACCTCCATCCTAGCCTCAAATCACACACAGAGTGGTACAGGTTTTACTCAAGAATATCCCTGTATTAAGCACCATCCATCTTTCCCTCAACTCTGAGCAGTTTGCCAGTCCCGACTTCTGAAAAACACTTTCCCACAGCATGATGCTGCCACCACAATGTTTCACTGTGGGGATGGTGTTCTTTGGGTGATGTAATGTGTTGGGTTTGCGCCAGACATAGGATTTTCTTTGATGGTAAAAAAGTTAAATTTTAGTCTCATCAGACCAGAGCACCTTCCTCCATACATTTTGGGAGTCTGTTACATGCCTTTTCGCAAACTCAAAACGTGACATTTTGTTTTTTGCTGAAAGTAATGGCTTTCTTCTGGCCACTCTGCCATTAAGCCCAACTTTATGGAGCGTACGGCTTATTGTCGTCCTATGTACAGAGACTCCAGTCTCTGCTGTGGAACTCTGCAGCTCCTCCAGGGTTACCTTAGGTCTCTGTGTTGCCTCTCTGATTAATGCCCTCCTTGCCCGGTCCGTGAGTTTTGGTGTGCGGCCGTCTCTTGGCAGGTTTGCTGTTGTGCCATGTTGTTTCCATTTGGTTATGATAGATTTGATGGTGCTCCTAGGGATCATCAAAGATTTGGATTTTTTTTTTTATAACCTAACCCTGACCTGTACTTCTCAACAACATTTTCCCTTACTTGTTTGGAGAGTTCCTTGGTCTTCATGGCAGTGTTTGGTTAGTGGTGCCTCTTGCTTAGGTGTTTCAGCCTCTGGGGCCTTTCACAAAGGTGTGTATATGTAATGACAGCTCATGTGACACTTAGATTGCACACAGGTGGACATCATTTCACAAATGATGTGACTTCTGAAGGTAATTGGTTGCACCAGAGCTTTTTATGGGCTTCAAACAAAGGGGGTGGATACATTTGCACATGCCAATTATAATTTTTTTATTTCTGAAAAATAGTTTTATGTATATATTTTTCTAATTTTACTTCACCAACTTAAATTATTGTGTTCTGATGCATCGCATATAATTCAGATTAAAAGCCAAGGGGGGGGGGGGGGGGGTGAATACTTTTGCAAGGCACTGTATATGTGGAAACAGCTGATGGAGAAGGTAAAAGTACAGTTTATTAGGTAAAAGTGGGATAGTCTTCTGTGAAGTTATGAATTTACCTAAAGGTGGACAGAGTAGGAGATAGCCGGACAGATCAGGGTTGAGAGTTCTAGAAGAAAGGAGAGGCTCTGGAGAAGTACTGGAGGTGAGCATGGGAGGGCATGATGTGAGAGCTGGAATGCAGGAGGTCCTGGGAGTAGTAGAGAGGATGGTTTGGGTGATATTTAATTTTGATAGATAATAAAGAATAAACCACGCTAAATTCTACATACAACAAAGTTAATAATGAAACACTAAATTAAATAAAAAAATAAACAAAAAACTGCACTAAAAAACAGCAATCGCTGGAAAAAGTCCCCAGTGAAAAAAATGCTTGTGCTGTTGGAACAGTATTGAAGGTCTCATACACAGTGCTGTGACTTGAAATATGGATGAAAAAATTTGTGCCCCTTATGTGCTTAAATAGGGTGCCCCCCTAGTAGATGTGCACTCACCCTTGGGATTGGACCAACTATCACTAGTTAGGTCAAATGCGTTTGTGGGGCGACCCCTGTAGGTATCCTCTGGTTAGATATGGTAAATAATCCTAATGTGGATAGATATAATAGAGAAAGCCTCATTGCGCAGTACCGTTTAAAAAACTTTATTCCAAAAAATTAAAAGAAGGTATTCAACTCACATGTATGAGTGCCTGATATCCTGGCACCCGGAGTGAACAGCAGGTAAAAAAGTCATCCGTAAAAACTGCCCGATCAATACATGAAGCCGCTGTCATGGTGATGGCTCGATTTCCTGGTTTGGACATCTAGGTGGAAGTGTGTCACGATCACGTGACTCAATCTCTATGCATTTTGGCCTATCAGATTGCCCGTCTTCAGGAAGTTGCCTTTTACCTAGGCATAATACAGTAGCCAAAACAATTAAATTTTTTATATGAAACTATGGCATTCATTTTTACATTATTACATGAGCCTACTTACAGCTGTTGCTGTTACCATATTGCATTTTCTGTTTGTAATACTCTCTGATGTAATGCCAAGCTAAAAGAACATTCACCCACAGACACTCTGAGCTGCATGAGGCCCTGCGTTACCTAATAGGCAATTAATTGCATCCAGGTCATAAAAGCACAGCCGTTTACCATGCTGTGGGTTATTTATTCTTTTCTACTTCTTATTGTTATTTGTGGCAATATGAATGTGTCAGAAGTTAAAAATAGAAATGGCACAGAAAATAGGAATATAAATCTTTAGAAATTCAATGAAAAACATGACCTGTAGAATATTAACACAGTCATGTTTTATTAAAGCATGGGTTGATATTAAATTGGCCTGTTGTGTCGAAAAAAAATCTATTTTTAGAGCAGCACTATGGATGTACAAGATTATAATATAAACAGAAATTTTAAGAAAAAAGGATATTCTTTCTGACCTTTTAGAAGAGTGCCTGTGTTACTGCAGGGGACTTGTCAACAGCTTGACTAGTTATTTCACTGGCTTTGTCGTGACAGTCAAAACGCAGATCTGCTGGTCTTTCCAACAGAGTCATCTCATGTAACTGTTGTGTATGAGACTTGTCAGTTTGCCAGTATCAAGTGTGATACAGCAGCTGGCCAGCTGGTGACTCAACTAGAGCTTCAAACTCACACTGTAACGTGGATTACTTATTTGCTGAAAGTTGGGGTTGATAAATCTTTTTAAGTATTTGCATTTTATGAAATATTCCAATGCATTTCAAGAGACATTCTGTAGAGAACACCACCCAACAACTGCTTTTATGCACTTTCACTTTTTTTACTATAATACCTCATAGGCTGATACATTCCGCTCACCACAGTCTTTGTCTGCATTGTAATCTTTAAGCTCTTTAAAAAGGGTTCTCAAAGTCCTCCAAAATGCATTGGCCTGTTTCATGAAATTTTAATACATAAAGACAATAGATATGTACTACTCCATTTCTGAATACTTGCTTTTTAGTGCTTCTACACAGTAACATTCAGATCCATGTTAAGAAGGACCTCCATGTTTAAATGTTTCCTTCCATATGTGCAGCCTGAATATGCTGTATATGAATAACATCTAAATTACAATCTATATGGATACATTTTAGTACATTTTAATCCAGCACTAGCAAAACCCATGTAAAAAATAGCAACATTTTCTCAACAGACATTTGTTGAGTAACGTAGAGTTATAGTAAGGACATTCAACTTTCAGCGTAGAACCTATTTTACAAAGAAGTTTGTAAAAGAAAGGATCTTTAACCTACTCTGCTTACAAAGCTGCTATTTTATTAAAGTGGAAGTAAACCCTCCTATCATTTTCAGGCAAGGAAGCTGCCATCTTGGCCTCTGTTTAATCTTCAACTGCCATGATGCTGCACATGTGATCAGTTATGACACCAGCCATTGGATGGTTTGACAGTTTGGTTGAGAGCACAACCAATGTGACAGTTGGCATTCCCGGCATGCCGGGAATGTAACTGCTTTTTGAAACTGTTAAATCAATGGGTTTACTTCCACTTTAAACTGAAAAGATTAGTGCAACTAGAAAAATAATTAATACTTAACTGAACTGCCAATTTCCATTGTCTTGAGAAGTATCTTGTGAAGATCCTTATTGCTCTGTGGTTTCACCCACTGGGCCCTACATCCCTACAGGACGCAATAGTGAGATAGGGGCATCAAATGGAATCACAGCACAACGTGGAGTACCAAGCATCCAACACACCCAGAAATGTCTTGGAAGCTTAGGATTCTCTAGCAAGCTTATCTCTTTAGGATAACATAAAGCAATGACCCATGCAGTAGTGTTAATTATTTTCTTAACAGACAGGCCTGTTTTTTTAAATAGTGGCAGATTTACTTTAATGTACACAAAGGAAAACACAGAAACAGGTCTGATACCAGGATCCCATGTTTGGTCCTACTAAACCCACAACAGTAAAATCAGTCTGTATATGCAGTAAGGCATGCTTGTTATACTCACTGTGGAACCCATGGGGTCAATCATCTGCATTGTGTAAAAAAGCTGTTTGATCCTGTGTTCTCTGTTTCTTCCCCTTTTCCACTGTCTCCAATTCATCTCCTGATAGAACAGAGACTAGGGGACAAGCTGCACATGCTCAGTTTGGTGTGTGTTGCTAGAGAGTTCTTTTTTTTTTGTGAGAGTGAAGAAGATCAGCACAGGGCCAATCAGCACCGTCCAGACAGAGGGACAGGGGTAATGCAGCATCATTGAACAGTCATAGGAGAATGAAAACTCTTACAAGCTTTAACCAGATACTGATAGAAGTCACAACACTCCTCTAACTGCTGATGAAAAAAGGTATTTAGCAGTTTTGATTTACTATTGCATTTTCACGTCCTGTGTACTGTGAGAGATTAGATATAGTGAATGCAGGGTTCCAGGTTTAGTAACACTTTAAGATCAGGAAATAATACTATTTCCTGCTCTCACTGTTTTCTGATGTAGGCCTTTCTTCTTTCAAGTGAGCCATCTTATTGATTCTAGGCTCAAAGATAAGTTGTATCCTCCTAGAGAATGGGCTAATTTCTACCGTCTAATTTCTATCTACACCCCCCCCAGCCTTAGATTTGGGGGATAGGTTGAGTGAAAGAGAAGTTTATGAGGATGGACACATGCTGTTTATTAGATATTCAAAGATTTAAGCTTAAAGTGTTTCTAAAGGCTGAAGGTTTCTTACCTTAATGCTTTTTTACCTTAATGCTGCTCCTTCCCCCACAGCTCCCCTTATACTTACCTGAACCTGATCTCAATCTAGTGATGTGTATGAGAGCAGCCTCACAGCCAGTGAGGAGGAAGCAGGGGGTGGGTCCAAGCCATACTCTGTGTATCTATAGACACACAGAGAAGGCTCAAGAGAGAGCCTGCATGAGTGTCCCCATAGCAAGTAATTTGCTATGTTGGCCACTGAGTAGGGAGGGAGGAGCCAGGAGCTTTGTCAGGTCACCCAAAAAGAGAAGGATTGGAGCTGGTCTGTGCAAAACTATTGCATAGAGCAGGTAAGTATAATATATATATATATATATTTGCTTAAAACAAACAAACAAACAAAAAAAAGGGTTTATGATCACTTTAAATGAGAGTTCAGAGCGAATGGTTTCCAAGGGAAGTTTGGAACACCATTATACATCATATAATTGTAGCACTTACCCCCTAATGGACCACTGGATTATTGGGTTCCTTCTGTCCTGCACCTGTGATGACCCACCCCTACTTGGACCTGAGAACACTGACAAACTTCAAATGGTTTAAATGGACTATAATAATCAGAGTAAAGCACTGTATGAGAAAGGTTTAGAAGACAATAGTTTCAACAGCAATACAGTCTCAGTATCAGAGCAATACAACACAAGGTTTCACTGATCATTCCTCACAGCCTCCTGGAAAGCAACCAGTGTGACAATGCACATGAGGCATGTTTTTAACCCTTGAGAGAGCTACACTTTGCCAACAACTGTACAGCCTACCTACTTCAACGATGCCCTGCTTAACGATTGACCAGTGGGATAATGTACACAGTCTGCCAATGATAGGTCCCTTTCGTTGCGGTGCTCAATTGGGTTAACAATATGGTGGCCAGAGGCTTCTCAATACTATTGACTACAGTTCTGGTCCCAAACAGTCCTATGATAGCTGGCAAAAAGAGCCTCCCTCTTGAACCAGCAATCTTCAGCTGTAGCAGGTGGTGATAGCTGCAACACAAGTCATTTTGGATAACTGGAACACTAAGGCAGGATAGACCTTGAACACTCTGGAACAACAGTAAAACACATGCAGCATGTGGTACTTTCCCACCAGGCAGTCTCCTCTGCAGCACCACATGTCTTTCAGGCTCTCTCCACTAGCAGTATTACATTTTGTTAATACACATTAATACAAAACATTTACATCCAGCTGATGTCTTTTATACCTAAAAAGCAAAAAAGCATTCCCTTGTAAAACGCAAAACACTTTAATCTTTCTCCACACAAGCTGAAAATGAAAAGGAAAAAAGTAATTTATCCACTATGGTCTTACACCTTAGATGGATGCATAGGTTTACCAGCTTTATACATACGAAATAAAACAATAATAAAAACAATTCCAATTAGATGTTTAATCTAATGTATTAAATATTAGTAGCTCAGTAAAATTATCTTATCTGCAGACGTAAATATACCTAAATCCAGTTAAAGGACTGTCAGTGAAGGTAGGTGCAGAGATGTGATTACTTTCAAATCTGTGCTACAAAATTCAATGACCCCTAAAATATTCATATCATTGCGTTACCTTCTAATGTCCTGTAGAGGTTAAAGACTCCCCATTCCATTCCAGAATCACACTCACAAACATGGTCAGCATGAAACAGTGGTATCCACACCAATTACTAGTCTAGAGCAAATATTTACCTTCAGTGGCTATACACTTTAGGAACTTTAGGCCGTCTGTAGTGATATGTTTTGAAATACTGTTTTATGACTGTATTAGTAAGTAATTGGGGAAAAGCTGCAGTAAGCCAGGAATTGAGTAGTTGCTAGATGGTATTTTTATTGATCGGAGCCATTTGATGTTTAGAGGTTAACCACATGACATTCTACAAAGAGAGGGAATTTTTTCTTATTTTTTCTTAAGATTGCGCAAAATATATGGAATCACTTCCACTTTGTTGGTCTGTACCTTTTTAAAATATAAAAATTGTGTACTGATGTAACATAAGGAATAAAAAAAAAACTCTCTTGATGAGTTTAGCAATGAAGGTTTTAATAGGAAAAAGAAAAAAATATATATATTGACAATATCACATGGACTCTTGGATAACAATTAACTGACTTTTATTGTTTCCTGGAATTCCTATTTAAAGGTACTAATGCAGAAAACAAAAATTGGCCTAAGCATATGATATCTGATGTTCAGAAAGCACTTTAACTTAAATTTTACATTCTGTCAGCAAGAGATTTTTAACTCTGTTTCTTAAAGTCTAAGCAAACATTTTGGGTGAATATATTTAGAATTAAGGCGTATATATGGAAAGGGTTTGATCCTCCATCAGTATTTTTTCCCATCTGTGTGTGAATGGGGAGATTCCCCTTCACTTCCTATATTGGAGATGTAACAGGAAGAGGGAGGAAAAACCTATACTCACTCTACAGATTGAGTAGAGGTTTTCCTTTTAGACAGGTATCAATGTATCAGGCGTTCCCATTGAAGGATTTCTTCTCTATTCCTGCTTTGATGACAACTGTAAAATGTTGGACTTCTGATCACTTTTTGTCTCAATGACAATGGTCCCCAGGACAAATAGAGAAGGGAATTTACTCCAACAGGGACACAGATAGCCATAAAAATTGATAGGTGTTCTAAGCCTTCCCTACTCTATTAAGAAAAAAAATCACTTCAGATACACTTTAAGGAAGAAAAGGGCATTCTGCATGGATAGAAATAAGTCCATAGATTGTGAAGCACAGGATACTCTAAGGACTTTGATCAATTTACCAGTGAAAAAAACTGTGTAAAATTGACTTATCACCCTCCTTTGATAGAAATTACTATGGGCTTTAGATATGAGATGATATGATACCAAATGCATGTTTAAAACTGCCCATTTTTATTTTTGCTGACTCACTAATGCATCGCAGTTATGGAAAATACTCCAGAGTACAAATTACAGGAGACATTCTAGTAGATGTAAATGCCATATTCTAGGCCACAAATCAATTTTTTTTAGAAACACAACAGCAGTTGTGATTAGCTACGTTCAACAAACAATCCCCAAAATGTATATTTTTATGTGTGAAGTCCACATACTATCGTAATCCACAATTGGCATGCAGCACATCCTTACATGTCTATTCCTTTATATGCTCTCTAAAAAGAACCGAATGGACCATCCTGCCCCTTTTACAATAAGCACTCGAAAGGAATGAACTCTGTGGGGATGAGACATTCCAATTGCTAGTTAATAGGCCCCTCCCCCAACTAGGTAACAGAATAAATAATAAAATATTCTTTAGGAGCTGTGCTGATGGACAGTGTTGCCAATGGGCCCCTCAGTTTTGGAGCTACTCAGTAAACTAATGGCCATATATCGATTTCCCACTAGATAAAGGTTAGCCATGTCCAGGTCTTTGTGACAGTATGGGGGGGGGGCTAGCACCCATCTGATCCACATCTAGTAAACTAACCCCCTAAGACACAAAAGGCTCTTGTGCGGCTGCTCTTAATGTTTAGAGTTATGTAACATTTTAAGAACATACTTTTCAAAATATAATTTGACACTTCAAGCGTAAGCTGATAACAAGCTAGCAGCAAAAAATGGCCAGTACTGATGCTGTTGATGGTAATGTTACACTTTAGTCCCCTTCCAGGAGTTTTCTACTAGTCAAGACTGTGGGGTTGAATTGCTAAAACTCTAGAGTGTAAAATCTGGTGCAACTTTGCATGGTAGTCAATCAGGTTCTAACTTCAGCTAGCTCAGTTAAGCTTTGACAAGGAAAAACTGGAAGCTGATTGGCTTCAGTGCAGAGCTGCATCAGATTTTGCACACTACAGTTTTAGTAAATCAACCTCTTTGAATGTAGCAATATCTTTCCCTACATCACTCATGTGGGTGCATCATGTTGTACAGCCCGAGAGGGGAACATTGTGTTTATATGTATTAACATCTTTCGAAATGACTGTTAGGTCAGTTGGCATAGCTGAACACGCTAAAAACCAATAGTAATACGATTTTTTTGCAAGGACTTCTATGTCGAATTCTGCATATTAACATGTGTTTTTAAGGTCAGTCATGATTTCTGTTGTTTATTAACTTTGTGCATTGTTTCTTGTCCAAATAACATGGAACTGGCAAGAAAAATAGTAAACACAAAATTCAGCCATAGAACAATAAATAGCCATTTATTTCTGTTAATATGATTTTTTGGAAGAAAAATATTTTATAAAGGTTTAGGCCTATAACAAAAAATGAAACTTTTCAGCTGCTTGCCTGCTACTAGGAGTTCCGGACAATATATTATCCTTTTAGGTTTTCACACATTTTTTCACCTGTGAATTGTTTTAATTTATTGAAGTTTGAAAACATTTGACTGTTGAGTGTGGATGTCAATGTCATATAAAAAACTCACTAGTATAAAAAAAAAATCACGTTTGCTCAAAAATCTCCCCATCCTCCTCTCCCTAGTCCTCTCAGTACAATCAACCTTGGCACACACCCTCCCACCCTTTGGATCTGTACATACCTTCTTCAATGGCTCTGGCCTCAAGCACTATCTGCAGCTCAGCTGATAAAAAAAAATCTAGTGCCAGAGTGCCCACACCTGCGCCATTACGCTATACAGAAGCAACTTCACATTCCAGTCTATGAGTGGCAGTAGATTTTTATTATTCCAGCTGTAGACAATGGGGAGGCTACAGCAGCCTGAGCAAGTATAAACCTGTGGGGGGGATAGGGGGAGTGAAACAATTGGTTGTATTGAGAAGACTAGGGAGGGAGGCCTTCCTGGCATAAACATGCAATTGTACTTTAACCATCACCTAATGAAAGAATACTTTTGACTACTTTTGATTTCACTGATAAAGCCCTATGCTGTGACTTCCAGGTAGTGAAGCATGCCTCAACACCATATCCCACAGTGCAATGTTTTTGTGCCCAAACAGTCTATTTCCAGGCCTGAGCAGTGCGACATTGCTAATGTAGACAATGGACCTGAGATTTCAATTTTACCCATTGACTATAAAAACAGATTTAATTTAGAAGTCCTGAAAAAAAATCAAGAAAGCATAACTAAAATAAAAGAATCAATTAAAATATGTGTTTTTATGGGCCTAGGTTGGAATCTGGGAACATGGTGACCTAAGGATGAAATACCCAGTGTGGTCTCGTTATGGGAAGTTTTTGCAGCCGGTGGACGATGATCAGCATTTAACTGTGGCAACGCTAGAAGAGCGACCATTTGTAATTGTTGAAGGCGTGGATCCTGCAACTGGAACCTGCATTAGAGATTCTGTGCCCTGCCGCAAGCAGCTCAACAAGACAGACAAGTACAGTATATATTTATTTTGTGTATCTATCAATCAGACTCATACCTAATAAGGAAATAATACATGTTAATTTACAATTTTTGCTTTTATTTGTTATTTACAATTTTATATAAATACAACAGATAAGAAAAATGATAGTATGCCATGAAGTGGATTTACTAGGGCCAATAGACTGTGCATTCTGCAAGTGAATTAGCACTCATTTTTTCTCAGAGCTTAGATAATGTTTTTGCTTGCACATGTTGGATGATGGAAATCAGCAAAGCTTTACCTGGTTACCACATTTACTAAGCTCTAGTGTAAATCCACCCCTATGTGTAGTTATCTCACAGAGAAGCTTTATTTAGCTCAGACTGGACAAAGTCATAGGTTTAAGTGACTCTAAACAATACCCTTATTTTCCAAAATACTGTACATCCATATACATCCACTACTTAATCCCTTCATGATGGGGGGTAAAACGAATTCTAACCCCTGAACACAATTTTGTAACTTTGACATGTGTTAGTAAAACTGTGGATATAATTACAACTACTTACAGTACCTTGTCTTCAGGACAAAGTGGACTTTCATTTGGTGTCAAATAGTAATGGATATCTCCTGATTTTCTATATTGTTTCAAAGAAAAACTGACCCAAAATAGTAAAAACAATTATATAATTTAGCTGTATATTTCCTTGTCAAAATATTTTATTAAGGTTTACAAGAAGTAATATACAAATAGTCTTAAATATTCATAGTTCTGACAAGTGAAAATGCACAGTTACGCCTATTCAAGAACATATTTTTGTTAATTAGAAGGTAGTTACTCAATATCTAAATATGTGTTATAGTAATGTTATTAATACATTTGAAAGATACATGAACAATATATGTTCCATAGAAACAACCAACGTGTCTATGGTTTTTTACAACCTGTAACCTTGATGTTAAAATAAAAACAAGAGTTTCAATCTCAAGTAATATTCTTATGTAATTAGCTGTATATTTCTTGCTATTACCATAACCTACCACCAAGGAACAACCCAACATAAATTCTCCTCTTCCTAACAATTGCAGTGATACCACATATTTGTATGTTATTTGTTGTTTGTACACACACTAAAACACACTGACACTGATAATGAAAAAAAAAAAAACTTTTTTAAATCTTACCTAGAATACACTGACCCTCGACCTTGAACTTGACCCTGACATATATTAAAACCCCTGATGTAGCTATTTTTTGTTGTTTTGTTTCTTTGTTTTGTTTTTTACACACTTTTGTCTGTTTACATTTTTCTCCTCTGGTAGGGAGAAAAATATATCTTTCTCTCTATTCAGAGGGGAAAAATAAACACTGTGGGAGGGGCAACCATGGCTGACCTTAAAGATACATTGTGGATTAAGTGAGCATAGCCACCCAGGGACAGAAAGTGTGCTTGAAGGATTAACAGGTAGAATTGGAGGAAAAATGTAAAAAAAAACAGCCACTGTGTCTGAGGACTAATAATATATTATATTTTTGTTTTGGGCTTGTATATGCTTTAAAGTGGAATTCCAGTTACTTCACTGCAAATTAACAGCTTACACTGCAATTTTTACCTTCAATGTGACCCTGTCCCCTACAGAATGTAGGCTCTTGCAGCAGAGGAGTATTATTTTTTTAAGAAGTTTGGCAATGGAAATCCTTGTATTTTTTCAGTTCAGAGAAAGTTTAAGTGACTAGGTGTTCCAGGAGCAGCACATGACGGTCTCAGCCTGGACCCCCCACCAGGCCACGCCCCCAACACGTTTCACTCTGCCCACTGAAGCTTACTCATGGGGATGGCTCCATCCCCATGAGTAAGCTCCTGTGGGCTGAGTGAAATGTGATGGGGACGTGGCCTGGTGGGGTTCAGGCTAAGACTGCCATTCACTATCATACAGCAGGTCTTGACTATGGATGGGCGAACGGTTCGGCCCAAGCATAATTTTGGGCCGAACTTTGTTGTTCGGGTGTTCTGGCGAACACCAAACAATATACTGAGTTTGGGGAAAATCTGAAAGCCGCGGAACCCCGTTAAAGTCTGGGGGCAGCACTGTGGTGTAGTGGTTAGCACTTTCACCTGGCAGCAATAGGGTCACTGGTTCAAATCCCAACCATGACACCATCTGCCTGGAGTTTGCATGTTCTCCCTGTGTCTGCGTGGGTTTCCTCCCACACACCAAAGACATGTGCGCCTAGACACGCTCCCATGAGGAGCGCATTTGGCGCACTACAAATCCTGTATCAAATCAAATCAAAAATCAACATGAAAAATCAAAAGTGCTAATTTTAAAGGCTTATATGCATGGTATTGTCATAAAAAGTGTTTGGGGACTTAAAGGAAAAAAAGTAATTTAAAACTGATCGCGGCTGTAATGAATTGTTGGGTTCCGTCAAAATTGCAAATTTTAAAGGCTTATATGCAAGTTATGGTGAAAAAAACCTCTGTTGTTTGGGGATTTTTAAGGCAACAAAAAAAGAAAAAAAAGGAAAATTATATATGTAAAAAAATATATTTATTCACAAACATTACAAAATCGTTTTTATATAGATACAAAAATATGTTTATGACTATATCCATCTCCATAAAAATCTGCATTTATGAATACAATGCCTAGATCGGTGACTCAAGATTTTTGCAGAAATCACTCAGAAACAGGCTTCAACTGACGCGTTTCAAATCATAGTAAAAAGACGTTCTTCCTCAGGGATGTTGCATTCATTTATCTAAAGACAGATTTATAGAGTTCTATTAATCACAATATTCTCAATCCCACCTCCAAGAGGTATCAAGAAAAAAGGGAAGAAAAAAAAAGAAAGAACTTACTGAATCATATTCATTTAAAATACATATGTTCCATGTTCCAATTTATGTACTAGGGGTGCATCTTCCTCCATCTACCCCTCCCAATGCTGCACCCACCATTGTATGTTCACAAAAGGAGTCAGGATTTAGCAACAAGGTGCAATCCAAATGGATGGCGTATTGTGGGAAAGAAGGGAGAAACCAGAATTGTCTAAAAAGAATAAAATAGAGATCAGGTAAGTATAAATGGGAAAAATTGTATATTCCCATTAAAAAAGGAAAACAAATCCATTCAGAATAAACGGAAAGTCCTATATGCTTAACAGTAATCACTAACAACCCAAAGACAAATCGGGATCCATAAGTTCTTGCAAGGTTCCTTTGTATGGGAGCTTGGTATATTAGATCCTCCGCCTGTGGCAGAGGCAATGGAATGACGCCAATAGACTCCCTGGTGTCCTTTTATACCCCCCTGTGAGTTGTGATTGGTTCCCACCGATCACATGACTCATAGGATGGATGTGTTCACTCTTACCTGTGAACGTTCCGCATCACAGGAAATGCGGACACAGCCATCTTGGATAAGGGAAAAAGGATGGGAAAACTCAAACAGGCAGAAAAAACTGCACAGAGCCAATGGTGATATGGAGAAGCAATCACAGTGGGTCAGAATGGGAAGAAAGCCAGGATAATGATTCAGAGTAGTCCCCGAATATCTTTGGGGCGCTCTGAACCAGGGACAAAAAACCACCGGTGCCTAAAGGGGTGATGGGCCAAAAATTCCACCAAAGGATGGGACAGCTGAAGAGGAGGAGAAACACCGGATTGGACACTACTTCCCCATAGAACATAAAAAAATCTCTGGGTTACACGGAACATATGTATTACACATACATTAATCAATGGTCATATATAATTGAAAAACACACATAACCGTATAAAAAATCACATTACAAAAATAATAATAATACATCAATCAAATCCTCATGTTGTGCATTCCTGCGTGTTCCCAACAACCCACACTTCTACAATCCACATATGAAAAAAGGGGGGTTCCCTTGTTTTTAAGAAAAAACAAGAGGGAATTAAAATCAGAACCAAATGAGGAGCGCATTTGGCGCACTACAAATCCTGTATCAAATCAAATCAAAAATCAACATGAAAAATCAAAAGTGCTAATTTTAAAGGCTTATATGCATGGTATTGTCATAAAAAGTGTTTGGGGACCTAAAGGAAAAAAAGTAATTTAAAACTGATCGCGGCTGTAATGAATTGTTGGGTTCCGTCAAAATTGAAAATTTTAAAGGCTTATATGCAAGTTATTGTCATAAAAAGTGTTTGGGGACCTGGGTCCTGCCCCAGGGGACATGTATCAATGCAAAAAAAAGTTTTAAAAACAGACGTTTTTTCTGAAGCAGTGCTTTTAATGCTTAAAGTGAAACAATAAATGAAGCAGTGATTTTAATAATGCTTAAAGTGAAACAAATAATGTAATATTCCTTTCAATTTCGTACCTGGGGGGTGTCTATAGTATGCCTGTAAAGGGGCGCATTTTCAGGTCTGGTATGGATATTAAGGTGAACCCTGCGCCAAATTAAAAATAAAAATGGCGTTGGATCCCCCCTTAAAATCCATACCAGGTCTGGTATGGATTTTAAGGGAAACCCCGCGGCAAAATGAAAAAAAATATGGCGTAGGGGTCCCCCAAAAATCCATACCAGACCCTTATCCGAGCATGCAACCTGGCAGGCTGCAGGAAAAGAGGGGGGACGAGAGAGCGCCCCCCTCATGAACCGTACCAGGCCACATGCCCTCAACATGGGGAGGATGCTTTGGGGTCTTTTGGGGTAACAAGGGGACCCCCAGATCCCGGCCCCCCCATGTGAATTGGTAACGGGGTACATTGTACCCCTACCATTTCACCAAAAAAAGTGTCAAAAATTGAAAAAAAACAAGAGCTAGCTTGGGACAAGTCCTTTATTAAAAAAGAAAAAAAGAAAAAAGTCCAGCGATGTAATCCATTCTCGACCCAATACTGGAAAAAAAAGCCGCTACTGATGTCTCCATAGGTCTGATCACACTTCCACTGACCATTCCGCTCTTCCTGCTCCGCCCGCCCCGCCCCTTTTTCTCATAATATAATTTAGCTCCACACCTCCTTCTCCTACAGCTTGACAAAGGAGTGCGGCTGCCACGTCACACACAGCCTGTACCTCACGAAACGCGTCGCATTCCAGTGACGTCAGTACCGCTCGCCGGCTACACCATCGCGCTCCAAGCCTCGCTTTGGATCTCCTCCTTCACCGAAAACAAGCCTTCCTTATCCATCTGTCAGCGGTGCGAGTGAATCCATAGCATCCAGCGCCCCAGCCGGAATAGAAGTGGACTGACATATCTGATGATCCCTCCTTTCCCCTGATTGGGAATTTCTACATGCCTGTTTTATCTACAAAATGTGAGTGGCTTTTGTTCACTTACTTATAAATTGCTTTAATACTGCTGCACCCAGAGGCGCCTCTCTCCTTGTGTTTTTCCTGTAGAACTGGAACATGGTCTCTGTTCCTCTTTGATGGCAGCCCTGGGAACGTAACTTTAACCCCTGAAATACTCTTCACCTCTAGTCCTTGGACTTTTCATGCTAAGAACTAACTTTTTACCTGAGTCTACTAGTTGTGCTAATCACTATGTACACTCAGTTACTGCTATATTGTTTTGATATTTGAGCCTCTTGTATTTTGCGCATCTTTACTTGTTTAGTGTACAATGTATCCCGTTACCAATTCACATGGGGGGCCGGGATCTGGGGGTCCCCCTGTTAAAGGGGGCTTCCAGTTTCCGATAAGCCCCCTGCCCGCAGACCCCCACAACCACCGGGCAAGGGTTGTGGGGATGTGGGGATGAGGCCCTTGTCCCCATCAACATAGACCCCAAAGCATCCTCCCCATGTTGAGGGCATGTGGCCTGGTACAATTCAGGAGGGGGGGCGCTCTCTCGTCCCCCCTCTTTTCCTGTGGCCTGCCAGGTTGCGTGCTCGGATAAAGGTCTGGTATGGATTTTTGGGGGGACCCCTACGCCATTTCTTTTTCATTTTGGCACGGGGTTCCCTTTAAAATCCATACCAGACCTGAAGGGTCTGGTATGGATTTTGAGGGGGACCCGTATGCCATTTTTTAAAATGTGGCACAGGGTTCCCATTAATATCCATACCAGACCTGAAGGGCCTGGTATAGAATTTGGGGGGACCCCCACGCATTTTTTTTGTTTCGGGGTTCCCCTTAATATTCATACCAGACCCAAAGGGCCTGGTAATGGCCTGTGGGGGGGGGGCCCATGCCATTTTTTTTTCAATGAATTTTATCTGTATTGCCGGGACCCGACAATTCATTACAGCCGCGAGCAGTTTTAAATTAGAAATGTCATTTTGCTGCAGGGACTGTTCTAAACACGGGAAACACACTTCACAGGCATACTATACACACCCCCCAGGTACGAAATTTTAAGGAATATTTCACTTTTATTGTTTTACTTTAATAACCACTTAAGCCCCGGACCAATACGGGCCATTATGACCAGGCCCCTTTTTGCAATTAGGCACTGCGTCGCTTTAACTGACAATTGCGCGGTCGTGCGACGTGGCTCCCAAACAAAATTGGCGTCCTTTTTTTCCCACAAATAGAGCTTTCTTTTGGTGGTATTTGATCACCTCTGCGGTTTTTATTTTTTGCGCTATGGACAAAAATAGAGCGAAAATTTGGGAAAAAATAGTAATGGCGGTGATCAGCGATTTTTTTCGTGACTGCAACATTATGGTGGACACATCGGACACTTTTGACACCTTTTTGGGACCATTGTCATTTTCACAGCGATCAGTGCAATAAAAATGCACTGGTTACTGTGAAAATGACACTGGCCGTGAAGGGGTTAACCACTAGGGGCGCTGAAGGGGTTAAGTGTGCCTAGGGGCATGTTACTAACTGAGGGGGGGGCGTGGCTATGACTGACATGTCACCGATCTCCGCTCTGATTACACAGAGAGGAGATTGCTGACATTGTCAGTAGAGGAGCGGGGAGATGTTGTGTTTACACACACATCTCCCCGCTCCGAGCCTCCGTGAGACGATCGCGGGGATCCCCGCGGCAATCGAGTCCGCGGGATCCGCGGTCCCACTCACGGGGAAGGCAGGGGGGTCGCAAACGCGCGTGACCCCGACGTCGGCAGTTAAAGGGCCACGTACAGGTACGTGATTGTGCCTGTACGAGCCATTCTGCCAACGTATATATACCGTGAGCGGTCGGCAAGTGGTTAAGCATTATTAAAATCACTGCTCCCGAAAAAAATGCTGTTTTTAAAACTTTTTTTTGCATTGATACATGTCCCCTGGGGCAGGACCCAGGTCCCCAAACACTTTTTATGACAATAACTTGCATATAAGCCTTTAAAATTAGCAATTTTGTCGGGACCCGACAATTCATTACAGCCGCGATCAGTTTTAAATGACTTTTTTTCCTTTAGAAATGTCATTTTGTGCAGGGACTGTTCTAAACACGGGAAAGGTGCGCCACTTTACAGGCATACTATAGACACCCCCCAGGTACGAAATTTAAAGCAATATTTCACTTTTATTGTTTCACTTTAAGCATTATTAAGATCACTGCTCCCGAAAAAACTGCAGTTTTTTAAAACTTTTTTTTGCATTGATACATGTCCCCTGGGGCAGGACCCATGTCCCCAAACACTTTTTATGACAATAACTTGCATATAAGCCTTTAAAATTAGCAATTTTGTCGGGACCCGACAATTCATTACAGCCGCGATCAGTTTTAAATGACTTTTTTTCCTTTAGAAATGTCATTTTGTGCAGGGACTGTTCTAAACCCGGGAAAAGTGTGCCACTTTACAGACATACTATAGACACCCCCCAGGTACGAAATTTAAAGCAATATTTCACTTTTATTGTTTCACTTTAAGCATTATTAAGATCACTGCTCTCGAAAAAACTTCAGTTTTTTAAAACTTTTTTTTGCATGGATACATGTCCCCTGGGACAGGACCCAGGTCCCCAAACACTTTTTATGACAATACCATGCATATAAGCCTTTAAAATTAGCACTTTTGATTTTTCATGTTCGTGTCCCATAGACTTTAACGGTGTTCGCGTGTTTGAACAAATTTTTTGCCTGTTCGGCAAGTTCTGGTGCGAACCGAACCGGGGGTGTTCAGCCCATCCTTAGTCTTGACTCGATGTGTGGCTCCCGGGACACCTAGTCGCTCTCTACTATTGCCTGGAGCATAGACAAGCTCCCTTCATGGCCAGCACTCACAGCCGGGGGGACAGGACTTCAGTCCCGTACAGCCTTAGCAGCTCACACACAAATTCTTGGTTCTCAGAGAAAGTTTCTTCCTTTTGGTTTATCCCCATGCCTTAAAGTAACTCCCCCTTGCCCCAAGTGCATACTAACCTCAATTAAAATGCCATAGTTCAGTTCAGTAATCAGAGCCTCTGGCCAAAATGTTCTTTCCCCTGATTTGAAAACTATAGAATTCTGTGGGTCTGTCTCTTGACTCTCTACTGTATTAGGCTTTATCACAGGTATAACCAAAGGAAAGAACATTTCAACCAGGGGCTTTGAAGGTTCGTACTGTTCATGTGGCTGCCCAATTCAGGTAAGTATGCACTTGGGAAAAAAAAAGGGGGTTCACTTTAAGATTACTTTAGGTTGTGGTTAGGGGTTTACCGGTACTTTAAAATGGGTCCAGGCCGGACCTAAATTTACTTTCTTAGAAAGTACAGTTAGCCTTTAAGTGATAAAACTGATTTATTACATGGTATATTAAAAAAACACAGCAAAACATTTTGCTAAATATCTAAAATAGTGCTAGCAATTTAAACCCACGTTTTACTCACAAATTTCAGTTTCAATTTTATTTTATTTGTCTAAAACAGGAGTAGGATTTAAGAACAGATCTGCAGATAAAACAAAACTCTGCTCAGCACTAACAGCACAGCAATAATTAAGTGAAGTGGGCCATAGGAAATTAATTCACCCATATTTATCTTAAATCTCATATAATTAAAATGAATTAAAGACTAAACTACTAGTTCTAGCTCTGGATAATACCAGCAATATGTTTTTTTTATTTTTATAAATATATATATAATATTCATAAAATATATCTATAGCATTAACATGAAATATGGATGTGTTAGACATGTAGATTATTGTCTAAATACAGGGGGTCCCCTACTTACAAACATCCGACTTACAAACGACTCCTACTTACAAACGGAGGGAGACAACAGGAAGTGAGAGGAAATCTACCCGAAGGAAGGGAAATTCACTCCTGTAAGAGTTAATATGGAAAAAATGTGTCTCCACTGGAGCTTTATCACCAGTCCATGTTTCCCTAACAACCAAAAATTTTAAAAAATCCATTTGTCAATTGGGATGGAAAGTGAGGTGAAATCTTCTGAACAGGGGCACAGACAGCAAAACAAATGTTACAGGGGTGATAACCCTTCCCTATGTTATCCAAAAAGTATAAAAACAATTTTTTGGGCTGGAGCCACCCCTAAAAAATTTACCTGTTCCGACTTACAAACAAATTCAACTTAAGAACAAACCTACAGTCCTTATCTTGTTTGTAACCCGGGGACCCCCTGTACTCAGGTTAACTATATAAAAATATTAATGCCTACCTGGCAAATATTGTAGCTTGCTTTTTTGATCACTTGGTAAAAAATACATTTTTAATAGTACTTTAACCCCCCCCCCCCTTTAGAGGGAAAGGAGAGAGAGAGGGACAATAAAGTAAGGATTGGACTAGCAAATTAAAAAATGGCAAATAAAGCAAGTAAAATGGGTAGCATTTAAGATCATTTTGGAACACATTTCAGGTGCATTCACATTGACTTGTATAGATGAATAAAAGCAAGGCTTAGCAATAAAGAGCAAAAGTGCATTAGATGCAAGTTTGCATTATCAAGTAATTCAACGTTTCGTCAGGTAATGTAACTGAAGTGTAGCAGGTGATTAAGCACTATATAAGAGTTGGTTAAAGGGTAACTCCACTTTCGTATAAAAAAATATATAAATAGCAAATAAAAAATTATAATATAGTTCATACAATTGCAACTCATATCATATTGTAATTGAATTTTATTAAAAACAATCTTTCCTTTTCAATCTGCAGCTCTGTAATTTTCTGTAAAATGCAATGCAATATGGCTACCTGTAGGTGTCCTGTACACATAATGTGTACAGAATGCCCCCCAGAAACATATTTTTCTGCTTTTGTGATTGGCTCACTAATTTTCCCAGAAGTCTGCACTAAGATACAAGTCAGATTTCAGGCATCTCCTGCAACAAAAAAAATATTTTTGGTCAGATACTCCCAATAGGAAATCACATCTAAAGGGATGCAGACCCTGCAATTTTACTCATTAGAGCCCTGCAGGTGCAGCAGCTGATTTATAATTATGAAACCATTCCCATTAGACTTTCCACATAGACACAGGCAAACACACAGAGGTTTTTTCAGAATAACAAAAGGTAGGAATCTTCAACACAGCAAGTTAAAATCCTTGCAATGTACATAGATCACCCGGAGGGGAATGTTTTTTTATCCACAAAAGTAGAGTTACTCTTTAAGTTTGATTTTGAATTCTTTTAAATATAATAGTGGTAAACAAACTTTTCAAAAGTGTTGGTGCTTTGAAGCAAGCTCTTCAGATGTTGAGCATGTTTCTAAATTCAATTGTCAGAGCTATGACAATGTGTTTGCCATTTAAAGCCGAACTCCAGGCAAACAGCTGTTTTACCTGTCAAATGACTTGTATTTTTCTCCATTCAGTCCTGTGATTTACACAGCTCTACCATACAGCACATCTCTGCCTAGCAGGGGAGAGGGACTGAACTTTTTCTTCCCTAGTTTCACTTTTCCTTGCACTTTTACTATTTCCCCCAGTGACTGGACAGTGAAAGCAGAAGAAGAACACTAATGAGCGTATCTCTCAACCCTTCTGCTCTCTCTCTCCTTCTAACAAGCATGCCTCTCGCACTGCAGCACACCTAACTGATTCCTTGTGCTTCTCCTACTTCCCTCATCACAGAGCTTTGCTATATAGGGGCTTGGAGAGGCTGATACTAAGTCAAATTCGGGTACTTACACAGCTTGCATTTAAAAAATACATTTAATGACGTATTGATGATTACAGAGCCCCATCTCCAGTAAATTAAACCCTTTACACAATGTGAGTCATTCATTTAGTAAGCTTTTGTAAAAAGAAAAAAAAAATGGTGTTACATAGTATAACTAAAGGCAAAACTTTTTTTTTTTTTTTGGATAGAAGGGAGAGGTATTAGAAGGCTTGTTTAATTTTTATTGCTGTTTACCATCATCATTGAAAGTGAAAGTAAAAGAAAACCCCACATTTTGGGTTGTCCCCAGAAATGTATTAGAGGGGAAATCTTCGAATGGGGACACTAGTTCTGGTGACCTGTGGGTACCCAAGGAATTCCCTTAATTTGCAGAGATTTTCTCTCACTTCCAGTTTGGCTATGGGACAGGAAGTAAGGGAAAATCTCCACAATGGGACACAGATGGCAAAAAAAAATTAAAAATTGACAGAGCTTATAACATTCCCTTACGCTATCCAAAATGAAAACAAAAAAAAATTGTATACTACTTACTGTAGTTTTCTTTTCCTGGTGCCTACCCATGGCAGCATACATATGATGGTAGCTAGGGATGGGCTATCTGTTCAAGTCGAACATGATTTCGACTCGAACATTGCCTGTTCGCCCGTTTGCCGAACAGCGAACAATATGGGGTGTTTGCGGCAAATTCGAAAAGCCGCTGAACACCCTTTAAAAGTCTATGTGAGAAATCAAATGTGCTAATTTTAAAGGTTAATATGCAAGTTATTGTCATAAAAAGTGTTTGGGGACCTGGGTCCTGTCCCAGGAGACATGTATCAATGCAAAAAAAGTTTAAAACATGGGCGTTTTTTCGGGAGCAGTGATTTTAATAAAGCTTAAAGTGAAACATAAAAGTGAAATATTCCTTTAAATTTCATACCTGGGGGGTGTCTATAGTATGCCTGTAAAGTAGTGCATGTTTCCCATTATTAGAAAAGTCCCTGCACAAAATGACATTTCTAAAGGAAAAAAAGTAATTTAAAACTACTCGCGGCTATAATGAATTGTCAGGTCCTGGCAATACAGATAAAAGTCATTGAAGAAAAACAGCATGGGTTCCCCCCTTAGTCCATTACCAGGCACTTTGGGTCTGGTATGAATATTAAGGGAACCCCGAACCAAAATAAAAAAAAAGCGTGGGGGTCCCCCCAAATTTTATATCAGGCCCTTCAGGTCTGGTATGGATATTAAGGGGAACCCTGCGCCATTTAAAAAAAATCCATACCAGACCCTTATCTGAGCATGCAACCTGGCAGGCGGCAGGAAAAGAGGGGGGATGAGAGAGCGCCCCCCCTCCTGAACCGTACCAGGGCACATGCCCTCAACATGGGGAGGATCCCCACAATTGGTAAGGGGTACCCCTACCATTTCACAAAGAAAAAGTGTGCAAATGTTAAAAATGTTAAAATGTTAAAAATGACAGAAGACGGCTTGGGACTTTATTGAAAAAAAACTAAAACATTCCAGCAATTCCAGCAATTTAATCCAGTCTCTATGTCCAGCGATGATCCATTCTCTAGTGATGCTCTCCACTCTCCAGCGAGGAACGAAACCCCCGTGACGCGTAAGAGGGGGCGGGGTCACCTGTCCACGTCATTGGGTAACCCCGGCTTTCTCCTTGCATAAGGAGAAAGTCCGGGGGTTACCCAATGACGTGGAAGGGTGACCCTGCACCGCGACACGTCAGAGGGGGCGGGGTCACCCGTCCGCTTCATTGGGTAACACCCGGGCTTTCTCCTTGCGCAAGGAGAAAGCCCGGGGTTACCCAATGACGTGGATGGGTGATCCCACCCCCTCTTACGCGTCACGGGGCAGGGTCACCCATCCACGTCATTGGGTAACCCCCGGGCTTTCTCCTTTATGCAAGGAGGAAGCCGGGTGTTACTCAATGACGTGGACGAGTGACCCCGCCCCCTCTTATGCGTCACGGGGGTTTCGTTCCTTGCTGGAGAGTGGAGAGCATCGCTGGATAATTGGATAATGGATCATCGCTGGACATAGAGAATGGATTACAACGCTGGACATCAAGAGACTGGATTAAATCGCTGAAATTGTTTTTTTATTTTTTATTTTTTTATTTTTAATAAAGGACTTGTTCCAAGCTGTCTTCTGTCATTTTTAAAATTTTCACACTTTTTCTTTGTGAAATGGTAGGGTTACAATTTAACCTTACCAATTCACATAGGGTGGGGGCTGGGATCTGGGGATACCCTTTGTTAAAGGGGGCTTCCAGATTCTGATAAGCCCCCCGCCCGTAGACCCCCCACAACCACCGGTCAAGGGTTGTGGGGATGAGGCCCTTGTCCCCATCAACATGGGGACATCCTCCCCATGTTGAGGGCATGTGGCCTGGTATGGTTCAGGAGGGGGGGAGCTATCTCGTCCCCCCCTCTTTTCCTGCGGCCTGCCAGGTTGCGTGCTCGAATAAGGGTCTGGTATGGATTTTTGGGGGGAACCCCATGACATTTTTTTCCATTTTGGTGCAGGGTTCCCCTTAAAATCCATACCAGACCTGAAGGGTCTGGTATGGATTTTTGGGGGGAACCCCACGCCATTTAAAAAAAAAAATGGCGCAGGGTTTCCCTTAATATCCATACCAGACCTGAAGAGCCTGGTATGGAATTTGGGGGGAACCCCGCGCATTTTTTTTTTCATTTTGGTTCGGGTTTTTTCAATTACTTTTATCTGTATTGCCGGGACCCGACAATTCATTATAGCCGTGAGTAGTTTTAACCACTTAAGCCCCGGACCATTTGGTAGCTAGAGGACCAGAGGTGAATTCAGAATTTTGCACTGCGCTGCTTTAACTGTAAATTGTGCGGACATGCAATGTTGTACCCAAACGAAATTTGCGTCCTTTTCTTCCCACAAATAGAGCTTTCTTTTAATGGTATTTGATTGCCTCTGCGATTTTTATTTTTTGCGATATAAACGGAAAAAGACCGAAAATTTTGAAAAAAATGATATTTTCTACTTTTTGTTATAAGAAAAATCGAATAAACTCAATTGTAGTCATACATTTAGGCCAAAATGTATTCAGCCACATGTTTTTAGTAAAAAAAATGTCAATAAGCGTATATTTATTGGTTTGCGCAAAAGTTATAGAGTTTACAAACTAGGGTACATTTTCTGAAATTTACACAGCTTTAAATTTATGACTGCCTATCTCATTTCTTGAGGTGCTAAAATGACAGGGCAGTACAAAACCCCCCCAAATGACCCCATTTTGGAAAGTAGACACCCCAAGGAAATTGCTGAGAGGCATGTTGAGCCCATTGAATTTTTTATTTTTTTGTCCCAAGTGATTGAATAATGACTAAAAAAAAAAATTACAAAAAGTTGTCACTAAATGATATATTGCTCACACATGCCATGGTTATATGTGGAATTTCACCCCAAAATACATTTTGCTGCTTCTCCTGAGTACGGGGATACCACATGTGTGGGACTTTTTGGGAGCCTAGCCGCGTACGGGACCCCGGAAACCAAGCACCGCCTTCAGGATTTCTAAGGGCGCAAATTTTTGATTTCACTCCTCACTACCTATCACAGTTTCGAAGGCCATAAAATGCCAAAATAGCACAAAACCCCCCCCAAATGACCCCATTTTAGAAAGTAGACACCCCAAGGAAATTGCTGAGAGGCCTGTTGAGCCCATTGAATATAATTTTTTTTGTCCCAAGTGATTGAATAATGACAAAAAAAAAAAAAAAAAGTTGTCACTAAATGATATATTGCTCACACACGCCATGGTTATATGTGGAATTACACCCCAAAATACATTTTTCTGCTTCTCCTGAGTACGGGGATACCACATGTGTGGGACTTTTTAGGAGCCTAGCCGTGTACGGGACCCCGAAAACCAAGCACCGCCTTCAGGATTTCTAGGCACAAATTTTTGATTTCACTCCTCACTACCTATCACAGTTTCGAAGGCCATAAAATGCCAAAATCGCACAAAACCCCCCAAATGACCCCATTTTGGAATAAAGACACCCCAAGCTATTTGCTGAGAGGAATGGCGAGTATTTTACAGCTCTCATTTGTTTTTGAAAATGAAGAAAGAAAATATATATATATATATATTTTTTTTCAATTTTCAAAACTTTGTGACAAAAAGCGAGATCTGCAAAATACTCACAATACCTCTCAGCAAATAGCTTGGGGTGTCTACTTTCCAAAATGGGGTCATTTGGGGGGGTTTTGTACTATCTGGGCATTCCATGGCCTCCGAAACTGTGATAGGCAGTGAGAAGTGAAATCAAAAATTTACACCCTTAGAAAGCCTGAAGGCGGTGCTTGGTTTTTGGGGTCCCGTACATGGCTAGGCTCCCAAAAAGTCTCACACATGTGGTATCCCAGTACTCAGGAGAAGCAACAGAATGTATTTTGGGGTCTAATTCCACATATGCCCATGGCATGTTTGAGCAATATATCATTTAGTGACAACTTTGTGCAAAAAAAAAAAAAATTGTAGTTTTTCCGCAACTTGTGTCAACATATAAAATATTCCATGGACTCAACATGCCTCTCAGTATATAGCTTGGGGTGTCTACTTTCCAAAATGGGGTCATTTGGGGGGGTTTTGAACTGTTCTGGCATTTTATACACAACATTAGGAAGCTTACATCCACTCTTCTAACCACTTGAAGACAAAGCCCTTTTTGACACTTTTTGTTTACATGAAAACATTTTTTTTTGCAAGAAAATTATGTTGAACCCCCAAACATTATATATATTTTTAAAGCAAAGGCCCTACAGATTAAAATGGTGGGTGTTGCATTTTTTTTTTCTACACAGTATTTGCGCAGCGATTTTTCAAACGCATTTTTTGGGTTAAAAAATACACTTTTTTTAATTTTAATGCACTAAAACACACTATATTGCCCAAATGTTTGATGAAATAAAAAAGATGATCTTAGGCCGAGTACATAGATACCAAACACGACATGCTTTAAAATTTCGCACAAACGCGCATTGGCGACAAACTACATACATTTTTAAAAGCCTTTAAAAGCCTTTACAGGTTACCCCAGTAGATTTACAGAGGAGGTCTACTGCTAAAATGATTGCCCTCGATCTGACCTTCGCGGTGATACCTCACATGCATGGTGCAATTGCTGTTTACATATGACACCAGACCGACGCTTGCGTTCGCCATTGGGCAAGAGCAGGGCAGGACAGGGGTGCTTTTTTTTTTTCTTTTTTTTTTTTATTATTAATTTTGCTTTTTTATTTTATTTTTAAATTGTTCCTTCCAAGTATTTTTTTTTTATCATTTTTATTGTTATCTCAGGGAATGTAAATATCCCCTATGATAGCAATAGGTAGTGACAGGTACTCTTTTTTTGAAAAAAACTGGGGTCTTCTAGACCCTAGATTTTTCCTCTGCCCTCAAAGCATCTGACCACACCAAGATCGGTGTGATAAAATTATTTCCCAATTTCCCAATGGCGCTTTTTATATCCGGGGGGGGCATTCCCTCCCACTGCTTGTAAAAGCAGTCCAGAGGCTAATTAGCCGCTAGGATTGCTTTTACATGAAAGCCGGCCGCAGGCTGAAAAGAATGATACCAAGATGATACCTAAACCCGCAGGCATCATTCTGGTATAAACATTCAAAGTCCAGCAACATACCAGTACGTTGCTGGTCCTTGTTGGACATGTATTGTAATCTTTTTATTTCATGCAGCCAGTTGGCTGAACGAAAAAAGAGATTGATCGGTGGGTATGCCCACCATTAGAATACCGCCCTTCATCCACCCACTTCCAATGATGGGCATACATGCATCATTTATATATGCCGAAGCATGGGGGCATCCTCCCGCAAAAAAGTTATGCCGCACACACATGGTCGGACTTTTCCACGGGCAAGCCTCCGTCAGAATTTCGACCGTATGTACGCGGCATTAGGAGCAAAATCGCTCCTCCGCCCCTGCTGCCCCAATGCTTCGGCATATTTGCTTTTTTTTTTTAACTGTGGTGGTGAAATCACCTCCTACAGCACTGGAGTCGCAGGGATCAGGCCTGTCTCTGCGAACGCTGCAGTTATGTGTGTTTTTGTTTTGTAAGTGACAGTGATCGATCGATACTGCACTTGGGTGGCCTGGGCTGGACGGAGGGGCAAAACGCAGGTGCCAGCAGGTATCTGGGCTGATCCCGCTAACACTGCGTTTTTGGGAACCCTAAACTGCTGGGGACGCTAGTATAGATCTGATCAGATCAGATATTGATCTGTTCAGATACTATACCACTAAGGGGGGTGCATGCTTCACGCGTGGGTGTTAGCGTTACTGGCACTAACCTGACGCTGCCTGGGGTGTGACTCAGACCCTCTCTGACGCTAAAACCTAATTGATATCACCCGCCGGGCGATCAGGGGGTTAAACCTTTATTGGGTTATATACACGGCGGGTGCCCTGACACTATAAAAAGCAAACTAACTAACCAGCGTCACCCGTAACACTTATATGGTGATCACTGGTGAAAGGGTTAACTAGGGGCAATCAGGGGGTTAAAACCTTTATTAGATAATATATGGGGGTACCTGACGTTATAAAAACCTGCGGCGAACCTAAAAAAAATTACCAGCTACCGATCTGCATCACCGACACTAAGACAGCGTTTAGAAAAACGATTGCTTAGCGACAGTGGTGATGGGGGTGAAATGGTTACCTGGGGGGGCGATCAAGGGGGTTAAACCTTTATTAGATAATATATTGGGGTACCTGACGCTATAAAAACATGCGGCGAACCTAAAAAAAAATACTGGCTACGATCTGCATCACCGACACTAAGACAGCGTTTAGAAAAACCAATTGCTTAGCGACAGTGGTGATAGGGGGTGAAAGGGTTACCTGGGGGGCGATCAAGGGGGTTAAACCTTTATTAGATAATATATTGGGGTACCTGACGCTATAAAAACCTGCGGCGAACCTAAAAAAAATTACCGGCTACCGATCTGCATCACAGACACTAAGACAGCGTTTAGAAAAACGATCGCTTAGTGACAGTGGTGATAGGGGGTGAAAGGGTTACCTGGGGGGCGATCAAGGGGGTTAAACCTTTATTAGATAATATATTGGGGTACCTGACACTATAAAAACATGCGGCGAACCTAAAAAAAATTACTGGCTACGATCTGCATCACCGACACTAAGACAGCGTTTAGAAAAACGATCGCTTAGTGATAGTGGTGATAGGGGGTGAAAGGGTTACCTGGGGGCGATCAAGGGGGTTAAACCTTTATTAGATAATATATTGGGGTACCTGACGCTATAAAAACCTGCGGCAAACCTAAAAAAAATTACTGGCTGCCGATCGGCATCACTGATGCTAAGACAGCGATCAGAAAAATGATCGCTAAGCGACAGTGGTGATAGGGGGTGAAAGGGTTATCTGGGGGGTGATCAGGGGGTTAAACCTTTATTAGGGGGGGTTAAGGGGCTACACTGGACCTAAGACTAAACTTTGGTGACACTTTTACAGTCACAAATGTCACTGATTGCAGTGATCACTAAATAAATGGTCACTGCAATCAGTGACACTGTGACTGGGGGCTGGGGGGTGATCTGGGGGGTGATATGGGGTGTCTGGGGGGGCCTGGGGGGGCGATTTATGTCCCTATGTGTCCTGGTGTCAGTGTAGTGTTGTGTGCACTGACCTGATGTCTTCTCTTGTACGGCGCTCGGTATATGTGAGCGCCGCACCAGAGATGACATCACTTCCTCCTGCTCCCTCTGTCTGACACAGACAGAGGGGGCATTTCCATTCGCCGGGAGCGATCGCGAGGGGGTGGCCAGAAACGAATGGCTGCCCCCTCATCCCGGAACGCTCCCGGACACTTAGCCACCGCTCACTGTACAGAAGGGGGGTCCGATTGGACCCCCCAACTATACAAAGTCAATCACGTACACTCTACGTGATTGTGCCTGTCGGTGCCATTCTGCCGACGTATATATACAGTGAGCGGTCGTTAAGTGGTTAAATGACTTTTTTTCCTTCAGAAATGACATTTTGTGCAGGGACAGTTCTAAACACGGGAAACATCCGCTACTTTACAGTCATACTATAGACACCCCCCAGGTACTAAATTTAAAGGAATATTTTATTTTTATTGTTTCACTTTAAGCATTATTAAAATCACTGCTCCCGAAAAAACTGCAGTTTTTAAAACTTTTTTTGCATTGATACATGTCCCCTGGGGCAGGACCCGGGTCCCCAAACACTTTTTATGACAATAACTTGCATATTAACCTTTAAAATTAGCACTTTTGATTTTTCATGTTCGTGTTCCATAGACTTTAATGGTGTTCGCATGTTTTCGAAAAATTTTTGCCTGTTTGCATGTTCTGGTGCCAACCGAACCGGGGAGTGTTCGGCCCATCCCTAATGGTAGCTATAAAAAGTTAACACCCACACAACAGCCCATTTCCTGTACATCGCTAGGAACGAACTGGGTGGGTTCGGTATGCTGCCATGGATAGGCACCGGTATAAGAAAATTACAGTAAGTAGGAAACTATTTTCTGTTTTCCTGGTGCCTCCATGGCAGCATACGTATGATAGATCAATAACTAGCTACCAGCGTGGGAATAAGAAAGTGAGTAAGCTACTGGCTTCCTGCCAAAGACATGTGTAGTGAGGACTACTAAGTCCATCGATACTGCTGAAAGAATGTGCGATAATAGAACCAGATTGGCTCCCCTGCCTGCCATATTGGCTGACATCTCACTATGGGATAGGCAAACAAATGCCCACAGGCTCTTGATGCCATGATAACAGCAAGGCTGTGAACTTCCTGCAGCTCGAAGAGCTTCCCCAATAATTCTTATGCACGAAACTGGCTTCAGATAAGGGTGGATGTCTGCCTGGTAGAAAAAAAACGAATTGAACACCATCGACGATACCCTCCCCATCTGCACCAACATTGAAATCCCCAAGATAGGCCCCTGGAACGCACCCCCTTCTCAAGGGGACACCCCCCAAAGCCTGCCCCACAAATTACAGCGCAGACAGAATTTCCAACAACAAATTTTCGATGTGAGCTTGTTGTCGGAAAATCCGACCGTGTGTATGCTAATTGGACATTTGCTGTCGGAATTTCCGACAACAAAAATTTGAGAGCTGGTTCTCAAATTTTCCGACAACAAAAGTTGTTGTTGGAAATTCCGACCGTGTGTATAGAATTCAATGCACAAAAATTCTACACATGCTCAGAATCAATTTGACGCATGCTCGGAATCATTGAACTTAATTTTTCTCGGCTCATCGTAGTGTTGTACGTCACTGCTTTCTTGACGTTCGCAAATTCCAACAACTTTTGTGTGACCGTGTGTATGCAAGACAAGCTTGAGCGAACATCCGTCAGAAAAAAAATCCACGGTTTTGTTGTCGGAATGTCCGATCTTGTGTACGGGGCATTAGTGTTCAATGATGGAGCTGTGGAAATTTAACAGCAGTCACAGATCTGCACAGAAATCAAGCAAAAGAAAAATGTAAAATCATGCCATGTCTTGAAATGATCACTTGCTGAAAAGGCATGATTGTTTCCTTAAATACACCAATTAGAGGGATGAAAGGTCTTTGAAACTTTGGCACTGTTTACTCCCTGTGTTTTTTGGTTGTTTGGGTTACTAGGCCTTCCATGTGTGTGTGTGCAGCAGCCAAATGTCTAGGGAGTCCACTCCCTATTGTCATGGTTAAAATATGAACTGTTTTATATAGCATAGCTTTTATAACCGGTTTGAATATTAGACACAGAAGACCATAAACATTACTTACTTTAATTATGAATTTTGTCTTCCAGTCATCTATCTTAATTTTGAGCATCTCCTTTGTTTTCATTTTTGCTGGAGGGCCTGTTCCACTCTAGGATCATTAAGCACTGAAGACATTAAATATGCAGAACGTACAATTTATGGAGGAGCCTTCCTTGTACACAAACTTCAGTCAGTAGGGCAGGGAAAAAGTTTAAACAGCAATATTACCAACATATTAGCAAAGACATACAGCGCATGTAAGCAAAGATGAATCAGCCTTGTTAAATTTAAAGTTCAAATGGAGCCACTGCCAGTAACTACAAAGGAGTTCTGTGGTCATAGCCTACACTTTCATTTTATAATATCAGCATTATAATAGCAATACAAACAATAGTTATTTTTGACAATACAATATAAGAGTACCTGAAAAAAACTCCTTTCATGTTGTGAGTCCTGTTTGTCTTCTGGATATCTTCTGGATATCTCTTTCCCAAATCCCTGGAATATCTGCATGCTTTGCAGCTTCACCTCTGCTATGTAAGTCCAATTTTTAAGGGCTATTTATCCCATGGTATCTTGCTGCCTGCAAGCAGGGATTCCTGTACTGGGTCTGCTTATTAACCTCTTTCTCTCAGCATCTCTGTAGTTCAGAAGGTTGTCTCTGTCAATAATATCTCTCAACATCACTGCAATCAGTGCTTTTTCTTTGCCTTTGTGAAACTTCAAGGGTTAAGATTTTCAAATCTCAAACCATACGATTGCCCAATTGAAAAGTCTAACAGGTATTCACATCAACATGTATATATACCGTATTTATCGGCGTATAACACGCACCGGCGTATAACACGCACCCCAAGTTTAGGAGGGAATTTTAGGGAATAAAACTTTTAGGAGGGAAGTTTAAGGAAAAAAAAACTTACATTTAAATGCAGCCTTACCAGTGTCCGTTGCAGCCTTGTCAGCAGTGTCCATTGCAGCCTTGCCCCAGTGTCCAGTGCAGCCTTTGCCCAGTGTCCAGTGCAGCCTTTGCCCAGTGCAGCTTTGCCCAGTGTCCAGTGCAGCTTTACCCAGTGTCCAGTGCAGCCTTTGCCCAGTGTCCAGTGCAGCCTTTGCCCAGTGTCCAGTGCAGCCTTTGCCCAGTGTCCAGTGCAGCCTTTGCCCAGTGCAGCTTTACCCAGTGTCCAGTGCAGCCTTTGCCCAGTGTAGCTTTGCCCAGTGTCCAGTGCAGCTTTACCCAGTGTCCAGTGCAGCCTTTGCCCAGTGCAGCCTTTGCCCAGTGTCCAGTGCAGCTTTGTCCAGTGCAGCCTTTGCCCAGTGTCCAGTGCAGCCTTTGCCCAGTGTCCAGTGCAGCCTTTGCTAAGTGCAGCCTTGCCCCAGTTTTCAAAATTGGCGCTGCCGAGATCGCCGCAGAGACTGGGCGGAGCGGGGCGAACGCCGCCGAGAACGCAGGGAACGCAGGGACGCAGAGACGCAGAGACTGGGCGGAGCCGCCGCCGAGATACACATAGCCGAGTGTACTCGGCTATACTCGGCTTTTCTCGGCTCCGCTCACAGTCACGCCGAGTCCCGCCCTATGATGGACATATCACAGGTCCAATGGCGGGACTGGGCGTGACTGTGAGCAGAGCCGAGAAAAGCCGAGTATAGCCGAGTACACTCGGCTATGTGTATCTCGGCGGCGATCGCTGCGCTCCGCTCAGTCAGCGGAGATCGCGGGATCAGTGGGTATCGGCGTATAACACGCACCCACGATTTCCCCCTGATTTTAAGGGGAAAAAAGTGCGTGTTATACGCCGATAAATACGGTAATAAAAATCCACAGTATAAAACATATGTTGCACTCAAAATTCACTATATAACACCATTCATTGATAGATCTTTAAGACAAGTTCAGTAATCCCAAAAGTGTTTGTTCGGAACATCCTTATATTAAAAATTAAGAAACATAAAAAGTTTTTTTTTATTTACCTACACTCCCCACTGGTACCTATTATCTGCTTTAATAAGCCAACACCCCTATAGTGTATGAAAACAATGTTTCCCCCTAAAAAGTGGGACTTTAAAGGCACAGGTGCGTAACAAAACTATAAAATGTTAAGTTTAATAATATCAAAATTTACATAGAATGAAACAGAATGAATCAGTAATATACAAAGACAAGTAGAATAACATTTCTGAGCTATCAAAAATGGAATACATATTACCAAACCATGTATTACATGGCTTAGAAGCAATATAGGTGAGGTTACATAGAAATCTGCATTGACAATTCCAACGCATTTCAGAGTAATTTCGACTCCTTCCTCAGGGATAATCCGTTTTTCAGTTTAATGTAAATACAATCTATGAGCTAAAAAGTGAATTACAAAAATGTCATACAACAAATGGCTGCTTATGTAGCAGTGGGTGAAGCAGTTGATGTAATACTCACAATGCCCAAAAACCCATAGCTCAAAACCAGTCAGCACATTAAAAGCAAAAGAAATTACATGAGTGGGCCACCATGACACCACAACTATGGAAGGGAGTTATGCATCCTTACCACACTAATGCCGCGTACACACGATCAGACATTCCGACAACAAAACAGTGGATTTTTTTCCAACGGATGTTGGCTCAAATTTGTCTTGCATACAAACGTTTGCACAAATGTTGCTCGGAAATTCCGAACGTCAAGAACGTGGAGACGGACAACACTACGACGAGCCGAGAAAAATGTAGTACAATGATTCCGAGCATGCGTCAAATTTATTCCGAGCATGCCTAGAACTTTTGTGCGTCAGAATTGGATACACACGATCAGAGTTTCCGACCACAACTTTTGTTGGCGGAAAAATTGAGAACCAGCTCTCAATCATTTGTTGTCGGAAATTCCAACAGCAAATGTCCGATGAAGCCTACACAAGGTCGGAATATCCGACCAAAAGCTCACATCGAACATTTGTTGTCGGAAATGTGTGTACGCGGCATTTCAGTAAAGAATACATTATGCAGTTTGAGATTGAAATGTTTCTCGTCCAAATTCATTGTGTGGCTGCATGTGTTTTTTCGAGACCTTTGGTGAAATAGTCCCTCCCAATGCTGGATCACCATTCAAAGATTTGTATATTGTGATCAAATCCCCTCTTAAGTGTCTTTTATGCAGGGAGAATACTGTTAATGTTTGTTGTTATTCCTAATAACTGAGATCCTCCAGCCCTCTTATTAGCTTTGTTGCCGTTCTCTGGACTCTCTCCAGTTCAAGCACATCCTTCCTGAGGATTGGTGACCAAAGATGGACAGCATACTCAAGATGTGGCCGAACGAGAGTTTTGTAAAATGATTTTTAGTAGATTTTTGAACATACATGAAAAAATCTGCACAAAAATTCTCAGTACATTTGATGACTTGATGAATGTCATTCAAAAGTACTTCAAAAATGTGTTTGCTTTTACCAAACAAAAACCTTGCCTTCAATGCACAATTATTTAATATGTTGACATTTCATTGATCAAGTTTTGCATATATATGTCATTTTCAATGGGGTTGATTTACTAAATTGGGCGCAGCTGTGCATGGTAGCCAATCAGCTTGTAACTTCAGCTTGTTTAATTAGGCTTTGAAAAAATAAATAAAAATGGAATCTGATTGGTTTCTGTGCAGAGTTGCACCAGATTTTGCACTCTCCAGTTTTAGTAAATCAACCCCAATGTTTATTTGTAATGAAGCACATTTAATTTATTTTATTTTATTTTAGAGTGGTTTATTTCAGTTTTTGCTTGCAAGTTTGTTTGTATACTGGTGTGCAGGATTATTATTTATACTATCTAAAATATTTAATGTTATATGGTTATTATATGAGAGAGTTTGTCTTCTATGATGTTGGCTATATTGTGCTACAGATTGACTCCATGCATGGGCTGCTTTAAACTGACCTTGCGCTTTAGTATTTATTAAAAAGAATATGGTGCTTGTACAAATTTAATAAAGCCACCAAAACACAATTGACAGAGAGAAATCATAAGATATGTGAATGGCCTATACTCTGATCTGTTAATCAATAAAGTAACATGGCATCTGATGACTTCCACCTTGTAGAACACCGAAGAGCTGCAGAGAAAATGTAGATTATTTAGGCAATGTCAAACCATAAATAGCAGTTATGTCCTTTATTAAAAACAAATCGAAGGTGACTTGTTTCCTTGCTGTTAAAACTGCTATACGTCATTCCATTAAAGAAACAGTACTCTTACCAGTACTATCCATAGATGATCAAGAGATGACATATTTTGTGCCTGGAAGATTTACTTATTAATAGCAGTCCCTTGTTTAGTCCACTCATATGTTTGTAACATAACCTGATAAATTAAATAGTTCCATCATCACATTTAAAATAAGCTAGTACTGTAAAATCTCGATGGTTCTTTTCTTGAGATGTTCAGGTGTTACAGATAATTAGGTATTAGTCTAATTTATGCATACTGTATATGTTTAAAAGAGAATGTACAGTATTTTCATTGTTCGCTAGATATACTGTACATGTGAACATGATCGCTGATAAGGCAGCACAGGTGCCCCTCCTGTACCCGGCCCAGGCTCCATCAGTTCAATAGGGGCCTCAGGCACCTGCCAAACAGGAAGGCCAGTTCTATTGCCTTGTGACTCTTGTGGATACCCTTGCAGCTCTGCTGACTTGCTCCTTCCGGCTACATTGCAGGGAGATCAGTTCTCCCCCCCACCACCTTCTGTCCGGTCCACCCTGTGTGCCCTCCATCCCCAGCAGTGCTGCTGTCTAAGGATGAGCCGAACACCCCCCGGTTCGGTTCGCACCAGAACTTGTGAACAGGCAAATAATTTGTTCGAACACGCGAACACCGTTAAAGTCTATGGGAAATTAACATGAAAAATCAAAAGTGCTAATTTTAAAGGCTTATATGCAAGCTATTGTCATAAAAAGTGTTTGCAGACCTGGGTCCTGCCACAGGGGACATGTATCAATGCAAAAAAAAGTTTTAAAAACAGACGTTTTTTCGGGAGCAGTGATTTTAATAATGCTTAAAGTGAAACAATAAAAGTGAAATATTCCTTTAAATTTCGTACCTATAGTAGACCTGTAAAGTGGTACATTTTTCCCTTGTTTAGAACAGTCCCTAAAGGAAAAAAGTCATTTAAAACTGCTTGCGGCTGTAATTAATTGTCGGGTCCCGGCAATGCAGATAAAATTCATTGAAAAAAACAGCATGGGTTCCCCCCCAGTCCATTACCAGGCCCTTTGAGTCTGGTATGAATATTAAGGGGAACCCCAGATCAAAACTAAAAAGAAAATTGCGTGGGGGTCCCCCCAAATTCCATACCAGGCCCTTCAGGTCTGGTATAGATATTAAGGGGAACCTTGTGCCAATTTTTTTTTCTTAAATGGCGTAGGGTCCTCCTCAAAATCCATACCAGATCCTTCAGGTCTGGTGTGGATTTTAGGGGAAACCTCGTGCCAAAATAAAAAAAATGGCGTAGGGGTCCCCAAAAATCCATACCAGACCCTTATCCGAGCACGCAACCTGTCAGGCAGCAGGAAGAGAGGGGGGACGAGAGAGCGCCCCCCTCCTGAACCGTACCAAGCCACATGCCCTCAACATGGGGGGGTGCTTCAGAGTTACCACCAAAGCACCTTGTCCCCATGTTGATGGGGACAAGGGCCTCATCCCCACAACCCTTGCCCGGTGGTTGTGGGGGTCTGCGGGCACGGGGCGTATCGGAATCTGGAAGCCCCTTTAACAAGGAGACCCCCAGATCCCGCCCCCTATGTGAATTGGTAACGGGATACATTGTACCCCTACCATTTCACAAAAATGTGTCAAAAATGTTAAAAAACACAAGAGACAGCTTGGGACAAGTCCTTTATTAAAAAAAAAACAATTCCAGCGATGTAATCCATCTCGGGACAGGAACAATGGGAGGCGGCCGCCGAGTGATGCTACTCCCGCTGTGACAGCCATTTTATAGCTGAGGGCAGGGCCACCCGGTGATGTGTACTGGTGACCCCGCCCCTCTTATGCTACGGGGTTTTCCCGTGGCTTCAGAGGGGGTGGGGTCACCCATAACTTCCCCAGGTGGCCCCGCGGCGTTTCCCCGTGGCGTCAGAGGGGGGCAGGGTCACCAGTACACGTCACCGTGTGGCCCCGCCGAGTTACGCTACTCCCGCCGTGACAGCTGTTATATAGCTATGTGCGAGGCCACACGGTGACATGTACTGATGACCCCACCCCCTCTAAAGCCACGGGGAAATGCTGCAGGGCCACACATTGACTTCTTGTCCCCACCTCTTTTCCTTTAGAAATGTCATTTTGCTGCAGGGACTGTTCTAAACATGGGAAAAATTTGCCACTTTACAGGCATACTATAGACACCCCCCAGGTATGAAATTTAAAGGAATATTTCACTTTTATTGTTTCACTTAAAGCATTATTAAAATCACTGCTTCCAAAAAACTTCAGTTTTTAAAACTTTTTTTGCATTGATACATGTCCCCTGGGGCAGGACCCAGGTCCCCAAACACTTTTTATGACAATAACTTGCATATAAGCCTTTAAAATTAGCACTTTTGGTTTTGCATGTTAGTGTCCCATAGTTTTAAACGGAGGTTCCAAGGCTTTCGAATTTTCCCCGAACTCAGCATATTGTTTGGTGTTCGTCAGAACATCTGAACAACCAAAGTTCGGCCAGAACTTATGCTCGGGCCGAACCGTTCGCCCATCCCTACTGCTGACTTCCCTCCTCCTCCGCTGGTAGGATTGTATCAGGATGGAGAATGGGGGGGGGCGGTAAATATGTTACCGGCCCTTCCTTTCCTGAATGAACATAGTGTGTGATCAGTAGCAATTCCTCCTGCATCCATTCATCACTGAAGCATAGTAAACTTTGTTTACTGTGCTTCAGTTTGTGAATGAACTGGAAGCCTCTTAGATCTTCCTATTCATTCATCTGTGCAGCTAAGGCTGCACAGAAGGGGACTTATTAATTTGTGCCCTCAGACCATTTACATTTTACCAAAGAGCCCCCCAACAGGGCAGTTAAAAAATGAAAAGATAAATAAATAAAAAAATGCAATTCTAAAAGAAAGTAAAAAAAAAAAAAAATCTAAAAAATAATTAGGAATTAAAGGCTCATTCACATGTGCTTTGCCTTCCAAAGAGCAGTCAGCATTTGGATCGCTCTTCAGTGAGCATTTGACAGACAGTGAGGAGGCATCCGGGGAGGGGGGGCGGGAAGCTGTATGGGGCCCTACGATTTCTAACAGCAGCCCTGCATATGAAAGAGAACACTCTATCTAAACCCAAGAACAAATATTGTATATATTGCAGAATACCAGTCTGTAAGTGTAGTGGCTTCTTTCGTTTTCTTTTCTCTGGCTTTTTTTCTTTATTTTCTTCTGGTGATTCTGGCTGTTATGAGTCCTAAGGGGATAACACTCACTCACTCTAGCATATCTATCAAGGATTATGTTGTCATGCTTAGGACAGAACTACAGAACACCTTTCCTCATATCCATAACTAGGGGGATCTGTTCTGTAGACCCATAGATACAGCCCTCCATGTGAATGAATAAAGATGTACATAGTATGTCTACTCATTCACACATACACAATAAAGTTAATTCCAAATAACACATACTTTTTGACAAGTCCTTTATAAAAAAAAATCCTGAAATGTAAATCCATCATCAGTCATATTATCTAATGATGCAGTTTCTTGTCAATCAAAAAAAAAAAAGCCCAGTGACCAATGGTAAATAACCCACCAACATGTTTGATCTTACCTCTCACTTATTGCTAATGGCAGCTCACGGTCACTGCTGCTAAATCTAAACCTAGGGGCGGAATCTAAGTGACATCATCAACTAAATATATTACCCTCTAGCCAGGGGTGTATAAGGAAATGGGTGGGCCCGTGTGCAAGATCGAGAGTGGGCCCCAGGTATTAATAAATAAAGAAATGCTGCATGTGCTGTGGTGAAAAGTGGGGCATGGTTTAAATTGCACTAAATATTGGGCGTGGCTTAAGGGTGTGTGGTAAATAGAGTCTGAGATGACTTACATGGTAATATTAAATAGGGAATGTACAATGCAGAGTCTAGTATGTGCATGAGAGGAGCATGGGGTGTACGGCAGTGGATAGTATGGGCAGGAGAGGAGTGCAGAGTGTTCAACGGTAGGTAGTATGTATAGGGAGAGGGGTGTGGAGTGTTTAATGGTGGGTGGGATGTGCAGGGAGAGAAGTGTGGAGTGTATGGCGGTGGATAGTATTTGCCAGGAGAGGGGTGTGGAGTGCATAGTGGTGGGTGGGATGTGCAGAGAGAGGAGTGTGAAGAGTATGGCAGTGCGTAGTATGTGCAGGGAGAGGGGTGTGGAGCATATGGCGGTGGGTGGTATGGTCAGGGAGAGGGGTGTGGAGTGTATGGCGGTGGGTAGTATGTGCAGGTAGAGGGGTGTGGAGTGTATGGCGGTGGGTAGTATGTGCAGGAGAGGAGTGCAGAGTGTATGGAGGTGGGCAGTATGTGCAGGAGAGGAGTGTGGAGTGTATGGCAGTGGGTAGTATGTGCAGAATGGTGTCAGTAGGGCAGTGGATGGTGTCAGTAGTTCTTTATTTTTTGTTTATTTTTTATTTCTTACAATAACATTTTTGTGTATTTTTTTTTTCATTTTTTAACCACTTCACTACCCGCCCATAGTCAAATGACGTCCACAGGAGGGAAGTAAAAATAATAAATAAATAATAATATGGTTGCATAAGTGTGCACACCCTTAAACTAATACTTTGTTGAAGCACCTTTTGATTGTATTACAGCACTCAATCTTTTTGGCTATGAGTCTATCAGCATGGCACATCTTGACAATATTTTCCCACTCTTCTTTGCAAAAACACTCCATATCTGTCAGGGCATCTCCTGTGCGCAGCCCTCTTCAGATCACCCCACAGATTTTCAATCGCATTCAGGTCTGGGCTCTGGCTGGGCCATTCCAAACTTTAAACTTCTTCTGGTGAAGCCATTCCTTTGTTGATTTGGATGTATGCTTTGGGTCATTGTCATGCTGAAAGATAAGGTTCCTTTTCATGTTCAGCTTTCTAGTAGAAGCCTGAAGGTTTTGTGCCGATATTGACTGGTATTTGGAACTGTTCATAATTCCCTCTACCTTGTCTAAGGCCCCTGTTCCAGCTGAACAAAAACAGTCCCAAAGCATGATTCTGCCACCACCATGCTTGATTGTGGATATGGTGTTCTTTTGGTGATGTGCAGTGTTGTTTTTGCGCCAAACATATCTTTTGGAATTATGGCCAAAAAGTTTAACCTTGGTTTCAACAGAGCAGAACACATTTTCCCACGTGCTTTTGGGAGACTTCAGATGCATTTTTGCAAAATTTAGCCGGGCGTGGATGTTTTTCTTCATAAGAAAAAGGCTTATGTCTTGCCACTCTACCCATTAGCCCAGGCATGTGAAGAATACAGAAGATTGTTGTCACATGTAGAACACAGCCAGTACTTGCCAGATATTCCTGCAGCTTCTTTAATGTTGCTGTAGGCCTCTTGGCAGCCTCCCTGACCAGTTTTCTTCTTGTCTTTTTCATCAATTTTGGAGGGACGGCCAGTTCTTGGTAATGTCATTGTTGCGCCATATTTTATCCACTTGATGATGACTGTCTTCACTGTGTTCCATTGTATATCCATTGCCTTGGAAATTCTTTTGTACCCTTCTCCTGACTGATACCTTTTAACCACTTAAGGACCGAGCCTCTTTCTGAGATTTGATGTTTACAAGTTAAAAACATTTAATTTTGCTAGAAAATTACCTAGAACCCCCAAACACTATATATTTTTTTCTAACACCCTGGAGAATAAAATGGCGGTCATTGCAATACTTTTTGCCACACCGTATTTGCGCAGCGGTCTTTTTTGGGAAAAAATCACTTTTTTTAATAAAAAAATAGGACAACAGTAAAGTTAGCCCAATTTTATATTGTGAAAGATAATGTTACGCCAAGTAAATTGATACCCAACATGTCACGCTTCAAAGTTGGTCCCGCTCGTGGAATGGCGACAAACTTTTACCTTTAAAAATCTCCATAGGCGACGTTTAAAAAAAAAATACAGGTTGCATGTTTTGAGTTACAGAGGAGGTCTAGGGCTAGAATTATTGCTCTCGCTCTAACGATCGCAGCGATACCTCACATGTGTAGTTTGAACACCGTTTTCACATGCGGGCGCTACTGTCCTGGGTGGCTATCTTCTGCTAAACAGCAGTCTCTGCTACTGACAAATGTTACACGGCGGAGAGGACAGAAGGCGAACAGCACAACGTTTCTCAGTTACAAATGTAGCTTTTTCCATTTTGATTTTAATTATATTCATATAAACAAATTTGTGTGCATAGACTGAAACAATAAAATAAAGCTGCAATCAGAGCCTTGTTTTTGTTATATTGTTATATTTTCCTTAAATGTTATAATTTCTTGTTCTCCCAATATATAGCTTGGATTATCATAGACAAGTTTATCAACTGATACTTCCTTACATAGGCTTTCTGTATATAATGAAGGTGACTGCAGAGATAACCTGACAGAGCGTCTTGTCCAACAGCCTACTGAATTTTCATCTATTCAGTGAACATAACAACCTGCCCTCACTGATAAGGTTTAATTATCATCTCTGCCATAATGTGTCCTCTACAACCTCAACCGGGGATTACTTAGCCTTAGAGTATGTTTCAAAAAGAATCACAATGAATTAAAAATACAAGAGTCCATGCAAATCCTTTTCTTTTTCTTTTTAATATTTTGGTAGCACAAAAAAACATAGTTGAAGTAAGAATTCATACAATTTTCTCAATTTAACTGCCCCTGTTTAACAAAGAACAGTCTTCAATTGATGCTTTATTTTCTCTATCTTTTGTCCCCAAAGAAAATTTGAACAAATTTGCAGTGATCAACTAAATGTAAATGAAGGACTAGTAACATAATGGCATAGTTAGTTGAGTCCAGATTTTTATTCTCTCCTAACACATTATTCAAAGCCGATTTTTTTCCTTTTGGATACGACAGAAAATAATTATATTGTATATCAGGTTTTTATTTTGTGTGTGTCCTTTCTAGAAGATTCAACCTCTCAAGTTGTCCTTGTGACTAGGGATGAGCTCGGTGTTCGAGTCGAACATACGTTCGACTCGAACATCGGCTGTTCGACCGTTCGGCGAACATCGAACGATTTTGGACGTTCGCGCCAAATTCGAGTGACGCGAACGGCCCACAATACACTGCGCCATCGCAGTGCAATCCCGGCGCTGTGATTGACCAAGCATGCACTGTGACCCTGCATGCTTGGCCAATCACAGCGCCGGCAGCTAGGAGAGCCATAATTGGCCACAGGCAGGTTGCCTGTGGCCAATTATAGCTCAGGGGGTTTAGCACACGCCCCACACTATAAAAGGCCGCCAGCGTGGCGGCCTTGTGTAGTGTGTTCCGGCGCAGGGAAAGAGTTACATAGGCAGGGACAGTGTCAGTGCTATTTGTACCTCAAACTTGTGTGTAGGGAGAGAGAAGGATAGGCAGGGAGAGTGTCAGTGTCATATTCTTTGCTCAACCTTGTGTGCAGGGAGAGAGAACGATAGGCAAGGGACAGTGTCAGTGTCACATTCTTTGCTAAACCTTGTGTGCAGGGAGAGAGAAGGATAGGCAGGGAGAGTGTCAGTGTCATATTCTTTGATAAACCTTGTGTGCAGGGAGAGAGAAGGATAGGCAGGGAACAGTGTCAGTGTCATATTCTTTGCTAAACCTTGTGTGCAGGGAGAGAGAAGGATAGGCAGGGAGAGTGTCAGTGTCATATACTTTGATAAACCTTGTGTGCAGGGAGAGAGAAGGATAGGCAGGGGACAGTGTCAGTGTCATATTCTTTGCTAAACCTTGTGTGCAGGGAGAGAGAAGGATAGGCAGGGAGAGTGTCAGTGTCATATACTTTGATAAACCTTGTGTGCAGGGAGAGAGAAGGATAGGCAGGGGACAGTGTCAGTGTCATTGTTGCTAAGCCTCCTGCACATTATACACCTGAAGTTAGCCCGTATTGCTGTGTTTTCCTGGTGTGTTACACCAACAGGCATTTGCAGCACTTACAGCGGGCGGAGTGTGCCTCCTGCACCTTATACACCTGAAGTTAGCCTGTATTGCTGCGTTTTCCTGGTGTGTTACACCAACAGGCATTTGCAGCACTTACAGCGGGCGGAGTGTGCCTCCTGATTATATTACACCTGAAGTTAGCCTGTATTGCTGCTTTTTCCTGGTGTGTTACACCAACAGTTATTTGCAGCACTTACAGCGGGCGGAGTGTATCTCCTGATCATATTACACCTGAAGTTAGCCTTTATTGCTGTGTTTTCCTGGTGTGTTACACCAACAGGCATTTGCAGCACTTCCAGCGGGCGGAGTGTGCCTCCTGCACCTTATACACCTGAAGTTAGCCTGTATTGCTGCGTTTTCCTGGTGTGTTACACCAACAGGCATTTGCAGCATTTACAGCGGGCGGAGTGTGCCTCCTGCACATTATACACCTGAAGTTAGCCTGTATTGCTGCATTTTCCTGGTGTGTTACACCAACAGGCATTTGCAGCACCTACAGCAGGCGTAGTGTGATTCCTGCAAAATATACTCCTGAAGCTAGGCCTTATTGCTGGTTTTCCCATTTCCCTGCAGGCCATTAGAATGTCTGGAAGGCAAACAAGGAGAGGCAGACAGTCAGGAGCCAATAAAAGAGGGCAAGCAGGCTCTGTGTCTAGAGACAACAGTGCTGGTCATGGACGCGATGCATCGCCATCAGCACGTGGCCATGGGACATGATTGTCCTTCTTTTCGGCAGCTGGACGTGTTGAGCCGCATCATGCCGAAGACTTGGTAGAGTGGATGACCAAGCCCTCCTAATCCTCCTCATCCTCTCTCACCCAGGCTCAGGGTACTGGCAAAGCAGCTGCCAAAGCGTCCTCTTCCCTGGTATCAATGTCATCATCAGTCACTCCTTCCCTAGACCAACCATGTCCTCCTGAGGAGTCCCCCAAACTGTCTGAGCACAGTGTTGGGTACATGCTCCAGGAGGATGCCCAGCGTTTTGAAGGGTCTGATGATGATACCCAGTTAGATGAAGGCAGTAGCGTGAGAGCAGAGAGAGGGGATGCTCAAGAAGGACACCAATCTGGCAGTCATGTTCCAGCAGCTGCAGCATACTGCCAGATTGGCTCCAGTGATGAGGAGGGAGGGGATGATGAGGTCACTGACTCCACGTGGGTGCCTAATAGGAGAGAGGAGGAGGAGGAGGAGGAGGATGAGGAGGAGGCACATCTCCAATGAGGCAGGATGCCCTCGGGGGCCAGCGTAAGGGCAGCACACCGACGGAATCACACCGCAGAGCCCCGCCTGTGCAGGGCGCTGCCTCTGCCCGTTATTCAAAAAGTTCTTTGGTGTGGGCCTTTTTTGAGTCGAGTGCATCAGATCGCACAGCTGCTGTTTGCAACATATGTCTCAAGCGTATATCGCGTGGCCAAAACATCACCCGCTTGGGCACCACATGCTTGACCAGACATATGTTGACCTGCCATGCAGCTCGTTGGCAAGCCTACCTTAAAGACCCACACCAAAGAACAAAGCGGACCTCTCCTTGCACCGCATCAGCTGGGATCTCCAACCCCACTATACCTTCAGTCCTCTCTGAAACCTGCACTGAGAGGAATGAAGGTGTAGAATTAGGTGTGTCACAGCCAAGTACCTGCGGGCACTCTGCTAGCAGTACACCGACGTCCGATTCTAGCAGGCAAATTTCCCTGCCCCAGCTGCTGAACCGTCGAAAGAAGTTCACTCCCAGCCATCCACATGCCCAGCGGTTGAATGCTAGCTTGGCTAAATTGCTAGCGCTTCAACTGCTGCCTTTTCAGTTGGTAGACTCGGCCCCCTTCCGTGAGTTTGTGCAATGTGCGGTTCCTCAGTGGCAGGTTCCCAAACGCTACTTTTTCTCATGGAAGGCGATTCCGGCTCTCTACCGGCATGTGGAAGGCAATGTCTTGGCCTCGCTGGACAGGGCGATCAGCGGTAAGGTGCATATTACCGCTGACTCATGGTCCAGCAGGCATGGACAGGGACGTTACCTTTCTTTTACGGCCCATTGGGTCACTCTTTTGGCAGCTGGGAAGGATGCAGGACAAGGTGCAGTAGTGTTGGAGGTTGTTCCGCCGCCACGCCTCCAAAATGCTACTACTGGTTGTGACACACCTCTCTCCTCCACCCCCTCCTCTTCTTCTTCCTCCATGGCCTCTTCCTGTGCTTTGTCCTCGGAACCAGCGGTGCTCCGTAGGCGTTCAAGGGGCTACGCAAGTACGCAGGCACAAAGATGCCATGCCGTGCTTGCGCTGGTGTGTTTGGGGGACAGGAGCCACACTGGGGCAGAGGTTCTGTCTGCTCTGCAGGGGCAGGCCGAGAGGTGGTTAAGCCAGGAATGGTGGTTTGTGACAATGGCACCAACCTCCTCTCCGCCCTCCGACAGGGACAACTGACCCATGTGCCCTGTGTGGCTCACGTCCTTAACCTGGTGGTGCAGCGGTTCTTGGGCAGGTACCCGGGCTTACAGGATGTCCTGAGGCAGGCCAGGAAAGTCTGTGTGCATTTCCGCAGATCTTATAATGCCAGTGCTTGCCTGGCTGAGCTGCAAAAGGAGTTGAACCTGCCCAAGAACCGCCTTATATGTGACATGCCCACCAGGTGGAACTCAACGTTGGCCATGCTGCAGCGGCTGCACACGCAGCAGAGGGCCATCAATGAGTACCTGTGCGACTATGGCACCAGGACAGGGTCAGGGGAGCTCGGGTTTTTCACCACGCCAGTGGGAAATGATCAGGGATGCATGCACTGTCCTGGCACCATTTGAGGAGGCCACGAGGATGGTGAGCAGTGACAGTGCATGCGTCAGTGACACTGTACCTCTTGTCCACCTGTTGGAACATACACTGCGTGGAATAATGGACAGGGCACTTGAGGCAGAACAGAGGCAGGAAGAGGAGGACTTCCTTGCCTCTCAAGGCCCCCTTTACCCAGACAGTGTTCCTTTTACAAAAATTTTATTGTCATTTAAATCAACAGTACAGGTTTGCAATAGAGTGTTACAGCATTCAGTATACAAAGTAGATCTGGACTCGAAAGCCCTCAACAACAGGAAGGAAGCATGGGCCGTGATCTGATGTTATATTCAAGATAAAAATAAAAAATAAATGAAAAAGTCCTCAGGACCCGATGGTCCAGAACCTGGGCCATGCCCAGATGGGTGTAAACCTGTAGAATGGGTGTATAATACACAACAATAAAACCTGAAAGTTGGCATCCACTAGAAAAGATGGAACAGTTAAACCTCAAGTAAGAGCCTAAGAAGAAAAAAAAAGATAAAAAAAAAAAAAAAAAATTGGAGAAAGAGAGAGAAAGAGAAAAGAGAAAAAGAAAAAAGGAGGCAGGACAAGAAGAAGAGGAGAAGGAGAAGAGGGAGAAAGAGAAGAGGGAAGTAGGAGGTCCACGGGGTGCGCGCAAGAGGGGTACTACAGTGACAGCAAAGCAGTGTCGAATCTAGAAGGGTGGTAGTATGTGATCCAAGGTTGCCAGACTCTGAGAAACTTGTCATGCGTATCAGAAAGAATAGCTGTTAGTTTCTCGTTGACCATGATATCGTTCAGGCGGTTCTTGACTGCCTCAAAGCTTAGTGTAGGGGTTTTCCATGCTCTCGCAATTGTCAATCTAGTTGCAGTAAAAAGATGTTGGGCTAGTTGTCATTCTGGACGCAGAAGTTCCACGATGGGCTTACCAAGGAGAGCTACATAGGGGTCTCTTTTAATATTAATCTGAAAAAGATTGCGGAGGAGAGTATATACCCTAATCCACAGTCTGCACGCCCGCGGGCATGACCACCAAATATGTGCCATGGTGCCTTCCTGGGAACACCCCCTATAACAAAGTGGAGAATAATTTGGGATAAAGCGAGCCAATCTCGCCGGTGTGTAGTACCACCTATACAATACTTTATAGGCATTTTCCAAAATTGACACATTACGTGAGCATTTGGACAGAGTTAGTGTCATCGCCTGCCAGTCCTCAGGGTCTAACTGACTCCCCAGCTCTTTCTCCCATTGAAGGTGATAAGGCCTCAATGGGGGTCTCTTTATTGATATCACTGCCGAGTATATTAGTGATATTAGACCCGGAGAATGGGGCCTGGCTCTGCAAAGGCTCTCAAAGGGGGTCAAGGTATAAGGGGTAGATTGAAACCTAATAAGGCTCTGAAGAAAGTGGCGAATTTGTAAATAGCGATAGTGCTCACGCAAAGGAATACCATGAGAAGAGCGCAAAGCGTCAAATGCCAAAATCCTGGTAGGCCGTAGCATTGAGTGAACATCTGTGAACCCGTTCATGGTCCACCATAGAAATTGGGAGGGATTATCACAACCTGGAGGGAACAGCGGGCAGTGTAAGAGTCGTAAGAGTGGAAGATGTGGGGAGATCAGCCCTGCAGAATACTTTACCGAGTCCCATAGTCGCAAGGAGTGGGCCAAGCAAGGCCCCATGACCGCCGGACGATGCACAGGTGGGAGCCAGGGTAATGAGGAGATAGGAATGGGGTCGATGTCAACCAGGTCAAGCATAGCCCAGAGCGGGAGCTGATAGGTTTCATGAAGGCACGAAAGTGGGGCTATGTTAGCAGCTATGTAATAGGCTTGTAAATTAGGAACCGAAAGGCCCCCATTGACTCGCTTAGCAAACAAGACCTGTTTGGCGATTCGAGGGCGGGACGAACCCCATATAAATTGCATAATTCTTCGCTGATGTATGCGGAGGATATGCGAAGAAACCTGAACCGGCAAGACACGGAAAAAATATAATAGTTTCGGGAGATAGGACATACGAACGGCCGTTATCCTGCCGAACCAAGACAAAGGCAAATGAGACCAAGACAACAGCATATCTGTTAGTCTCTTGAACAATGGTGGAAAGTTGGCCTGGTACAATCCGGAGTACGTGGGGGTAAGGTGGATTCCCAGATAAGGCAGCGAGGAAACCCACTGAAAGGAGAATGCCGACTGTAAATCCCTCATCAGGCCAGGAGAGAGGTTAACCGACAACGCTTTCGATTTTGAGGGATTAACCCGGAGCCCCGAAAGGGAAGCAAAGGTATCCAAAAGAGTTTGCAAGTTTGGTAAAGAGCTTCTGGGGGAGGTCAAAGTGAGAAGGACATCATCGGCGAATAGGGAAATTTTATGGGGACAACCCGCTAATTCGATGCCTCGTATATCCGGATGAGAGCGAATCGCCTCTGCCAGGGGTTCCAGAGCCAATACAAAAAGAAGAGGTGATAGGGGGCACCCCTGACGGGTGCCCCTCTTGATATTAAAGAGGGGAGACTCGAAACCATAATACTTAATTTTTGCCCGGGGGGAATCATATAAAACAGATATCCAGTGCATAAAAGAAGACCCGAAGCCATAATGTCGAAGAACAGACATGAGGTAAGGCCATGACAAAGTGTCAAAGGCCTTGTTTACGTCCAGAGACAAGAGCATAGATTCTAGCGAGCGAGTATGAGCTATGTGTTGGAGTTGCAATATACGCCGAATAGCGTCACCGGCCTGTCTCTGAGGTATAAAGCAGACCTGGTCCTTCCCAATTAATCGAGGAAGAAAAGAATTTAGGCGATTAGCCAGAATTTTGGTCAAAATTTTCATGTCAACGTTAATTAGGGAGATAGGCCTAAAATTAGCCCAGGAGGAATGATCGCGATCCGGTTTAGGGATCATCACTATGTTTGCCGTCAAAAGGTCCGGGGTAAAGGAGCATCCATTTTTAACAGAGTTATACATTGCCGTTAGATGCGGAGCTACCATAACTGCCAGTTTCCTATAGTAAAGCGCCGTAAAGCCATCCGGCCCCGGTCGCTTTCCCACCTTAAGATCTTTTATACCTTGGAGGACCTCTGAAATTTGTATATCCTTGTCCATAAGAGTAACATGTGCCTCCGTCAGGGTCGGGAGAGGGAGACGGCCGAGGAAATCAGCAGTGTCCTGGGCGTTAAACTGCTCTGGATCAGAGTACAATTTAGTAAGGCGGAATCGAAACTCCTCCAATATACGCAACGGATTACCCGTAAGTACATTGTGTCGGTTGCGCAGAGTGATGGGGGTGAATTTAGGAGCGAAAGTCCGGAGTCTGTTGGCTAACATTCGATTAGGTTTATTCGCCCTGGTATACCACCTCTGGCGGGACCAACGTAAGACGCGTTCAGCCCCCTCGGTGAGACAAAGATCCAACTCCGAACGAACCTGTTCCAAGAGTTTACGGTTGCCAGAGGTGGGGGATTGTTTAAAAACCGCAGATAGTGCCTCCAGACGGGTCTCCAGGGCTTTTTGTTTCAAACCCCTTTCCCGCTTACGGGCTGACGCTACCCGAATAATGTGGCCACGGAGTACCGCCTTATAAGCCTCCCAAAGCGTTACCGGCGACGTAACCGACCCCTGATTTTCACGGAAGTAGTCCTCTGAGGCCTTAAAAATACCTTCCCGGACCTCTTTAAGCGATAAGAGCGAATCATTCATCGCCCAGGGTGAGAATTGGGGTCTGTCCAAAACGGAGTGGCAGACCACCAAAACAGGGTCATGATCAGACCATGGAACAGCCAGGATAGAGGCCCTGACCACCATGGGAAGGTGGCGTCGTAGCATGAACATATGATCAATTCTGGAATGAGAGTGATGAGGGTGGGAATAATGTGTAAAGTCCTTACTCTGAGGATGGCATTCCCTCCAAAGATCAACCAAATCATGTAGTTGTAAAGAGCGAGCAAATTTTTTAGCGCTAGGCGAGGGAGCAACACGCTCCGAGGGGTATTTATCCAGTGAGGGATTCAAAACTAAATTCGAATCACCCGAAAGAAAGAGAGTACCCCTGTGATGGGATGCTAGCAGGGCGCAGACGTGAGTCAAGAAGGGTCCTGGGTTGGAGTTTGGCGCATAATAAGTCATGATGGTAACCTCCTTTCCTTGGATAGTGCCTTGTAGCAATAGATATCTGCCATCTGGATCTGCGATCTGTCTAGTGCAACTAAATGAAACCGACTTGCGGAAAGCTATGAGCACCCCCTTTTGCTTGGTTGGAGCCGTGGCCAAAAATACCTGGGGAAACTGAGCATCAAAGTATTTAGGGCAGGAAGACGCCGAAAAATGGGTTTCCTGTAAGCAGGCGATGTCAATCCGCTGCTTCCTAAGATACTTAAAAATCTTCACCCTTTTCTGAGGAGAATTCATACCCTGAACATTCAGGGACAGCCAATTAAGCGTCATAGTAAGACTAGCAATCGGCAGAAGATCATGTCCCCAAGCACACACCCCGCGGACCTCGTAGAGGGAAGAAAAAGGTGAAAGACCAGAGAGTCAGGTAGGGAGACAGTGAAAGAAAACAGATAAAGGAAAACAAACAGACCGAGTAAAACTCGGAGTAAAAACATTCCAGTCATCTAGGTTGCAATTGGTAGTGGGGCTGGAATCCCACTAAAAGGCCGGAAGTTGGCCAAAACTTTTGTTCGGGCCAAGTTCCAAGCCAAGGGGGAGCAATGGTCCGTCGGACACCGCTCGGCATATTTTTAAAGTAGTCTGAACAATGAGATCGGATCGACATCAGCATAAGGTAAACAGAAAACCCAGACAGTGTTCCTTCTGTCCCACCCATCGCACAGGAGGAGGAGGAGGAGGATTGTGTCAGCATGGAGGTGGAGCCTGGCACTCAGCATCATCAGCAGCAGTCTTTTAGGGATGATTTACAGTCCCAAGAAACCAGTGGACTTGTACGTGGCTGGGAGGAGGTGGCTGCAGATCATGTCGTCCCTAGTGACCCAGAGGACTCCAGACCGAATACCTCAGCTAACCTACACTGCATGGCCTCCCTGATCCTGCAAAGTCTGCGGAAGGATCCTCGTATTCTTCGAATCAAGGAGAGGGACCATTACTGGCTGGCCACTCTCCTTGATCCACGGTACAAGGGTAAGGTTGTGGACCTTATCTTACCGTCGCAGAGGGAGCAGAGGATGAGACAACTCCGGGAGGCCTTGCAGAAAGGTCTGTGCAACGCGTTCCCAGAGACTGGGAGTTTACAAACTCCTGGTCCTGGACAACGAGTTGCTGAGGCTTCGGTCAGTCAAAGAAGGAGCGGTGGGGAAGGTGGCCGTCTGACCGATGCGTTCAGACAGACAATTCTTTAGTCCGCAGCCCCAAGGTATGATCGGTTCCAGCAACCATCGCCAGCGTCTGATATACATGGTGCAGGAATACCTAGGGGCAAGGTCAGACTTGGACACCTTCCCCACCGAAAATCCTCTGGCTTACTGGGTCTTGAGGATGGATCACTGGCCAGAGCTTGCACAGTATGCAATTGAGCTACTGGCCTGTCCTGCATCCAGCGTTCTTTCAGAACGCACATTCAGTGCTGCTGGAGGATTTGTCACGGATCACAGGGTGCGCCTGTCCACCGACTCGGTTGATCAACTGACCTTCATAAAGATGAACCAGTCTTGGATCACCACCAGCTACCAAACACCTGAAGCTGATATAACAGACTAATTTATTTTCAAATGTCACATCCCTTCAAGACTGATGCTGATGCTGAGAGACTGTCCTGTTATGTTGACTGACTATCCTCCTCCTCCTCAATGATCCGATTGATGATGATAGCTTGGAAGAACATTTTTGTTTCTGGGTGCCGCCACCAGTGGCTAAGGCCCAATTTTTCAGCCCCTGTTTAACAGGGGCGTGTTATTACAATTTTTTTATGCAATGCTTTGCAGCAGGGCTCATTCCTGCACTCCAACTAGAGTATCTGGGAAAGGTTGCAGTGTCGTGGCACCAGCACCAGTGGCTAAGGCCCAATTTTTCAGCCCCTGTTTAACAGGGACGTGTAATTACAATTTTTGATGCAATACTTTGCAACAGGGCTCATTGCTGTGCTCCAAGTACAGTATCTGTGAGGGGTTGCAGTGTTGTGGCACCAGTGCCTAAGGCCCTATTTTTCAGCCCCTGTTTAACAGGGACGTGTAATTACAATTTTTGATGCAATACTTTGCAACAGGGCTCATTGCTGTGCTCCAAGTACAGTATCTGTGAGGGGTTGCAGTGTTGTGGCACCAGTGCCTAAGGCCCTATTTTTCTGCCCCTGTTTAACAGGGGCGTGTAATTACAATTTTTGATGCAATACTTTGCAACAGGGCTCATTGCTGTGCTCCAAGTACAGTATCTGTGAGGGGATGCAGTGTTGTGGCACCAGTGCCTAAGGCCCAATTTTTCTGCCCCTGTTTAACAGGGGCATGTAATTACAATTCTTGATCTAATAATTCACAGCAGGGCCCATTCATGCGCCCACCAAGAGTAACTGTGAGGGCTCACAGTGTTGTGGCAACACCAACATGTAAGGTATATGCGGCAGGCCCCTACTTTCAAACATCCAACTTACAAACGACTCCTCCTTGCAAACGGAAGGATACAACAGGAAGTGAGAGGAAATCTACCCCTAGGAAGGCAAATTCTCACCTGTAAGAGTTAATATGGGAAAAAAAAGTGTCTCCTCTCCACTGATGCTTTATCACCAATTCTTGTTTCAATAAAAACCCCAAATTTTCAAAAAACATTTGTCATTAGGACGGAAAGTGAGGTGAACTGTTCTGAACAGGTGCACACTGCACAGACAGCAAAACAAATGTTACAGGGGTGATAACCCTTCCCTATGTTTTCCAAAAAGCTTAAAAATAGATTTTTTGGCTGGAGCTACACTTAAACAATGTACCTGTTCAAAATTACAAACAGAATCTACATAAGAACAAACCTACAGTCCCTGTCTTGTATGCACCGCCTGTATACGGCTGTTCAGAGTATATAGGGCCTTTTTTATTTTGTGTGCGGGGTTCCCCTTAATATCCATACAAGACCCAAAGGGGCTGGTAATGGGCTGGGGTAGGGGAGGGGGCTGTGATGGGGTAGCTATGCCATTTTTCTTAAAGATTTTCATCCATATTACCGGGACCAGACATTAGATTAAAGCTGCAAGCAGTTTTAAATGGCTTTTTTTCCTTTAGAAATGTAATTTTGTGCAGGGACAGTTCTAAACACGGGAAACACGTGGCACTTCACAGGCATAATTTAGACACCCCCCAGCTACGACATTTAAAGGAATATTTGACGTTTTTTTTTCACTTTATGCATCATTAAAATGACTGCTCCCGAAAAACGGCCGTTTTTTTGGATTGATACATGTCCCCTGGTGCAGAACCCGGGTTCCCAAACCCTTTTTAGGACAATAACATGCATAATAGTCGTTGTAATTAGCACTTTAGATTTCGAACGTTCGCATCCATTGTATTTAATAGGGTTCTAAAGTTCGTGCAAACTTTCGGTCCGTTTGCGGGTTCTGGTGCGAACCGAACCCGGGGGTGTTCGGCTCATCACTACTTGTGACCAATGTCTGCAGGAGTGAAACTGGGGCCAAATCTAAAATGATATGTTTTCACTGGGCCAGGAATACAGGTGAAATCTTCCGATGGGGACACTTGTTTTAATGACAATTATCTGACAGAAGATCTTCCTTACTTTTGAAAGATCTCACCTGACTAAGACCCCTTTCACACTGGGTGGTTTTGCAGGCGCTACTGCGCTAAAATTAGCGCCTGCAAACCGACCTGAAACAGCCGCTGCTGTCTCTCCAGTGTGAAAGCCCCGAGGGCTTTCACACTGGAGCGGTGCGCTAGCAGGATGGTAAAAAAATTCCTGCTAGCAGCATCTTTGGAGCGGTGAAGGGGTGGTGTGTATACCGCTCCTCCACCACTCCTGCCCATTGAAATCAATGGGGCACTGCGGCTATACCACCGGAAAAGCTCCTCTGCAAAAGCATTTTGCGGTGGTTTTTAACCCTTTCTCGGCCGCTAGCGGGGGGTAAAACCACACCACTAGCGCCCGAATAGTGCCGCAAAATTGGCGGTAAAGCGCCGCTAAAAATAGCGGCGCTTTACTGCTGACACATCTCCCGCCCCAGTGTGAAAGGGGCCTTAATGTTGTGTCTCAAGACACAAGTTATGGAATATCTCCCCAATGGTGGGACACAGACAGCCATTCAAGTCTCTGCTCAATTTTAAACCTAAGAAAAAGTTAATATTTCAAAATACTTTTTCCAGCCTAATCATTGAATTTGTCTGCAGTATAATACATATTTTGTACTGCAGGTAAAGTAGAGAAAAATCACCATCTGTGTAATCTGTTCAGATATGTTTCAGTGAAGTTTGTTGGTGGGTCGTTGGGGCATCATTCAACATGATTGATGTTTGAGTGAGTGAGTGATAACTTATATAGCGCTGCAAATGCGAACTAAATCGCATCAATGTTTGATCTACATTTTTGGACAATGTGATTGAAGTTGGAATTACATCAAGGGGCATGGTTTATTTATTTATTTTTTCAATATTTTTTTTGTTAGGGGACTTCTTTAATGTGTCTATTTTATTATTTACTTTTTACCTATGTAAATTTTTTAAAGAATTTGTGCTCTCCCATGTAAGGTACCCTACCAATGTTGTGGGCATGTGGCCTGGTATGGTTCCCGAGGGGGATGTAGCACATGCTGGCTGCCTCTCACTTTCTTGGCCATCCAGGCTGCATGGTATTTGGGGGGCATCATTTTTTTTATTTTTGCCTGTGTTCCCCTAAAAATCATGCAACTGGAATGCAGCTTTTGGAACGCAAACAGTTATGGGGCGTGGATAGGGTATGCTGAAGACTGAATGCTGCTTTCCAAAGGTGTCTCTGTTGTTCCTTCATCCAGAGTGTAGGCACCCCAGTAAAGAAGGTGTGTTACTGGCTTGACCACCAGGTGAAAGCAGAGGAAAAAGAGCCTGAAAGAAGAAATATAATGCAGTAACCACATCTAATGATTGGAAAAGTAAGGTGCTTCATTGAGTAGGAGGGACGTGCGTTCAAGGATTTCTGCTGCTGAGTCCTGAAGGGACTAAAAAGCACTGTTTAACCTCCCTTAATTGGGTAGTCGCTTTATATCAGGTGAGAGCACATCTGATGGGTGAGCACAGGTGATGTGAAGTAATGCACACTACTAAAATAAAAAACACGAGGAAAGGTTTTCTACATGAAGATATGGCAATTTATATGGACTGATTGATATTTGGGGATCACCAATAATTATCCCAGTGGGATAGCACAAATTAGACTGTTATTTTGCAAATTGTTTTATATACAGCACTGTGTGTGAGCTTGTTTGTATCCCAGTGGGGATGATACTATCGAATTGCACTTTTTGCACATTTATTGAACACCTATTTTAATGATTTATTATGTATTGTATTTAATTTATATCTGGATTCACATATATGTACTGTACTAAATTCTGGATAAGACAAGCGCAGCACATTATTTATAAATACTTGAGGGTCTAAGCGTCTGATATGAATTTTGGCCGTACCCTAGGCTGTTGTTTTTTTTTTTTTGCATGGGATGCCTTTCAAATTCGAACAAAATAATTAGTCACTGGATACGTGTCTGGTAGAGATTTTGAGGGGGTCCCACGCTTTTATTTTTTTTCCTAAAATGACAGTACAAATTTTTGTTAAACATGTTAAATTCACATTGTTTTCTATACTAGCTAAAACAATGGCACATGGTCCCCCCTTTAAAACCGATACCAGACCATTATCCATCAAGGTCTGGTAGGAATTTTGAGAGGGGCCCTGTGCTCTTTTTTACAAATAAATAATAGCTGTCTGGGATCTGTCATTTAGCAGCAATAGTTTTCTTTGCAGGTGTACATTGCAAGAGTGCAACTTCACATGTCAGTTTAAAGCATCCCTGAAGCGTGTGCTACTAAATAGTATTTTTGCATTGGTACATGTCCCTGATGGCAGTGCCCAGCTACCCATTCCAACAAAAGTTTACACATTGTTCTTGAAAAAAAGCCCCTAAAAAAAAAACAAGATCCAGATTGCATAGACTTTGATAGGGTTAAGGCCCTATGTTTGAGGTTAGCAGATCTCTTACTGTGTTCAGCGGGCATCAAATGAACCGAGCTTTGCCTTGTGGCCCCATTCCAAATCAAGACATATTTTTAATTTGGCTGGGGCTTACAGATAGACAGTTTCTCTTTAAAAGAAAGTAAACCTTCAGGTTTCATTACAGAAATGCTCAATTTAACTCTAGCTTAGCATAATTGTGCCTTTTGAAACCTAAGAGTCTGTAAAGCCTAACAGCACATGCTTGCCATGGGCAAGACATGTCCATCTTCTTCTGTCTTGCCCACTGAGCCATGACCTTATCTTTGTTTTGCCTCAAACACAGTATGGCGTAAGATACACAGTATTTTTAAACTGAACAGTCACAAACGTTTTGAATCTCCCTCTCAATTCTTCATCTTATGACGGAGACAATTTAACTCACATAGCAGCTAGAGTGAGAAAAGGTCATGGATCCCTTTCCCAGCCATCAAAGTGACGAAGTGGGTGAAAGAACGAACAGTTTAATGAAGAGTTGTGGTGTCATGACAGAGAGAAAAAATCTATTTTCCCTCCAGATAAGAGTCTTGTCTCCCGTTACGTCTGTAATCTGCTGCTTCCTTTCTCCACTCATGTCCTTTTTTTAAGCTCTTATTTTTCTTTTTTCATCCTAAATTCATTTGTGTGTCTTAGTTGCCAGGTAAACTGAACACATCACTATATCAATTGAGGGGGGAAACAAACCTGTTACCTGAATTAATCTGTACAACAGAAGCTTCTTTGTGTCAAGGAATAGAGTGTAAAATACATGTACAGGAGGGCATAAACAGGCTTTTGACAGATACATTTCTATCTGAAATGCACATACAATACAGTGCTGTGAAAAAGTATTTGCCCCCTTCCTGAGTCTTTATTTTTTTGCATATTTCTCACACCTACATGATTCAGATCATGAACCAAATTTTAATATTACACAAAGATAACCTGAGTAAATACAAGATGTAGTTTTTTAATTATTATTTAATTTATTAAGGGAAAAAAGCTGTTCAAACCCGCCCATGCTGAATCATGAATGAACTGTGATTAACCACAATATTTTTGGAAAGCTGAGTTACTTTTCACTTGCCGCACCTAGGCCTGATTACTGCCAGATCAAGAAATCACATAAATAGAAGCTGTCTGACAAAGTGAAGCACGCTAACAGATCACAAAAAGCCACACATCATGCCACAATCCAAAAAATTTCAAGAACAGATTAGAAAAAGGTAATGTACATGCATAGGTCTAGGAAGGGTTTCAAAGCCATTTCTAAGGCTTTTGAGCTCCAGTGAACCATGGGGAGAGCCCTTATACACAAATGGACATAACCTGGAACAGTGGTGAACCTTTCCAGGAGTAGGGATGAGCCGAATACACCCCCTGGTTCGGTTCGCAGCAGAACATGCAAATTGGCAAAAAGTTTGTTCGAACACGCGAACACCGTTAAAGTCTATGGGACACAAATATGAAAATCAAAAGTGCTAATTTTAAAGGTTAATATGCAAGTTGTTGTCATAAAAAGTGTTTGGGGACCCAGGTCCTGCCCCAGGGGACACGTATCAATGCAAACAAAAGTTTTAAAAATTGAAATTTTTTCGGGAGCAGTGATTTTAATAATGCTTAAAGTGAAACAATAAGTGAAATATTCCTTTAAATTTCGTACCTGGTGGGTGTGTATAGTATGCCTGTAAAGTAGCACATGTTTCCGTGTTTATAACAGTCCCTGCACAAAATGATATTTCTAAAGGAAAAAAGTAATTTAAAACTACTCGCGGCTATAATGAATTGTCGGGTCCCGGCAATACAGATAAAAGTCATAAAAAAATATATATATATATATATTTTTTTAAATGCGTGGGGTCCCCCAAAATTCCATATCAGGCCCTTCAGGTCTGGTATGGATATTAAGGGGAACCCTGCACCATTTTTTTTAAATGGCGTAGGGGTCCCCCTCAAAATCCATACCAGACCCTTCAGGACCAATGACGCTCTACAGCCTAACAGCGGTTAAATAGCTGAGAGCGGGACTACCCATCACGTGCGCGGGTGACCCTGCCCCCTCTGACTCAACGGGGAAACATCGGGGTTACCCAGTAACATGTACAGGTGACCCCCCCCCCTCTGACGCAACGCGGGTTTCCACGAAAAGAAAGGCAGAGCACCCCACCTTCTTTAAAAGCACCTTGTACCTGGATGACCAGGACAGGGAAGGCAGCCCTCCAGCTGTGGTGAATCTACAAGTCCCATGAGACATTGCAAGACCCTGACATTCACAAGTATGACTCCTAGAGGCAGAGCCATGATGGGATTTGTAGTTTCACCACAGCTGGAGGGCCGAGGTTGCCTACCTCTGTAATAATCAGTCAGTATTTAAGATTTATGCACAATAATGTATCTTATTCCTGACTTAAATACTTTCTGCCCAATACTCATAAATGTTTTTATTTGGGAGCTGTCAACATTCTTATGCCGCGTACACACGATCGGAATTTCCGACAACAAAACCGCGTTTTTTTTTTCGACGGATGTTGGCTCAAACTTGTCTTGGATACACACGGTCGCACAAATGTTGCTCAGAAATTCCGATGGTCAAGAACGCGGAGACGTACAACACTACGACGTGCCAAAAAAAATTAAGTACAATGATTCCGAGCATGCATCAAATTGATTCCGAGCATGCGCAGCACTTTTGTGCATCAGAAATGGCTACACACGGTCGGATTTTCCGACAAGAGCTTTTGTTGTCGGAAAAATTGAGAACCTGCTCTCAAACATTTGTTGTCGGAAATTCCGACAGCAAATGTCCGATGGAGCCTACACGCGGTCGGAATATCTGACCAAAAGCTCACATCGAACATTTGTTGTCAGGAATTCCGATCGCGTGTACGCGGCATTACAGTACAGTATTCCATTTAGGTACAATTTCAAACAGGATATAATTACAAGATTTGTATTTATTTTTGTATTTAGTGGCATGCATATGTAGGTAACCAGTGTTTTAACAGGTTCAGCTCTTTTGGAATGGACTTCCTTACAGTCTTAGCTATGCTTGTGATGATAAGAATTAGGGGAAATGTTTGAAGGCTGTACAGAAACAAATGTCTGTTTATATCTCATGTCCAGCTTAAAAACAACTTTGTACTGTATCCAAACATACCATAAAGCACAACTCGAGTACAATTTAAGCATAAGAGCTGTGCAGAAAGTAGGTCCTGTTTTTTAGGGTGTAAGAATACAGACTTCATAATTGATACTCTGCAATTGCAAGGAAAGGTGGTAGGTTATAGATTACATTTCTATATCTCTTTTAGATTCTTATTTGATGTTTTTAAAAGCGTTTTTCATTTCCCTCAAAAAAACTATTTTCTAGTGAAGTTATGTTAGACCCCTTTCACACTGAAGGCATTTTGCAGGTTCTATAGCGTTAAAAATAGCGCCTGCAATCTGCCCTTAAACTGCTTCTCTATTCACTCCAGTGTGAAAGCCCGAGGGCTTTCACACTGGTGCGGTGCGCTGGCAGCAGCTTCTTTGGAGCGCATTAGGAGCCGTGAACTCACCGCTCCTAATGCGCTCCTGCCCATTGAAATCAATGGGCAGCGCCGCTATACCACCGGCAATACGCCGCCGTAGCGTTGCATTGCGGCTGGTTTTAACCCTTTCTCGGCCGCTAGCGGGGGTTAAAAGTGCCCCGCTAGCGGCCAAAATGCTGCTGACGGTAGAATAGCGGCATTTTACCGCTATTTTATGGCCGACGCTATGGGCGGCACCAGTGTGAAAGGGGTCTTACTTGATGTGGTCTCCCCTTAGACCTCTTTACATTAGTTATTATTTGAAACCAACCTTGATGCTGTAAAAAGACTCAGATGTTCATTGACTTCAGTAGGTTACAAAGGCCACAACCAAAAACTGCCATATTGTACAGAGAAGCTTCAGATTTTTCAGCAGCCTGGGACTGTTCTAAAGTGGATCCATAACATTTATTCTCTGCAGAGCTAAGCATGGTGACTTGACCCTTGTCATTTGACATATACTCCCCTAGGGAATTTAGCACTTTCTTTATGAATAGAGTGAGATTTTTTTTTTTTTTTTAAACGTACCACAGCATACCACAGCATTTACTTACTGTGGAAACCAACATACATATTACAAAATTAACAAAAACATTTTTTAGTGAATACATTTTTCATGCTTTTGTTAAAGACATACTGAATATACTGTATATATAAGTAGAATTGTTGGAATTTTGTAAGTTCGGGGGTGGTAAATTCTTATACTATCTTTCTCTCTCTTTTCCACAGTCATATAACAGACCCCATTATATTTGTCAAGCAATGCTGTAAGGGATTCTGCATAGATATTCTTAAACGCCTCGCAAAAACCATTGGCTTTACATATGACCTTTATCTTGTGACCAATGGCAAGCATGGGAAGAAAATCGAGGGAGTATGGAATGGAATGATTGGAGAGGTAACATCTATAGCTATCTATTAAAATGTTTAAATTATCATTAGGTTGAAATGAAACATTAAAATTATACAATTTCTATGCACTTTTATTTGTTCTGTTTGTTACCTAAAGCAGACCTGACAATTTATTTGATACACTATAGCCTTTAGTCAGCAAAGTAGTGCAAAAAGAGAAATGGATGTGCAAAGTGCAGTAACTTATAGCAACCAATCTCCTCTGGCTACAGTACACTAAATAGGGATTGATTGACGTGGGTTCTTGCACTTGGCACATCATCTTTATTATGTGCTCTGCTTTTCTGAGTAAGCCTGTGTGTGTTGACTTGATAAGGCTAGGAGCAATGTTCCAAACACAACAATCCACTTAAATAATCAGACTATAAATTTGACAGGTGTGACTAGATACACAGAATTCTGGTCTCTTTTTATTGGTTACTGCACTTTACCCATCCTTACAACTCTTTGTGCTCTTGTATTGAATGTGTTTTGACTATATATATGCATGAATTAAAAGGTTTTAACATGATATTGAGGAAGCCAGCTTTTGCAGAATGAGGACTCAGCAAGGACAGGCTTTATGTTTTTGTTTTAGAAAGGTTTCCTTAAAATATGAAAGTCATGAAAGTAAAATTATACTTCAAGTGAATCCTCTCAAGTACAGGCTACCAGTTAAATAAACAGTTAAAATACCCCCACTTCTTATATACAATGCTATAGTGCCTGGCCACCACACCGGGCAGGTGAGAACTGAACAAAGCAAACAGGTATTTGCAGTTGGCAGACAGGCAGAGGGGTACAATGACAGTCCAGGTACAAGGCAGGCATGGTTCAGAGTAGTCAGGGTTCAATCCGTAGTCAAAAGACAGGTAGAGTTCAGAAAACAGTTGATATCCAATCCGAGGTCATAAACAGGGGAATCTAAACAGCAGAACAGGACCAACAGACAGAAAGCTTGAGCATGTATTACACACAATATCACCTCAATGAGACTGCAGGCTTGGCTGGTTTAAATCACGTTTGGTCTCCACCCAGAAACTGGCAATATCAACCACCTTGCAGGTGGACAGACAGACAGGGATGCATCATAGCCAAAACCAGGATGCTGGAATGAGACCAGCAGCTGTCAAACAACAGGAGCGTTTACACACTCCTGACAGCCAGGTAGTACAGACAAGAAGGTGGCACTATTTTCTCTGTTAGAGGGAAGAATATAGTAGTACATCATCACATGTAGCCTACTGACTGGACAGTCAAGGAGCAAGGACACAATAGTGCTCACTTTGCTTTCTTCTCTTGAAAGGGTGCACACAAATAGCCAGGGCGCTATGGCAATAAAAATGTCAAAGTTTATTAAAACATCACTGGAAGACTTACATAACAGACTCTGGGAATCAGAGGTGAAATTGTGAAGCTGTAAACAGCAGACACAAACCAGGGACTGCTGAGTTGGATGGTGGTATGCCAAACCGCGGTGAATCAAGAAGCTGTCAGCATGTGCACAGTAGACATGTGCAAAAGGAAAAAAATTGTTTCGTTTTGTTTCGTTTTAATTCGTTAATTAATTAATTTTGTTTAGTTCGATTCGTTACATTTGTTACATTCGTTTTCGGATTTCGTTCCGTTTTCGATCGAATTCGAAAATATTTCTAACGGATTCGAAAATATTTCTCCCAGATTCGAAATTATTTCAACCGCATTCGAAAAAATTACAACCGGATTTGATCATCTTTCAGACTTTCAACTGGATTCGATAATATTTCAACCGGATTCGAAATTATTTCAACATGATTCGAAATTATTTCAACATGATTCAAAATTATTTCAACCGCATTAGAAACTATTTCAACAGAATTCGAAAATATTTCAAAAATATTTCTACAGGATTCAAAATTATTTCAACCGAATAGAAAAGATTATAATAAAATAGAAGTCTATTTTCTATTTCTATTCTAATCTTTTATAATTGGAATTAGAATTCATTCTATACGAAATTCGAATGTCGGAACATGGTTTATTATAATCTTTTCTATTCGGTTGGAATAATTTTGAATCCGGCTGAAATATTATCGAATTTGGTTGAAATATTAACAAATGCGGATGAAATATCGAATGCGGTAGAAATATTTTCGAATTTGGTTGAAATATTTTCGAATGCCACCCGATTTTTCGAATTCCAATTACAAAAGATTAGAATAGAAATAGAAAATAGACTAGAAAAAAATAGAACAGAATAGAATAAAATATAATATATATATTGTATTTTATTCTATTCTGTTCTATTGTTTTTCTATTCGATTCTTTCCAATATTTTCGATTCTATTCTAATTGTTTTCAAATTCGATTCAAATAGATAATAATGATAATTCGTCCGAATTTCGATTTGGAACGAAACAAAATGCACATGTCTAGTGCACAGAGTCTTCTGCCCCGTTTGGTGGAATCAATGCTGCAAACTAGGTGGACTGAGTAGCACTGCAGATGGACTCACAGGGACTGAGAACTTCAAGGTGAGTGAGGGATCCACTCAACAGCAGTGTGAGATGTAGGCCAGGAGGTGGAATGCCGGACCTCCAGGGGTACAGACTACTGTCAGCGTGTGAGGCTTCCCTCTGGACTGTTAGGAGAGACTAAAGTCAGTGGATTGAGTGGGCTGACGAACATGTTTCAGGAATGTAGGAAAGTGGGGGCACTTTTGGTCAAATCTTGTAGCACCACATCCCATGTAATTTGAAATTGGAAAAAGAAGGGGGCAATGGGTATACTCAGTACCCTGGGATTTTCAAATACGGTGCTAAATGGAGATTGACAACAAGATCAAATCTTAAATTTTTTTTTCATTTTATTAACATGAGAAAGACAAATACACAAAATAAAATAACCATCCTTGAAGACGTGTGACTCAATGATCAAGGTGCAATTTGCTAAGTCGCCACTCTACTAGTTTCGCTGAAATAGCTTCCTCAGGAGTGATTGTGACAGTAGCAGAATTATACTGAAAGCACAGAATATATATGGTTAACACAGAGGATGGTTAAGAATTGATGTTACATCAACATATAACATTATTTAAATTGCATTGCGAAAGTTAACACATCAATATTAACATGATAATAGGGAAAAGTATAAATAAACAAATAAACATGCATAGTTGATCAGGACCCATGCTGAACACCCAACATACATATGTGTACATATGCACTCACCAGTTTGCAATAAAACTCTTCTAATCATAAATGGAGAAAGGATTCTCTCAACACCACACAGTTCAAACGAGACAGCAATATTCCATTGCTCCACTCAACCACCTAGCAGAATCCAGTGACCCACCTATTAGTATACGCAACCATAGGGGTATATTTAGGCAGCATGAAATGGATACCTATAAAAGGTAAGTAAAATGTGTTTTAAGTACCAAGGCCGCACAAACACATTCTATTGTGTAATACTTGAAATAATAACCTCTTACCTTTATAGAGTAGGTATGCCAATAAATTGTCGGTAAGTATCTGGCATCTAGATTACTCATAAGAGTACTAAGGCTACAATGTTTGAATGGGGGATGAATGAGCCAGCGGGAGTGTACATCAACCCAAAAGAAAGATAAGGTGCATTGGAAGATATCTGTCAGCTAATAAAGCAAAAACAGAACATATATATCAGAATAGGAGAGAATGCTAAAGAAAAGCATAGATCAAAGAGTCTAGTGACAAATCATCTATGCAATGCCTTACCTGGATGAATAAGCATACAACAAAGTCCAGCTGGGAGGAGTGCAGCCAGCCCTATGGTGTGGGAAAGAATCCTGGCAGAAAGTGAGCGGTACAAACCGCGCTTCATATACCCCCACCACGGCGGCGTCTGACCTCATCGCAAAGATGCGGACGTCTGCTAGAAGGTCCGTGTAGGACGCAGGCGCCGTCTATTGGTTGGGACTGGTGCGTGCGTCAGTGAAGCAGCCAACCGGCGTGGCTCATCACACATCAGAAGACGTGTGTGTTGAAGCCCTCCGTGCTGCTGAAGTCCGCAGCGCCATCTTAAAAAAGGGAAAGGCCACACTAATACATGTGTAAAGTGGGAAAATAGTTGGTGAAAAAATAGGAATGGAAAAATTAGATGGAAATTCTAGGCTGACTGGACAAGGACCTACTGATAAGGGCGACCTAAGTGAACATAGGATTGGCAAAACAAATGAACTAAACAAGGGCACCCCGGGCGTCCGTATGGTTGCACTGAGGTGCGCCAAAGGATAAACTGACAAGGGAGAAGTGCTGCATGGAAATAGCTGAATTATATCAACACACCAAAATGTGTATAATATGTTTGAACAATCATAAGAATATATTGATTGATAGAGAAATTGCGTCTCCAATAGTTTTGATTAGTTGAAAAATCGCAGAGAGATAAATTGCTATTTAAGGAACATAGCCAGAGTTAATAAAAACGAAGAGAAAAGCAAACTGGTGAGATTGGAGGAGCACATAATGGGCCATGAGCATCACAATAGAAAAACAATTTATTGTCTATGATGCCACCGACGCTGCGGCTACTATCGGTTCGAAATAAATACATCAACAAATATTCATATAAATTGCAAATAATAAAACGAACATGTATAAGTGAATACATTGTTTTTCACTTATACATGTTCGTTTTATTATTTGCAATTTATATGAATATTTGTTGATGTATTTATTTTGAACCGATAGTAGCCGCAGCGTCGGTGGCATCATAGACAATAAATTGTTTTTCTATTGTGATGCTCATGGCCCATTATGTGCTCCTCCAATCTCACCAGTTTGCTTTTCTCTTCGTTTTTATTAACTCTGGCTATGTTCCTTAAATAGCAATTTATCTCTCTGCGATTTTTCAACTAATCGAAACTATTGGAGACGCAATTTCTCTATCAATCAATATATTCTTATGATTGTTCAAACATATTAATACACATTTTGGTGTGTTGATATAATTCAGCTATTTCCATGCAGCACTTCTCCCATGTCAGTTTATCCTTTGGCGCACCTCAGTGCAACCATACGGACGTCCGGGGCGCCCTTGTTTAGTTCATTTGTTTTGCCAATCCTATGTTCACTTAGGTCGCCCTTATCAGTAGGTCCTTGTCCAGTCAGCCTAGAATTTCCCTCTAATTTTTCCATTCCTATTTTTTCACCAACTATTTTCCCACTTTACACATGTATTAGTGTGGCCTTTCCCTTTTTTAAGATGGTGCGGCGGACTTCAGCAGCACGGAGGGCTTCAACACACGTCTTCTGACGTGTGATGAGCCACGCCGGTTGGCTGCTTCACTGACGCACGCACCAGTCCCAACCAATGGACGGCGCCTGCGTCCTACACAGACCTTCTAGCAGACCTCCGCATCACGGCGATGAGGTCAGACGCCGCCGTGGTGGGGGTATATGAAGCGCGGTTTGTACCGCTCACTTTCTGCCAGGATTCTTTCCCACACCAAGGGGCTGGCTGCACTCCTCCCAGCCGGACTATGTTGTATGCTTATTGTGACAGCAGGAAGGTAAAGTCACCTGGTTGCATCCAGGGGGGTAGATATATTTCGCCCAGATTCAGGCTTTACGCCGATTTATACAGCTAGGTGGAGAGTTGTATAAGCCCAGCTGAGACTAGTGGGCTCATTGATGACTCATACCTCTAGGGAGAGGGCTGGGCGTCGTGCAGACAGGGAGTTGATGAGTCCAGCTGAACCTTGTCAGCTCATTTAGGCCTCTATAAGAAAGCCCAGATTCATTAGATGTTGGCTCATGCCTGGAAGCAGACCTGTGTGGACTGTCTAGGGAGAGTGAACCCCTGTGCGGTGAGAGAAAGCCTGTGTGGCTATATTTTGCTTGGACATTTAAAACCAGGGACTAGGACAGCACTAGGCTGATCCCAGTCGTTAGTTAGGAAACCTGTAAGTTTAGTCAGAGGTCAAGTTGACCAGGATTTATTTTGTGTTTGTTTTTTTTGCCTTGCTGTGTTTTTATCACTGTAAATAGAAAATAAACCGCACCTTTTTGATTTTGAAAACCACAACCTCCGTCTGCTGGGCCTGTTTTTGGGTGGGGAGCCCATCCCGGGGGTCACACATACCCGCTGCCGAGCTAGCCCCCTCACAGTTGGTGGAGAATGCGGGCAATTTTTTTTTAAGCCAGCATGGAGGAGATACTGAAACAGCTGGCTCTAGCAAATGCCAATCAACAGCAGACAAATGCAGGTTTGCAAAGGAGCCTTGCAGCCCAGCAGCAAGCTCATCAACAGAGCCTTGCAACTTTACAACAGAGTCTGGAGGCTCAGCAACAAGCCCAACAGCAATCTGAGGCCCGCTTCATAGACCTGTTGCAGAAGCAAGAGCAGAGACTACAACAACAGATGGAAGCAGTAATGCAGCAACGTCCGCAGACCGGTGAGGAAAGCCGTCCCACTAATACCGCGTCCTTTGGGGTGAGTCGTTTATTGACAAAAATGACTGGAGAGGATGATCCAGAGGTATTTTTGACCACATTTGAAAGGACCGCTGAAAGAGAAAAGTGGCCTGAGGAGCAGTGGGCTGGACTGGTGGCTCCTCTATTAACGGGTGAATCGCAGAAAGCTTACTATGACCTAGAGCCTGACCAAGCAAAAGACTATGTGATGCTAAAAGCTGAAATATTGGCAAGGCTGGGTGTCACCCTGGCTGTCCGGGCTCAGCGTGTGCATAACTGGACTTTCCAGCTTGGAAAACCCCCCAGGTCTCAAATGTATGATCTCATTCACCTGAGCAGAAAGTGGCTACAGCCAGAGACTTTGTCCGCACCAAAGATTGTGGAACGTGTTGTAATGGATCGGTTTTTGAGAGCTCTTCCTACTGCCATCCAAAAGTGGGTAAGCCATGGAGACCCAGAGACGGCCGATGGTCTTGTGGATCGTGTGGAGAAATACTTGGCTACAGAGAACCTGACGGCCTCTTCCAGAGACACTCGGACTTTCCACCCTAAGACCAGACCATCCCCAGGGGCGGATAAGATGATTCCAAGGGGTAAGGGTGGAGAGAGTGAGAGGGTGGGAGCTCTACCCCAAGTTTGGCGAGAACAGCCTGGGAAATCAGCGGCTCAAGAGGCGGCAAGAAGGATCATTTGCTACCGCTGCCGGCAAGCGGGACATATTGCAGCAAATTGCCCGGTTTTGGAGGAACCCATGCAGTGTGACTTTCTGACGGGCAGACGTCAGTCGCTGTGTGCGACAGTCGCATGCACTGCCATTCGGGGAACTGAGAAACATTTATGCAAAATGTGTATTAATGGTAGAAATGTTGTGGTATTGCTGGATTCAGGTAGCCTTGTGACCCTGATAAAGGCTGAGTTAGTTAAAACAGAGGTCTCTGGGAATAGCAAGGTAGCCGTTATTTGTGTGCATGGGGACACCCGAGAGTATCCAGTGACTACAGTGTGTTTCGAGACCCCCAAAGGTACCCTTTCTCATCCAGTGGGCTTAGTGTCTCAGTTACCGCATGACGCCATTGTGGGAAGGGATTTTCCGAAGTTCTGGGAACTGTGGGATGATCATGAGCCCCCCACTGGTGCCCCTATGTACCAGGAATATGATAGCCAGAACTCCTCTGAGAGTGGTGAGGACTCTCCCGAATTTCCCTTGTCAGTATTGGCAGGGGAGACTCAAGAAACTGGAGAGGAGCCCACCTCCTCAGACGAAAACCTACCGTCTGTGGAGTTTTCTGATCTTGAGGTTCACAGGGAAAACTTTGCCACAGAACAGTTGAAAGACCCCGCCCTAATAAAGGCACGGGAAAACGTAGTGAAAATAGATGGCGAGTTAGTGAACCCAGATAATACCTGCACTTACCCATACTTCAGCGTAGAGAAGGACCTACTGTATCGGGTGGCAAAAAGGGCAGAAGAAACCGTTGAGCAGCTGGTGGTGCCCAAACCTTACAGGAAGTTGGTGTTGGAGTTGGCCCATGGGCACATTCTTGGAGGTCATCTGGGGACAGAGAAAACCCGAGAGAGGGTATTACAGAGATTCTATTGGCCTGGGGTGATGAAGGACATAGAAAATTATTGTTCCTCCTGCCCTGTGTGTCAGAGGTCGGCCCCGATGCCACACTTCCGTAGCCCGCTGGTCCCTCTACCCATCATTGAGGTCCCGTTTGAGAGAATCGCAATGGATTTGGTAGGTCCTATAATCAAGTCCGCTAGGGGGCACCAGTACATATTGGTTATAATGGACTATGCCACCCGTTATCCAGAAGCGATCCCTCTCAGAAATACCTCGGCCAAAACCATAGCCAAAGAGCTATCTCTTGTTTTTAGCCGGGTGGGTATTTGTAAAGAACTGCTTACGGACCAAGGTACACCCTTTATGTCCCGGGTTATGAAGGAGCTGTGTAAATTGTTCAAAGTGACGCAATTACGTACATCTGTGTATCACCCCCAAACCGATGGGCTGGTTGAAAGATTCAACAAAACCCTAAAACAAATGTTGAAGAAAGTGGTGGATAGGGATGGAAAGGATTGGGACTGTCTACTTCCTTATTTGATGTTTGCTATTAGGGAGGTGCCCCAATCCTCTACGGGATTCTCCCCCTTTGAGTTACTGTATGGGAGACACCCAAGAGGGCTGTTGGATATTGCCAAGGAAACTTGGGAAAGTGAGAGTTCTCCCCACAGGAGTGTGATTGAGCATGTCGCCCTGATGCAAGATCGAATTGCACAGGTAATGCCCATCGTGAAGGAACATTTGGCCCAAGCGCAGTTGGCACAGCAGAGAGTGTACAACCGTGGAGCCAAGACCCGTACCTTTTCCCCGGGGGATAGGATATTGGTACTTGTCCCTACGGTTGAAAGTAAATTCCTTGCCAAATGGCAAGGCCCCTACGAGATAATGGAAAAAGTGAGCGAAGTGAATTACAAGGTCAGACAACCAGGAAGGCGAAAGCCCGAACAGATCTATCACGTTAATCTGTTGAAAGCCTGGAGGGATAGAGAGTCCCTAGTCGCAGACACTTGGTCACCAGCTCAAACTGGTTGCGTGATTCCTGAGGTTGGAATCGCAGCCACCTTGTCACAACCCCAACAACAGGAGGTTAAGGAGTTTGTGCTTCGCAACAAGGAGGTATTCTCTGAGCTGCCGGGACAAACATCTGGGGTAGAGCATGACATTATTACCCCGCCCGGTGAAAGGGTGAAGTTAAAACCCTATCGGATCCCAGAGGCCCAACGGGAGGCAATACGGGAGGAAGTACAGAAAATGCTGAACTTAGGGGTGATAGAGGAGTCCCAAAGTGATTGGTCTAGTCCCATTGTGTTGGTGCCTAAACCGGATGGGAGCTGGCGATTTTGTAACGATTTTCGTCAGTTGAACAAAGTTACAAAATTTGACACCTACCCCATGCCACGTATAGATGAGTTGATCGACCGGCTGGGAACAGCCCGATACATGACGACTCTTGACCTCACAAAAGGGTATTGGCAAATCCCCCTGGCCAAGTCAGCCAAAGAGAAAACCGCATTTGTAACCCCAGACGGGGCGTTCCAATATAAAAGAATGCCGTTCGGGTTACAGAATGCGCCGGCCACATTCCAGCGGAAAATGGACCAGATGCTGAGGCCCCATCGGAAGTATGCTGCGGCTTACCTGGATGACGTAATTGTCCATAGCACAGATTGGGCCTCACATCTGCCAAAAGTGCAAGCAGTCCTGGACTCTGTTCGGGAAGCAGGGTTTACGGCTAACCCCAAGAAGTGTACCATTGGGCAGGAGGAGGCCAAATATCTTGGGTACACCATTGGGAGGGGAGTAATAAAACCCCAACTCAACAAAGTCGAGGCCATCCAGAGTTGGCCACGTCCCAACAGCAAGAAGCAGGTACGAGCCTTTCTGGGAATCGCTGGGTATTATCGGCGATTCATTCCCCACTTTGCTTCTAAGGCTGTGCCCCTAACCAACCTGACGAAGGGGAAAGGGTCGGTCATGATTAAATGGACCCCCGAGGCTGAGGCAGCATTCCAATTCTTGAAACAAGCCTTATGTAGCCAGCCAGTGTTGTACTCACCCGACTTCTCTAAAGACTTTGTCGTACAAAGTGATGCGTCAGATGTGGGGTTAGGAGCAGTATTGTCCCAGGTCTGGAACGGGGAAGAGCACCCAGTCATTTACCTCAGCAGGAAGTTGAAGTCCCATGAGGTAAATTACGCCACCGTTGAAAAGGAGTGTTTAGCGGTGAAGTGGGCTCTAGATTCCCTTCGGTACTACCTGCTAGGTAGGCACTTTGACATGGTTACGGATCACGCTCCGTTAAAGTGGATGGCTCAAAACAAGGAAACAAATAGAAGAGTGAATAGGTGGTTCCTGGCCCTCCAGGAATTCAACTTCACAGTAAAGCATCGCCCTGGCGTTCAAATGGGGAATGTGGATGCTTTGTCTCGAGTACATGAATGCCTGATTGCTGGTGTTCCAACCCCGAGGTTAAAACAAGAGGGGGGGGTATGTGACAGCAGGAAGGTAAAGTCACCTGGTTGCATCCAGGGGGGTAGATATATTTCGCCCAGATTCAGGCTTTACGCCGATTTATACAGCTAGGTGGAGAGTTGTATAAGCCCAGCTGAGACTAGTGGGCTCATTGATGACTCATACCTCTAGGGAGAGGGCTGGGCGTCGTGCAGACAGGGAGTTGATGAGTCCAGCTGAACCTTGTCAGCTCATTTAGGCCTCTATAAGAAAGCCCAGATTCATTAGATGTTGGCTCATGCCTGGAAGCAGACCTGTGTGGACTGTCTAGGGAGAGTGAACCCCTGTGCGGTGAGAGAAAGCCTGTGTGGCTATATTTTGCTTGGACATTTAAAACCAGGGACTAGGACAGCACTAGGCTGATCCCAGTCGTTAGTTAGGAAACCTGTAAGTTTAGTCAGAGGTCAAGTTGACCAGGATTTATTTTGTGTTTGTTTTTTTTGCCTTGCTGTGTTTTTATCACTGTAAATAGAAAATAAACCGCACCTTTTTGATTTTGAAAACCACAACCTCCGTCTGCTGGGCCTGTTTTTGGGTGGGGAGCCCATCCCGGGGGTCACACATACCCGCTGCCGAGCTAGCCCCCTCACATTATTCATCCAGGTAAGGCATTGCATGGATGATTTGTCACTAGACTCTTTGATCTATGCTTTTCTTTAGCATTCTCTCCTATTCTGATATATATGTTCTGTTTTTGCTTTATTAGCTGACAGATATCTTCCAATGCACCTTATCTTTCTTTTGGGTTGATGTACACTCCCGCTGGCTCATTCATCCCCCATTCAAACATCGTAGCCTTAGTACTCTTATGAGTAATCTAGATGCCAGATACTTACCGACAATTTATTGGCATACCTACTCTATAAAGGTAAGAGGTTATTATTTCAAGTATTACACAATAGAATGTGTTTGTGCGGCCTTGGTACTTATAACACATTTTACTTACCTTTTATAGGTATCCATTTCATGCTGCCTAAATATACCCCTATGGTTGCGTATACTAATAGGTGGGTCACTGGATTCTGCTAGGTGGTTGAGTGGAGCAATGGAATATTGCTGTCTCGTTTGAACTGTGTGGTTTTGAGAGAATCCTTTCTCCATTTATGATTAGAAGAGTTTTATTGCAAACTGGTGAGTGCATATGTACACATATGTATGTTGGGTGTTCAGCATGGGTCCTGATCAACTATGCATATTTATTTGTTTATTTATACTTTTCCCTATTATCATGTTAATATTGATGTGTTAACTTTCGCAATGCAATTTAAATAATGTTATATGTTGATGTAACATCAATTCTTAACCATCCTCTGTGTTAACCATATATATTCTGTGCTTTCAGTATAATTCTGCTACTGTCACAATCACTCCTGAGGAAGCTATTTCAGCGAAACTAGTAGAGTGGCGACTTAGCAAATTGCACCTTGATCATTGAGTCACACGTCTTCAGGGATGGTTATTTTATTTTGTGTATTTGTCTTTCTCATGTTAATAAAATGAAAAAAAAAATTAAGATTTGATCTTGTTGTCAATCTCCATTTAGCACCGTATTTGAAAATCCCAGGGTACTGAGTATACCCATTGCCCCCTTCTTTTTCCAAGAACATGTTTCAGGGTCCCAAATACTTTATTCTTCAAAGAAGATAAATGATTACTCACAAGGAGAGTGCACTTAATAATCCAGTGCACTAGGTGAATGGCACCTATTAACATCATGGACATCCGTGGGGAGGATTTATTTTTATTTTTAATGTTTACGTTTTTATAATATTTTACATGTAAACTGAGCTATTTTTTGCATTATATTATTTTTATGAAACATTTGTTTAAGTATTGAAGGATGCAATAAATAGGTCCTTCTGTTGCCCTTCTTTAGCGGCAGTTTAGTCTGTTATCCCACTAAAATATCTTGTATTGAGGTAATGAAGACTATTAAAATATGGCCGCGGTATGATAGGAACTTTTTTTTCTCCAATGTTTGCTGTAGAGTTTTTGTATATATGGCCTGCGGTTGCTAGGTAACAAACGAAGGGAATTATATAAGGATTAGAGGACGTCTGATCGGGTTTCCCTATTAGAAAGTCACTGTATCACATGATGAAACACGTCAGAGGGTGTAACCATGTGACGTCATCACTCTCAAAAGTCTGTGAGCAGCCATCTTACCACATCCTCCCCATGGATGTCCATGCTTAAGGGGGAAACAATACTACATTTTAATAGGCACTATTCATCTACTGCACTGGATTATTGATTGCACTTTCCTTGTGTGTAGTCATATTTATTTTATTTGGAGAAAAAAGTATATAAGTGGTTTCATACTACACTATGAGAGCTTTTATTTTTTATATCTCCTCCTGAATGGGAAGGCTCTTCCCATATTGTGGAGTGTAGCGAGACTTCTCCTATGTCCTATGTGTTATGACCCAGGGATCTGGGAAGGCTGTGTTTGACTTTACGATTGTGTGGGTCTTTTTCTGAGGTAAGAGGCAGTAGTAATAGGTGGCGGAGCACAGCGGTGGAGCAAGCTTTTTGCACATGTATTCCAGCTGAAGCACGCATGTTATATGCACTACTATTATTGTGGATATACACTACATTGGGGGACTTTTATATTTATTCAAGAAATAAGGATTGTGTTTGTGACACGTCACAGGTAAACAATAGTTGCAACATTTTACCAACAATAGTGTTATTATTCATTTAAAATATTCTGCAGAAATTACACAGTAGTGGTTGACTTTTTATGTTTTATTAAGGAATAAGGATTGCAAAACTTTTATTATTAATTAATGATAATTGTTATGGATTTATGATTTTTTGTATATATCTTATTTATCGGTTTATATATATAATGAAATTAAATCTGATTTATGTATTTATGAGATTAATTTGGTTGCGCTGCACTTTAGTTTTTACATATATGGTTGGGTGTGGGAACCCACGTCAGTGATTAGCGTCAACATACAGTATAACTATATATAGCCTTGTTTTTTTGTTTGTTTTTTTGTGAACTATTTTGGTTTAACGTGGTGATTTTTTTTTCATTGCTTTTAACATTTAATTTTGGAATGATAGGATTTCACCAAACAAAAACCATATACACTGTTAGAAATCGTACATTTGAGAAACAGTTTCAATCCTGCTCCTTTGAATTTTCTTGTCACTGTGGTCAAAAACAAATGCCAATTTGACCTTATTAATGATTAGAAAAATGAATGAACATTGTTACAACATTCTTACAATGAAAAATGTCAAACAAAATTCTATTAGTGTACATTCAGCTTTAGTTGTAAGTAAAATAAATGAAATTCTTTTTTTATAAAATATATACATTGTTTTATATCTTCCTGGAGGTCAGCTATAATAATTTAATCTATCCTAGAGAAAACATTCTTCAGATTTCCTGTTATAAACTGCTAGTCTTTTAAAGTTTTTGTGTCTGTAATGTACATGAGCCTATGGTAAAATGTTGTGAAGATTATCCGCATAAATCATTAAAATGTTTTTGGAGACTAGGTGGGGACGGAAAGTGAACTATGAAAAATTAATTAAATATAGTTAAAAAAATTAAGAATGCACATCAAAAAGCGCTTTGGATATTGTTTCCTGCACTTAATTTTTTTATTTTACTGCTGCCCCACAGGCCATTCGTCTCACAAGGCAAATAATGGGGCTGCCACCAGATCATATGCATTTTTTGTTAGATGACAACAATATTCTCTTTTGTAGTTACCTTAGCATACGCAGGACAGCAAGAGATAAAATCCCTGAGTGTAGGATGTAAACAAAGCCTTGACTCCCATTATGCTATGGCTGTCAACTCTGGGTACATGTCCTGAGATCTGTAACAGGGATGTGTAACTTATTTGTGTTAAAGAGGGCTAGGGGGTATAAGCTAAAACCATTTTTTTAAACTGGTGATTGTAAAAGCTAGGCAGCGTATGGTGTAAATAAAGAAAGCCATCAAGAGCACTGAACTTGGAAATGCTTGTAAAGTAGCCAGAAAGGAGAAGAATTTCACCCAGTATCAGACACGAAAATACTATTGCACTTTGGACACAAATCCCTATAACAGATCATACTAAATACAACTGTGCTTGATATTATATGTATATTTAATTAAATACAATGACATTGCATTAATGATATTAAATTAAATTTCTCTTATACTTTGTCAAGCAGTGGTAAAAAGGAGAAAAGAGAAAATCTTCCTGGGTTCAGTCAGTTTAATGAATCTTGCTTGAAGTTTGAAGCTTGTGAGTTTTAGGGCAAACCTCATTAAAACCTATTGGGGGGAGGGGGGGCAGGCAATCTTGTTATTTATTTCTAGGTATTTGTAGGACTATTGTCAAGCAAAAAGCATGGGAAGCCATTCATGTCCCGGGGGCCATTAACCAATGTCAAAAATTGGCATTGACCAGGGGCAAATGCTGTCCGCTGATTTATAGATTGTTCATTATTTCTGTAAAATATCAATAGCACTAAGCATCACTGATCCCAGCGCTCAAAAGGTCTAAAAGTCACGCACTGTAGCAGCTTTTATAAAATTACAGAAATATTAAGAAATATGCCTAGATAAAATCGCAGCATTAACAGCGCTAATGAAATATCAGGAGATATTCAGTGCAATCAGGTTACATTCAATGGACTATAAACATCACACATAAAAATGAGTGTCATCAAAGTCCATACTGAAAACCTCAAATCAGCGTAAAGGAGATAGCATGCAGAGGGCTATACACATCACACACACATGAAGTGAGTAAAATCAAAGTCCATGCAATCAGTCCTTAAATGAGTGTGCCGTGCTGTATCCTGTCAGAACTTAAATTGTGAACGTTCTCAACTTGAATACCGTCACCGGTCCACCTTGTGAGCACCTTTTTGATAATGCACTCACTACAGGTAAGAATTACTGTAGATGAGCCTAATAACTCCTCTCATCCGATGGGACACCTGGAGCCCTTCTCTAGATCATCAGAGATCTTTCCTGGGACAGCTCAGCGGCTCACTTGTCAATCACAGAGAGCGTCATCCCGGGTCTCATCGCGGCAAGTGTTTCTTTGAATTCCAAGCGGTGGTGAGAAAGACACAACTCTGTATTTGATACGCTGTTTTTATGGATACATCTTGTAAGCATATTTTGTATGCAGGGGCTTGGTGTTTCTAAATAAATGACAGTATTATGCTATGCAGAGCATTCCTTTGTATTTTTCCATGTTTCACCTGCTAAGCTGAGCTATCCCAGGAAAAATCGCTGGTGATCTAGAGAAGGGCTCCAGGTGTCCCACCAGATGAGAGGAGTTATTAGGCTCTTCTAATTCTTACCTGTGGTGAGTGAATTATCAAAAGGGTGCTCACGAGGTGGATCAGTGACGGTATTCAAGTTGAGAACGTTCACAATTTAAGTTCTGACAGGATACGGCACAGCACACTAATTTAAGAACTGATTGCATGGACTTTGATATTACTCACTTCATGTGTGTGTGATGTGTATAGCACTCTGCATGCTATCTCCTTTACGCTGATTTGAGGTTTTCAGTATGGACTTTGATGACACTCATTTTTATGCGTGATGTTTATAGCCCATTGGATGTAACCTGATTGCACTGAATATCTCCCAATATTTAACTAGCGCTGTTAATGCTGAGATTTTATCTAGGCATATTTCTTAATGTTCCTTATTCCTGTAGGAAAATTGCTGTATTTTCAGCCAAAAGCTGATTTGCTGCATTCCCATGGTAGCTCCTAACCCAAATCTTATCCCTAGTCAGAAGAAAAAGGGAAACAAATTATGAAATAGGACATAGGACCTATCTATTGATACTTTTGTCTTAAACAAAGCAAAATAATCTTTATTAAAGTTTGTTAATCCCACTTACTTTGAATGATAATTAATTACATGTCATTCTGTGAAACCATACAACTGTATAGTGGAAAGAAGAGTTCTTTTACAGCAAGAGCATTTTGTTAATCCTGGAATTAGATGTCGTATAATACAAAAAAACTAAGTATTTGCCAAAAAACGAGGGCATTTAGACAAATACCAGCCTCCTGTTCTGTTTGGTATTTCTCAATACAGTTAATACAATTAGTATGCTTTAATCATGAAGTAAATAGGTTAATCTTCTCGCATCTGTAATAATGCAACTCATTATTCCTGCAGGCAGCCCATTTTTAAACATCCAGTTCTGAAGTGTTTCTAATAATCAGTAAGGATATTCATAAGGCACATTAACAAGGAACAATTCCTGCATGTAAAATTCATAATCATATTCTAGAATTCCACTGGAGACCCATAGACATACACCTTTGATCTCCAGTACAGTCGGTTGCCCCTAAAGTGTATTGTATATGAAGGTTTTATGTGAATTTTACAATCCTTTTTCAGATGGGTAAACTCATGCTTGTAAACTTGATCTGCATATAGAGTAAATTTAAGTGAAAATAATTAGGTAGTTTTGTGGCTTGTACGTATAATCCAATCAATGCATTCCCACTCTGCTTTTTGTTTTCTCCATGGAATAATAATGCAATTATTTTCTAAAATAATTCTGGAGTTGCTGACTGGACTAGCATGAAGTGATCAGAGATGTCAATCAAACAGTTAAATAAAGGCTTAATTAAAGCTCTTTCATTATATTATGTTTACATTAAAGCCAAACACTTAAAGCTGAACTTTTTGAATAATCTATTCATATCATTTATATTGGGCCAGCTAGTTTACCTGTAGTTATCGATATATCACATCCAGAGGTCTGCAGGTGATCTACAAATCACCAAAGTAGTTTTTACCACACTCAGGAAATGCTTTCTTGTTCTGGCAGTGCTGAAATTACTTCCCCTCCAGCACAGTGAACACAGGGAGTCACTCTCTTGCATCCTCCACCATTCAGAATATGTGTTGTATTCTTTTCCATCCATTCTATACAACATGGATACAATAATCTCCCACTGTAGCTACTTTGTTATAATAACCGTCACCGGCAGCTGTCAGAATATGTGAGCAGTGGTTGCATTTGATTGGATGCAACACTGTTCGGCTGACAATTTTCAATCCGTTCCCTTTGAAGGGTGTTGGGTGGGAGGGCGTTCATTAGGAAAAAATCCTCTAAGTGTTTTTCCAGCTTAAGTCTTCCTCCTCTCAGGCATTCCTCTTCACTTCAGTTTCTTCACTTGCCCATCAAAATACTCAAAGGCAGAGGGGCGTGGCGACCGAGCTCCGAGATGGCCGCCTAACTCAGGAGCTCCGTCTGTCCACCAAAGTTAATCCACCACTATCCAAGCTCACCGGCTCCATCCGAGGCACCAAACAGACACACAGGATCCCTGCACTCACCAGAGATGGTGAGGCGAAGAAAGAACCCGCAGCAGCCGCGTAAACTGCCTGATTTCTTCACGATCGGCGTGCGCGGGCTACAACAAAATGGGGCCGCGCCCGATCACTTGAGACTAACAACAAGGCCGCGGATCACAACGGCGGCCACCGACTCACATCCACACCATCACAGACTGCCAGGCTGCAGAATGAATCGTCCTCGGGGACATCCAGCCCAGCATTAAGGAGCCCAGCGAAATCAAGGCCCAGAAGGAATTCTCCAGTTAGGCCATAGCTAAATTCCCCACCTCCGATAAGCCAATATCGGACACAATGATGAAGGAGATTCTGTTATCCCTGAGATCATCCCTGCACGCAGACATGGCCAAAAGCATCAATAAATGCACAAGGGAAGTACAAGCTATAGGCTGCAGAGTAGACCACGTGAAAAAGAAAATGGATGAATATACCTCATCCTATAATGTAAGGGTGGAAGCCCATACTGCACAGGGAGAAGACATAACTTGGATAAAGGATAAGATCGCAGACCTCGAGGACAGATCCAGACGGAACAACCTTAAAATTCGGGGAATTCCAGAGTCTGTCGCATCAAATCTTCTCCACCAATATGCTCACACCCTGTTCTCCACTCTAGTCCCATCACTGACGACATAGGATCTCATAGTGGATAGGATCCACAGAGTCTCTAAACCATCCTTTCTCTCTCAGGAGTTCCCAAGGGATGTACTCCTAAGGGTAAACTATTACCACATAAAGGAACAAATCCTACAAGCGTCCATAAGACTGGATAGTGTCCCTTCACATTACGCCGCCATCAGACTACTCCCTGATCTCTCCAGGCACACGCTACAACGCAGCCTCAACTTATTGACAATAACCAAGGCCTTAAGAAATCACAAAGTCCTCCACAAGTGGAAATACCCTGCGACTTTGTCCATCACACATAATGGGTCTACAATATCAGTGACAACCCTAGAGGAAGGGATCACAGCCTTGTGACAATGGGACATATTCCCGGACCAAGCCCTTCAACAAGTATCCCTAGCTAGACCACAACCGGTCCAAACTGAGTGGCAAGTAGTCTCCCATAAGCGCTCTAGCAAGAAACACAACGGTGAAGCTCATAAGTAACAGACGTCAGCTAACCAAAAGCTCCGGTTATAGGAGCTACTAATTAATTTCTCCTTTTCCCCTGTTATCAAAGCAGACACATCTGCCCAAGGATCCGTTGTAAAATCCAATTTTTATGTTTACCACTTTAACTTTCTTTGTTTTTTGTTCTTTTTGTTATTTGTTTGATACACACAGTCATGTCAGAACTGAGGATATCGACATCAAAGCGTCGTACCCACACCCAACGTGGCACCCAACAGGAATCAGTGAGACCGCAGTGAGTACCTATACCACCAAACACTACGACATACCACTTCAAACCCAGTATGACCATTAACTGTCTTTCAATTAACGCTAGGGGTCTTAACCACCCCACCAAACAATTCTCCATGTGGCAAGAGGCCTGTAACCAGAGAGCGGACATACTCTGTGTACAAGAAACCCATTTCCAACTTTCCAAGACCCCACCTTGTTCACACAAAGACTTCCCGAATGTATTCCTTGCTTGTACGCCCAACCATAAAAATGGAGGAGTGCTCCTTGCCATTAAAAATACTCTATCCTTTCAACTCAAGGAAGCGCTATTGAACGATGGAGGAAGATACATTATTGTAACTGGGGACTTGAAATCCAAACCATACACACTAGTGTCACTGAATGCCCTGAACTCTCACCAAATATGTTTTATAGGTAAAGTACTTCAAAAAGTGGTCTCCATGTAACACGGCAACCTCCTGATATGCAGTGACTTTAACCTTATTGTAGACCCAAAACTGGACACCACTACCAGCAAAACCAGGGGGCCACCAACACTGCAGGCGCTCCTACACAGAGAATTAGAGTTATTTGATGCGTGGAGATGTCTACACGCCAACGAAAAAGACTACATCTTTTTTTCATATAGACACTGCTCTTACTCACGTATTGACATATTTTTGACAGACAAATGGCTCTTACAACAAGTAACAAGTACACAAATCCATGATATCATGTGGTCTGACCACGCTGCGATATCTATGTCATTTACAGAGAAGGGTGTCTCCCATTCCTCCCCTATCTGGCGCTGTAACACTAGACTCATATAAGAACCCAAAACCCACTCGATTATCTCTCAGCATCTTCAAAACATCTTTATCACCAATGAGGCATCAGTAACTGACCCTCACATTTTATGGAATGCGCACAAGGCTGTCATGAGGGGCATATTCATACAGGGGCCAGGGAAAATAAATGTTACACATCCACACTCAACTTACTTTCCGAATTGCGCACTGTTGAATTCCAGAATAAATGTTCCCCCACAGTCACGCTAACCAACACCCTCTCCAAATTTAGGGAAAGCCTTAAAGAACATCTCTCTCAAAAATATGACATGCATCTTAAACGATTGAAACAAAATCACTATGCGAACGCAAACAGAGCTGGCAAGTATTTGGCCAGAAGATTAAAAGCAGCCCGTACAAAAAACAAAATAGCACCCTTAATACACCCCATTCAAAATTTCAAAATAACTAACCCGCAAGACATAGTGAACCAGTTTGTGGAAAATTACAGTGCATTATGCAACCTACACAAAGATAATACCACGCCACAACCAACCACAGAATTTTTTTTTTTTTTTACAAGGACTAAAACTCCCCATCTCTCTCTACCACTGACTTAGAAAACCTAAACACTCGATTCAAAACCACAGAAATCAATCAAAAATCATTGACACACTGCCCAATGGTAAATCGTCAGGACCCGATGGGTTCTCCAATGAATATTACAAATCCTTCAAAACTATACTCTCACCATACCTAGGCTCAGTATTTGCACGAGCAGCAGAATCCTCAACTTTTCCCCAGGAGATGCTGAGAGCTCATATAGTAACTCTGCCCAAACCGGGTAAAGACCCCAATACATCAGTCAATTTTAGACCAATTTCTCCCCTAAACTCGGACATCAAAGTCTATGCAAAACTCCTGGCAAAGAGATTAACGAATAACATTCCTACTATATTCCAACGCGACCAGATAGGTTTTGTGGAGGGGAGACAAACTTTAGATGCTACTAGGAGAATTGTTAACGTTATATTTCATGCTGTGAGCAGTCGAACAAGCACACCAAATCCTAATGTATTTCGGGGACATCTCCTATTATAAAGTAAATTTCACCAAATCACTGATTCTGATGCCGCGTACACACGATCATTTTTCCCGTCGGGAAAAATGAAATTTTTTCCTTTGGACGAGAAAAACGATCGTCTGTGGGCTTTTTGCCGTTTTTCCAGACGGGAAAAACGGCATTAATCACGATGAGAAAAATTAGAACATGTTCTAATTTTTCTCATAGTTTTTTCCAGCATTTTTTTCCGCGGCAGTTTTCCCATAGGGAATCACTGCCACGGAGCCCACACACGGTCGTTTTTCTCGACAAAGAAAAAAATGACGGGAAAAACGGTCGTGTGTGGGGGAACATGCCGTTCCCTCGTTTTTCATTTTTTTTCATGTCGTGATTCACGGCGGTGTTTTCACCGCCGTGAATCACGATCGTGTGTACGCGGCATAAGCCTGGGTGTACTGGAACACACTCGACAAATTTTACAAAACTCACTCCCATACTCTTGGAGTAAAAAAGGCATAAAGTCCTTAGGGATCACATTGACAAATACAACCACCTCATTAGCAGAGGCCAATGTCAAACCACTGATGACCAAACTGGAAGCCCAACTAAGGGAAATTCCCAAAAAATAACTTTCTTGGATAGGAAAATTAGCAGCCTTCAAGATGTCACTTTTACCACAAATGTCATACATAATTAGAACACTGCCAACCCACCTACCTCAATATTATACTAAAACATTGTCCAACCTCATATGGAAATTTTTATGGAATGGAAAAAAAGCTAGATGCCCCAAACATAATCTAATCCAGCATAAACAGGTAAGGGGGGCAGGCCTCACAGATTTGCATGACTACCTATGGGCAGTGAGATTGGACCACCTCCAATACTGGTTTCAGGAAAATTATAGACCATTATGGGTGGAGATAGAGGAATCCCAGGTTCCAACAAAGACACTGAAAACATTTCTCATGGGGGATAACTGGAAAAGTTGGGACATCAAACATCTCTCACCTTTAATCAGGGTTTCTATCCAAGCATGGAGATTCCTGTTATCCTTAAAGCACAAGGAGGACATAGTAATAAACGCCCAGCATCCACTTGATATCCTAGAAGCCCAAATTCCCATGTTATCGATTGGCCCACTCCTGAAACACGGTATCACACAAATATCCAATCTTTTTATAGGTCTACAACCTAAATCGGCAAAATAAATCGTCACTGATTATAACCTGCCTAATACATCCCTATTCTCCTGTATGCGCATATCACACTTTCTGAAAGCAAATCCTATCACACAAAATAAGATTCCTGCCAAGGCATGGGTATTTTACTCGACACCCCAAAATAACGCAAAGGAAATATCCCTTTTCTACAACCTCCTTCAAGATAAACAAATTTTTAGGAAAACAATGGCAATCCATAAATGGGAATCAGAGGTGGGCGCCACGCACACGAGTGCACAATGGCAATCGGCCTTCACAGAAATACATAAAGCTACCGACTGCACCAAACACTGGGACTTAACCCCTCTGTTGGAGGAATTGCGGTAACACAGGACATTTACTGCATATGTTCTGGCAGTGTCCGAGCATAAAAAGTCTCTGGAATCAAATATTCCAACTAATCTCAACGCTAAATGGTATCATCACACCTCCTAACCCAGCACTGGGAGTTCTACATCTAGGCATAGAAAAGTTTCCACCACACTTCAGATCGGTGGTCACCCATATTCTCTTAGAATCTAGGAACCTACTACTCCAACACTGGAAAGACACTACCTCTACTAACCTCTCGGATGTGATAAAAGCTGTAAACAGAAATTATACCTTTGAACGCCTCTTAGCGATAAACTCTATGTGTTGTATACAGTTCGATAGAAACTGGTTAATCTGGACAAATAAGTATTAAAAAGCAATAACATACTACTTGATGATAGATGCTACATGAAAACAAAATACGTGTATCATACTGTCTTATTATTTTGTTTTGTATGTTTTGTCGAACTTGAAAACTAATAAACATATTGAAAAAAAAATTCTCAAAGGCAGATGCTTGCAATGTCTGCCACTCAAAATCTGTCATTTCGCAGACAAGCTTAAAGTGATATTAAAGGTTCAGTGTTCTTGTTTTTTTTTTAAATAACAAACATATCATGCTTACACACAGAGTGTAATGGTTTTGCACAGAGCAGCCCTGATCATCTTTTTCTTGGGTCTCCCACCAGTGCTCCTGGCTCCTCCCTCTTGACCAGTGCTCCCAATAGCAAGCTTCTTGCTATGGGGGTACTGGTGTGTGTTTTCTCCTGAGCCCTGCTTTATGCATTCATAATACACATAGAGCCGTGGCTCGGCCCCACTCCCTGCTCTCTCCTCATTGGCTCACTGGTTGTGATTGACAGAAATGGGAGCCAATGGCTCCTGCTGCTTTGTCTCAGCCTTCTGCCTTTACAACCACTTTACGTTTGCACCCTGCCTCCTCTTTGGATTCTCGTCTTTAACCTTCCTTTGTCTCCTTACAGATAAGAAGATATCTATCGAGCTCTCTTGGATTTTCTGGATCAAGGTTTCATTGCCCCAGTTTATTTGGCTGTACAGCTTCAGGGGATTACATGAACTTGTTTCACTTCTCCCATACCAAAAGGGGACATTTGCCCCATTTATTATATCAAATATCTCATTATCTCTATTTTCAACTGCAATGCAACATTCTGCCATCATAGGACTAGTCAATCTGGTCCCTGGACAGATCAATTGCTTAATACCCAGAGCTAATTTGTCCTTACTGTAGCTTGCTGACTCCGGAATCCATCTCTGGAACTGGAGTATAACTTCTTTCACATTTTTTTTAGGATTGTTATTATGGATACCAGCATTTTGGGCTGGGGAGGGGTCCTTGGCACCCTGACAGTGTGGGAGACTTGGTCATCAGAAAAATCTTGTTTTCCAAACAGCATCCTTGAGCACTGAGCAATATGACTTTGTGTCTCTGCACCATCCTTATGGAAGGTCATCTAATCTAAATGAATTTGGGCCATTTCGGCCATACCGGGCCATACCATGGCAGTGGTGTAAATCAGCCCTCAGGGAGGAACCAGAACTGTCACTGCAGCAAGAGTGGTGGTTATAATACTGTATTGGGCAGAACTTCAGTGTCCTGCTTTTTCCCAAAGGTGTTCCAAGACTTTCTGGCTTTCATGTTCACTAATCTAGTTCTCCAGATACAGGAGCGGCATTTGATGCTCTGGTGGCTTCACAGGTGTAATACTCCCTAATCAATGGCTTTCCTCTGCTGAAACCACTTTCTCATCTGCTTCACAGAATCTGTATGGAGGGAATTCTGGTGATTCTCTTTGATTTGAATTGGTCCAGGCAGATATGATGACACAATAATACTCCTGGTGGATGCTCTGTGGATTGTTTGGATCTTTTGTCCCAAGGACTGATTTTCCATCCTGCTTTACGGTCACATGAATGTTGAAGCCAAGGTTTTGAGATGGAGTAGTTCTGCATTTGTGACTGCTATGATGAAAAAAGCTGAGAAGTTTATTTCTAGCAAGGTCTATCATCTCAAATAACAGGTCTACATCACATGGTTTGAGTTACAGGGCTTCCATCACAGGAGTTTCTTTTTGGGAGGAATCCTCTCTTTATTGCAGCTGGTTCTGGACCAGAGTTTGGCTCTCAGTGCTTTAAAGGGCCATGTTTATGCCCTGTTTATCTTCTTTCAGAGCCCATTGGTATTTTATTACTTGATTTAGACCTTGTTCAAGGTGTCTCCCAATGTTTTTTCCTTTATGACTCCAAGGGATATGATCCTGGAACTCTCTGTGATTCAGAAACCACAGTTGGAACCTATTTACTCTCACCCCCTTGTAGCCATCACCAGTGTGAGGTGAGTGTCTGAACTGGTGGTCTTATCCTTCAGGAATCCTTTCTGGTTTTGCATAGAGACAAGGTAATGTTGAGACATAAGATTTCCTTCTTGCCGAAGATAGTTTTGCCTTTCCCCTCGACCAGAACATTTTTCTCCCAACTCTTTATCTGGCTGTAGCTCACTGAAAGAAGAATTTACTCCACTATCTGGATGTTTCAGGCAGTGTGAGTCTCTCAGCCATTGCTTCTTACAGAAAGACTGTTGCACTTTTGTAATCATAGATGGCTTCTTGGTCCATAATTTCTAGGTGGTGAAGGCAGATCATCATTTAAACTTATGGCCTTGAGGATCTGGCTCTACTCCTCTCAAGGTGTACCCTGCTAGATTTGTGTTTGCTTCCTCCTCTTTTTTGGCACCAAGTAGCTTTCTCGGTTTGCTTACCTACCACTAGTCTTCTCTCTTTAATTTCTGTCAAGTGGATATTCAGGGCTTATCTGATGCCAACTTTGGAAATTAGGTCCTTCAGACTTAATCTATGTCTCCACTGTGAAAAGCCATCTGTATTTGTCTAGGTTCTATTTTCATCAGCTTAGAAATCAATATGATCCAAAAATGTACTGCTAAGGTCCAGTTAGTTTTTTGATATGGTAGATTCATAACCAGATTAATCTGTTATGGTAAAAAATGCACTTATTGGTACAGGAATACAAGTTCAATAATTCCAGATGTCATGTGTCCTAACTCGATTTGCTGTAGACCACCTTCCTCAGAGGCTTCTTGAAGAAAACATTCACGTCACCAAAGACAGTAATATAAATAAAAAAAACAAAAAAACAATTGGAGCCATTGTAATAGTGGATATTAGGTATTTTGGACATTCAACAATGGAAATAACATCTATTGGTTGTGTATAGTTACAGCTTCTTATAAAAAAATGAATTTCTATATATACAATACAGTATATCTATATATAGATATACAGTATAAATAAATATAGAGATACTGTATATCTATATATCTATATATATCTATATATATATATATTGTGACACCAGGCAGGTAAAATCACCAGGTTGCATCCAGGATGGTAGGTATGTATGCCCTAGATTCAGGCTTTATGCAAATTCATACCACTAGGGGGAGTGCTGGGAGTCTTGCGGGGGAAGAGTTAATGAGCCCAGCTGACTCAAGTGGCTCATTAAGGCCTCCACAAGAACTCCCAGCATGCTAAGGGAGATGCTCCATCCTGGAACCAGTTCTGTGTTGTGCAAGACTGGGGAGTGTGTTTCTGTCCTGTGCAGTGAGACAAAGCCTGTGTGGCTAAAACCTTCAAAAACAGGGAGATAGGGGCTGGGGCAGCACAAGGCTGCACCTAGTTGTCAGACAGGGAACCTACATGTGTAGGAAGCAGTCAAGCTGACCAGGATTTTTTTTTTATGTTTCTTTTTGTTTTGCTGTTTTTCCCCTGTAAATAGTTTAAATAACCTGCACCTTTTGTTTTTGCAACTACAAACTCTGTCTGCTGTGCCTGTTTTTGTGAGGTGAACCCATCCAGGGGGTCACACACACCCGCTGCCGAGCTAACCCCCTCACAGTTGGTGGAGAACCAGTAGCAGTTTTTTTTTAAGGCCAGCATGGAGGAGATATTGAAACAGCTGGCTCTAGCAAATGCCAATCAGCAGCAGACAAATGCAGGTTTGCAAAAGAGCCTTGCGGCTCAACAACAGAGCTTTGCAGCCTATCAGCAAGCTTATCAACAGAGCCTTGCAGCCCAGCAGCAAGCTCACCAACAGAGTCTGGAAGCTCAGCAACAAGCCCTGCATCAATCGGAGGCCCGTTTCATAGGCCTGTTGCAGAAGCAAGAGCAGAGACTACAACAAATGGAAACAGTAATGCAGCAACGTCTGCAGACCAGTGAGGAAAGTCGTTCCACTAATACCGCGTCCTTTGGGGTGAGTCGTTTATTGACAAAAATGACTGGAGAGGATGATCCAGAGGTGTTTTTGACATCATTTGAAAGGACTGCTGAAAGAGAAAAGTGGCCTAAGGAGCAGTGGGCTGGACTGGTGGCTCCTCTGTTAACTGGTGAATCGCAGAAAGCTTACTATGACCTAGAGCCTGACCAAGCAAAAGACTATGCTAAAAACTGAAATATTGGCATGGCTGGGTTTCACCCTGGCTGTCCGGGCTCAGCGTGTGCATAACTGGGCTTTCCAGCTTGGAAAACCCCCCAGGTCTCAAATGTATGATCTCATTCACCTGAGCAGGAAGTGGCTACAGCCAGAGACTTTGTCCGCACCAAAGATTGTGGAACGTGTTGTGATGGATCGTTTCTTGAGAGCTCTTCCTACTGCCATCCAAAAGTGGGTAAGCCATGGAGACCCAGAAACGGCCGATAATCTTGTGGATCGTGTAGAGAAGTACTTGGCTACAGAGAACCTGACTGCCTCTTCCAGAGACTCACGGACTTTCCACCCTAAGACCAGACCATCCCCAGTGGCGGGTAAGATGATTCCAAGGGGTGAGGGTGGAGAGAGTGAGAGGGTGGGAGTTCTACCCAAGGTTTGGCGAGAACAGCCTGGGAAGTCAGGGGTTCAAGAGGCAGCAAGAAGGATTGTTTGTTACCGCTGCCGACAAGAGGGACATATTGCAGCAAATTGCCCGGTTGTAGATGAACCCATGCAATGTTGACTTTCTAACGGACAGACGTCAGTCGCTGTTTACGACAGTCGCATGCACTGCCATTCGGGGAACTGAGAAACATTTATGCAAAATGTGTGTTAATGGTAGAAATGTTGTTGTATTGCTGGATTCAGGTAGCCTTGTGACACTGATAAAGGCTGAATTAGTTACTACAGAGGTTTCTGGGAATAGCAAGGTAGCGGTTATTTGTGTGCATGGGGACACCCGAAAGTATCCGGTGACTACAGTGTGTTTTGAGACCCCCAAAGGTACCCTCTCTCATCGGGTGGGATTAGTGTCTCACTTGCCTCATGATGCCATTGTGGGAAGGGATTTTCCAAAGTTCTGGGAACTATGGGATTGTCCTGAGCCCCCCACTGGTGCCCCTATATACCAGGAATGTGATAGCCAGAATTCCTCGGAGAGTGGTGAGGACTCTCCAGAATTTCCCTTGTCGGTATTGGCAGGGGAGACTCGAGAAACTGGGGAGGAGCCAACATCCTCAGATGAAAACATGCCGTCTGTGGAGTTTTCTGATCTCGAGGTTCACAAGGAAAATTTTGCCACAGAACAGTTAAAAGACCCCACCCTAATAAAGGCACGGGAAAACGTAGTGGAAATAGATGGCGAGTTAGTGAACCCAGATGAGCAGGGCCGGCCCTATGATGGGACCGGGTGGTACCATGGTACCAGGCGGCACTGTTAGGGGGGCGGCAAACTGACGCCCGCCAGCCAGCTCCGCTACCTGTGAGGAGCCCGGCGCCGCTGAGGACACTCACAGGCGGGGGGGGCAGTCAGCGAGTGAGCAGGCATGGGCAGGCGCCGCTCCCTGTGAGGAGCCCGGTGTACCGGCGCCGCTGCCTGTGAGGACACTCACAGGCGGGGGGAGGGGGCAGTCAGCGAGTGAGCACTGCAGGCACCGCTCCCTGTGAGGAGCCCGGCGCCGCTGCTGTTGGTGACAGGGGCGGGCAGAGCACTTGCAGCCGGGGGGGGGGGGTTTGGGATCAGTCAGCAAGTGAGCGGGCAGCGGAGCAGAGTGATGATGTCATCTCTCCCCGCCGCCCTGCATCACCACAGTTTCACCCTCACTGTGCAGCCATGGGCAGCAGAGAGATTATATCATCTCTCTGCTGCCTGCCTTCACTCTGGGACACAGCAAGTGACAACCCGCAACGTGTGACAGGTGATGTCGTGACAATCCGCAACGTGTGGCAAGTGACAATACGCAACGTGTGGCAGGTGACGCTTGGCAAGTGACAATCCGCAACGTGTGGCAAGTGACAATACGCAACGTGTGGCAAGTGACAATCCGCAACGTGTGGCACGGGACTATCCACAACGTGTGGCAGGTGACGCCGTGGCAAGTGACAATCCGCAACGTGTGGCAGGTGACGTTGTGGCAAGTGACAATCTGCAACGTGTGGCAGGTGACGTTGTGGCAAGTGACAATCTGCAACGTGTGGCAGGTGACGTTGTGGCAAGTGACAATGCGCAACGTGTGACAGGTGACGTCGTGACAATCCGCAACATGTGGCAAGTGACAATACGCAAGGTGTGGCAGGTGACGCTTGGCAAGTGACAATCCGCAACGTGTGGCACGGGACTATCCGCAATGTGTGGCAGGTGATGTTGTGGCAAGTGACAATATGCAACGTGTGGCAGGTGACGCCGTGGCAAGTGACAATCCGCAATGTGTGGCACGGGACTATCCGCAACGTGTGGCAGGTGACGTTGTGGCAAGTGACAATGTGCAACGTGTGGCAGGTGATGTTGTGGCATGTGACGTGGCAAGAGACAACCCGCAACGTGTGGCAGATGACAATCCGCAACGTGTGGCAGGTGACGCGGCAAGTGACAATCCGCAACGTGTGGCAAGTGGCAACCCGCAACGTGTGGCAGGTGACATAAGTGACCATGCGCAACATGTGGCAGCCGACAATACGCAACGAGTGGCAGGTGACAACCCGCATCTGGTGGTGGAGTCCGAAGCAAAACTGTAAGTACAAACACACATCACAAGTTGTATGAGACATGAGAGCCTCTGAGAGGGACTTGCCTTGCCCAGCCCTGATTAACCACTTAAGGACCGGAAAGATTTGCCCACTTAAAGCGGTTGTATGGCTTTGTTTTTTTAAATAACAAACATGTTATACTTACCTCCACTGTGCAGTGCGTTTGGAAAAGAGTGGCCCCGATTCTCTGGTTCCTCGGCGGCTGTCTTGGCTCCTCCCTGCATCAGCTAACCCCCTTCTGGGAAGCACTCTCCCAAGGGGGTTAGCTTGCGGGCGCGCTCCCTGTTATACACGCTGCGTCCATAGACACAACATGTATGACTCATTCCCGCCCCCCCCAGGGCCCGGGTCATTGGATGTGATTGACAGCAGCGCGAGCCAATGGCTGCACTGCTATCAATCTAGCCAATTAACGGCCAGACTCCGTGGAGAAGAGGACGCCGGGGGACGCGCACAGCAAGTGAACGGGCTCAGGTAAGTAAAACAGGGGGCCTGGGGGGCAGTCATTGCCAGGTGTTTTTTCACCTTAATGCATAGGATGCATTAAGGTGAAAAATCACGAACCTTTACAAACCCTTTAATAACCAGGCCATTTTTTGCGATACGGCACTGTGTCGCTTTAACTGACAATTGCGCGGTAATGCGACACTGTACCCAAATAAAATTGGCGTCCTTTTTTTCCCACAAATAGAGCTTTCTTTTGGTGATATTTGATCACCTCTGCGGTTTTTATTTATTGCACTATAAACAACAAACGAGCAACAATTAAAAAAAACAAACAAACAATATTTTTTACTTTTTGCTATAATAAATATCCAAAAAATGTATAAAAAAATAATTTCTTCATCAGTTTAGGCCAATATGTATTCTTCTACATATTTTTGGTACCAAAAAAAACATAATTAGCGTACATTGATTAGTTTGCGCAAAAGACATTGAGGCCGCCCGCCATGCACAGGTCCCTTTATACTCCTATATACATGTATAGAGCCCTGACAGGTCCTTTTATACACCTATATGCACGTATAGAGCCATGACAGGTCCTCTTTATACTCATTTATACATGTATAGAGCCACGACAGGTCCTCTTTATTATCCTTTATACATGTATAGAGCCATGACAGGTCCTCTTTATACATGTATAGAGCCACGACAGGTCCTCTTTTTACTCCTATACATGTATAGAGCCATGACGGGTCCCCTTTAGTTATCATGATATAAAATAATGAATGTGGGGGCCTTTTGGTGGGCGTGATTTTTTTTTTGGGGGGGGGGGCAGAATTTCATTCTTGGTCCCAGGCAGCACAATGTCTTGGGCCGGCCCTGCAGATGAGACCTGCACTTACCCATACTTCATCGTGGAAAAGGACCTACTGTATCGGGTGGCTAAAAGGGCAGAAGAAACCATTGAGCAGCTTGTGGTGCCCAAACCTTACAGGAAGTTGGTGTTAGAGTTGGCCCATGGGCACATTCTTGGAGGTCATCTGGGGACAGAGAAAACCAGAGAGAGAGTATTGCAGAGATTGTATTGGCCTGGGGTCATGAAGGAAACAGAAAATTATTGTTCCTCCTGCCCTGTGTGTCAGAGGTTGGCCCCGATGGCACATTTCCGTAACCCGCTGGTACCTCTTCCCATCATTGAGGTCCCCTTTGAGAGGATCACAATGGATTTGGTAGGTCCGATAATGAAGTCCGCTAGGGGGCACCAGTACATCTTGGTTATAATGGACTATGCCACCCATTGTCCGGAAGCGATTTCTCTCCGAAATACCTCAGCCAAAACCATAGCCAAAGAGCTATCTCTTGTTTTTAGCCGTGTGGGTATTTGCAAAGAACTGCTTACGGACCAAGGTACACCCTTTATGTCCCGGGTTATGAAAGAGCTGTGTAAGTTGTTCAAAGTGACACAATTGCGTACATCTGTGTATCACCCCCAAACAGATGGGTTGGTTGAAAGATTCAACAAAACCCTAAAACAAATGTTAAAGAAAGTGGTGGATAGAGATGGAAAGGATTGGGACTGTCTAATTCCCTATTTAATGTTTGCTATTAGGGAGGTACCCCAATCCTCTACGGGTTTCTCACCCTTTGAGTTACTTTATGGGAGACACCACAGAGGGCTGTTGGATATCGCCAAGGAAACCTGGGAAAGTGAGAGTTCTCCCCACAGGAGTATGATTGAGCATGTCGCTCTGATGCAAGATAGAATTGCACAGGTAATGCCAATCGTAGAGGAACATTTGGCCCAAGCGCAGTTGGCACAGCAGAGAGTGTACAACTGTGGAGCCAAGACCCGTACCTTTTCCCCGGGGATAGGGTATTGGTACTTGTCCCTACGGTTGAAAGCAAATTCCTCGCCAAAAGGCAAGGCCCCTATGAGATATTGGAAAAAGTGAGCAAAGTGAATTACAAGGTCAGACAACCAGGAAGGCAAAAGCCCGAACAGATCTATCACGTTAATCTGTTGAAAGCCTGGAGGGATAGGGAATCCCTAGTCGCGGAAACTCTGTCACCAGCTCACTCTGATTGCGTGATTCCTGAGGTTGGAATAGCAGTCACCTTATCAAACCCCCAACAACAGGAGGTTAAGGAGTTTGTGCTTCGCAACAAGGAGGTTTTCTCTGAGCTGCCAGGACAAACGTCTGGGGTAGAGCATGATATTATTACCTCACCCGGTGAAAGGGTGAAACTAAAACCCTATCGGATCCCGGAGGCCCGACGGGAGGCAATACGTGAGGAAGTACAGAAAATGCTTAAGTTAGGGGTGATAGAGGAGTCCCAAAGTGATTGGTCAAGTCCCATTGTGTTAGTGCCTAAACCGGATGGGAGCTGACGATTTTTTAACGATTTTCGACAACTGAACAAAGTTACAAAATTTGACACCTACCCCATGCCACGTATAGATGGGTTGATCGACCGGCTGGGAACAGCCCGATACATGACAACTCTTGATCTCACAAAAGGGTATTGGCAAATTCCTCTGGCCAAGTCGGCCAAGGAGAAAACCGCATTTGTAACCCCAGATAGGGCGTTCCAATATAAAAGAATGCCGTTTGGGTTACAGAATGCGCCGGCCACATTCCAGCGGAAAATGGACCAGATACTGAGGCCCCATCGGAAGTATGCTGCGGCTTACCTGGATGATGTAATTATCTATAGCACAGATTGGGCCTCACATCTGCCAAAAGTGCAAGGAGTCCTAGACTCTATCTGGGAAGCTGGGTTTACGGCCAACCCCAAGAAGTGTACCATTGGGCAGGAGGAGGCCAAATATCTTGGGTACACCATTGGGAGGGGAGTAATAAAACACCAAGTCAACAAAGTCGAGGCCATACAGAATTGGCCACGTCCCAACAGCAAGAAGCAGGTACAAGCCTTTCTGGGAATCGCTGGTTATTATCGGCAATTCATTCCCCACTTTGCTTCTCAGGCTGTGCCCCTAACCAACCTGACAAAAGGGAAAGAGTCGGTCATGGTTAAATGGACCCCAGAGGCTGAGGCAGCATTGCAATTCTTAAAAAAAGCTTTATGTAGCCAGCCAGTGTTGTACTCACCAGACTTCTCTAGGGACTTTGTCATACAAAGTGATGCATCAGACGTTGGGTTAGGAGCAGTATTGTCCCAGGTCTGGAACGGGGAAGAGCACACAGTCATTTACCTCAGCAGGAATCTGAAGTCCCATGAGGTAAATTATGCCACGATTGAGAAGGAGTGTTTAGCGGTGAAGTGGGCTCTAGATTCCCTTCGGTACTATCTGCTAGGTAGGCACTTTGACATGATTACTGATCACGCTCCTTTATAGTGGATGGCTCAAAACAAAGAGACAAATAGAAGAGTGAATAGGTGGTTCCTGGCCCTCCAGGAATTCAACTTTACGGTAAAGCATCGCTCTGGCGTTCAAATGGGGAATGTGGATGCTTTGTTTCGAGTACATGCATGCCTGATTGCTTGTGTTCCAACCCCAAGGTTAAAACAAGAGGGGGGGTATGTGACAGCAGGCAGGTAAAATCACCAGGTTGCATCCAGGATGGTAGGCAGTGGCGGAATTTTCAGGGTCGCAGCAGTCGCAGCTGCGACTGGGCCCTGTAGTTCCGTGAAGTCCGGGGGGCCCGCCCGCCGCCCGTGTGAGGGGCCCGCCCATCGCCCGCCAGTATGAGGAGCCGTTCCGCCGCAGGGATCGGGTGCTGACAAGGCAGTGGATGCAGGGGCGGCACCGCGGCAACCCCCCCAAAACTCCCAAGACATCTCCCCTGCCTGCACCTCTGGCTGGCCGTTTAGAGTGCAGTGGGGAGATGTGGGAGGAGGTGGAAGGCGGCGATCGGCAGCTCTATGGTGCCTGTGTGGGCAGCAAGATCTCCCTGGGGCTTGTAGTACTCGAGTGTCAGTGTGTATACAGAGGGGAGGGGAGGGGAGGGGCCTCTGACCCGGGCAGGTATTAGTTTCACTTTCACTCTGCTTGCACAATGTTGCTGATGCCCGGGTCAGAGGCCCCTCCCCCCTCACATGGTTCGGATATAGAACTACTAGCCCCAGCAAGACCCCCTGCCTGTGGACACCATAGAGCTGCCAATCGCCACCTCCACCAGCCAGGTACAGGGGAACCCCTGCAAGGGGGGAGTCAGCTGTTTGGGGACCCTGATGTAAGAGGGGGGGGGGGGGTTTTCTGGGGACATTAATGTAAGGAAGGGGGCCTCTGGGGACACTAATGTAAGGAAGGGGGCCTCTGGGGACACTAATGTTAGGGGGGGCTCTCTGGTGATCCTGGTGTAAGGGGGGGCTCTCTGGGGACCCAGGTGTAAGGGGGAGCTCTATGTGGACCCTGGTGTAAGGGGGGCTCTCTGGGGACCCTGGTGTAAGGGGGGCTCTCTGGGGACCCTGGTGTAAGGGGGGGCTCTCTGGGGATCTTGGTGTAAGGGGGGCTCTCTGAGGACCCTGGTGTAAGGGGGGGGCTCTATGGGGACCCTGGTGTAAGGGGGGGCTCTATGGGGACCCTGGTGTAATGGGGGGCTCTATGTGGACCCTGGTGTAAGGGGGGCTCTCTGGGGACCCTGATGTAAGGAGAGGCTCTCTGGGGATCCTGGTGTAAGGGGGGTGGCTCTCTGAGGACCCTGGTGTAAGGGGGGCTTTCTGGGGACCCTGGTATAAGGGGGGGCTCTCTGGGGACCCTGATGTAAGGGGAGGCTCTCTGGGGACCCTGATGTAAGGGGAGGCTCTCTGGGGACCCTGGTGTAAGTAGGGAGGCTCTCTGGGGACCCTGGTGTAAGTAGGGAGGCTCTCTGGGGACCCTGGTGTAAGTAGGGAGGCTCTCTGGGGACCCCGATATAAGGGGAGGCTCTCTGGGGACCCTGATGTAAATGGGGAGGCTCTCTGGGGACCCTGATGTAAGTAGGGAGGCTCTCTGGGGACCCTGATGTAAGGAGGGGCTCTCTGGGGACACTAATGTAGGAAGGGAGGCTCTCTGGGGACCCTAATGTAGGAGGAGGCTCTCTAGGGACCCTGATGTAAGTAGGGAGGCTCTGTGGGGTCCCTGATGTAAGGGGGGCTCTCTGGGGAGTCCCCCTATGTGATGGTGTGTGTGGGGGGGCGGTATTGAAGGACCTGGCCTTGGGGCGGCAAAGGGAGTAAATCTGGGCCTGGGCAGAGGCAGCAATGAGACTGGGGGCAGACACTGAAAAATTAAGTCAGCAGACCTGCTGACACCAACGAGAGAAGGCGAGGGAGGAGCTTTCCTCTCTGCGTGGAATACCTATACGGTCTACCCATGAGGCAAGAAGGCATCCTGGCGGGAGATTAGAAGGCACGGTGACCGTGACCGATCGAACGGAATTCCCGGGGAATCGATTGATTGACGGTAAGTGACATTTTGCAGAGCTAAGCAATCGATGCCAACCTCCACCACCTGTGCCTCTTACTGATCCCATCCCCCCACCACTCATCTCATCCCTATCCCCCCATTACTTCTACAACAGAGGTGATGGGGGGGATAGGGATGAGATCAGTGGTGGGAGGATGGGATCAGTAAGAGGCACAGGTGGTGGTGGGAGAGGATGGCACTGCCACTGCAGCCACCCCCCTCAAGTACCACCACTGCCACCCCCCTCAAGTACCACAGCTGCCATCCCCCCTCAACTACCGCCGTTGCAACCCCCCTCAAAAAAAAGTATCAAAATCATGCTTTTTCGAGGGGGGGCCCTTTGTGATTTCTTGCACCGGGGCCCAGAGGTTTCTAGTTACGCCTCTGATGGTAGGTATGTATGCCCTAGATTCAGACTTTATGCAAATTCATACCACTAGGGGGAGTGCTGGGTGTCTTGCGGGGGAAGAGTTAATGTAAGCACAAGGCTGCACCTAGTTGTCAGACAGGGAACCTACGTGTGTAGTAAGCGGTCAAGCTGACCAGGATTTTTTTTTTTATGTTTCTTTTTGTTTTGCTGTTTTTCCCCTGTAAATAGTTTAAATAAACCGCACCTTTTGTTTTTGCAACTACAAACTCTGTCTGCTGTGCCTGTTTTTGTGTGGTGAACCCATCCAGGGGGTCACACACACCCGCTGCCGAGCTAACCCCCTCACAGTATATATATATATATATATATATATATATATATATATATATATATATATATATATATATATATTGTACAGGACGCCAAGGTTGGGTCCTGGACAGGTGCTATGTAGCACCAGTATTTGGGTTGTGGTTCCTTCAAGGGAATTGTGATAGTGTTCAGGGGGTCACCCAAAATGGGTGAGGAATTCCCGGCAGTGAGGCCTCGTACACACGACCGATTTTCTCGGCAAGAACCAGCAAGAAACTTGCTGGCAGAGAGGTCTTGCCGAGTAAATTGGTCGTGTGTACGCTGCTAGCGTGTTTCTCGTCGAGAAAACCGACAAGAAACCTCAACGAGAAAATAGAGAACCTGCTCTCTATTTTCTCATCGAGATTCTCCTCGGCGTGTTTCTCGACGAGAAAAGTGAGTGTGTGTACACTTACCTGTCCGCCCGGAAGCCCGCGCATGTTCGAAATGAATTTGACGCATGCGCGGTAGCTTCCTAGGCATACGTAGGGTATACCAAGATGGCGGCGACGGCATCGAATGTGACGAGCGCATGCTCGACGTAGTCGATGACGTCACCGCGTACACTCCTTTCAAAGAACCGCGGGTTCTTTGAAACGAGCGTGTGTACACTCGGCCGGGACAAGTTTCTTGTCCAAGAATCTCGTCGAAAAAAACGACATGTTTTTCTCAACGAGAATCTCGGCCGTGTGTACGAGGCCTGAGATTAATCCAGAGAAGACTGGCTCGCAGCCCTCTCTGTCTTGATAGAGAGTCATTTGGGGCCCGGAATTTCGGAGGCTCTGAAGTGATATTCGGGTGGGAAAGAGCCTGCACTCCTGACCACTTGGAGTCAGCCCACAGGGGGTTAAAGGCTTCTAGGAAACAGCTCATAAGACAGGAAGTGGTGCTAGAGGTAGAGAGGAGGAGTATGGGATTACACCTGTTGTGATGAGCTGTGTGTCTGCTGGAAGCTGCCAAGGACTTAACAAGGACTCTTGAAGTTTTGGGGCGAAGACCCTTCTACAAAAACTGTATGTCCCTTTTCTTTAATTTATTTTGTGCTGAAGACAAGCGGACTTTATTTTATGCTGAAGATAAGCAAACTTTGTTTTATAGTCTTCCTGTGTGCTGAATGAAGCTTTATTTTGTTTTTTTTACAAATAAAAGCCTTTCTTCAAGATCAAACAGTTTATGCACTTGGTCCCGTGGAGCTATAATTCCCCAAACTTTACAATATATATATATATATATATATATATATATGAAAAAATTACACTTTGCTATAATGTAAAGTAGTGAGTGTACAGCTTGTATAACAGTGTAAATTTCCTGCCCCCTCAAAATAACTCAACACACAGCCAGTAATGTGTAAACTGCTGGAAACAAAAGTGAGTACACCCATAAGTGAAAATTTCCAAATTGGGCCCAATTAGACATTTCCCTCCCCGGTGTCATGTGACTCATTAGTGTTACAAGGTCTCAGGCATGAATGGGGAGCAGGTGTGTTAAATTTGGTGTTATCGCTCTCACTCTCTCATACTGGTCACTGGAAGTTCAACATGGCACCTCATGGCAAAGAACTCTCTGAGGATCTGAAAAACAAAATTGTTGCTCTACATAAAGATGGCCTAGGCTATGAAAAGATTTTCAAGACCCTCAAACTGAGCTGCAGCATGGTGGCCAAGACCATACAGCGGTTTAACAGGACAGGTTCCACTCAGAACAGGCCTTGCCATGGTCGACCAAAAAAGTTGAGTGCACGTGCTTAGCGTCATATCCAGAGGTTGTCTTTGGGAAATAGACGTATGAGTGCTGCCATCATTGCTGCAGAGGTTGAAAGGTTGGGCTGTCAGCCTGTCAGTGTTCAGACCATATGCCGCACACTGCATCAAATTGGTCTGCAAGAAGGAAGCCCCTTCTAAAGATGATGCACAAGAAAGCTCGCAAACAGTTTGCTGAAGACAAGCAGAGTAAGGACATGGATTAATGGAACCATATCCTGTGGTCTGATAAAACCAAGATAAACGTATTTGGTTCAGATGTGTCAAGCGTGTGTGGCGGCAAGACAATTGTGTCTTGCCTACAGTCAAGCATTGTGGTGGGAGTGTCATGGTCTGGGGCTGCATGAGTGCTGTGGGAACTGGAGAGCTACAGTTCATTGAGGGAACCATAAATGTCAACATGTACTGTGACAGACTGAAGCAGAGTATGATCCCCTCCCTTTGGAGACTGGGCTGCATGGCAGTATTCCAACATGATAACGACCTCAAGCACACCTCCAAGACGAACACCGCCTTGCTAAAGAAGCTAAGGGTAAAGGTGATGGACTGACCAAACGTGTCTTCAGACCTAAACCCTATTGAGCATCTATGGGGCATCCTCAAACAGAAGGTGAAGGAGCGCAAGGTCTTTAACATCCAACAGCTCTGTGATTTCGTCATGGAGGAGTGGAAGAGGACTCCAGTGGCAACCTGTGAATCTCTGGTAAACTCCATGCCCAAGAGGATTAAGGCAGTGCTGGAAAATAATGGTCGCCACACAAAATATTGACACTTTGGGCCCAATTTGGACATTTTTACTTAGGGGTGTACTCACTTTTGTTGCCAGCGGTTTGGACATTAATGGCTGTGTGTTGAGTTATTTTGAGGGGAAAGCAAAATTACACTGTTATATAAGCTGTGTGCTCACTACTTTACATTGTAGCAAAGTGTAATTTCTTCAGTGTTGTCGCATGAAAAGATATAATAAAATATTTACAAAAATGTGAGGGGTAAACTCACTTCTGTGAGATACTGTATATATTGTGATATTGGGTTTATCTCAGTGATAGATGCATTTTTGTGCAGTGAGTCCACCTCAGACAGGCGTTATAGTTAAGGGCCTGGTAGCCCACATTTATTAAACGAAAAGAAAAAAAGCCCATTCGGGATTCCCATGCAGGGATTAATACTTAATTTAGCACTCATAAATGAAAAACATACCGAGCCACATGGCTCTCTTGTCAGCAGTTCCTCTGCTTGCTCCTAACAGACTTCTTGATTCCTTCCAGCCCCCTGGACTCACTGGCTTCCTTAGTCTCCCCAACTCCTAAATCTGTCCAGCCTTTCTTAGTGTGGGCATGGAATCCCCCTTACATGGGCTGCAGTCTCCCACAGGGCAGACAGTTTTCCTAACAGCAGCAAGCTTTTTACACTACACCTTCCAAATCCTCCTGCTCTCACCAGCCCCTCGTTATATGGGCTGTGTGCACCTGAGCACACACCCTGCTGGCTGTCCACAACACCCAAACACAGGGTTGGAGATCCTGTCCCACCCAAGACTCCTAGGGATCTCCAAACTACAGAGCCCCATCCGGAAATAGGAAACTCAAGAGAAAGCTGACTGAGCAGTTTTCTCCATTTAAAAATCTATCCTCTGTAGCCTTGCAGTCAGTAGACATACAAACTCTGTGTCCTTTTAAACCACATTTTCATGGAGACAGGGACTCTCACTATTACAATATATATATAGATATAGATATATATATCTGTAGCGGGGTGTTCCCCTTTAATGCAGAGAGACTACATTACCCAGAACCCCATTCGGCAATGTTCCGCCGCAGAGACTCATGGGAGGGGTTATAAAAGGAGGAGGCGAGGCTGGGCTCGGCCTCTTTGGGACACGAGACTACACAGACTGGTCCTCCTGTGCGGATGTGTCGGAGTGCAAGGCCTGAAGCCTGAGGCCTTGCTCAGCACCAAAGAGCCTTCCACCCCCTCTGGGAGCCTGGGTGGCATCTGACTTTGCTCAGCTACAGCCTTGTTGGATCGGGGACCTGATCGCTGGAGAGACTGAGTGTGTGTGTGGCACAGTCGGTGGAAGTTTCCCGGACTGAGACCGTAGTCCGGGCGGGTGAGAGGGCATACGCCCAAACGATATACTGTTACTACATATAGGCCTATAGACTGTCGTGGCCCACCAGTTGTTCCTGATACCCTTAATGAAGAGCCGTACCATAGCTGAACTTACAGTTCGTATAGCCAAGTTCCCACCCATCTTTACCTACCCCATTGGATTACAAAGTTTGTACTCTGTTAATGTGCACCACCGTTAAAGATCTGCCGGTGAAGAAAAAAAGGACTAAGTTATAGATCTCAGAACCAGGCCTGGTGGGGTTTCTAATGTGTTTTTGGGTTACTGCGCCATAGGGCACTTAACTAACGGCCGCCCGTGTGGCGCACTTGTTGCATGTCAGCTCTTTAGTGTGTTAGCGTTGCAGGGCTCTGCATTACCAATGATTATTCTGTAAAATGTGATTACTGTTATATCTTTCTTACCAAGAGCTTAAGTAAAACCTTATACTTATTTAAATTTAGTACTGTCTCAATGCTCAGTTATTCGTAAAGTATAAGATATACAATTTACTGTCAATACTAGCTGTGCCAGTAGGGGGTAGAACCTATTGCCGGGGGTTGGCGGAGCTGCCATCAGGGCCCAAACTAAATCTGTGGCCTTCTTAGTTGGAGGTATCGCTACACGTGGGGGTTCTCGTCCGGGATCCTGATGCAGCAAGTGAACGCCAGAGGTGCCGGCATGGACCCCATGGATCCACGAGCGGTAGAAGAGTGGTGCAAAGCCGCTAACACAGAGCCAAAACAGTCGATAGCCATTAGCCTCCCTGGGGAGAAATGGTCGAGTGAGGCGGTAGAGGAATTAATGAAATCAGTGACCCCAGATGGGTGATGGACATAAAGACAGACCCAGACATCTCATATCAATATGCATTAGTTGAATACTGGGTCGGGATGCCAGAGGCCTGTAGGCGCAAGTGTGTGCGGACGCCAGACAACAGAACATATAGGTTGGCGCACGCAGTAACTGTAGAGAAGGAACCATCACCAACGGGATCACCGCAGGCTGCGGCTCGTACCCCACCGGAAAAAGGGGACAGGGCGACGCCCCCGGTGGCGCCTGCACCTGCCACTGTTATATCACCAGAACTGATAAATGCAATAGGGGATCTGCTAGCTAAATGTCAGAAGACAAGTACGGTGCATGTAGAAACCAGCTACCGGAGACTAAAAATATTCTCAGGGAAGCTCCCTGTCCCCGCAGGGGAAGAAGACTTTGACACCTGGGTGGAGCAGGCATTGCAGGCAGTAGAGGCATGGGAGGTGCCTGAAGCACAGAAGAGGCAGCGAGTGATAGAAAGCCTTAAAGGTGCAGCAGCAGAAGCAGTGAAAAGTTTTCGGTTTGGGAATGCAGGTTGCACGGCTCAAGACTGTCTAGCCATGCTACAGGAAGAGTTTGGTCAATTGGAAAAGGTGACTGAGATGGTCTACCAGTTTGAACATACTTTCCAACAACCGGAGGAGAAACTTTCCGAGCATGTTAGAAGACTGAACAGGTTGTTGTGCAAGATTGTGTTGAAGAAGGGGATGAGGCCCCAAGACACAGATGCGGCAAGAATGAAGCAAGTCTTAAAGGGAGCACTGCGCTCGGATCCAGTATGGTTGCACCTGAAAACCTCAGGAGGAGGAACGTTGGCGACTTATGCTGACTTGATAAAAATCATCAGAGATGAGGAGGCACTGCAACAGGACCAGCAGTTGATTAGGACAAATGTTGTACCCGCACAGGTGCTAGTCAATCCAGTAATGACCCCTGAAAGAGATTCGGAGATAGACACCTTGAAAGCTCAAATGTCCAAGGTGTTAGAGATGTTGACCTCTCTGATGGAAAAAGACAGAGGGTCCCAAGAGAGAAGTACCAAGGAAGGAATTATTCCCAGTTGCCTCAGCACCCGCATCTTTACAAGAATGGGGAGATATCGTCTGCTTTAACTGTGGAGGAATTGGACATATTGCGGCTACATGCTCCAGTCCCAAAAAGAAGAAAATAGACAACCGCAAGCCGGCGGGAAACTTCAGAGGGCCCCGGTGAAGGAGTCAACCGGGTGCCCATCACCTTCAGTGAGCTCCAAGCTGAAAGCAAAGCAGAAAACAACAGGAGATAAAACGCCTCGGGGGAAACACAACATTCCTCAACAGAGATACAGCCCAGAGAAAGGGGGTAAGACCCCTCAGAAGAGGCACAGCACTCCCCAGAGGGGGTGCACACCTAAGAAAAACAATAGTATCCCTCAACGGGTCCCTACACCCAGTAAAGGGGGGGAGTCAATGCATACCAGACTCAAGAAAGACTGAAGTCCAAAGGGGATTGGACGAGAGGAGGTTCAAAGGGGAAAAGTCTGAAGAAAGCGACCCCTGCCGGGCCTTACCCGGAGAAGCTGGTAGGCCCATCTCCTATAGTGTCCATTCAAGTAGAGGGAGTCTACACCAGAGCAATCTTGGATACTGGGGCGCAAGTAACCCTGCTATACAGAGACTTTTACGATAAGTACTTGAGTCACCTACCCATCCGGAAAATAGAGGGACTAGAGATATGTGGGATTGAAACCAGAACTTCCCCTACAATGGCTATCTGCCTGTCAGAATGACCTTTGACCCATCTGTGGCTGGAAAAGCCGAAGTGTTTGACACCCTGGCAGTTGTGTGCCCTCGGCCACCAGGAGCCAACAAGAGTTCCCTGATAATAGGGACAAACACGGACCTGGTCCGAAGACTTCTGACCCCTCTAGTGAAAGAGAAAGGGGCAGCGGTCACCAAGATCCACCCCATGCTGAAGACAGCTTACCAAAGGCTGGTCTTAGAGCAGAAGACCCCAGGAGAGGGGATAGGGAAGGTGTGGAGACTTGGAAGAGGAGGGATAGTGCTGCAGCCCGGCGAAGTAACCTGTCTCAGAGGCACTGTGAAGCTTACTTGGGAGCAGCCTGGACCCTTTGTCATGTTTGAATCTGATCCAAGAGAAGGGTCCCACGGTCTGGAAGTGATACCAGAAGTGATTCCGCTGAAGGCCCTAAAGAAGGCCCATTGTAGAGTCCCAGTGAGTGTTAGGAACGGATGGCCCCATGGAGGTCCCAGCCAGGATGCTGCTAGGCCAGGTGAGCCCTGCTGCCCCTGTCAACCTGTCAGAGGTGGGCGAAGGAGGAGATGCTTGGGAGAAGATATCCATGGAAAACCCGAATCTGCCCAGGGCTTGGAAAGAGAGAGCCAAGGACCAGCTGAACAGATGGGAGAAGATCTTCTCTAAAGATGAGTTCGATGTAGGGTGTGCAAGGAGTGCCACCCATCGGATCCGCCTCCAGGAAGATAAGCCCTTCAGAGAGAGAGTCAGGCGGGTCCCCCTAGCAGATCTGGAGGATCTAAGGGAACAACTCTCAGAACTCAAGAGGACTGGAGTGATACGGGAATCTAGAAGCCCCTATGCATCCCCGATAGTGGTGGTCAGGAAGAAGAATGGGTCATTGAGGCTCTGTATCGACTACAGGACTCTCAACAGGAGAACCATACCCGACCAGTATACCACTCCAAGGATAGAGGATTCCCTACAGAGCTTGTCTGGGGCCAAGTGGTTCAGCGTTATGGATCTCAAAAGCAGGTACTATCAGATCCCCATGCACCCAGAAGACAAGGAGAAGACAGCCTTCATAACCCCAGTGGGGTTCTTTGAATTCGACCGGATGCCCCAAGGTCTGTCTGGAGCCCCAGCTACTTTCCAGCGTCTCATGGAGAAGACTGTAGGAGACATGAACATTATTGAAGTCCTTGTATACCTGGGCGATGTCATAGTCTTTGGAAGAACCCTGGAGGAACATGGGGAGAGGCTGGAAAAAGTCTTGAGGAGACTCAGTGAGGAGGGACTCAAACTTTCACCTGAAAAGTGTCGGTTCTACCAGTCTTCTGTGAACTATCTGAGGCACATAGTGTCCGAAGAAGGGGTGGCCACAGACCCCGAGAAATTGGAGGCAGTTACCTCCTGGCCACGGCCCACCACAGTAACAGAACTCAGATCCTTCTTGGGTTTCTGCTCCTACTATAGGAGGTTTGTGGAGGGATTCGCCCGAATTGCTAGACCATTGAATGAACTGCTCAAGACTGAGGGAGAAGAGGATGACTCAGGGCCCAGGAAGCCGGGAGAGTCCATCAGAGATCAGTGGAATCAGAAGTGTGAAGAGGCCTTCCAGGCCTTGAAGAAGAGCCTGACCACTGCTCCAGTCTAGGCCTACGCAGACCCAACCAAACCCTATGAACTACACGTAGATGCTAGTCATGACGGTCTGGGAGGAGTACTTTATCAAGAACACGAAGGGCAACAACGGCCTGTTGCCTATGTGAGCAGGAGCCTGACCCCCTCTGAGAAGAACTACCCCACTCACAAGCTGGAGTTCCTGGCCCTTAAGTGGGCGGTAGTAGACAAGCTCAAAGACTACATGTATGGGGCGGAGTTCACTGTGAAGACCGACAACAACCCCCTTACCTACCTTTTCACCACGGCCAAGCTGGACGCCACTGGACATAGGTGGCTGGCCGCACTGTCTGGATTCAACTTCAGCCTAAAGTATAGGCCAGGGGCTGGGAATAGAGACGCAGACGCTCTGTCCAGGAGATCTCATGCCCCCACCAGTGATGTAGAAGATTGGACCCAAGTGGCACCGGACGGGGTGCGGGCCCTTTGTCAAGGAGCTGAATTCCAGGCCAGAGGAGGCTCCAGAGCAGAAGAAATAGGAGTTACCATGGTGGGAGTCCCAAAACACTACTGTGGAGTGACTCAATTGGATGAAGACAACCTGCCGAGATTGTCCAAGAAGGAGTTGAGGAGTGACCAATTGGAAGGCCCCATGGGGAGATTGGTCCTGGAGGCCCTGGAGAATCAGGATCCAAACAAATTCCTGCGTCATCCCTCAAAGGAAGCTCGCCTGTTGAGGAAAGAATGGGACAGGTTGCAGGTACATCAGGGAGTGGTCTATCGAAGGGGCCCCTCTGATGACTCAGAAGATAAGTGGCAACTGTTCCTCCCAGAGAAACATTGAGAGACTGTTCTGATTGCCCTGCATGACAATCATGGCCATCTTTGGGGCTGAAAGGACCTTTCAACTTGTCAGAAGTCGGTTCTATTGGCCCTGCATGAGGGCAGAGGTAGAAGAGTACTGCCACTCATGTGCACGATGCATCCAGAGGAAGACTTTACCCCATCAAGCTGCCCCAATGGGCCATCTACAAAGTCAAGGCCCAATGGATCTGGTATGCATTGACTTTCTCTGCCTTGAACCCGACCTGAGTGGACTAGGAAATGTTCTGGTGATAACCGACCATTTCACCCGGTATGCCCAAGCTTTCCCAACCAAAGATCAGAAGGCCTCCACCGTAGCCAAGGTACTTATGGAGAAGTACTTTGTCCATTATGGGCTGCCACAGCGACTTCATTCAGATCAAGGAAGGGACTTTGAGAGTAAACTGATCCGGAAACTCCTGGATTTGTTGGGAATCAAGAAGACTCAAACTACACCTTACCACCCACAAGGAGATGCTCAGCCGGAAAGGTTTAACCGAACCTTGCTCAACATGTTGGGGACTCTGGAAAGTGAGAAAAAGCAACATTGGAGCAAACATATAGCAGCCCTAGTACATGCTTACAACTGCACCATCAGTGATGCTACAGGCTACTCCCCATATCGACTCATGTTTGGGAGAGAAGCGAGACTACCTGTGGACTTGGCCTTTGGCACCTCTCTGGACCATTCCTCAGCCACATCCCACAAAGGATATGTGGACAGGCTCAGACACAGCCTGAAAGTAGCCTATGAACAAGCTCAAGCGGCCTCAGATCAAAGGGGAGCTCGAAACAAAAGAAACTTCGACTTGAAGGTCCGGGTACAAGACCTACAGCCCGGGGATCGAGTACTGTTACGCAATCTGGGGGTCCCTGGGAAGCACAAACTTGCAGATAGATGGAGATCTGAACCTTATGTCATCTGTAGGAAGTTGCCGGGCCTGCCTGCCTACAAGTTGAAGCTGGAAGGAAAGGTGGGCCCTCTGAAGACGTGGCATCGAAACCACCTGCTCCCTCTTGCTGAGGCAGTTAGAATACCTCCCGTGGGAGACTCCCCTGAACCGGCCTCTATCCTGGATACTCCTAGGCCGAACACTCGGTCGCAGGCCTCCCGAGCTGAAGATGGAGAGGCCTCTCAACTTAGTGGAAATGAGGATGGAGAACTTAATTGGCTGTGGCCTTCCCCAACTCCAGGAACTTCTACCATAGACCTTCCAACCACTGAAGACACCACAGATGAAACACTAAACCCAGAAGCCACAGAGTTCATCCCCTCTAGTACTTCAGCAGATTACTGGGAAGATGCCCATGATGGTTGCTCAGAGGAAGAGGAGCCTGTGGCACCAGAGCCAGAAATCCCAAGAGAGCAAAGGGCTCAAAGAGTCATCCGGCCTCCTAAGAAGCTGACCTACCCACAAATGGGGAATAGCTCAGAGGATTCTGTAGTTACCGCTAGGAGGAATGCTGAAAATCCGGATCCCTCCACTTACCATTTAGTGGAGGGCAACCCCAGCTCACTCTCTGGCACAGCTAGGCAGGCCACCCATGATAATGTGACCTGTGGGCAAGGGAATTCTACTCCTCAGTTTTGGTGGGAATTCCCTATGCCAACATCGTTTGTAGAATTGTCTAGAGTTGTACATAGTCTTTGTTAAGGTTTATCTTTGGGGACCAAAGAGTTCAAGTGGGGGGAGTGTGTAGCGGGGTGTTCCCCTTTAATGCAGAGAGACTACATTACCCAGAACCCCATTCGGCAATGAGACTCATGGGAGGGGTTATAAAAGGAGGAGGCGAGGCTGGGCTCGGCCTCTTTGGGACACGAGACTACACAGACTGGTCCTCCTGTGCGGATGTGTCGGAGTGCAAGGCCTGAAGCCTGAGGCCTTGCTCAGCACCAAAGAGCCTTCCACCCCCTCTGCGAGCCTGGGTGGCATCTGACTTTGCTCAGCTACAGCCTTGTTGGATCGGGGACCCGATCGCTGGAGAGACTGAGTGTGTGTGTGGCACAGTCGGTGGAAGTTTCCCGGACTGAGACCGTAGTCCGGGCGGGTGAGAGGGCATACGCCCAATCGATATACTGTTACTACATATAGGCCTATAGACTGTCGTGGCCCACCAGTTGTTCCTGATACCCTTATTGAAGAACCGTACCATAGCTGAACTTACAGTTCGTATAGCCAAGTTCCCACCCATCTTTACCTACCCCATTGGATTACAAAGTTTGTGCTCTGTTAATGTGCACCACCGTTAAAGATCTGCCGGTGAAGAAAAAAAGGACTAAGTTATAGATCTCAGAACCAGGCCTGGTGGGGTTTCTAATGTGTTTTGGGTTACTGCGCCATAGGGCACTTAACTAACGGTCACCCGTGTGGCGCACTTGTTGCATGTCAGCTCTTTAGTGTGTTAGCGTTGCAGGGCTCTGCATTACCAATGATTATTCTGTAAACTGTGATTACTGTTATATCTTTCTTACCAAGAGCTTAAGTAAAACCTTATACTTATTTAAATTTAGTATTGTCTCAATGCTCAGTTATTCGTAAAGTATAAGATATACAATTTACTGTCAATACTAGCTGTGCCAGTAGGGGGTAGAGCCTATTGCCGGGGGTTGGCGGAGCTGCCATCAGGGCCCAAACTAAATCTGCGGCCTTCTTAGTTGGAGGTATCGCTACATATCTATATATCTATATATATATCTATATATATATGATGCTAATTTGTAGCAAAACGTACGTCGGGAGGCAGACGTGCTGACGTCATCGCTGCGGACGGGAGACTGCATGCCGGCCGGCTCTCCTTTTGTTTTATACAAGTTTTTATCTACTGTGAGGGGGTTAGCTCGGCAGCGGGTGTGTGTGACCCCCGGGATGGGCTCCCCACACAAAACAGGCCCAGCAAACGGAGGTTGTGGTTTTCAAAATCAAAAAAGGTGCGGTTTATTTTCTATTTACAGTGACAAAACACAGCAAAGCAAAAGAAACATAACCAAAATAAATCCTGGTCAAGTTGACCTCTGACTAAACATACAGGTTTCCTAACTAACAACTGGGATCAGCCTAGTGCTGTCCTAGTCCCTAAGTCCCTGGTTTTAAATGTCCAAGCAAATAGCCACACAGGCTTTTTCTCACCGCACAGGGGTTCACTCTCCCTAGACAGTCCACACAGGTCTGGTTCCAGGCATGAGCTAACATCTAATGAAGCTGGGAGTTCTTATAGAGGCCTAAATGAGCTGACAAGCTTCAGCTGGCCTCATCAACTCCCTGTCTGTACGACGCCCAGCCCTCTCCCTAGAGGTATGAGTCATCCATGAGCCCACTAGCCTTATACAACTCTCCACCTAGTTGTATAAGTCGGCGTAAAGCCTGAATCTGGGCGAAATATATCTACCCCCCTGGATGCAACCAGGTGACTTTACCTTCCTGCTGTCACATACCCCCCCCTCTTGTTTTAACCTCGGGGTTGGAACACCAGCAATCAGGCATTCATGTACTCGAGACAAAGCATCCACATTCCCCATTTGAACGCCAGGGCGATGCTTTACTGTGAAGTTGAATTCCTGGAGGGCCAGGAACCACCTATTCACTCTTCTATTTGTTTCCTTGTTTTGAGCCATCCACTTTAACGGAGCGTGATCCGTAACCATGTCAAAGTGCCTACCTAGCAGGTAGTACCGAAGGGAATCTAGAGCCCACTTCACCGCTAAACACTCCTTTTCAACGGTGGCGTAATTTACCTCATGGGACTTCAACTTCCTGCTGAGGTAAATGACTGGGTGCTCTTCCCCGTTCCAGACCTGGGACAATACTGCTCCTAACCCCACATCTGACGCATCACTTTGTACGACAAAGTCTTTAGAGAAGTCGGGTGAGTACAACACTGGCTGGCTACATAAGGCTTGTTTCAAGAATTGGAATGCTGCCTCAGCCTCGGGGGTCCATTTAATCATGACCGACCCTTTCCCCTTCGTCAGGTTGGTTAGGGGCACAGCCTTAGAAGCAAAGTGGGGAATGAATCGCCGATAATACCCAGCGATTCCCAGAAAGGCTCGTACCTGCTTCTTGCTGTTGGGACGTGGCCAACTCTGGATGGCCTCGACTTTGTTGAGTTGGGGTTTTATTACTCCCCTCCCAATGGTGTACCCAAGATATTTGGCCTCCTCCTGCCCAATGGTACACTTCTTGGGGTTAGCCGTAAACCCCGCTTCCCGAACAGAGTCCAGGACTGCTTGCACTTTTGGCAGATGTGAGGCCCAATATGTGCTATGGACAATTACGTCATCCAGGTAAGCCGCAGCATACTTCCGATGGGGCCTCAGCATCTGGTCCATTTTCCGCTGGAATGTGGCCGGCGCATTCTGTAACCCGAACGGCATTCTTTTATATTGGAACGCCCCGTCTGGGGTTACAAATGCGGTTTTCTCTTTGGCCGACTTGGCCAGGGGGATTTGCCAATACCCTTTTGTGAGGTCAAGAGTCGTCATGTATCGGGCTGTTCCCAGCCGGTCGATCAACTCATCTATACGTGGCATGGGGTAGGTGTCAAATTTTGTAACTTTGTTCAACTGACGAAAATCGTTACAAAATCGCCAGCTCCCATCCGGTTTAGGCACCAACACGATGGGACTAGACCAATCACTTTGGGACTCCTCTATCACCCCTAAGTTCAGCATTTTCTGTACTTCCTCCCGTATTGCCTCCCGTCGAGCCTCTGGGATCCGATAGGGTTTTAACTTCACCCTTTCACCGGGCGGGGTAATGATGTCATGCTCTACCCCAGATGTTTGTCCCGGCAGCTCAGAGAATACCTCCTTGTTGCGAAGCACAAACTCCTTAACCTCCTGTTGTTGGGGTTGTGACAAGGTGGCTGCTATTCCAACCTCAGGAATCACGCAACCAGTTTGAGCTGGTGACCAAGTGTCTGCGACTAGGGACTCTCTATCCCTCCAGGCTTTCAACAGATTAACGTGATAGATCTGTTCGGGCTTTCGCCTTCCTGGTTGTCTGACCTTGTAATTCACTTCGCTCACTTTTTCCATTATCTCGTAGGGGCCTTGCCATTTGGCAAGGAATTTACTTTCAACCGTAGGGACAAGTACCAATATCCTATCCCCCGGGGAAAAGGTACGGGTCTTGGCTCCACGGTTGTACACTCTCTGCTGTGCCAACTGCGCTTGGGCCAAATGTTCCTTCACGATGGGCATTACCTGTGCAATTCGATCTTGCATCAGGGCGACATGCTCAATCACACTCCTGTGGGGAGAACTCTCACTTTCCCAAGTTTCCTTGGCAATATCCAACAGCCCTCTTGGGTGTCTCCCATACAGTAACTCAAAGGGGGAGAATCCCGTAGAGGATTGGGGCACCTCCCTAATAGCAAACATCAAATAAGGAAGTAAACAGTCCCAATCCTTTCCATCTCTATCCACCACTTTCTTCAACATTTGTTTTAGGGTTTTGTTGAATCTTTCAACCAGCCCATCGGTTTGGGGGTGATACACAGACGTACGCAATTGCGTCACTTTGAACAATTTACACAGCTCTTTCATAACCCGGGACATAAAGGGTGTACCTTGGTCCGTAAGCAGTTCTTTACAAATACCCACCCGGCTAAAAACAAGAGATAGCTCTTTGGCTATGGTTTTGGCCGAGGTATTTCGGAGAGGGATCGCTTCTGGATAACGGGTGGCATAGTCCATTATAACTAATATGTACTGGTGCCCCCTAGCGGACTTGATTATAGGACCTACCAAATCCATGGCGATCCTCTCAAACGGGACCTCAATGATGGGTAGAGGGACCAGCGGGCTACGGAAATGTGGCATCGGGGCCAACCTCTGACACACAGGGCAGGAGGAACAATAATTTTCTACGTCCTTCATCACCCCCGGCCAATAGAATCTCTGTAATACCCTCTCTCGGGTTTTCTCTGTCCCCAGATGACCTCCAAGAATGTGCCCATGGGCCAACTCCAACACCAACTTCCTGTAAGGTTTGGGCACCACAAGCTGCTCAACGGTTTCTTCTGCCCTTTTTGCCACCCGATACAGTAGGTCCTTCTCTACGCTGAAGTATGGGTAAGTGCAGGTATTATCTGGGTTCACTAACTCGCCATCTATTTTCACTACGTTTTCCCGTGCCTTTATTAGGGCGGGGTCTTTCAACTGTTCTGTGGCAAAGTTTTCCCTGTGAACCTCAAGATCAGAAAACTCCACAGACGGTAGGTTTTCGTCTGAGGAGGTGGGCTCCTCTCCAGTTTCTTGAGTCTCCCCTGCCAATACTGATAAGGGAAATTCCGGAGAGTCCTCACCACTCTCAGGGGAGTTCTGGCTATCACATTCCTGGTACATAGGGGCACCAGTGAGGGGCTCAGGATCATCCCACAGTTCCCAGAACTTCGGAAAATCCCTTCCCACAATGGCGTCATGCGGTAACTGAGATACTAAGCCCACTGGATGAGAGAGGGTACCTTTGGGGGTCTCGAAACACACTGTAGTCACTGGATACTCTCGGGTGTCCCCATGCACACAAATAACAGCTACCTTGCTATTCCCAGAGACCTCTGTTTTAACTAACTCAGCCTTTATCAGGGTCACAAGGCTACCTGAATCCAGCAATACCACAACATTTCTACCATTAACACACATTTTGCATAAATGTTTCTCAGTTCCTCGAATGGCAGTGCATGCGACTGTCGCACACAGCGACTGACGTCTGCCCGTCAGAAAGTCACACTGCATGGGTTCCTCCACAACCGGGCAATTGGCTGCAATATGTCCCGCTTGCCGGCAGCGGTAGCAAACGATCCTTCTTGCCGCCTCTTGAGCCGCTGATTTCCCAGGCTGTTCTCGCCAAACTTGGGGTAGAGCTCCCACCCTCTCACTCTCTCCACCCTTACCCCTTGGAATCCTCTTATCCGCCCCTGGGGATGGTCTGGTCTTAGGGTGGAAAGTCCGAGTGTCTCTGGAAGAGGCCGTCAGGTTCTCTGTAGCCAAGTATTTCTCCACACGATCCACAAGACCATCGGCCGTCTCTGGGTCTCCATGGCTTACCCACTTTTGGATGGCAGTAGGAAGAGCTCTCAAAAACCGATCCATTACAACACGTTCCACAATCTTTGGTGCGGACAAAGTCTCTGGCTGTAGCCACTTTCTGCTCAGGTGAATGAGATCATACATTTGAGACCTGGGGGGTTTTCCAAGCTGGAAAGTCCAGTTATGCACACGCTGAGCCCGGACAGCCTGGGTGACACCCAGCCTTGCCAATATTTCAGCTTTTAGCATCACATAGTCTTTTGCTTGGTTAGGCTCTAGGTCATAGTAAGCTTTCTGCGATTCACCAGTTAACAGAGGAGCCACCAGTCCAGCCCACTGCTCCTCAGGCCACTTTTCTCTTTCAGCGGTCCTTTCAAATGTGGTCAAAAATACCTCTGGATCATCCTCTCCAGTCATTTTTGTCAATAAACGACTCACCCCAAAGGACGCGGTATTAGTGGGACGGCTTTCCTCACTGGTCTGCGGACGTTGCTGCATTACTGCTTCCATCTGTTGTTGTAGTCTCTGCTCTTGCTTCTGCAACAGGTCTATGAAGCGGGCCTCAGATTGCTGCTGGGCTCGTTGCTGAGCCTCCAGACTCTGTTGCAAAGTTGCGTTTGTCTGCTGCTGGGCTGCAAGGCTCCTTTGCAAACCTGCATTTGTCTGCTGTTGATTGGCATTTGCTAGAGCCAGCTGCTTCAGTATCTCCTCCATGCTGGCTTAAAAAAAACTGCCCGCATTCTCCACCAACTGTGAGGGGGTTAGCTCGGCAGCGGGTGTGTGTGACCCCCGGGATGGGCTCCCCACACAAAACAGGCCCAGCAAACGGAGGTTGTGGTTTTCAAAATCAAAAAAGGTGCGGTTTATTTTCTATTTACAGTGACAAAACACAGCAAAGCAAAAGAAACATAACCAAAATAAATCCTGGTCAAGTTGACCTCTGACTAAACATACAGGTTTCCTAACTAACAACTGGGATCAGCCTAGTGCTGTCCTAGTCCCTAAGTCCCTGGTTTTAAATGTCCAAGCAAATAGCCACACAGGCTTTTTCTCACCGCACAGGGGTTCACTCTCCCTAGACAGTCCACACAGGTCTGGTTCCAGGCATGAGCTAACATCTAATGAAGCTGGGAGTTCTTATAGAGGCCTAAATGAGCTGACAAGCTTCAGCTGGCCTCATCAACTCCCTGTCTGTACGACGCCCAGCCCTCTCCCTAGAGGTATGAGTCATCCATGAGCCCACTAGCCTTATACAACTCTCCACCTAGTTGTATAAGTCGGCGTAAAGCCTGAATCTGGGCGAAATATATCTACCCCCCTGGATGCAACCAGGTGACTTTACCTTCCTGCTGTCACACTACATTGATGTAAGTTGCCACTTTTGCAATTAAATAAATTGTTTATTGGACGTTACACACTATGTGAGTTTTTTTTCTCTTTGGGTATTGATCTTGCTTCCTGTGACCGCCGAGTCACTGCGCTCATCTGCCTGAAGTGTTCACCTGCCTGGATAGGATTTCTCTGTATGACCAAGAGATTCATGTTTTATGGGCTTGTATTCCGCTTGCCTCTGGTAAGCACATCATAATATTGGTGGTGGTGCACGTGTGCTTATTGGTGCCAATCTTGAGGTTCACCCCTTTTCTTCCACTTGATTCATTCGTTTACATGAAGATTGGATTTTACACTCACCTTTATGGACTAATATTGTTGCACTAAATATTTATTCAGAAATCCTCGTCCTGTACCCCGGCTGGCATGCTGACTTCACCACCAGGGATGAGCCGAACACCCCCCTGTTCGGTTCGCACCAGAACCTGCGAACAGACAGAATGTTCGCGTGAACTTTAGAACCCTATTAAATACAATGGACTCGAAAGTTCGAAATCTAAAGTGCTAATTATAAAGGCCAATATGCAAGTTATTGTCCTAAAAAGTGTTTGGGGACCCGGGTCCAGCCCCAGGGGACATGTATCAATGCAAAAAAAAGTTTTAAAAATGTCAGTTTTTTCGGGAGCAGTGATTTTAATAATGCTTAAAATGAAAAAATAAAAGTGAAATTTTCCTTTAAATTTCGTACCTGGGGGGGGGGGGGTGTGTATAATATGCATGTAAAGTTGCGCTTGTTTCCCGTGCCTAGAACTGTCCCTGCACAAAATGTCATTTCTGAAGGATTGGCGGAGCGGACCTGATAGGAAACTTTAGAAGGGGCGGGTCTATATATTTAATAGACTGCGGAGGAAGTTTCCCATCAGTTCCGCTCAGGCTCAGCCAATGACGGACAGCGCTGGACATCGGATCGCCGTGGTACACTGGATTTCATCGCTGGAATGTTTTTTTATTTTTTTATTTTTTTAATAAAGGACTTTTCCAAGGTGTTTGTGTGTTTTTTTACATTTTTTTACACTTTCTTTGTGAAATGGTAGGGGTACAATGTACCCCCTTACCAATTCACATAGAGGGGGCCGGGATCTGGGGGTCCCCTTTGTTAAAGGGGTCTTCCAGATTCCGATAAGCCCCCTGCCCGCAGACCCCCACAACCACCGGGCAAGGGTTGTGGGGATGAGGCCCTTGTCCCCATCAACATGGGGACATCCTCCCCATGTTGAGGGCATGTGGCCTGGTACGGTTCAGGAGGGGGGGTGCTCTCTCATCCCCCCTCTTTTCCTGCGGCCTGCCAGGTTGTGTGCTCGGATAAGGGTCTGGTATGGATTTTTGGGGGGACTCCACGCCATTTTTTTTATTTGGGGTGGAGTTCCCCTTAAAATCCATGCCAGACCTGGAGGGCCTGGTATGGATATTTGGGGGGAACTGCACGCATTTTTTTTTTCAATTTGCGGCGGGGTTCCCCTTAATATCTATACCAGACCTGAAGGGCCTGGTGATTGAATTTGGGGGTACCCCCACGCTTTATTTTTATTTTTTATCAATTACTTTTCTATGTATTGCCGGGAGCCGACAATTCATTAATAGCTGTGAGTGAGTTTTAAACTACTTTTTTTCCTTCAGAAATTAAATTTTGTGCAGGGACAGTTCTAAGCACGGGAAACAAGCGTGACTTTACATGCATATTATACACACCCCACCAGATACGAAATTTAAAGGAATATTTCACTTTTATTGTTTCACTTTAAGCATTATTAAAATCACTGCTCCCAAAAAAACGTCAGTTTTTAAAACTTTTTTTTGCATTGATACATGTCCCCTGGGGCAGGACCCGGGTCCCCAAACACTTTTTATGACAATAACTTGCATATAAGCCTTTATAATTAGCACTTTAGATTTCTCCCATAGACTTTTTGACTTTTCCGCGAACACCCCAAATTGTTCGCTGTTCGGCGAACGGGTGAACAGGCAATGTTCGAGTCGAACATGAGTTCGACTCGAACTCGAAGCTCATCACTAATCACCACTATGTCCTCCAACCTGACGTACGTTTTGTCTCAATAGACTTTGTCTCCATTGCCCCTGTGACGAAGTCTATTGAGGTGAACTGTATGTTGGGTTGGAGGACAGTGATGCCAGCATGCTCGATAATTTCTAGACATTTGTACTGGCGAAAAATTCATTTTTTTTCAGTTTTCATTTTATTCGCCTTTTTTTCGGATCATTCGTTATGATCGATATTCACTATTTAAAAAAAAATCATGAACTTCGGATAAATTTTAATTTGTTACGTTACATTTGGATAGATGCCGTATTCATTATTCCGATAATTATTAACTTCGGATAAATTTAAATTTATTACGTTCAATTCATTTAGATGCGGTATTCGTTATTTCGATAATTCGTAATAATTAGAAAGAATGAAAATCCGAAATTCAAAAATTCGAAAATTCTAAACAACAAAAATCCAAAAATAAGAACGAAAATCAGAAAATTTGAAAGAATGAAAATTAGAAAATAAGAACTATAATCCGTAAATTCGAAAATTCAAAATAACAAAAAAACATTTGTATAATTACTATTATAATTAAAATCTTAAGTTTATTAACCACTTGCCAACCAGTGCATGACGATATACGTCGACACAATGGCACGGCTGGGCAGATGGGCATACAGGTACGTCCACTTTCATATGCGGCATTGTGGGCGCCCACCGCAAGCTCTGTGATTTCGACCGCGGGTCCCGTGGATTCAATGTCTGCGAGGATACCCGCGATCGTCTCACGGAGAGGAAGAACGGGGAAATGCTGATGTAAACAAGCATTTCCTCATTCTTGCTAGTGACAGGACACTGACCACAGCTCCCTGTAATCGGGAGCGGTGATCAGTGTCATGTCACACGTAGCCCATCCATCTCCCCCACAGTTAGAACACATCCCTAGGACACACTTAACCCCTTCAGCGCCCCCTACTGGTTAACCCCTTCACTGCCAGTGTAATTTTACAGTAATCAGTAATCAGTGCATTTTTATAGCACTGATCGCTGTATCAATGACAATGGCCCCAAAATGGCATCAAAAGTGTCCAATGTGTCCACCATAATGTCGCAGTCATGATAAAAATCGCTGATCGCCGCCATTACTAGTAAAAAAATTAAAATATTAATAAAAATGCCATAAAACTAACCCCTATTTTGTAGACACTATAACTTTTGCGCAAACCAATCAATAAACGCTTATTGCAATTTTTTTTACCAAAAATATGTAGAACAATACGTATCGGCCTAAACTGAGGAAAAAAATATTTTTTATATATATTTTTGGGGGATATTTATTATAGCAAAAAGTAAAAAATATTTCTTTTTTTTCAAAATTGTTGCTCTATTTTTGTTTATAGCGCAAAAAATAAAAACCGCAGAGGTGATCAAATACCACCAAAAGAAAGCTCTATTTGGGGGTAAAAAAGGACGTCAATTTTGTTTGGGAGCCACGTCGCACGGCCACGCAATTGTCAGTTAAAGCGACGCAGTGCCGAATCACAAAAAGTGCTCTGGTCTTTGGCCAGCCAAATGGTCCGGGGCTTAAGTGGTTAACCATTACTATAGTTGTTTTTATTATTATTAATTAATAATAAATAATTTTAATAATAATCATAATAATAATAAAAACTATAATATTGGTTATAAGCTATTAGGAGGCAGCTCAGACAAGCCTTCTGGATTGGAATTAAATTTCATTGCTTGCTATAGAGTGGTGCGCTGGAAGCACCTTCAAAGTGTGAATACTCTGGCAATTCAAACGGTATTACACTCTCCAGCCTATTTTTTTACATATGACCCGAGGACATCAATAGTGGAACACCTGGGAACCTGCAGAGTCCATTTAACATAGAGCCCAGTGGTCGTTCAACTGCAATTTAGACCAAACTTAGTTGTGCGGTCACACACCCTGAGGTGAGCACAATCACACAGGGGGAGCACGCGTTTGAAGTCACTGTGAATTAAATTTTGGAGCACCAACACAAAGCATCAATTTTCACTAGAGGACATTTGATGAATCATGTTATGTTTATTTTTGGAAAATCATTATATATGATTAATGTTTGTTTTTTGGCACTACAACACTTTATGATTTGCACCGACTAATATCAATTGCATCTAATATATTTACATATGAGCACTTTATGTGAAGGATTCACAATGAATTGATGTTTGTATAGGATTTATGTCTCTCCTGGTTTGAGGTTAATATTTACTCAGCGCGGCATAACATTAAATTATAGGTATTGGAATTTCCTTTCAAATTTGGCTGTTGGTGAACGTAACGAATACGAAGTTATGAATTATCCGAAATAACGTATGCTGCATCTACGAATGAATCGTAACTAATTAATAATTATAAATAATCATAATAATAATTTAAAAAACTATATTAATAGTTATAAACTATTAAATTATAGGTAATGGAATTTCCTTTCAAATTTGGCTGTTAGTGGGTTCTTATTTTCGGATTTTCATTCTTTCGAATTTTTGGATTTTTGTTCTTATTTTCGGATATTCATTCTTTCTGATTTGTCGGATTTTAGAATTTTCGGAATTTAGAATTTTCGGATTTTCATTAGAATTTTTGGATTTTCGTTCCTATTCTCAGATTTTCTTTCTTTCTGATTTTCAAATTTTTCGTTTTTCATTCTTTCGAATTTTCAAATTTTGTATTTCGTTCTTTTGAATTTTTCGATTTTAGAATTTTGGGTTTTCATTCTTTCAAATTTTCATTCTTTTTGACAATTTGTTTTTGCAAAAAAATTGTTAAACGGTCTTTCGTTAATTCGGATGTTGTCCCAATGAATGAATATGCAGATTTTTGTTAAAAAATCAATTCAAAACTAAACTGATTGCACATGTCTAATAAGTTCTGAATGCGAGATGTATTAATTTTACTTTTAAAAAGAATACTGTTCTTTTAATAAATTTCTTATATTGGGAAATTGCGCAATGAGCAATTGTATTCTTTTTTTTATACACATGCCTGGTTAATGAGTGAAGACAATTAACCGGCTGCAATAGCGGGTGATCTTTTTGATGACACATTTAACATACAGGTCCTGTGAAGGGAGTGTTACCAGCATACTCACAATGGGGGGTGTTGCCCACTAATGTGTGACTAGACCTTGTTTGGGTTCTCTTCATCTGGTAAGCATCCATTCATTATTATACATGGTGGAGCACCTTTGGACTGTAATTAAGCACATGTGGAGCACTTGCGTCACCACTAGTGATGAGTTCGATGTTCGAATCGAACGTAAGTTGGACTCGAACATCGGGGGTTTGCGTTTGCCGAACAACGAATACTATGGGGCGTTCGCGGAAAATTCAAGCTTCATAATGCACTGCAAGATCGCAGTGCATTGCTGTAAGATGATTGGCCAAAGCATACACCTGACCTGCATGCTTTGGCCAATCACAGCATGCTCTGCTGAGATAGCCATAATTGGCCGAAGGTAGGGTGCCTTTGGCCAATCATTGCTCAGGGGAACTTAGTCCACGCCCCACACTATATAAGGTTGCTTACATAGCGGCCGTGTATAGTGTGTGGACGGAGATAGATTAAGCTAGATTAAGCAGGTAGGTTAGTTAGAGGCAGTGTATTTGATATATATATATATAGTTAATACTCCAAAAATTTGAATATTGTGCAAAAGTTCATTTATTTCACTAATGCATAGATAGACTCGTTACATGCAAAGAAAGATAGTTCAAGGCGTGTTTTATCATAATTGTGATGATTATGGCTTACAGTTCATGAAAACCCCAAATCCACAATCAAAGAAAATTTGAATATTGTGAAAAGGTGCAATATTCTAGGCTCAAAGTGTACCACTCTATTTAGCTAATTAAGCCATAACACCTGCAAAGGGTTCCTGAGCTTGTAAATGGTCTCTTAGTCTGGTTCAGTAGGAATCACAATCATGAGAAAGACTGCTGACCTGACAGTTGTGCAGAAAACCATCATTGACACCCTCCATAAGGAGAGAAAGCCTCCAAAGGTAATTGCAAAAGAAGTTGGATGTTCCCAAAATGCTGTATCAAAGCCCATTAATAGAAAGTTATGTGGAAGGGAAAAGTGTGGAAGAAAAAGTTGCACAAGCAGCCTGGAGAGGATTGTCAGGAAAAGGCCATTCAAAAGTGTTGGGGACTTTCTCAAGGAGTGGACTGAGGCTGGAGTCAGTGCATCAAGAGCCACCACACAGACGGATCCTGGACATGGGCTTCAAATGTCGTATTCCTCTTGTCAAGCCACTCCTGAACAACAAACAACGTCAGAAGCGTCTTACCTGGGCTAAAGAAAAACACACCTGGTGTGTTGCTCAGTGGTCCAAAGTCCTCTTTTCTGATGAGAGCAAATTTTGCATCTTATTTGGAAACCAAGGACTCAGAGTATGGCAGAAGAATGGAGAGGCACACACTGCAATATGCTTGAAGTCCAGTGTGAAGTTTCCACAGTCTGTGTTGATTTGGGGAGCCATGTCATCTGCTGGTCCACTGTAGGCTTGTGCACAACGGAAAAATTCGCTCCGTTTCGGTTCGTTTCTTTCCGGTCCTGTTGATTCGTAATCATTCGTAATTTTGCTAGACGGGATTTTTCGTGTTCGGACTCATTCGTATTTTTGCAAGCGACATTTTTCGTTGAATTTTTTGTTGCTTTATAATTCGTACTTTCGGTAGAGTACGTTGTTTTTCGTTGATTCTGGACACAACTCCTACTTTCGTAACTTTTTTTGGGTTCGTTGATTCGTAATTTTCTGTGTCTCTCTCACGACGACGCTGACTATTATGCCTAATGTGCTTCGAATGGATTTGTACTTTTCGAAATACATAGCGGTTATTTGTAACGATTCGAAATCTCGTATTTTACTTTCGTTTTTTACATGCGGCTATAGCCTCCGCCCCTGTACACCATTTTGAGAGGGTTCAGCACGGTGAGGGAGAAGCAGAGAGCAGAGCAGAGTGTTATTGTGCTTCGAATGGATTAGAAATCTCGTATTTTACTTTCGTTTTTTACATGCGGCTATAGCCTCCGCCCCTGTACACCATTTTGAGAGGGAGTTCAGCACGGTGAAGGAGAAGCAGAGAGCAGAGCAGAGTGAGTGTTATTGTGTTTCCAATGGATTTGTACATTCGTAAGTTTTTTCATAACGAATTATGCCGAAGACATTCGGGCATTCGCTATTTTGCGGTATAATTTATTTCGGATTCGGTTTTATTCGTAATTGCTTTGTTCGGAAATTCGAATGCTTCCGAATGTCCGAAAGTTGCTAAATTCGGACGAATTTCGATTCGTTACGAAACGAATTGCACAAGTCTAGTCCACTGTGCTTCATTAAGTCCAGGGTCAACGCAGCCGTCTACCAGGAGATTTTGGAGCACTTCATGCTTCCTCCTGCAGACGAGCTTTATGGGGATGCTGACTTCATTTTCCAGCAGGACTTGGTACCTGCCCACACTGCCAAAAGCACCAAAACCTGGTTCAATGACCGTGGGATTACTGTGCTTGATTGGCCAGAAAACTCGCCTGACCTGAACCTCATAGAGAATCTATGGGGCATTGCCAAGAGAAAGATGAGAGACATGAGACCGAACAATGCAGAAGAGCTGAAGGCCGCTATTGAAGCATCCTGGTCTTCCATAACGCCTCAGCAGTGGCATAGGCTGATAGCTTCCGTGCCACGCCGCATTGAGGCAGTAATTGCTGCAAAATGGGTCCAAACCAAGTACTGAGTACATATGCATGCTTATACTTTTCAGAGGTCCGATATTGTTCTATGTACAATCCTTGTTTTATTGATTGCATGTAATATTCAAATTTTCTGAGATTCTGGATTTGGGGTTTTCATGAGCTGTAAACCATAATCATCACAATTATGACAAATCACGGCTTGAACTATCTTGCTTTGCATGTAATGAGTCTACTCTATCTCATATATTTGTTTCACCTTTTAAGTTGCATTAGTGAAATAAATTAACTTTTGCATGCTATTCTAAGTTTTCGAGTATCACCTGTGTATATATGTGTATATATTGTGAGGGGGTTAGCTCGGCAGCGGGTGTGTGTGACCCCCGAGATGGGCTCCCCACACAAAAACAGGCCCAGCAAACGGAGGTTGTGGTTTTCAAAATCAAAAAGGTGCGGTTTATTTTCTATTTACAGTGACAAAACACAGCAAAGCAAAAGAAACATAAACAAAATAAATCCTGGTCAACTTGACCTCTGACTAAACATACAGGTTTCCTAACTAACAACTGGGATCAGCCTAGTGCTGTCCTAGTCCCTAAGTCCCTGGTTTTAAATGTCCAAGCAAATAGCCACACAGGCTTTGTCTCACCGCACAGGGGTTCACTCTCCCTAGACAGTCCACACAGGTCTGGTTCCAGGCATGAGCTAACATCTAATGAAGCTGGGAGTTCTTATAGAGGCCTAAATGAGCTGACAAGGTTCAGCTGGTCTCCTCATCTCTGTCTGCACGACGCCCCACACTCTCCCTAGAGGTATGAGTCATCCATGAGCCCACTAGCCTTATACAACTCTCCACCTAGTTGTATAAGTCGGCGTAAAGCCTGAATCTGGGCGAAATATATCTACCCCCCTGGATGCAACCAGGTGACTTTACCTTCCTGCTGTCACATACCCCCCCCTCTTGTTTTAACCTCGGGGTTGGAACACCAGCAATCAGGCATTCATGTACTCGAGACAAAGCATCCACATTCCCCATTTGAACGCCAGGGCGATGCTTTACTGTGAAGTTGAATTCCTGGAGGGCCAGGAACCACCTATTCACTCTTCTATTTGTTTCCTTGTTTTGAGCCATCCACTTTAACGGAGCGTGATCCGTAACCATGTCAAAGTGCCTACCTAGCAGGTAGTACCGAAGGGAATCTAGAGCCCACTTCACCGCTAAACACTCCTTTTCAACGGTGGCGTAATTTACCTCATGGGACTTCAACTTCCTGCTGAGGTAAATGACTGGGTGCTCTTCCCCGTTCCAGACCTGGGACAATACTGCTCCTAACCCCACATCTGACGCATCACTTTGTACGACAAAGTCTTTAGAGAAGTCGGGTGAGTACAACACTGGCTGGCTACATAAGGCTTGTTTCAAGAATTGGAATGCTGCCTCAGCCTCGGGGGTCCATTTAATCATGACCGACCCTTTCCCCTTCGTCAGGTTGGTTAGGGGCACAGCCTTAGAAGCAAAGTGGGGAATGAATCGCCGATAATACCCAGCGATTCCCAGAAAGGCTCGTACCTGCTTCTTGCTGTTGGGACGTGGCCAACTCTGGATGGCCTCGACTTTGTTGAGTTGGGGTTTTATTACTCCCCTCCCAATGGTGTACCCAAGATATTTGGCCTCCTCCTGCCCAATGGTACACTTCTTGGGGTTAGCCGTAAACCCCGCTTCCCGAACAGAGTCCAGGACTGCTTGCACTTTTGGCAGATGTGAGGCCCAATCTGTGCTATGGACAATTATGTCATCCAGGTAAGCCGCAGCATACTTCCGATGGGGCCTCAGCATCTGGTCCATTTTCCGCTGGAATGTGGCCGGCGCATTCTGTAACCCGAACGGCATTCTTTTATATTGGAACGCCCCGTCTGGGGTTACAAATGCGGTTTTCTCTTTGGCCGACTTGGCCAGGGGGATTTGCCAATACCCTTTTGTGAGGTCAAGAGTCGTCATGTATCGGGCTGTTCCCAGCCGGTCGATCAACTCATCTATACGTGGCATGGGGTAGGTGTCAAATTTTGTAACTTTGTTCAACTGACGAAAATCGTTACAAAATCGCCAGCTCCCATCCGGTTTAGGCACCAACACAATGGGACTAGACCAATCACTTTGGGACTCCTCTATCACCCCTAAGTTCAGCATTTTCTGTACTTCCTCCCGTATTGCCTCCCGTCGGGCCTCTGGGATCCGATAGGGTTTTAACTTCACCCTTTCACCGTGCGGGGTAATGATGTCATGCTCTACCCCAGATGTTTGTCCCGGCAGCTCAGAGAATACCTCCTTGTTGCGAAGCACAAACTCCTTAACCTCCTGTTGTTGGGGTTGTGACAAGGTGGCTGCTATTCCAACCTCCAGGAATCACGCAACCAGTTTGAGCTGGTGACCAAGTGTCTGCGACTAGGGACTCTCTATCCCTCCAGGCTTTCAACAGATTAACGTGATAGATCTGTTCGGGCTTTCGCCTTCCTGGTTGTCTGACCTTGTAATTCACTTCGCTCACTTTTTCCATTATCTCGTAGGGGCCTTGCCATTTGGCAAGGAATTTACTTTCAACCGTAGGGACAAGTACCAGTATCCTATCCCCCGGGGAAAAGGTACGGGTCTTGGCTCCACGGTTGTACACTCTCTGCTGTGCTAACTGCGCTTGGGCCAAATGTTCCTTCACGATGGGCATTACCTGTGCAATTCGGTCTTGCATCAGGGCGACATGCTCAATCACACTCCTGTGGGGAGAACTCTCACTTTCCCAAGTTTCCTTGGCAATATCCAACAGCCCTCTTGGGTGTCTCCCATACAGTAACTCAAAGGGGGAGAATCCCGTAGAGGATTGGGGCACCTCCCTAATAGCAAACATCAGATAAGGAAGTAGACAGTCCCAATCCTTTCCATCTCTATCCACCACTTTCTTCAACATTTGTTTTAGGGTTTTGTTGAACCTTTCAACCAGCCCATCGGTTTGGGGGTGATACACAGATGTACGTAATTGCGTCACTTTGAACAATTTACACAGCTCCTTCATAACCCGGGACATAAAGGGTGTACCTTGGTCCGTAAGCAGTTCTTTACAAATACCCACCCGGCTAAACACAAGAGATAGCTCTTTGGCTATGGTTTTGGCCGAGGTATTTCGGAGAGGGATCGCTTCTGGATAACGGGTGGCATAGTCCATTATAACTAATATGTACTGGTGCCCCCTAGCGGACTTGATTATAGGACCTACCAAATCCATGGCGATCCTCTCAAACGGGACCTCAATGATGGGTAGAGGGACCAGCGGGCTACGGAAATGTGGCATCGGGGCCGACCTCTGACACACAGGGCAGGAGGAACAATAATTTTCTATGTCCTTCATCACCCCCGGCCAATAGAATCTCTGTAATACCCTCTCTCGGGTTTTCTCTGTCCCCAGATGACCTCCAAGAATGTGCCCATGGGCCAACTCCAACACCAACTTCCTGTAAGGTTTGGGCACCACAAGCTGCTCAACGGTTTCTTCTGCCCTTTTTGCCACCCGATACAGTAGGTCCTTCTCTACGCTGAAGTATGGGTAAGTGCAGGTATTATCTGGGTTCACTAACTCGCCATCTATTTTCACTACGTTTTCCCGTGCCTTTATTAGGGCGGGGTCTTTCAACTGTTCTGTGGCAAAGTTTTCCCTGTGAACCTCAAGATCAGAAAACTCCACAGACGGTAGGTTTTCGTCTGAGGAGGTGGGCTCCTCTCCAGTTTCTTGAGTCTCCCCTGCCAATACTGATAAGGGAAATTCCGGAGAGTCCTCACCACTCTCAGGGGAGTTCTGGCTATCACATTCCTGGTACATAGGGGCACCAGTGGGGGGCTCAGGATCATCCCACAGTTCCCAGAACTTCGGAAAATCCCTTCCCACAATGGCGTCATGCGGTAACTGAGATACTAAGCCCACTGGATGAGAGAGGGTACCTTTGGGGGTCTCGAAACACACTGTAGTCACTGGATACTCTCGGGTGTCCCCATGCACACAAATAACAGCTACCTTGCTATTCCCAGAGACCTCTGTTTTAACTAACTCAGCCTTTATCAGGGTCACAAGGCTACCTGAATCCAACAATACCACAACATTTCTACCATTAACACACATTTTGCATAAATGTTTCTCAGTTCCTCGAATGGCAGTGCATGCGACTGTCGCACACAGCGACTGACGTCTGCCCGTCAGAAAGTCACACTGCATGGGTTCCTCCACAACCGGGCAATTGGCTGCAATATGTCCCGCTTGCCGGCAGCGGTAGCAAACGATCCTTCTTGCGGCCTCTTGAGCCGCTGATTTCCCAGGCTGTTCTCGCCAAACTTGGGGTAGAGCTCCCACCCTCTCACTCTCTCCACCCTCACCCCTTGGAATCCTCTTATCCGCCCCTGGGGATGGTCTGGTCTTAGGGTGGAAAGTCCGAGTGTCTCTGGAAGAGGCCGTCAGGTTCTCTGTAGCCAAGTATTTCTCCACACGATCCACAAGACCATCGGCCGTCTCTGGGTCTCCATGGCTTACCCACTTTTGGATGGCAGTAGGAAGAGCTCTCAAAAACCGATGCATTACAACACGTTCCACAATCTTTGGTGCGGACAAAGTCTCTGGCTGTAGCCACTTTCTGCTCAGGTGAATGAGATCATACATTTGAGACCTGGGGGGTTTTCCAAGCTGGAAAGTCCAGTTATGCACACGCTGAGCCCGGACAGCCTGGGTGACACCCAGCCTTGCCAATATTTCAGCTTTTAGCATCACATAGTCTTTTGCTTGGTTAGGCTCTAGGTCATAGTAAGCTTTCTGCGATTCACCAGTTAACAGAGGAGCCACCAGTCCAGCCCACTGCTCCTCAGGCCACTTTTCTCTTTCAGCGGTCCTTTCAAATGTGGTCAAAAATACCTCTGGATCATCCTCTCCAGTCATTTTTGTCAATAAACGACTCACCCCAAAGGACGCGGTATTAGTGGGACGGCTTTCCTCACTGGTCTGCGGACGTTGCTGCATTACTGGTTCCATCTGTTGTTGTAGTCTCTGCTCTTGCTTCTGCAACAGGTCTATGAAGCGGGCCTCAGATTGCTACTGGGCTTGTTGCTGAGCCTCCAGACTCTGTTGCAAAGTTGCGTTTGTCTGCTGCTGGGCTGCAAGGCTCTGTTGATGAGCTTGCTGCTGGGCTGCGAAGTTCTTTTGCAAACCTGCATTTGTCTGCTGTTGATTGGCATTTGCTAGAGCCAGCTGCTTCAGTATCTCCTCCATGCTGGCTTAAAAAAAAAAACTGCCCGCATTCTCCACCAACTGTGAGGGGGTTAGCTCGGCAGCGGGTGTGTGTGACCCCCGAGATGGGCTCCCCACACAAAAACAGGCCCAGCAAACGGAGGTTGTGGTTTTCAAAATCAAAAAGGTGCGGTTTATTTTCTATTTACAGTGACAAAACACAGCAAAGCAAAAGAAACATAAACAAAATAAATCCTGGTCAACTTGACCTCTGACTAAACATACAGGTTTCCTAACTAACAACTGGGATCAGCCTAGTGCTGTCCTAGTCCCTAAGTCCCTGGTTTTAAATGTCCAAGCAAATAGCCACACAGGCTTTGTCTCACCGCACAGGGGTTCACTCTCCCTAGACAGTCCACACAGGTCTGGTTCCAGGCATGAGCTAACATCTAATGAAGCTGGGAGTTCTTATAGAGGCCTAAATGAGCTGACAAGGTTCAGCTGGTCTCCTCATCTCTGTCTGCACGACGCCCCACACTCTCCCTAGAGGTATGAGTCATCCATGAGCCCACTAGCCTTATACAACTCTCCACCTAGTTGTATAAGTCGGCGTAAAGCCTGAATCTGGGCGAAATATATCTACCCCCTGGATGCAACCAGGTGACTTTACCTTCCTGCTGTCACAATATATATATATATATATATTGTGAGGGGGTTAGCTCGGCAGCGGGTATGTGTGACCCCCGGGATGGGCTCCCCACCCAAAAACAGGCCCAGCAGACGGAGGTTGTGGTTTTCAAAATCAAAAAGGTGCGGTTTATTTTCTATTTACAGTGACAAAAACACAGCAAGGCAAAAAAAACATAAACAAAATAAATCCTGGTCAACTTGACCTCTGACTAAACTTACAGGTTTCCTAACTAACGACTGGGATCAGCCTAGTGCTGTCCTAGTCCCTGGTTTTAAATGTCCAAGCAAAATATAGCCACACAGGCTTTCTCTCACCGCACAGGGGTTCACTCTCCCTAGACAGTCCACACAGGTCTGCTTCCAGGCATGAGCTAACATCTAATGAAGCTGGGCTTTCTTATAGAGGCCTAAATGAGCTGACAAGCTTCAGCTGGCCTCATCAACTCCCTGTCTGCACGACGCCCAGCCCTCTCCCTAGAGGTATGAGTCATCAATGAGCCCACTAGCCTTATACAACTCTCCACCTAGTTGTATAAATCGGCGTAAAGCCTGAATCTGGGCGAAATATATCTACCCCCCTGGATGCAACCAGGTGACTTTACCTTCCTGCTGTCACATACCCCCCCCTCTTGTTTTAACCTCGGGGTTGGAACACCAGCAATCAGGCATTCATGTACTCGAGACAAAGCATCCACATTCCCCATTTGAACGCCAGGGCGATGCTTTACTGTGAAGTTGAATTCCTGGAGGGCCAGGAACCACCTATTCACTCTTCTATTTGTTTCCTTATTTTGAGCCATCCACTTTAACGGAGCGTGATCCGTAATCATGTCAAAGTGCCTACCTAGCAGGTAGTACCGAAGGGAATCTAGAGCCCACTTCACCGCTAAACACTCCTTTTCAACGGTGGCGTAATTTACCTCATGGGACTTCAACTTCCTGCTGAGGTAAATGACTGGGTGCTCTTCCCCGTTCCAGACCTGGGACAATACTGCTCCTAACCCCACATCTGACGCATCACTTTGTACGACAAAGTCTCTAGAGAAGTCGGGTGAGTACAACACTGGCTGGCTACATAAGGCTTGTTTCAAGAACTGGAATGCTGCCTCAGCCTCGGGGGTCCATTTAATCATGACCGACCCTTTCCCCTTCGTCAGGTTGGTTAGGGGCACAGCCTTAGAAGCAAAGTGGGGAATGAATCGCCGATAATACCCAGCGATTCCCAGAAAGGCTCGTACCTGCTTCTTGCTGTTGGGACGTGGCCAACTCTGGATGGCCTCGACTTTGTTGAGTTGGGGTTTTATTACTCCCCTCCCAATGGTGTACCCAAGATATTTGGCCTCCTCCTGCCCAATGGTACACTTCTTGGGGTTAGCCGTAAACCCTGCTTCCCGAACAGAGTCCAGGACTGCTTGCACTTTTGGCAGATGTGAGGCCCAATCTGTGCTATGGACAATTATGTCATCCAGGTAAGCCGCAGCATACTTCCGATGGGGCCTCAGCATCTGGTCCATTTTCCGCTGGAATGTGGCCGGCGCATTCTGTAACCCGAACGGCATTCTTTTATATTGGAACGCCCCGTCTGGGGTTACAAATGCGGTTTTCTCTTTGGCCGACTTGGCCAGGGGGATTTGCCAATACCCTTTTGTGAGGTCAAGAGTCGTCATGTATCGGGCTGTTCCCAGCCGGTCGATCAACTCATCTATACGTGGCATGGGGTAGGTGTCGAATTTTGTAACTTTGTTCAACTGACGAAAATCGTTACAAAATCGCCAGCTCCCATCCGGTTTAGGCACCAACACAATGGGACTAGACCAATCACTTTGGGACTCCTCTATCACCCCTAAGTTCAGCATTTTCTGTACTTCCTCCCGTATTGCCTCCCGTCGGGCCTCTGGGATCCGATAGGGTTTTAACTTCACCCTTTCACCGGGCGGGGTAATAATGTCATGCTCTACGCTGAAGTATGGGTAAGTGCCGGTATTATCTGGGTTCACTAACTCGCCATCTATTTTCACTACGTTTTCCCGTGCCTTTATTAGGGCGGGGTCTTTCAACTGTTCTGTGGCAAAGTTTTCCCTGTGAACCTCAAGATCAGAAAACTCCACAGACGGTAGGTTTTCGTCTGAGGAGGTGGGCTCCTCTCCAGTTTCTTGAGTCTCCCCTGCCAATACTGACAAGGGAAATTCCGGAGAGTCCTCACCACTCTCAGGGGAGTTCTGGCTATCACATTCCTGGTACATAGGGGCACCAGTGGGGGGCTCAGGATCATCCCACAGTTCCCAGAACTTCGGAAAATCCCTTCCCACAATGGCGTCATGCGGTAACTGAGATACTAAGCCCACTGGATGAGAGAGGGTACCTTTGGGGGTCTCGAAACACACTGTAGTCACTGGATACTCTCGGGTGTCCCCATGCACACAAATAACGGCTACCTTGCTATTCCCAGAGACCTCTGTTTTAACTAACTCAGCCTTTATCAGGGTCACAAGGCTACCTGAATCCAGCAATACCACAACATTTCTACCATTAATACACATTTTGCATAAATGTTTCTCAGTTCCCCGAATGGCAGTGCATGCGACTGTCGCACACAGCGACTGACGTCTGCCCGTCAGAAAGTCACACTGCATGGGTTCCTCCAAAACCGGGCAATTTGCTGCAATATGTCCCGCTTGCCGGCAGCGGTAGCAAACGATCCTTCTTGCCGCCTCTTGAGCCGCTGATTTCCCAGGCTGTTCTCGCCAAACTTGGGGTAGAGCTCCCACCCTCTCACTCTCTCCACCCTTACCCCTTGGAATCATCTTATCCGCCCCTGGGGATGGTCTGGTCTTAGGGTGGAAAGTCCGAGTGTCTCTGGAAGAGGCCGTCAGGTTCTCTGTAGCCAAGTATTTCTCCACACGATCCACAAGACCATCGGCCGTCTCTGGGTCTCCATGGCTTACCCACTTTTGGATGGCAGTAGGAAGAGCTCTCAAAAACCGATCCATTACAACACGTTCCACAATCTTTGGTGCGGACAAAGTCTCTGGCTGTAGCCACTTTCTGCTCAGGTGAATGAGATCATACATTTGAGACCTGGGGGGTTTTCCAAGCTGGAAAGTCCAGTTATGCACACGCTGAGCCCGGACAGCCAGGGTGACACCCAGCCTTGCCAATATTTCAGCTTTTAGCATCACATAGTCTTTTGCTTGGTTAGGCTCTAGGTCATAGTAAGCTTTCTGCGATTCACCAGTTAACAGAGGAGCCACTAGTCCAGCCCACTGCTCCTCAGGCCACTTTTCTCTTTCAGCGGTCCTTTCAAATGTGGTCAAAAATACCTCTGGATCATCCTCTCCAGTCATTTTTGTCAATAAACGACTCACCCCAAAGGGCGCGGTATTAGTGGGACGGCTTTCCTCACTGGTCTGCGGACGTTGCTGCATTACTGCTTCCATCTGTTGTTGTAGTCTCTGCTCTTGCTTCTGCAACAGGTCTATGAAGCGGGCCTCTGTTGGGCTTGTTGCTGAGCCTCCAGACTCTGTTGTAAAGTTGCAAGGCTCTGTTGATGAGCTTGCTGCTGGGCTGCAAGGCTCCTTTGCAAACCTGCATTTGTCTGCTGTTGATTGGCATTTGCTAGAGCCAGCTGTTTCAGTATCTCCTCCATGCTGGCTTAAAAAAAAACTGCCACTGGTTCTCCACCAACTGTGAGGGGGTTAGCTCGGCAGCGGGTATGTGTGACCCCCGGGATGGGCTCCCCACCCAAAAACAGGCCCAGCAGACGGAGGTTGTGGTTTTCAAAATCAAAAAGGTGCGGTTTATTTTCTATTTACAGTGACAAAAACACAGCAAGGCAAAAAAAACATAAACAAAATAAATCCTGGTCAACTTGACCTCTGACTAAACTTACAGGTTTCCTAACTAACGACTGGGATCAGCCTAGTGCTGTCCTAGTCCCTGGTTTTAAATGTCCAAGCAAAATATAGCCACACAGGCTTTCTCTCACCGCACAGGGGTTCACTCTCCCTAGACAGTCCACACAGGTCTGCTTCCAGGCATGAGCTAACATCTAATGAAGCTGGGCTTTCTTATAGAGGCCTAAATGAGCTGACAAGCTTCAGCTGGCCTCATCAACTCCCTGTCTGCACGACGCCCAGCCCTCTCCCTAGAGGTATGAGTCATCAATGAGCCCACTAGCCTTATACAACTCTCCACCTAGTTGTATAAATCGGCGTAAAGCCTGAATCTGGGCGAAATATATCTACCCCCCTGGATGCAACCAGGTGACTTTACCTTCCTGCTGTCACAATATATATATATATATATATATATATATATATATATATATATATATATATATACTCTGCATTTAGCATAGACTATACATTACAGCCGCAAGCAATTATAAATTAAATTTTTTCCTTTAGAAATGTAATTTTAGTGGTACTGTCATAAGCACGGAAAAAATGTGCTACTTTACAGGCAGACTAAGGGGACCCCCCAAGCACAATATTTAAAGGAATATTTTTTTTTTATTGTTTCACTTTAAGCATTCTTAAAATCACTGCTCCTGAAAAACAGACATTTTAAAAATGTTTTTTTTGCATTGATACATGTCCCCTGGGGCAGTACCCCGGTCCCCAAAAAAAATTTATGCCAATAACTTGCATATACTCCTTTAAAATTAGCACTTTAGATTTTTCACATTCGTGTCCCATAGACTTTAATAATGTTCGCACAAATTTTTTGTCTGTTCGCATGTTCTGGTGCGAACCGAATCGGGGGGTGTTCGGCTCTTCCCTAGTCACCACCAGAATCTGGAATTGGGATTCCTCTGTCTACATCATCTACCAATTTTATGCTACATTTGAATATTTTTCATTTTGAATGTACGTAATTAGAGTTTTTTAAGCTTTGCACAGAATAATTGGCACTTTAATCAGTATACCTTACTTGGCTCTTTATTGAATAATAACATTTATGGATGCACATGTTTACAGCTTTACATGTATATATGGATGAATTTTCTTTTTTACACTTATAGCAATTGATTCTCATCAGTGTATGAGTGCCACATGATTTTGATTATTTGAATACATGTTTGTTTGAGTATATTCATAGCGCAACACATTTTTTTTTTTATCAATAAATATTATAATTTTAGTTTTTAAACTATTACCTGATACTTCTTGGACAGTGCCCACATAGTCCCAATCCTAAGTCTTTATGTACACGGGGCATTTTAAATCCTCTCCTGAACGATGGAACTCGACAGCTAGTAACTGACGTTAAAAAACATTCATTGTTCCGTGTTTACATACCGCGTTTAGCCACGTTTGTGTTTAGAAGCACTTTTTACATTGTAAACGGTCAGAACTGTAACTCCATTAAAATCGCCTATAAACAAAATGCGGCTAAATGCGAGTTACCGCGTTTACAAGCTGTTACAGGCAATTAGCGTTTCAAATGCCTCTGAACATCCATCCTGAATGCATTTTTTTGCTTTCCAAAAAATGCTTCTAACCTCAACTGCCTGGAAACTACTATAAACAACCCTGTGTACATGTACTGATAAGATAACATAGAGGAGAGTTCAGGGGCAGCTGAAAAAAACACCCAACTGCTCCTAAACGTCCGTTTACCAGCAGCAGTGTACATGAAGCCTAAAGGATTATTTCTTCCTGTTAGTTCAACATCACATTTCTAAGTCTAATGAACCAGAAGACAGTATAGTGGTGAGGTTGAGCAAACTGAATGTTTCATTTTTGCTTTGTATAGCAAATAAGAAACTCATTGAAAAAAATATATTTGTGAAGCTTTAAATGAAAGGTTTCACCTTGAAAAAAGAATGAGTTTCTTATTACAATACAATGCATTGCACAGGGTGTAGTTTTCTGCTTATAACTTTATCCTTTTAAAAATTGCAGTAGTCACCTTCACAAATGTAACTGCCCATAAGATAACATCCACTGTGCATTTCTATTTAGTCACTCACAGCCCTGCTGGTGATACATATGTGTGGAATATTCCACTACATAATGTTGTATTGGGATGTACCACAATGACTCATGACACAGGAGATATAGTTTGCTGTTCTGTCTGTTGTTTACCATTCCCAGTGACCTTTTCAGTCTTTTCACTTAACTCTGCTTGTGACTTCAGGGCTGGGGAATTTTGAAAACCATGGACAACGTTATGCATTTGGCTCTCTGCTGTCACTTTCTATCACATCAGGCTGAACTTTAACGCCATCACTTTTAGAACTTTCATTGCCATGAAAGCGAACAAGCTTTGATTTTATGTTTGTAGCTATTTAAAGCTAGTGTGTGTGTGTATGTCGCTTTTATCTGCAAGAACATTTCCTGAGTTCATCTAAATTCTTTTTTATTCCCTTGTTACATTGAGAGATGTAGAAAAGTTTGTCTGATTCTTGCTTTCTAGGCAGACACGCCTATTAGGCGTATTGTTTTATTTATAGTGTCTCAAATTTGTCTCTAATGCCGCGTACACACGACCATTTTTCTCTTTGACGAGAAAAACGACCGTGTGGGCTTTTGATCATTTTTCCCAACGAGAAAAACTGCATTAATCTAATTTTTCTCGTCGTTATTCATGGCATTTTTTTCCGCGGCAGTTTTCCCATAGGGAAACACTGCTGGGGAGCCTACACACTGTCATTTTTCTCGACCAAGAGAAAAAATGTCGGGAAAAATGGGCGTGTGTAGGGGAACAACTCGTTCCTCTTTTTTCCCGTCGATTTTCTCGATTGTGTTTTCACCGTCGAGAAAATCGATCGTGTGTACGCGGCATTAGTTCCAAGACATTTTTTTCATGCAGGATGAGACAAACAAGAGTGCTGACAATGATAAGGATTTGTTTGCTTTGACACTTGGAAATGACTTGCAAATTCCATTATGTCAGTCTGACACATGGACAAAACTATAGTCATAGAAGCCTACAGAACTGGTCTTGGGGTAATTTGTACCCATTTTTTCAGTAAAGATCCAATGTTCCACTGTGTTTGTTTAAAGTACAGCTGTTCTTTTATTTTAAACTACACTAATCTAGAAACCGATTAAGGAAAATGGGTCTTTAGGCAAAGAATCAGCTTTGAGCCTTCTATCCCTTTTGATGGGTATTGATAAGGATTGCAATAGGCAAAGAACATGACACATTTGCAATGTCTTTATTTGCGTAGCCTGTCTCATCAGACACCAACTACCTACAAGTGCATATGCCCTTGTGAAGTGACAGGCAGGTTCACAGCTTTGACCAATTGCACAATGCTACTGGCTTGCTGCAGGAGAATGAAGGTTGTAGCTGAGCCACCAAGACATCCACTGGGCCACACAGTTGTGTTGGGAAAATTCCCAACTAAGGTTAAATGGAGATTCAGCTACTATTCTAATGGGTAATAATGAAAAAAGACTTTATTGGTTGGATGCTACAAAAATAGAGAGTACACATTTCATCCTGTCTAAATGACCTAGGTCATAGAGGAGAAAGGAGTTTCTCCCGTGGCTACACAATAATATTAAAACTTTACATAATACATATACACCGTGCACTGTAAGAAAACAATTATCTAAAAAAGATGGCAGAGAGGACTATTACCCCCCACTTAACCTATCTAAGCTCTCTAAGAGCTGTTAACATCATATGCCCGGGCATAAATTTATGACAGAACCTGGAAAACCTGCTAGATTATGAAAGAGAACCAAGAAAGATGTATGCGGAACTAATATTAGAAAAATCCTTGATGAAGTGTCAGCATGACAGTTCCTGAATCATCATGGAAATCAAACTCAATGATAGTCTGCATAAATGGTTGCTGGAAATACTGTGAATAATCCTGCGCGTTCTAGAAGGTCTCAAGAAAGCCAATATATATATAGCATGTCAGAAATGCACTGCATATGGATGGATGTATCCTCGATATATGGGCTTATTGTGTCTAAATAGACTGACATCAGGAAGAAGTGACATCACGGTCACAAAACGCGTCATGTCCGACGCAGTGGTCCAGAGCTAGGACTTGTTCCCCCAAGTCTCCTCCTATCTTCTAGTAAACATCCCCGTTACAACGGCCGGAAAACCTGCATAGAGATCTCCAAGGAATCTTGAGGAAATGCCTATTGCCCCCAGTGGCAGAACTAAGGACTGCACCAACTTCAAAGCCCCTCTTCATGTGTGGATCTAGACGCTGTCTCCAGTTGATGAGACTTCAAGCACCGTGTAGCCAGTCAGCGTCGGCAACACGTGACTGAATGAGAGACGCTCTCCATGCGGCACATGATCCGAGGATCCCTCCTTCACAAGCGGGGCACAGATACAGCTGAAGCAGACAGTGAGTGACGGTCGGAACTCTTCACTGAACCACAGGACGGGTAAGCCAGTGAGCTACTATATGGTTACCCACTGTACCAAATTACACCGTATCACTCACTTGTAATGAACATAACCTCAGTCCTTAGGCATAATCTCTCCTCACCCAGGAAATCCAGGACTAATCTCTAGTCCCCATGTAGAGATATTTAACAAAAGGATATACCCTACAGATATCTCTTTATGCAATCCTCTGAATGTTCGTCTCCTATGTCAGTCTATTTAGACACAATAAGCCCATATATCGAGGATACATACATCCATATGCAGTGCTTTTCTGACATGCTATATATATATTGGCTTTCTTGAGACCTTCTAGAACGCGCAGGATTATTCACAGTATTTCCAGCAACCATTTATGCGGACTATCATTGAGTTTGATTTCCATGATGATTCAGGAACTGTCATGCTGACACTTCATCAAGGATTTTTCTAATATTAGTTCCGCATACACTTTCTTGGTTCTCTTTCATAATCTAGCAGGTTTTCCAGGTTCTGTCATAAATTTATGCCCGGGCATATGATGTTAACAGCTCTTAGAGAGCTTAGATAGGTTAAGTGGGGGGTAATAGTCCTCTCTGCCATCTTTTTTAGATAATTGTTTTCTTACAGTGCACGGTGTATATGTATTATGTAAAGTTTTAATATTATTGTGTAGCCACGGGAGAAACTCCTTTCTCCTCTATGACCTAGGTCATTTAGACAGGATGAAATGTGTACTCTCTATTTTTGTAGCATCCAACCAATAAAGTCTTTTTTCATTATTACCCATTAGAATAGTAGCTGAATCTCCATTTAACCTTAGTTGGGAATTTTCCCAACATTCCCCTCCCCCCCAGCCCAGTTCCCTTTTCCCTTATCTTCCCTATTCCTATTTAACAGAATTAATGGTTAGGAGGATCCCGTTTCTATAAACGAATCATCTTTTGGTTGTATCTAATATTGTTACCCTACAGTGAATTGGGCATTTTACACCCCCCCTTTTTTTGCAGTTGTGGCCTATGCCTTGTTTTTATTCTACTTGGGCCTTTTCATCACTACTTGTGTTTGCACAGTGAGCCCTCATAGACTTGTAGGGGGGGTGGTTCGGGGTCTTCTGAGCCTCCAAGGCTTCTATATATTGTCCTATACAAGTCTATAAGGGTTTTCTGCACAGATGTAGATAGTGGTGAAGATGATTTTGGCGGAAATGGAAGAAGACCAGAAGTGGGTTTTAGTTGTCCTACTGAAGTCAGTAAAAAGCTGGACTGGGAGGGTTTAGTGTAGATTAATTAATGAGGGCTTGGGAGGGTGAGTTAGTGTACTTTTTACTATTAGGTTACAGCTGTATTTTAAAGTGTTACTAAAGTAATTTTTTTAAAATTAAAATAACAAATTTTATAGTCACCTGCTATGTGCAATGGTATTGCATAGAGCGGCCCAGATCCTCCTCTTCTCAGGTCCCCTGCTGGCAATCGTGGATCCTCCTCCTCTTTATGTGTCTCCATAGCAAGCTGGTTGCTATGGAGGCACATGGTGTCTGCTCGTTCCTGAGCTGTGTGTCTGTAGGCGCTTCATAGACACACACAGTGGGACTTAACCCTACCCCCACTTCCTCGTTACTGCATTTGATTGACAGCAGCAGGAGCCAATGGCTCCTGCTGCTGTTTGAGTCCCTGTGTGAAGAGGAAGAGAGGGGAGAAAAGATCCAGCCACGCACAATACTGGATCTCTTCTCTCCTTTCTTTCACTTCACACAGGAAAGAGGGAGGATAGAAAGAAATAAAACATTGTTTTTAACTTTATTGTGTAGCACCCTCCTCACTCCCCTCTTTCTCTTCAGCTCGTCTCTCTCTCGTCTAGGGGTATCTTTTAGAGGGGAAGGGAGCGGGGATACCACGCCAGGCCTTTGTCACAGGTGTCAGTGTGATACAAGCAAAGTTCTTTTACCTTCGGGTCAGTGCTGTGCACCTGGAGTCTCCACCGAGAGTTACCTTGAACAATGTCTGTCAGGAAATGAGCCCCACACCATTAAAGTTCAACACTCCTTTATTCCTCTTGAATGAACACAATCAGTTGAATTCCCTTGGTAGAAACAGAACAGAAAAGGAGGTGTGGATGGGAATAGGCCCAGACACAATGTATTCTCCACTTTCCTTCCTGAAAGTGGGTTGCAGTCTCCGAACGAGGGGGGATTTCCTTCCAAGCGGTCTCCGGTGAGAGACTCACCCGTCACTGGCAATATGCTGCACCAGGTCTTCAAGTGAGGAGCTCCCCCCGGTCCATTACGCCTTCCGGATTCGGGTACCCTCTCTCGGGGTTCCCTAGGATCTCCTTCCCTCGCGGAACTCAGTGTTGGGCACTGAGCTCCGGACCTCCATCTGAGTACCTCACCCCAGGCTAAAGGTGCCTGGAATGGAACACGACCTCCGGCTGTCCTCTAGGCCTAGGCCCGCCTAGAGAACCGACACAAACCACCGTCCACAGGCTGAAGGTGCCCTGGACTCCGACCCCGTGACAAAGATGGCCGGCCCTTTTATATCGCTGCCGAGGGAGGACAAAAAGGAGGCACAACACACAGCAATGATTCAACCCCAGCCCAGGGTGACAGCGCCACCTGCTGGGTTGCAGGGAATTACACATCACCAATGTCTCTGTCAAGTTCAAATTTACACCCGGGAAAGTACATACCCACTACACTTGCAAGGAATAAAGAAAAAGCATTTTTAGATTTAGAAACACTATAAAGAAAAATATCCATTGTTAGTGATGGACGAACATCTGATGGGATGGTTCGCGAACGTGATCGCACGAACGCGCGCAAATGTTCGCGAACCGCAGATTCGCGGCGGGTCTCATTCATTTTAATGGCAGGCGAACATGAAAAACCTCCAGGTCATATTTGCAGCCACAAAATACTTACTAGCTTTGCACACATTGTCCCACAACATGGACACTGACATACCAGAAGTATTAAGCGAATCTGCGATCGACAAGCATGCTTTTTTTATCTGCAAAATTTTGTCAATTCAGGAGCGCATGAAGGCCATGGAGGAGAGGCAAGGCCAGGCTATGAAGGGGGTGCAGGAGATGATCCTGCTAATGGAAAAGTTGCCATAATTTTTTTTTTTTTAATAATACTTTTTTCTAATTTCGTTTGTCACTCTTTGTAGTTGTAGTATCGCTGCAGAACCGCTCAGCAGTCACAATGCTTGTGTAGCGGGGTGTTCCCCTTTAACGCAGAGAGACTACATTACCCAGAACCCCGTTCGGCAATGTTTCCACCGCAGAGACTCATGGGAGGGGTTATAAGAGGAGGAGGCGAGGCTGGGCTCGGCCTCTTTGGGACACGAGACTTCAGAGACTGATCCTCCTGTGCGGATGTGTCGGAGTGCAAGGCCTGAAGCCTGAGGTCTTGCGTGGCACCAAAGAGCCTTCCACCCCTCTGCGAGCCGGGGTGGCATCTGACTTCGCTTAACTAAATCTGCGGCCTTCTTAAGTGAGGGTATCGCTACACGTGGGAGTTCTCGTCCGGGATCCTGATGCAGCAAGTGAACGCCAGAAGTGCCGGCATGGACCCACAAACAGTAGAAGCATGGTGCAAAGCCTCTAACGCAGAGCCAAACCAGTCGATAGTCATCAGCCTCCCTGGGGAGGAATGGTCGACTGAGACGGTAGAGGAGTTAATGAAGTCAGTGTCCCCAGATCACACACCGTGGGTGACGGAGATAAAGTCAGACCCAGACATCTCATATCAGTATGCATTAGTGGAGTACTGGGACGGGATGCCAGAGGCCTGTAAGCGCAAGTGTGTGCGGACGCCAGACAACAGAACCTATAGGTTGGCGCACGCAGTAACTGAAAAAAAGGAACCATCACCAACGGGATCACCGCAGGCTGCGGCCCGTAACCCACCCGAAAAAGGAACAAGGGCGACGCCTCCGGTGGCGCCTGCACCTGTCACTGCTATATCACCAGAACTGATAGGTGCGATAGGGGATCTGCTAACCAAGTGTCAGAAGGCAAGCACGGTGCATGTAGAGACTAGCTACCGGAGACTAAAGACATTCTCAGGGAAGCTCCCTGTCCCCGCAGGGGAAGAAGATTTTGACACCTGGGTGGAGCAGGCATTGCAGGCAGTAGAGGCATGGGAGGTACCTGAAGCACAGAAGAGGCAACGAGTGATGGAAAGCCTTAAAGGCGCAGCAGCAGAAGCAGTGAAAAGTTTTCGGTTTGGGAATGCAGATTGCACGGCTCAAGACTGTCTAGCCATGCTGCAAGAAGAGTTTGGTCAATTGGAAAAGGTGACAAAGATGGTCTACCAATTTGAACATACTTTCCAACAACCAGAGGAGAAACTTTCCGAGTATGTTAGAAGACTGAACAGGTTGTTGTGCAAGATTGTGTTGAAGAAGGGGATGAAGCCCCAAGATACAGATGCGACAAGAATGAAGCAAGTCTTAAAGGGAGCGCTACGCTCGGATCCAGTCTGGCTGCACCTGAAAACCTCAGGAGGAAGAACGTTGCTGACTTATGCTGACTTGATAAAAATCATCAGAGATGAGGAGGCGCTGCAACAGGACCAGCAGATGATTAAGACAAATGTTGTACCCGCACAGGTGCTAGTCAATCCAGTGATGACCCCTGAAAGAGATTCGGAGATAGACACCCTAAAAGCTCAAATGTCCAAGGTGTTAGAGATGTTGACCTCTCTGATGGAAAAAAGAGAGAGAGGGTCCCATGAGAGAAGTACCAAGGAAGGAATTATTCCCAACTGCCTCAGCACCCGCATCTTTAGAAGAATGGGGAGATATAGTCTGCTTTAACTGTGGAGGAATTGGACATATTGCGGCTACATGCTCCAGTCCCAAGAAGAAGAAAATAGACAACCGCAAGCCGGCGGGAAACTTCAGAGGGCCCCGGTGAAGGAGTCAACCGGGTGCCCATCACCTTCAGTGAGCTCCAAGCTGAAAGCAAAGCAGAAAATAAGAGGAGATAAAACGCCTCGGGGGAAACACAACATTCCTCAACAGAGATACACCCCAGAGAAAGGGGGCAAGACCCCTCAGAAGAGGCACAGCACTCCCCAGAGGGGGTGCACACCTAAGAAAAATAATAGTATCCCTCAGCGGGTCCCTACACCCAGTAAAAGGAGGGAAGTCAATGCATACCAGACTCAAGAAAGACTGAAGTCCAAAGGGGATTGGACGAGAGAAGGTTCAAAGAGAAAAAGTCTGAAGAAGGCGACCCCTGCCGGGCCATATCCGGAGAAGCTGGTAGGCCCATCTCCTATAGTATCCATTCAAGTGGAGGGAGTTTACACCAGAGCAATCTTGGATACTGGGGCGCAAGTGACCCTGCTATACAGAGATTTCTACGATAAGCACTTGAGTCATCTACCCATCCGGAAGATAGAGGGACTAGAGATATGTGGGATTGGAACCCAGAACTTCCCCTATGATGGCTATCTGCCTGTCAGGATGATCTTTGACCCATCTGTGGCTGTAAAAGCCGAAGTGTTTGACACCCTGGCGGTTGTGTGTCCTCGGCCGCTGGGAGCCAACACGAGTTCCCTTATAATAGGGACGAACACGGATCTGGTCCGAAGACTTCTGACCCCTATAGTGAAAGAAGAAGGGGAAGCGGCCACCAAGATCCACCCCATGCTGAAGACGGCTTACCAACGGCTGGTCTTAGAGCAGAAGACCCCAGGAGAGGGGATAGGGAAGGTGTGGAGACTTGGAAGAGGAGGGATAGTGTTGCAGCCCGGTGAAGTAACCTGTCTCAGAGCCACTGTGAAGCTTACTTGGGAGCAGCCCGGACCCTTTGTCATGTTGGAATCTGACCCAAGGGAAGGGTCCCACGGTCTGGAAGTGATACCAGAAGTGATTCCGCTGAAGGCCCTAAAGAAGGCCTATTGTAGAATCCCAGTGAGTGCTAGGAACAATACAGATGGCCCCATGGAAATCCCAGCCAGGATGCTGCTGGGCCAGGTGAGCCCTGCTGCCCCTGTCAATCTGTCAGAGGTGGGCGAAGGAGGAGATGCTTGGGAGAAGATATCCATGGAAAACCTGAATCTGCCTAGGGCTTGGAAAGAGAGAGAGCCAAGGCCCAGTTGAACAGATGGGAGAAGATCTTCTCTAAAGATGAGTTCGATGTGGGGTGTGCAAGGAGTGCCACCCATCGGATCCGCCTCCAGGAAGATAAGCCCTTCAGAGAGAGGGTCAGGCGGGTCCCACTAGCAGATCTGGAGGATCTAAGGGAACAACTTGCAGAACTCAAGAGGACTGGTGTGATACGGGAGTCTAGAAGCCCCTATGCCTCTCCGATAGTGGTGGTCAGGAAGAAGAATGGGTCATTGAGGCTCTGTATCGACTACAGGACTCTAAACAGGAGAACCATACCTGACCAGTATACCACTCCAAGGATAGAGGATGCCCTACAGAGTTTGTCTGGAGCCAAGTGGTTCAGCGTTATGGATCTCAAGAGCGGGTACTATCAGATCCCTATGCACCCAGAAGACAAGGAGAAGACAGCTTTCATAACCCCAGTGGGGTTCTTTGAATTCGACCGGATGCCTCAAGGTCTGTCTGGAGCCCCAGCTACCTTCCAACGTCTCATGGAGAAGACTGTAGGAGACATGAACCTTATTGAAGTCCTTGTATACCTGGACAATGTCATTGTCTTTGGAAGAACCCTGGAGGAGCACGAGGAGAGGCTGGTAAAAATCTTGAGGAGACTCAGTGAGGAGGGACTCAAACTTTTGCCTGAGAAGTGTCGGTTCTACCAGTCTTCTGTGAACTACCTGAGGCACATAGTGTCTGAAGAAGGGGTGGCCACAGACCCCGAGAAATTAGAGGCAGTTACCTCCTGGCCACGACCCACCACAGTAACAGAACTCAGATCCTTCTTGGGGTTCTGCTCCTATTACAGGAGGTTTGTGGAGGGATTCGCCCGAATTGCTAGACCATTGAATGAACTGCTCAAGACTGAGGGAGAAGAGGATGACTCAGGGCCCAGGAAGCCGGGAGAGTCCATCAGAGATCAGTGGAATCAGAAGTGTGAAGAGGCCTTCCAGGCGTTGAAGAAGAGCCTGACCACTGCTCCAGGCTTGGCCTACGCAGACCCAACCAAGCCCTATGAACTACACGTAGATGCTAGTCATGACGGTCTGGGAGGAGTGCTTTATCAGGAGCACGAGGGACAACTGCGGCCTGTTGCCTATGTGAGTAGGAGCCTGACCCCCTCTGAGAAGAACTACCCCACCCACAAGCTGGCGTTCCTGGCCCTCAAGTGGGCGGTAGTGGACAAGCTCAAAGACTACCTGTATGGGGCGGAGTTCACTGTGAAGACTGACAACAACCCCCTTACCTACCTTTTCACCACGGCCAAACTGGATGCCACTGGACACAGTTGGCTGGCCGCACTGTCTGGGTTCAACTTCAGCCTAAAGTACAGGCCAGGGGCTGGGAATCGAGACGCAGACGCTCTATCCAGGAGGTCTCATGCCCCCACCAGTGACGTAGAAGATTGGACCCAAGTGGCACCGGACGGGGTGCGGGCCCTTTGTCAAGGAGCTGAATTCCAAGCCAGAGGAGGCTCCAGAGCAGAGGAAATAGGAGTTACCATGGTGGGAGTCCCCAAACACTACTGTGGAGTGACTCAACTGGAAGAAGACAACCTGCCGAGACTGTCCAAGAAGGAGTTGAGGTGTGACCAATTGGAAGACCCCATGGGGAGATTGGTCCTGGAGGTCCTGGAGAATCAGGATCCAAACAGACTCCTGCGTCATCCCTCAAAGGAAGCTCGCCTGTTGAGGAAAGAATGGGACAGGTTGCAGGTACATCAGGGAGTGGTCTACCGAAGGGGCCCCTCTGATGACTCAGAAGATAAGTGGCAACTGTTCCTCCCAGAGAAGCATCGAGAGACTGTTCTGGTTGCCCTGCATGGCAATCATTGCCACCTAGGGGCTGAAAGGACCTTTCAACTTGTCAGAAGTCGGTTCTATTGGCCCTGCATGAGGGCAGAGGTAGAAGAGTACTGCCACTCATGTGCACGATGCATCCAGAGGAAGACTTTACTCCATCAAGCTGCCCCAATGGGCCATCTACAAAGTCAAGGCCCAATGGATCTGGTATGCATTGATTTTCTCTGCCTCAAACCCGACCTGAGTGGACTAGGAAATGTTCTGGTGATAACCGACCATTTCACCCGGTATGCCCAAGCTTTCCCAACCAAAGATCAGAAGGCCTCCACCATAGCCAAGGTACTTATGGAGAAGTACTTTGTCCATTATGGGCTGCCCCAGCGACTTCATTCAGATCAAGGAAGGGACTTTGAGAGTAAACTGATCCGGAAACTCCTGGATTCGTTGGGAATCAAGAAGACTCGAACTACACCTTACCACCCACAGGGAGATGCTCAGCCGGAAAGGTTTAACCGAACCTTGCTTAACATGTTGGGGACTCTGGAAAGTGAGAAAAAGCAACATTGGAGCAAACACATAGCAGCCCTAGTACATGCTTACAACTGCACCATTAGTGATGCGACAGGCTACTCCCCATATAGACTCATGTTTGGGAGAGAGGCGAGACTACCGGTAGACTTGGCCTTTGGCACCTCTCTGGACCATTCCTCAGCCACATCTCACAAAGGACATGTGGACAGACTCAGACACAGCCTGAAAGTAGCCTATGAACAAGCTCAAGCGGCCTCAGACCAAAGGGGAGCTCGAAACAAAAGAAACTTCGACTTGAAGGTCTGGGTGCAGGACTTACAGCCCGGGGACCGAGTACTGCTACGCAATCTGGGGGTCCCTGGAAAACACAAACTTGCAGTCAGATGGAGATCTGAACCCTATTTCATCTGCAGGAAGCTGCCCTGCCTACCTGTCTTCAAGTTGAAGCCAGAAGGAAAGGTAGGACCACTGAAGACGTGGCATCGAAACCACCTGCTCCCACTTGCTGAGGCAGTCAGGATACCTCCCGTGAGAGACTCCCCTGAACCGGTCTCTATCCTGGATACTCCTAGGCCGAACACTCGGTAGCAGACCTCCCGAACCGTAGATGGAGAGGCCTCTCAACTTAGTGAAAGTGAAGAAAGAGAACTTGATTGGCTGTGGCCTTCCCCAACTCCGGGAACTTCTACTATAGATCTTCCAACCACTGAAGACACTCCAGATGGAACACTGAACCCAGAAGCCACAGAGTTCATCCCATCTAGTCCTTCAACAGAATACTGGGAAGATGCCCATGATAGTTGCTCAGAGGAAGAGGAGCCTGTGGCACCAAAGCCAGAAATCCCAAGAGAGCAAAGGGCTCGAAGAGTCATCCGGCCTCCTAGGAAGCTGACCTACCCACAAATGGGGAATAGCTCAGAGGACTCTGCAGTTACCGCTAGGAGGAATGCTGAAAATCCGGATCCCTCCACTGTCCATTTAGTGGAGGGCAACCCCAACTCACTCTCTGGCACAGTTAGGCAGGCCACCCATGATAATGTGACCTGTGGGCAAGGGAATTCTACCCCTCAGTTTTGGTGGGAATTCCCTATGCCAACATTGTTTGCAGAATTAACTAGAGTTGTACATAGTCTTTGTTAAGGTTTATCTTTGGGGACCAAAGAGTTTAAGTGGGGGGAGTGTGTAGTGGGGTGTTCCCCTTTAACGCAGAGAGACTACATTACCCAGAACCCCGTTTGGCAATGTTTCCACCGCAGAGACTCATGGGAGGGGTTATAAGAGGAGGAGGCGAGGCTGGGCTCGGCCTCTTTGGGACACGAGACTTCAGAGACTGATCCTCCTGTGCGGATGTGTCGGAGTGCAAGGCCTGAAGCCTGAGGTCTTGCGCGGCACCAAAGAGCCTTCCACCCCTCTGCGAGCCGGGGTGGCATCTGACTTCGCTTAACTACTAGGTGGCAATCAGAAGAGTATCCATATTCAGGCAAAGGTCAGAGAATTCAAAGTCAAGGCAAGGCAGGCAAGGCAAAAGCTACAGGAGCCAGGTAGCAAATGTATCACAACACCAAAACCCTGGGGATCATGGTGTTTAAATAAAGCAACAAAGCATTGCTAGCCAGCTGCCTAAAAACGAGGATGCCATCTGAAGAGAGTGCCTCTGCCAGGCAATAGAATGGAGGAGGTTTGCATGACAATCGACACTCTAATGGGATAGTAGGAGCAGTGGTGTGAACAATAGGAGCAGCATCTGCAGCAAGAGGGAAAAAGAGTCACATACTCCTGACTGGCTGGCCATACATTATTCAATTTTCTTGTACAAATTTCTATAGAATTACCAAAACCATATAATATGAGGTCAAACCTAAACACTTTCAATTTGTATGCAATCAGACAGACCCTTGCACTACAGAGTTGAAGGTAAATCTAAAGGAAATTGAATAAGAAAATAATGAGTAAAGCCTCGTTCACATGACCGGTTTTCTCGTCAAGAAACGACAAGAAAACTGTTGGGAGAGCTTTCTTGCCGAGAAAACGTTTGTGTGTATGGTTTCTCGTCGAGAAAACTGCCGGGAATCTCGACGAGAAAAATAGAGAAACTGCTCTCTATTTTCTTGTCAGGATTCTCGTTTTTCTGGTCAGGATTCTCGTCGGCCTGTTTCCCAATGAGAAAACCGGTCGTGTGTATGCTTTTCCGAGTCTTAAAAAATCGTGCATGCTCAGAATCAAGTATAAGACGGGAGCGCTCCTTCTGGTAAAACTAGCATTCGTAATGGAGATACTAACACGAGGGAACACAAGATCAGCAAAAGCAGCCAAAGGGGTGGTGCCATTGGAATCGAACTTCCCCTTTATACTGCCGTCGTACGTGTTGTACGTGACCGCGCTTTACAACAACGAGATTTGGAATTGACAGTGTGTATGCAAGGAAAGCTTGACAAGAATCTCGTCAAGCTTGACAAGAATCTTGTCGAGAAAAACAACAAGGTTTTTTACGACGAGATTCTCGGTCGTGTGTACTAGGCTTAAGGCTCAGTGGGTTTAGATGCAAGTTTACAGATAGTGGTGATAAAGGGGTTGAATACCTTTCTCTTTTTAGTTTCAGAAACTTGTTTTCATTCTAGACTAAGCGAATCATAGTTATTAGATGTGAATCTGAATTGGTTAGTTAGCAGCTGAGAAGCCTCTGGAATGCATTGCCCTTGGACAGGTGGTCTAATGATCTGAGATACACGCAATACATCAGGGTTGATTAACTAAACACAAACAGATTGTTCACTTTGTAAGGGAAGTTGCACTGTCCAAGGGAATGTTCCCCAGAGCTTAGTGAATAAAGTGAAGCTTTTTTTTTTTTCTTATTCCTTGCATGTGATTGGGTATTCTTGATGAAATGTCCCAACATTCACTTAGCTCTTGCAAAGTGAACAGCCTAAAATAGAGAAGGGTCCTGCGAGCCTCCACTCACCAGATGCTTAAAATAACTATAATAAGGACAGCTGCTATCATTGAACACCTCTCACAAATCGTGCAAATATAAATAAACTAAATATATACGCTGCGCTAAAAAATTATTTTAAATGTAATGCACACTCTATCAGTGTGAATACCAAAGTGCATACATCAATATTAATAAATAAATATAAATATGTAAATATGAATACATATGAAAACATGTATATGTATATATACATATATATATATAAATAAAGTGATCAATAAGTGGTGTGACAGCTTTAAATAGACATCAGTGCTCATGTGCATAGCTGTGTAAAAAGTCCATATAAAAAAGTCCATATATCAAAGATGTGTGAATTGATCATAAATCAAAGTGCTCATGTGCATATACAGTATGTGGTATCCAGCTTCGTCACTGATGACCGTGCTAAAGTAGTCCATACAATTTAAGCAACTTAGTAGGTGATCCAAAGCATGCTAAGGTGTCCTCACTCTAGTGCTCCCCTTAGGTAGTGAACGCTCACCTTAGAGCGTGCGACTTTGCAATTAAGCTCAGTCAATGCACGCATATGAACCACCTCTGGGTTCTGAAATGGTACCGGAATCCTAGGATGCATAGGATGCATTAAGGTGAAAAAACATGAACCTTTAAAACCCCTTTAAGCCTTAGGCTGCCATATGCTTTTAAGTTTGCATGAAATGTCTTTGAGAATAACCAGTATAAAGGAGAGTGCAACAATATGAACAAATGTACTGAAATGCAAGAAAACAGTAGTATTGGATGCTGAGATTTTCAACCATGCTTAACCAATCTGTATGATCCAATCAGCAAAATGATACTAACAGATGTTATAAAACAGAAAATATGTGGACCCCACAACCATAACAAGAACAGTCAATTATTTTACCTTTCTGAAATAACTAATTTCCAAATAACCAATTCCTCCGTGGATGTGAACTTTTTGCTTTGTTTTAAATAAAAGTGGGCAGAAAAAAGCCCTGAAATGTACTAGTGGAGTTAAATCACTGTTTGGCACTACCAATGAGCTACAAATTCCCCAACGTGTCACTATATATATATATATATATATATATATATATATATGTTTCTTTACAGTTACAGTACTGCATTTGGTTGTTTCTTTTATCTCCCCCTAAAGTTTAGCTTTAAAGAATATGTGAATACTCTTTTTGGAGACACTGCTGAGTGAAGCAAACAGCTTTGTCTATGTCTACTATGTTAATATTAACCAGTATTCTCTGGGCATAATGGTTTGTGTAAGTTGGCCAATGGCACAACAATGAAAGGCATAGGGATGAGTACTGTGTAAACTAATGACTGCAAGTTATTTACAGTTGATGTGGAGAACAAAAGAGAACTAAGAAAATAGTTTGGCAGTTATAGAAAACTATGAATGAGTGCATATTAGTATGTAAAAGTAATTTGAATGAGAAACTATTACAAAATGTAGTTAAAATCGTTTTATCCACTTTAACAAACTTCCTGGCTAGGGTTATTTAATTATCTGTGTTTATTAACGTCTCTAATTCATGTGTATTACCTCTTTTTTTTTATATTTAATTCATTATAAATTATGTATTGGTGAGCACAATGTAATTCAGATAACTTCTTATTACATTTGCTTTAATAATATTTTGCTAATAAGGATTTTGTTGCACTGGTATTTACTCTTACTGGTGTGACAGATAGGCTAAGGTAACAACTTTTAAAGACCCTACACTGAATGGGAGCCCACGCACACCATATCATTAGATAACCTCTGTGGTACAAGCGATCCACTTCTGTAATTAGTTTTGGTCTGACATTATTTAATTAGCTTGCAAATGCAATGGTTCATTTACCTGCCTGAGATAGATGTGTAAATTCAAGGCTTATAAATCTCAGCTTGAACGCTTCACCTCTGGAGGAAAATTTAGCAGCAGATTTACATATGATCTGTGACAGGAATATTTGGTTTTAATAAGCCTTTGAAAATATCCCAGGACTGGAAAATGGAATGGCATGCCAGAATTGTCTGCTAGTGAGCTGGCTTCAATCACAAGCATAGGCATTTAAGTTATTTTTGAACAGCACCTTGCTGATTTTCTTTCTCACAGTTAAAGGATTATTCTACCTTTAAAATATATTTTATTTTTCTCCTTACATTTTGCTTAGTAGCCATATTTGTTTATGGCAGTCTACAGCAGTCTACATTTGACAGCTAAAATATTCACCTACTCGTGAAATCGGTCTATGTTTCCCACATAGGAACAAGCAAAACCTGTATATCCTTATTCTACTGAAGGTACAGAATACTACCGGTATTTTAAAGAAGTTGGTTTTTCACTAGCCTTGTATGCAATATTACCCAATTAGCAAAATATATTTAAAAAAAACATATATACACAAAGCCACATACATTATGTAGAACTGCATGTCTGGATTTTTGATAAAACTCTTTATTTACTATTATATTGTACAGATAGATAAAAACAAGTGACATTGTATTGCCTAACCAACAGGACACGAAACAAAGTAACTCAGAAACAAATTATTAACTTTATTTACCTATGATTAACAGTTATTCTTATCTGAATGTGATCAATTAAACAGTATTACATATGGTTAAAGCAATACTACATACGATTAGCAAGGCAATACATGAGGTAGAAAATAATACATTACCGAAAGCATTGCAAACAACATCCGTGCAGCGGCGTTGCAAGGGGGGAGCGGGGGGTGCGGTCTGCACCCAGATGACACCCGCCAGAGGGGTGACACCCAGCACAGCGCTGGATTGAGAGAGGCACCGCGGCTCTCTCCTCCTCCTTCCCCTGCACACTCCAGTATCTTTGCTGTGACTATGCAATGTTCCGGAAGGGAGGAGGAGAAAGAAGACATAGGCAGACAGCTCAGTGCTCGGTGCCCGCATGTCTTCCGGGAACCGGCACTGCAATCCCTTATTATTGTGACAGGCAGGCGGGGAGAGGTGCCAGCTGCCTATCACAATTACACTCTTCACAGCTGACAGAGTCTAGGCTCCTCCTCCACACTGACAGTACATCCACAACAGGAGGAGGAGCCTAGGAGGAGGGACATCCATGTGGAGAAAGCCACGCTATATTAAGGTCTGTAAATGTGGGAAGGGGAGAGGTATTATACACTATATAGTCACAATGGGCAGATATACACAGGGGGGTTACACTAGGGGGATTACACAGTGGGGAGTAACATCAGGGGGGGTTACATTGGGGGAGTTACATCAGGGGGGGTTACATTAGGGGAATTACATAGGGGGAGCTACATCAGGGGGGTTACATTAGGGGGATTACACAGGGGGAGTTACATCAGGGGGGGTTACATTAGGGGCATTACACAGGGGGAGTTACATCAGGGGGGTTACATTTGGGGGATTACACAGGGGGGAGTTACATCAGGGGGGGTTACATTAGGGGCATTACACAGGGGGAGTTACATCGGGGGGTTACATTAGGGGCATTACACAGGGGGGAGTTACATCAGGGGGGTTACATTAGGGGCATTACACAGGGGGGAGTTACATCGGGGGGTTACATTAGGGGCATTACACAGGGGGGAGTTACATCAGGGGGGGTTACATTAGGGGCATTACACAGGGGGAGTTACATCAGGGGGGTTACATTAGGGGCATTACACAAGGGGGGAGTTACATCAGGGGGTTTACATTAGGGGCATTACACAGGGGGAGTTACATTAGGGGCATTACACAGGGGGGAGTTACATCAGGGGGTTACATTAGGGGCATTACACAGGGGGGTTACATTAGGGGTATTACACAGGGGGGAGTAACTTTAGGGGGAGTTACATTGGGGAGATTACACAGGGGGGAGTTACATCAGGGGCATTACACGGGGGGTTACATTGAGGGGATTACACTGGAGGGTATTTACACAGGGAAGGAATACACTGCAGGGGTTTTACACTGTAGTGATTTACACCGAGTACAATGGTGGAGGGATTTACACTATGGGGGAATTTACTGGGGGAATTTACACTGTGGGAGATAGAACTGGGGGGATTTACACTGGGCTGCTCAGTCTAAAATGCCTGGGTCTATTTTTTGTCCCAGTCCAGGGCTGGGTGACACTATTAAGAAGGAAGTGCTATCCGACAGTGATGGTGTCATCCCCATCCGTGACAGTGCATGGATTGGCGCACTGGTATAAACCACAAAATTTACAGGGACCAGTTTGGGGTACGCATCATGATCGTGTGCTGCCGCCCCAAAACTAGCCTGCCCAGTGCCCTGCAGAGCACTGTGGCAGGCTAGACAGAAGAGAGCCCGATGCACTAGCCTGCCCAGTGTCTACTGCTCTGTAATGTTCCTGCTATCACTCTGCAGCAGCAGGACAGAGCATTGCGGCAGGCTAGGGGGGAGAGCTATGCTAATGCTCAGTGACCGGGGGGGGTTGGGGGTGACACCATATTTTACCCCACCAGGTGACACCAACCCTAGTGATGCCACTGCATCCGTGCCATCACTTCGACTGGGGCCGCCATGTTACAGCCAGGCCAGAGTCTCAATTGGGAACAAATGGGTCCTGTGCAGTGCGTCCTCTCACAGGTGAGGATCCAGTCTGTCTAAACAGAGACAACATCTTTTATACCTTGCTGCAATGACAGCCTGGTTTCTAATGATCAAAAGTGTTGACAATTACCTGGATCGGGATAGCTCTGTTACACAAACTGAATGATGGCCAGGCCCACAAGAATTCTCAAAAAAACAGCTCTATCCATTATATTGAGGCAAATGACCATCATATCCTTTAAACTAAAACAGATGAGACAGGAGAACAGAACCCCTTGCACAATGTTTTACATTGTTAATCGTGTGAGGATAATTATGCAAGATATTGTTTAAAGATGTATGTGGGAACTTTTATCTTGCAAAACAACTTAAAATTTAGATTTAATTAACCCCCAAATCACTCCTAACAAGCCAACTTTAACTCTTTTGTACTACATAATATATAAATACATAAACACACATTGAAACAACAATAATATGCAAGTCTCAGATATACATACAGATAATATATACATATGCTAATACTATACAAACATTGGGGGGGGAATTACTAAAACAGGAAATATGGTACAGCTGTGCATAGTAACCAATCAGCTTCTAGATTTTGGGACCCTTTCAGACGGAGCGGATCCGTTCAAGCGGATCCGCCTGCTCAGCGGGGGATCTGTCCACTGATCCCCGCTGAGCAGGCAGATTACAGGTCTGTGTCCACTATGCAGGCGATCTATAGTGCGTTCGGATGGAAACGGACTGCATGTCTGTTTCCATCCAATTGTCATCCAATCCACCAGACAGATGGCAAATCCGTCTGATTTTTAGATGCCTGGATTGGATACCAGCGGGATGTCAGCTGACATCCGCCGCCCCATAGAGATCAATGGGTGATCCGATCAGGGCCGCCTGAAAATTAGACAGGCGGACCTAATCGGTCCGCAGGTGTAAAAGGGGCCTTATTGTCAAAGGTTAATTGAACATGCAGAAGTTAGAAGATAATTGGTTACTATACTTAGCTGCACCGGATTCCCTGTGCACCTCTTTTAGTAAATCTCCCCCACTGTCTCACTGTGAGATCTGTAAACACCTAAAAGCTGAAGTAATACCAACAATGAAAATGGTAATTGTGCAAGTGAGGATTCAAGTGTTTATAAATTTGTGATAACTTGGAGGAAGAAACTGTTCTTAAGCCTGGTTCCCATGAGGTACAGTGATCTAACTGTTCCCTATAGTCTGTTCTTATTCTGTTTTTAGACTGAACAAAATCCAACATTGATGGAAGTACAAACAACAGACTCAGCTGCTACTATGTAAAATTGTATCAGCAGATCTTGAGGCATATCTACTTCAGGTCCTGGGAAATTAGAGATTCCAGTAATCTGAAGGTCTCCACAGTTAACACAGCAATGTTGAGTATAGTGGGAGGGGACACTGTGCAAAAACGTTTTGGGAAAAACACTACTATTTCCATAGTTTTGAGTGTGTTGAATTCCAGATTATTATGACTGCACCACAGGGCCACCAGATCTACTTCCTGTCTGTATGTTGATTTATTGCCATCTTGGATGAGTCCAATAATGGCTTTGTCATACACAAATTTCAGTGCATTAACAGATGAATTCCCAGCGGTGCAGTAATTGTTATAAAGGAAAAAAATCTGTGGTACTTACTGCTAGGTGCTAAATATGACTTTCTCCAGAGTACCTGTTGTTTTCTGTCTGTCAGGAAATCGGTAATCTACTGACAGGTAGTGGCGGGTAAAGTGAGCTGGGTGAGTCTGAAGTGGATTATTTCTGGAGTGATAGTGTTAAACACTGAACTGAAATCCAAAAACAGGATCCTTGTGTACATCCCTTGGAAAGCAAGCTGGATGTGGTGCATCCCCTTGTTGACGACATCGTCCACTGACCTGTTTGCTCTATAGGCAAACTGTGATGGGTCAACTCAACACGAGTCTTCCAAAGGACTTCAGCTCTACAGACATCAGAGCCTGTAGTTATTTAGTCCTGGTAAATTTGTTAGGGACAGGAAGTATTGTTGAGCATTTAAAGCAGGAGAGGACTTTATACTGCTCCAGTGTTCCGTTGAATATCTGTGTGAAGATGGGTACAAGCTGATTAGCACAAACCGGAAGGTGTTATTCTGACCGGGCCTGGTGCTTTTCTTATGTTTTGTCTCTGAAAGATTTGACATGCATCCATTTCTAATTCCCTCAGTGGAGAGGATATAGGGGGAGGAGGTAAAGGTTTCCTAGGATATGGTTGGGGAGGTTGTACCTAAGCTAAAGTTTTACAGGGATGTAAATGTTATCAAACTTGGAATAAAACACATGTATGCTGTTAGCCAATTGATGGTTCTCTACTGTGTGGGAACATGATTTCCTGTAGCTGGTAATGTCCCACAGGCCTCTCAATATTGATTCTGGGTCATTGGCAGAAAACATGATTTTCAGTTTGTCTGCTACTTTTGTCAGCATGTTTCTGGTCTGGTTGCAGTGGGTCCTGTTGCCACTTCTGTAGGCCGCCTTCTTAGCCTACATGAGTTTTAAAAGACCTGGTGAGCACACACATTATCACATAAGCTAAAGTATGATGTCACAGTGTCAGTGAGTTAATCTAGGTCTTTGGCTGCAGCTTCAAAAACACTCCAGTCGCTACACTCAATGCAATCCTGTGGCTTCAGCTTTGCCTCTTTAGATTTAACTACAGGCTTTGCAGATTTAATTATTTTCCTGTAGGTTGGAAAGAGATGAACCATGCAGTGATTGGAAAGACCCAAGGCTGCATGGGGAACAGAGCAGTAAGATTTTTTTAACACATTGTAGTTAGGTCAAGCATGTTTTTGTCCCTAGTGGTACAAAATAACATGTTGTCTGTATTTTGGCAGTTTGAGGTTAAGATTTTTTCTGTTAAAATCTGGAAAGGTCCATTCCATACCAATTATCTGCTTAGCTAGATATTTTAATAATTTTCTGACTCAGGCTTGAGATAGGATGTAAACACTAGACATGTGTAATGCCGAAAAATGTGTTCGTTTTCATTTAATTATTATTATTTTATTTTTTTTCGGATCATTTGTTATGATCACAATTCATAAATTCGTAAATTTGAAAATTTGAAAATCCGAAAATAAGAAATAAATTCGGAAAATTCAAAAAAATAACGAACTAACTAACAAATAATAACTAACTATTAAATTATAGGTATTAGAATATCCTTTAAAATTTGGTTGTAGGTGAACGTAATGAATATGAATTTATCCGAAGTTACGAATTATCTGAAATAACGAATGCCAGATGCAGGGGTCCATGTTCGTTATTCCCCCACCAATCCCCCCCTCTTTCCCCCCTAGTGCAACCACCCCACCCTTCTGTTTCTTTTGCTTGTACTTTTCCTCCCTATCTGCTAGGGCATTGCCCGTAATCTAAACTGCTTTTCTTCTTTTTATTACTATTATTTTTGTTCTCTGGAAAAGAAAGGGGACTGGGCCCGCGGGGCCATGGTGACCCAGCCCAACTTCCATGCACGGATTAAGACATCCAAATGGAAACAGGAAGATGTATTGGGAACTTATAAATGCTGTGTTATCTATAGTTGTACTCCAGTTCATAACGCACAGACCCTGCCTAATGGCATGTGTTCACACAGGCCTGTATGATACTGTTCCCTCAGCTGATGTACATCGACAGTTACTTATCCACCTGTCTTGTTTCATTTTTTATCTATATCTGTATCTCTGTCATTGATTATATTGTCGTGGTGGCCCATGTGGACCCATTTCCCTGTTTATAAAGAAAAAAAAAAAGAAAAAAAAAAAGAAATAACGAATGGAACAGAATTAAATAATAATAAATAATAATAAAAAGTTGTTATTATTATTATTGTTATTTATTATTATTAATTTGTTACGATCCATTCGTTTAGATACGACATTCGTTATTTCGGTAATTCGTAACTTTGGATAAATTTGTATTCGTTACATTCACTAACAACCAAATTTGAAAGGAAATTCCAATACCTATAATTTAATAGTTAGTAATAGTTAAGTTATTGTTAGTTAGTTATTATTTAAAATTTACGAATTTACGAATTTTCGAATATTCAAATTTATGAATATTCTGAAACATTTGTTAAACGGGTTTTTGTTAATTGGGATATTTCCGAATTAACTAATTTGTCAAAATTCGTTAAAAAATTTATTTGGAACGAAAAGAATTGCAGATGTCTAGTAAACACTGACAATTAACAATGCTAACAGTGCTTGGATAAAACCAAAGTGGTAAACAAAATCATATTTTTATTTTAGACTCATCTCAGTCTTAACAGTAATATTAAGGATGTTTGACTGAAAACCGTGTAAAAAAGAAACCAGAGAAACTAAATGTGAACAAATCACCAGGTGAAAATGGATCCCACCCACAAGTATTTAGGCAACTTAGCGTAGCTATAGCCAAACAGCTATTTCTAATTTAAAAAAAAAAACCTTACTGACTGGAATGGTAACAGTTGACTGGCAAAGAGAAAATTTTATACCAATTTACAAAAAAGGATTTAGATGTATACCAGGAAACTACAGACCAGTCAGCCTAACCTCAATAGTCTAGGTATTTGAGGGAACCATAAGGGACTCTATACAGAAATGTGTCTGGAATAATGGTATCATGAGTGACAACCAGCATGGATTTGAAAAAGACTGTTCTTGTTCGGTCATCCTGTTATCGTTCTATGAGGAAATAAATTGGATGGTGGAAGTCTAGTTGTAGTTTGTCCAAATTTACTAAGGCATTTGATAATGTACCTTTAAGTTGATGAAATTGTATGTACATGGATAGAAAACTGGTTAGAGAATTTTGATAAATTACTCATTATCTGATAAGTCTAAAGCAGTGTTTCTCAACTCCAGTCCTCAAGTCCTCACGGCGTCCCAATGTCATGTTTTCAGGATTTCCCTCAGTAGAAATGGCTGTGATAATTACTAAGGCAGTGAAACTGATTAAATCACCTGTGCAAAACAATGGAAAGCCTGAAAACATTACCTGTTGGGGCGCCTTGAGGACTGGAGTTGAGAAACACTGGTCTAAAGTTACAGTGGTGTGTTCCAGGGTTCTGTCTTGGGGCCATAGAAGTTCAATTTGTTTATTATTGATATAGAGGTTGGAATCATTATGGGCCCTTTCACACGGGATGGATCCGTGATGATCCGCCCCGTGAAAATCCGCTTGCTCTGCCGGGATCGCTCCGTTGATCCCCGCTGAGCCGGCGGATGACAGGGCAGTCCCTGCTCACTGTGCAGGGACCTCCCTGTCAGATCTCTGCTCTAGCCTATGGGGGGATCGGATGAACACGGGCCGTCTGTCCGTGTTCATCCGATCCGCTCTGCAGACGGATGGAAAAATAGGATGGAGAAAAACGGATGGAAAAAACCGAGCATCGCGGACCCGGATGAGATCGAGTGTCAGCGGATGTTCATCCGCTGACACCCGCTATCTCATAGGGATTAATGTATGTCCCTTTTTAATCCATGAACGCATGTGTGAAAGGGGCCTAACTCAATTTCAGTGTTTGCAAATGACACCAGATTTGCAAGGAAATAACTAGACTAAATAGGGGGGTTGAGCAGTTACATGGCAAATGAGGTTCAATATTGAGAAATGTAAAAATATGCAATTGAATGCCAAAAATACACATGCAAAATACACATTGGAAGGAGCTCCCCTGGGGGAATCCGTGATGGAAAAGGATCTGGGGGTGCTTGTAGTTCACAGACTTGGCAATAGTTTGCAAAGCCGAACAACAGAACAAAAAGCTAGCAAGATACTGTCATGCATTAAAAGGGGCATACATTGCATAAAAAAAATTCTACCCCTTCAAAAAACATTATTTCAGCCTTATCTTAAATATGCTGTTCAGTTTTGGTCCCAATGTCAGGAAAGACATTGTTTAATTGGAAATAGTTCTGCAATGAGCAACAAAATTGGAAGACCTCAGCTATGAGGATTGATTACATAAATACAGTTACTCACTCTGGGGAAAAGGCACTTGAGGTTGGTTATAATGTAAAAATATATTAAAGGTGACTTCGGTAAATGTTTACTCTAAGGTCCCTGAAGAGGATACATGGCCACATTTTACTTTCAATAAGTTTTTATTCAAAATTTTAACAAAGTACAGACAGACCAATGTAGTTAGAGAATATCTAGGAGTAGTGTTCCCTCCAATACAGTCAAGAGTCTGAGTGTTATGGAGAGGACCCAATTAAATGAGCCTAAGAGGCTAAGCCCCCCTAATAAAGCATCTGTTTACCAAAAGCATGAACTCTGAGAGTAGTCGTCCTATTACAGACATAGAGTGAAGACTTATCTATAAAAGAATGTCACATTAGCAATTGGTCAAGTGGTAACACAGCTACAATCCAAAAAACGTGGGAGTTACACCAACAGAGAATACATTTAGTGCCGCAAGGCGCAATGTCATACTCCCTAAATTATCAGGAATGAGGGAGGCTCTACTGATCCACCATATGCATCCTTTTGAAAAAAAAATGGTGGTTAATAAAGGAGAGAAAAGATAGAGGGAGATAGAGGGAGAAATAAAGAGAGAAGAAAAAGGAAGGGGGGCAAAGAAGAGTTAACAGCAGTCCTCTCGATCCTGGTCCCCGACCACAGGATGCCTCAGCCACTAAGGGGTCTGGAGATATCTAATCCAAGGATTTCCACACCCTCTCAAATTTGGTTTGCTTGTCTCTAAAAATACTTGACAGTTTTTCATTAATCATAATCCAGGATATTTTGTGTTTAACCAGCATGATATTGATCATGGTTGATTTCCATGCCTGTGCTATAGTGATTTTAGCAGCTACATGGCCACATTTTGAGGTTAGAAAGAAGAAGGTTTAAACTAAGATTGTAGAAAGTGTTGTTTACTGTTGGAACAGGAAAAATGTGGAACTCATTCCCTAAAATGTCTTCCTTAGGAAGCAGAATATGCAGGGCTATGGCAATTGTTAGAAACATCACACACACACACACATAGGTTGAACTAGATCAGTGGTTCTCAACCTGGGGGTTGGGACCCCCTCGGGGGTCGAATGATGATTTTCCAGGGGTCACCAAATCCTGGGCTGTTCCTGAAGCCTGCACCATTCTCCAGCCTTTTTGCGGCCGCCCAGCTGGGCTGTCCCTGGAGCCTGTGGCCGACCACTCAGCCTCTTTGCAGCCGCCCATTCAGTTCACGGCATGGCTGGGGGGCAGAGACTATAGGTCAGCTGACTGGTGAGGAATGTGAAGAGGGAGGGGTTGGAGGAGACCCTATCTCCTGATTTCGCCATAGGTGTCACTGCTACGAGACACCACAAAGTCGGAGACACAGTGAATAACACTACCTGTGATTATAGTTGCCATTAAAAGTCCCCACTACAATTCTCAGATCAAGAGCACCTAAGTTGGCTGATCAGAACTCCCCCCAGCATTGCCACTCATCCCAACTCCTCGCCAGCACTGCCACTCATCCCATTCCCCACACCTCCCCACCAAGGAGTAAGAGAAGGAATAAAAATAGAGAATACATGGAAGGGAGAGGAAAAGAGGGGGAGAAACAAAGAAAAAGGGAGAGAAAGAATAAGAGAAAGAACAAGAAAGACGGCTAGAGACAGAGATGGGGAAAAAAATAAAGAAATTAGGATAGTGAGAGATAAAACGGAAAGAAAGGAGAACAAAAGAGAAAGAGTGGTACATCCTAAAATGTACCATAAGGGGTTTTAATACTGTACAAGTGGAAGGGACTCAGGGAGCGCTAAATGTCTGTGGGTTAGGGGCGCAAATTACTTGTCTTGCCTTGGGTGCTGACAACCCACGCTACGAAAATAATCTTACTGTTAGGGGTCCCCACAACTTGGGAAATTTTATCAAGGGGTCACGGCCCTAGAGATGTTGAGAACCACTGAACTAGATGGAACTGTGTCTTTTTTTTGACCTTATAAAATATGTACGGTAACTATGTGTTTAACCACTTAAGGTCCGGAAGGTTTTACCCCTTTCATGACCAGGCCATTTTTTGCTATTCTGCACTGTGCTATGTTAACTGGCTATTGCATTGTCATGAAACACTGTACCCAAATGAAATGTATATAATTTTTTGCACACAAATAGAGCTTTCCTGTGGTGGTCACCACTGTTTTTTTTATTTTTTGTTATATAAGACAGTAATTTAAAAAAAATATATACTTTCTGTTATAAAACATATTCAATAAAATACAATTTCTCATAAATTTAGACCAAAATGTATTCTGCTGGATGTCTTTGGTACAAAAAAATCCCAATAAGTGTGTGCTTTAAAGGAGAAATACAGCCAAAGCTTGTACCAAAGCTTTGGATCACTCTGCACTCCTTTTTAGCAGACAGTGGGCTGAATTGAAGCCTGCTTTTGGCTGAAGTCACAGAGCCAGGCTAGGGAAAGAACGGAAACATATGATCAGATCCACCCAGATGCCTGGACCCGCAGCTGGCTCAGCCTCTCAATGAGCCTGTGAAAGCCTGAGCCAGCTGCTCCCGTCCCTTCCACAGCCCAGTGCTTCAGTGAGCATTGGGGGGGGGGGGTGCGGGTGGATGGTTTGCTTACAGAGCAGTGAGCCAGTGAATGACCAGCTCTGAGCAATGAGAACTGAGTTATCGATGGGCTTTGATAGCTCAGTTCTCAGTCTTAGAGCTGGCGGGGGGACAGATGCAGCATCCACCTAGGTAGGTATTATTAAAAATAAAATTTCCCAAACTTCTGTTTTACAGTTATAGCGTCTACAAACGATGGTATATATATATATATATATGAAAATTGATCAATCCCAATGTACTGATGGCCTAATTTCTTGAGGCCCCTAAAATGCCAGGACAGAACAAATTCCCCCAAATGACCCTTTTTTGGAAAGTAGACAGTTTAAGGCATTTAGTAAGAGGCATGGAGAGTTTTTTGAAGTTGGAATGTTTTGTCACAATTTTTTGGAAAATTAGGACATTTTTTTTTTTTACAAACTGTCACCAGTGCAGTACAGCATCATGATATGACTGGTGTGGCGGTGATCAGGGATACTGACTGGTGACAGTACGTTAAAAAAAAATAATTATTGTTTAAAGCAGAGTTCCACCCAAAAGTGGAAGCTCCGCTAATCTGTCTTTCCCCACCGTCGGACCAGTAAGGGAGCTCAGCGCGCTTTGCACATGCGCATTAGGGAACCGGCTGTGAATCAATGTTATGAATGAAATTTATTCACCTCTGTCTCTGATCATTCAGTCCATGTTGACAACTATGCTTGGCTTTGAAGTTCTGGCCATGTGAATGCCTTATAGAGCATATGTCTTGTAACAAAAATCTACTCTGTCTACTGTATATGCAATCTCTTTTACTTGGTATACACTGGGGTTGGTTTACTAAAACTGGAGATTGCAAAATCTGGTGCAGCTCTACCAATCAGCTTTGAGTTTTGTTTTCGTCAAAGCTTAATTGAACAAGCAGAAGTTAGAAGCTGATTGGCTACCATGCACAGCTGCACCAGATTTTGCACTCTCCAGTTTTAGTAAATCAACCCCACTGTGTACCTTCTTTCTCTGTTGTAAACCAAAACTTATTTAATGACAGTTGTCAAAAATTAAATGTCACCTATAGCAGACTACATAATTAACCAATGGCTTGAAAATTACCTTTTGTGAGACCAGTATAAGAAATAATATATAAAATTGAGTCAATGAAAACCACAATTGTTTTTCTTGATAATAAGATTCAAACTAAAATGTATCTAGAATATTTTTAAAAAGCAAGGTTCAGACTGGTTGACTTTTCACCAGTCACGTTTTCCACTTTTATATTACCCACCCAGATATATGGGTATATACAATGTATATTATTACAGGATTAAACATTTAACATGCTTACTTAATAAGGAATCCCAAAGATCAATAAAAATATGCAAATAGCAGTAACCCAAAACAACCAGATTTCAGATTTCAGTTTACCATAGTCACACAAACTCAATATGAACTGCTATTGGTTGGAGCGGGTTACTGTGCTTGATATTTGCTCTTAAGCCCTGTACACACGATCGGATTTCCTATGGATTTTAAACCAATGGATTTTTCCATCGGAAATCTGATGAAGCTGACTTCCATCAGTCTTGCCTACACACCATCAGTAAAAAAAACGATCGTCCCAAACGCCGTGACGTAAAACACTCCGACGAGCCAAGAAAAATTAAGTTCTATGCTTCTGAGCATGCGTCGACTTGATTCTGAGCATGAGTGGGTTTTTTATCTGATGGAGTTCCCCACAGAGGATAGTAATTTGCTATCGTTTTTTTTTTCCATCAGATACATTTAAAACATGTTCTATTTTTTAACACCAATGGAAAAAAGACAGATGTGGCCCATACACGATAGGTTTGTCTGATGAAAAAGTCCATCGGACTGTTTTCATCGGTAAAACCGATTGTGTGTACAGGGCTTTAGCATTGTTAAATAAGACACATGTTAGCTGCTTTAAATTATTAAAATAGTTTGTTTGTTTTCATTGAACTAGAAGAATGCAGGGTATTTGAATCCAGCTCTCGGTGAGACTTATCTATATTTTAAATTGACCCCTTTTTCATTTTAATTCTGTTTTGTATCCCAATAGGTGTTTTACCAGCGTGCTGATATGGCCATAGGTTCGCTTACAATAAATGAAGAACGATCTGAGATTATTGACTTTTCAGTGCCCTTTGTGGAAACAGGAATTAGCGTAATGGTCTCCAGGAGCAATGGAACTGTGTCCCCATCAGCATTTTTAGGTAATAATTTCAAGCCATGATATGTTAAAATATAATTATATCTCTTTACTGTTATTGTTTCTATTCTCTATTAATCTTTTCTATGTTGTATTTGGTTTGGAGAGAAAAGTAAAATCTATTATGAATAGCTTTTATTATTCTTTCATAAACTGAAGCATAAAGTGTTTCTCTAACCAAATAGATGGACATAATAAGGTATGGTTACAACTTCCATCAGATTTTATTTGCTGTCTGTTTGCTTTTAGGGAGATTTCCCTTCACTTCCTGTTCCAGAGACATGACAGGGAACAAAAAGAAATGAATGAAATTAAAGAAATGGAAATTGCCCTCTTAGACAGTTGTTACTTGAACAAGTTTCCCTATTGGAAGATTTCTCCTTTCTTCCTGTTCTGGTAACAACTGTAAAACAATGTTTTTTCCATCATTGTCTGCTTTGATGACAATAGTTACCATGAAAAATAGAGGAATGAATCTCATCAGCAGGAACACAGACTACAGTAAGCTACTGTTAGGGGTTTTAACACCTACATACATGTACGTTGGGACATCATTTCCTGTTTGTCAGGCTTATTTAAATGGGAAATGTTGGATTCTTGCTAGACTTCTGTCTATTGGAAAATTCCAAAACAAGGAATACAAGATCACTAGCTTTATGGTACAAGATCACTATATTAACCATTAACTTACAATAGAGACTTACAATTTACAAATGTATTCTTGTGTTCCAAGAATAGAGATCTTTCTTTTAGCCATGCCATAATTTACCATGAAGATAAAAAAAGCTCCATATGCTGGTGTGTTAGTTCTCTGATATAAGCCTTTTGCCCGAGTATTAGATTCACTGCCATTAGAGATGTTATTGGTTATTATAGCTGCTACTTTCAGGATATTATGATGCATTACGACCACAATGTTCTTCTGGGAATTATAGCCTTTATGATTTAGCATTCATTATATACAGGTGCATCTCATATATATAGAATATCATCAAAACGTTTATTTCAGTAATACAATTCAAAAAGTGAAACTCATATATTTTATAAAGATGCGTTACACACAGAGTAATCTATTTCAAGCATTTATTTATTTTTATTTTGAAGAATATGGCTTACAGCTAGTGAAAACCCAAAATTCAGTATCTCGGAAAATTAGAATATTACATAAGACCAACAAAAAAAAAGATTTTTAATACAGAAATGTTAGCTTACTGAAAAGTATCTCTATGTAAGGTATAGTATGCACTCAATACTTGGCCGGGGTACCTTTTGCATTAATTACTGCCTCAATGTGGAGTAGCATGGAGGCAATCAGCCTGTGGCACTGCTGAGGTGTTATATAAGCCCAGGTGGCTTTGATAGTGGCATTTAGCTCATCTGCATTGTTGGGTCTGGTGTCTCTCATCTTCCACTTGACAATACTCCACAGATTCTCTATAGGGTTTAGGTCAGGCAAGTTTGCTAGCCAATCAAGCACAGTGATACTGTGATAATTAAACCAGGTATTGTTACTTTTGGCAGTGTGGGCAGGTGCCAAGTCCTGTTGGAAAATGAAATCAGCATCTCCATAAAGCTTGTCAGCAGAGGGAAGCATGAAGTGCTCTAGAATTTCCTGGTAGAATTTGTTGTCAGAATACAATGTCCCAATGGAGGATTCCTCTATCCACCTCATTTGTGTGGAGGGAGTAATCTGTTCATTTTTAAGTTCACTGGTTAAAATAGCCATGTATATGTTTTGTCTTTTATGGGTTATCATGGTTCTCAGATTCTTTATCAGTGGAAAATTGCTGAATGACTTCTCTCCTGAACAAATAGTGACCATTATACCCAAAGCAATAAAAAAGCCCCAAAAAAAAAAAATACATTGAAGCTTACAAATTCTTAAATGTTGTAATTGCATTCGTTTTCTTATTAGTTTTTTATTACATTTTTTGTTCCAAAAACATTATATTGAAAATAGTTGTTAAACAGAGAGTAGGACTATGTTCACCTAGGAACACAGATCCAACTTATCAAGTTCTAAAATACAAAGTTAGAGATCTACAATCGAATGTCCCAGTGCAGAGAGCAGAGAAACATTGGCTAATTAGAATAATAAGAGAATGTAAACCAAACAATGAATCAAGGACTCACTTCCCCTTCAAGGAGTAGGGGTAAAGGTAGATGATGCAATGATCTACTGGAAGGCACCAGTGAGTGAGTGTAATATTGACTTTGGAGCCAGTTGTCTTATAAAAAAGAAAAAGAAAAAGGGGGGTGTGAAATGAGGAGGGAATGTCTGTTATCACACTCCTGGAGAATAGGAAAGCACATGAGAGGACACGGGGAGGGAGGAAGGCCCTGGAAGATACATTCATTGTATAATAACTAAAATGAAATGCTTAACTGCCACCCGTCAGTGGAGGGTCCCAGGAGTTGAGGTCTAGTGAAAGGAAGAAAGCGGAGAAAAAAAAGGGGGGAGTGGGGAAGGATGGGAGGGTGTAAGGGAAGACAGGGAAGAATGGGGGTCCACCTTGATCGCTGCCAAAACCTGGCATGTAACCAGATAAGCTGCTAGGATCAAAAGGTGGAAAGGATAGAGGGTGGGGACCATATGTGCCCCCCTACGCTCTCCCGGCAAGGGGCCACAGTGTTACAGCTCTTCAAGCCTACTACAGAGAAGAGGGACTTAATGAGGGAAGGGGCCAAGCAAAAATAAGGATCTCCGGGCATCGTTAGTGACTAGGTGGGAAAGCCAAGCTGATGCTTGTAACTATCAGTTGTTTGAAAATGAAGCCAGCAGGCCCAGGTTTTTGAGAATTTAGAGGGGGAATTATTTTCAACACTAATCAACTCTTCCATTTTTGTGATTTTAAATTATGAGTGAACCATTCTTACACTGATGGTACATGGGTCTTGCCCCAATGCATGGGGATGCAAATCTTAGCAGCATTCACCATGTGTATTACAAGTAACCTAAAGTAGGTCTTGTGAGAAAGAGACACGTGATGTATGAGGGGCGTTCAAATCAAAATGGGACTTAAAATTTCACAGGTATAAAAAGAATGCTAGCGTGGCAGTATTACATGCAGTATTAAGTGGCAGTTTGTCCTATTACTGATAGGTGTAGGCGACACACATGTCGTGGGCCAGTTCAGAGTTGTTAGTGCATGCATGGAACAGCTTGTGGTGATGAAGTTTGTGAACAAAAACGTAAAATCCGCAGATATTTACAGAAGACTTCAAGCACAGTACGCTTAGCCACAGTAACACATTTGAATTGTGTAAACATTCCAAAGATGGCTATACGTTCGTCAATGACAATCCTGGCCATGGCGGTTCCCAGCCCACAGCAGTCATTCCTGTGAGCATTCAGCATTTGGAACACCTGATCCTGGATAATCGACGCATAACCTGTCGTAAAACAAATGAGATGAATAGGATAGGGATTATGGGATTATAACGGTGGCAGAAAATTTAGTTAACCACAATGGATAATAAAAATATATATTTTATTTTTACAACAATTCAATTGTCTTATGTACATATATAAAACAATACAAAATGTACACTGATTACAAGAAACCAATAGAGTAACCCAACATGTTTCACCAAGTCATTGGCTTTTTCAGGGGTAGTCGGTTAGACCAGTGTAGCTTAACCACTTAAGCCCCGGACCATTTGGTAGCTAAAGGACCAGAGCTGTTTTCAGAATTTTGCACTGCGCTGCTTTAACTGTAAATTGTGCGGACATGCAATGTTGTACCCAAACGAAATTTGCGTCCTTTTCTTCCCACAAATAGAGCTTTCTTTTAATTGTATTTGATTGCTTCTGCGATTTCTATTTTTTGCGATATAAACGGAAAAAGACATAAAATTTTGAAAAAAAATTATATTTTCTACTTTTTGTTATAAGAAAAATCGAATAAACTCAATTTTAGTCATACATTTAGGCCAAAATGTATTCAGCCCCATGTCTTTAGTAAAAGGCATGTTGAGCCCATTGAATATTTTTTTTTTTGTCTCAAGTGATTGAATAATGACAAAAAAATATAAAAAATTACAAAAAGTTGTCACTAAATGATATATTGCTCACACATGCCATGGTTATATGTGAAATTACACCCCAAAATACATTTTGCTGCTTCTCCTGAGTATGGGGATACCACATGTGTTGGACTTTTTGGGAGCCTATCCGCGTACGGGCCCCCGGAAACCAAGCACCGCCTTCAGGATTTCTAAGGGCGCAAATTTTTGATTTCACTCCTCACTACCTATCACAGTTTCGAAGGCCATAAAATGCCAAAATAGCACAAAACCCCCCCAAATGACCCCATTTTAGAAAGTAGACACCCCAAGGAAATTGCTGAGAGGCCTGTTGAGCCCATTGAATATTTTTTTTTTGTCCCAAGTGATTGAATAATGACAAAAAAAAAAAAATTACAAAAAGGTGTCACTAAATGATATATTGCTCACACATGCCATGGTTATATGTGGAATTACACCCCAAAATACATTTTGCTGCTTCTCCTGAGTATGGGGATACCACATGTGTGGGACTTTTTAGGAGCCTAGCCGCGTACGGGACCCCGAAAACCAAGCACCGCCTTCAGGATTTCTAGGCACAAATTTTTGATTTCACTCCTCACTACCTATCACAGTTTCGAAGGCCATAAAATGCCAAAATAGCACAAAACCCCCCCAAATGACCCCATTTTGACACCCAAGCTATTTGCTGAGAGGCATGGTGAGTATTTTACAGCTCTCATTTGTGTTTGAAAATGAAGAAAGACATTTTTTTTTTTTCAATTTTCAAAACTTTGTGACAAAAAGCGAGATCTGCAAAATACTCACAATACCTCTCAGAAAATAGCTTGGGGTGTCTACTTTCCAAAATGGGGTCATTTGGGGGGGTTTTGTGCCATCTGGGCATTCCATGGCCTCCGAAACTGTGATAGGCAGTGAGAAGTGAAATCAAAAATTTACACCCTTAGAAAGCCTGAAGGCGGTGCTTGGTTTTTGGGGTCCCGTACGCGGCTAGGCTCCCAAAAAGTCTCACACATGTGGTATCCCCATACTCAGAAGAAGCAACAGAATGTGGGGTGTAATTCCACATATGCCCATGGCATGTTTGAGCAATATATCATTTAGTGACAACTTTGTGCAAAAAAATAAAAAATAAATTGTCTTTTTTCCGCAACTTGTGTCAACATATAAAATATTCCATGGACTCGACATGCCTCTCAGTATATAGCTTGGGGTGTCTACTTTCCAAAATGGGGTCATTTGGGGGGGTTTTGAACTGTTCTGGCATTTTATACACAACATTAGGAAGCTTACATCCACTCTTCTAACCACTTGAAGACAAAGCCTTTTTTGACACTTTTTGTTTACATGAAAACATTTTTTTTTTTTTGCAAGAAAATTATGTTGAACCCCCAAACATTATATATATTTTTAAAGCAAAGACCCTACAGATTAAAATGGTGGGTGTTTCATTTTTTTTTCTACACAGTATTTGCGCAGCGATTTTTCAAACACATTTTTTGGGGAAAAATACACTTTTTTTAATTTTAATGCACTAAAACACACTATATTGCCCAAATGTTTGATGAAATAAAAAAGATGATCTTAGGCCGAGTACATAGATACCAAACACGACATGCTTTAAAATTTCGCACAAACGCGCATTGGTGACAAACTACATACATTTTTAAAAGCCTTTAAAAGCCTTTACAGGTTACCCCGTTAGATTTACAGAGGAGGTCTACTGCTAAAATTACTGCCCTCGATCTGACCTTCGCGGTGATACCTCACATGCATGGTGCAATTGCTGTTTACATATGATGCCAGACCGACGCTTGCGTTCGCCATTGGGCAAGAGCAGGACAGGACAGGGGTGCTTTTTTTTTTTTTTTTTTTTTTTTTTTTTTATATTATTAATTTTGCTTTTTTATTTTATTTTTAAACTGTTCCTTCCATATATTTATTTTTTTTATCATTTTTATTGTTATCTCAGGGAATGTAAATATCCCCTATGATAGCAATAGGTAGTGACAGGTACTCTTTTTTGGAAAAAACTGGGGTCTTCTAGACCCTAGATCTTTCCTCTGCCCTCAAAGCATCTGACCACACCAAGATCGGTGTGATAAAATGCTTTCCCAATTTCCCAATGGCGCTTTTTATATCCGGGGGGGACATTCCCTCCCACTGCTTGTAAAAGCAGTCCAGAGGCTAATTAGCCACTAGGATTGCTTTTACATGAAAGCCGGCTGCTGTCTGAAAAGAATGATACCAAGATGATACCTAAACCCACAGGCATCATTCTGGTATAAACATTCAAAGTCCAGCAACATACCAGTACGTTGCTGGTCCTTGTTGGACATGTATTGTAATCTTTTTTTTCATGCAGCCTGTTGGCTGAACGAAAAAAGAGATTGATCGGTGGGTATGCCCACCATTAGAATACCGCCCTTCATCCACCCACTTCTAATGATGGGCATACATGCACCATTTATATATGCCGAAGCATGGGGGCATCCTCCCTCAAAAGTTATGCCGCGTACACATGGTCAGACTTTTCCACGGGCAAGCCTCCGTCGGAATTTCGACCGTATGTACGCGGCATTAGGAGCAAAATCGCTCCTCCGCTCCTCCGCCCCTTCTGCCCCCATGCTTCGGCATATATGCTTTTTTTTTTTTATTGTGGTGGTGAAATCACCTCCTACAGCACTGGAGTCGCAGGGATCAGGCCTGTCTCTGCAAACGCTGCAGTTATGTGTATTGTGTTTTGAAAGTGACAGTGATCGATCGATACTGCACTTGGGTGGCCTGGGCTGAACGGAAGGGCAAAACGCAGGTGCTAGCAGGTATCTGGGCTGATCCCACTAACACTGCGTTTTTGGGAACCCTAAACTGCTGGGGACGCTAGTATAGATCTGATCAGATCAGATATTGATCTGTTCAGATACTATACCACTAAGGGAGGTGTATGCTTCACGCGTGGGTGTTGGCATTACTGGCACTAACCTGACGCTGCCTGGGGTGTGACGCAGACCCTCTCTGACGCTAAAACCTAATTGATATCACCCGCCGGGCGATCAGGGGTTAAACCTTTATTGTGTTATTATACGGCGGGTGCCCTAAAACTATAAAAAGCAAACTAACTAACCAGCGTCACCCGTAACACTTATATGGTGATCACTGGTGAAAGGGTTAACTAGGGGCAATTAGGGGGTTAAAACCTTTATTAGGCAATATATGGGGGTACCTGACGCTATATAAAAACCTGACGGGGAACCTAAAAAAAATAACTGGCTACCGATCGGCATCACCGACACTAAGACAGCAATCAGAAAAACGATCGCTTAGCGACAGTGGTGATAGGGGGTGAAAGGGTTACCTTTGGGGCGATCAAGGGGGTTAAACCTTTATTAGATAATATATGGGGGTACCTGACGCTATAAAAACCTGCGGCGAACCTAAAAAAATTACTGGCTACCGATCGGCATCACCGACACTAAGACAGCGATCAGAAAAACGATCGCTTAGCGACAGTGGTGATAGGGGGTGAAAGGGTTACCTGAGGGGCGATCAAGGGGGTTAAACCTTTATTAGATAATATATGGGGGTACCTGACGCTATAAAAACCTGCGGCGAACCTAAAAAAAAATAACTGGCTACCGATCGGCATCACCGACAATAAAACAGCGATCAGAAAAATGATCGCTTAGCGACAGTGGTGATAGGGGGTGAAAGGGTTACCTGGGGGGGCGATCAAGGGGGTTAAACCTTTATTAGATAATATATGGGGGTACCTGACGCTATAAAAACCTGCGGCGAACCTAAAAAAAATTACTGGCTACCGATCGGCATCACCGACGCTAAGACAGCGATCAGAAAAATGATCGCTTAGCGACAGTGGTGATAGGGGGTGAAAGGGTTATCTGGAGGGCGATCAAGGGGTTAAACCTTTTTCTTTCTCGTACATCACGGGACACAGAGCGACATAGTCATTACTAATGGGTTATATAGTTACCGTCAGGTGCTGGCACTGGCAACTTCCAAAACCGGAAGTACCCTCCCCTATATAAGCCCCTCCCATCCGGGAGCACCTCAGTTTTTTGCCAGTGTCTAAGGTGTTGGCCAAGAAGAAACATGTGTTTTTCACTGAGCTTGCATACAGGTTCTTTTGGGCCTCAGTAAGCTATTCCGGATCCGACCAAAAAAGCTTCATAGCTAAACGGTCGGTACCCGGGCCTTGCAGAGAAGAGCAAGGTTCTGCCTGTAATGCTTCTCTTAGGAGAGCTGGACCCTGGGATCCAGAGCTCTGGTCATACCCACGACCAAGATGTTTTCTGTGCAGGGTGCTATACAGGTCCAGGGGAGTGGAATCCTTGGGAACCCGGTCCCTGAAGGTTTGATTACAATGCCTGCCGTGATAGGTGAAGTTTGGGCTTTTGTGGACCAAACAAAGTCCTGCGGCGGGGAACAGGTAAGTGGGGGCCCCCAGGAACTTGGTTCTATTGGGGGACCCCCAAGCCTAATTTGTCTTTCTGTCTGTTACCTAACGGTATTCCCGCTAATATCTGTGCATGCCTGTAACTACTAAAAAAAATGTAATAATTTTTAATGGTGGTCAAGAAAAAAAAAAAAAAAAAGAATGTTTTTTTATATATGTTTAGTATATTAAACTGCGGTACCTGTGTTTGTCCACTAGAGGCCGCTGTGGAATGTTTTTCTTGTCATATGGACTAGTTTCTTCTCAGAGAGCAAAGTCCAGGCAGCTGGTGAGTTCTCCTACAGGAAACTGTTTCCTCTGCCATGTTGCAGTGTTCGTCTATCCCCCGGCCTGCGGCAAAGGGGGCCCTGGCTCCTGTCCCTGGTTTCCATGTTTGAAAATTAGCGCCGAGGCGCACGTGGCCGCGCGCGTGCGCGTGCACGCGCCTCTATATATAGAGGTGGCCGGAAAAAGGGGCGGGGCCTGGGGGATGACGCTCTGTGCGCGCCGCAGCGCTTCTGCGCATGTGCGGGCGTCCCAGCAGGTTTTTAAAAAGCCACATTATTGCAGTAAGCTGGCTATGAAGTACAGAGACAGAGCTGGCAACATTTAAAGGCATACAGCAAGCGGTTGATACAGGCATCCCCTAGAAAGGCACATTAGTAGACACCAACTGTTTATTATAGCAGCATTTATGCTAGACTATTATCAGTAACTGGTGTATTTTCGGCTGGAATACCTCAGCTTTGTGGCTTAGGAATATGCCGTCTAAAAACTCCGGGACTAGAAATTCCAGGAGGAATAGGGGGTCTCCATCGGGCTCTGAGGATCTTGGGCATGCTTTGGCTGCACCAGTCTCCCCTGAAGAATCAGAGGTTAGTGACCGTAGGGCACCCCCAGGAGTACCTGGTACTGTGGCTGTCCCCAGTTCACCTGCTCCTGTGTATGTAACAGAGGAGGTTTTTTCCTCAGCTCTGGGAGGGCTGGAAGAGAGATTGTCAGCACTAATTGCTGCTTCCCTGTCACAGGAGAAAAGCGCTCGATCTCCGTCTCCTCCCTCAGAGTGCCTGTTAACAGAGCAACAGTCCCATACAGAGAACGACCTACCTGAGGGGGATCATGATGAGGTTGATTCAGTTGTAGAGGAATCAACAGTGGAGGAGCCGTTCTCAGCATCACATGCTGAGAGGTTATGGGTGCAGTCCCTGACTAATATGGTCCGATCAGCATTTAAAATGCCACTTGCGGAGCCATCCTCCTCTTCTGTCTCCTCGTTGGGGTCGCTAAAAGCTCCCCAGACTGTTTGTTCTTTTCCGATCCATCCTTTACTGGAGGGGCTCATTTACCAGGATTGGGAGCATCCTGACAAAATATTTACTCCCCCCAAGAGATTTCCGGTGGTCTATCCTATGGAGGATAAGTTCGTCAGAAAATGGAAGGTCCCTACAGTGGACGCAGCCATCTCTTGTGTGAATAAATCACTGACATGTCCGGTGGAAAATGTCCAAATGTTCAAGGACCCAATAGATAAAAAATTGGAGTCCTTATTGAAATCTGCTTTTTCTACAGCAGGATTGGTGACACAACCAGCAGTGGCAGCTATAGGGGTCTGCCAAGCAGTGAAGGATCAGTTGAAACAGGTCTTAAGGGACGTGCCAGATCAGCAGGCTCTTGCTCTAGCTGATCTACCTAGAGCCTTATGCTTTGCGGTGGACGCTATAAAGGATTCAATCCATCAGGCCTCCCGCCTTACGCTGTCTGTAGTACATATGCGCAGGCTTCTATGGCTCAAAAACTGGTCTGCTGAAGCTCCCTGTAAAAAATTGCTGGTCAGCTTCCCATTTCATGGGGAGCGCTTATTCGGGGAAGACCTGGACAAGTATATCCAGAGAATTTCCAGCGGTAAAAGTACACTCTTGCCGGTCAAAAATAGAGTTAGAGGTCCCTCTTTTAAGAGGCCGGCTTCTCCAGTCCCTAGGACATCGGCTGTGAAACAGTTCCGACGGCCTCCCCGGTCAAATCCCGGAGGTAAAAATCAGGGACAGTTGCAGGGTAACAAGAAGCCCTGGAGCAGGAGAGGTACAAAACCTCCCCCAAAGTCAAATGCATGAAGGGTTGCCCCCACCCAATCGGGTGGGGGGAAGACTTCAGTTGTTCACAGAAACCTGGCGGGACACGATCCGAGACAGATGGGTGCTCTCCGCAGTAAATCTGGGATACAAATTGGAGTTAAAAAACTCCCCTCCTTCCCGCTTTATAAGGTCGAACGTGCCAAGGGATCCCCAGAAGAGAGGATCCCTCCTGTTGGCACTGGAACAATTATTGCTTCAAGCAGTAATTATAGAGGTCCCCCTGGAAGAATGGGGGTTCGGGTTTTACTCAAACCTCTTTACAGTTCCGAAGCCAAACGGGGACGTGAGGCCCATATTAAATCTAAAAGGGCTAAACAAATTCCTACATATCAGGACTTTCCGGATGGAGTCGATCCGATCGGTAGCCACTGCCCTACAAGGGGAGGAATGGTTAGCCTCGATCGACATCAAAGATGCGTATTTGCACATCCCCATCTTTCCAGCCCACCAAAAATTTCTACGCTTTGCGATAGAAGGGCGCCATTTTCAGTTCAGAGCCTTACCCTTCGGTCTGGCCACAGCACCAAGAGTGTTCACAAAAATTCTGGCCCCATTATTGGCCAATCTAAGAACACGAGGTGTAACGATAATGGCATATCTAGACGACTTGTTGCTGATAGACCACTCAGTGGAAAAACTAGAAGTGGTTGTTCACGAGACAATCAAGTATCTGGAATATCACGGTTGGATTATCAACCGAGACAAGTCAGCCCTAAAACCAGTCAAAAGTCTGGAATACTTGGGGCTAAGGCTGGATTCAGACCAGAGAAAAATTTTCTTGCCTCGAGAAAAGGGGTCGTCTTTGAGAGATTTGATCCACTTAGTGGGTTCAAAAAGACAGCCATCCATACGCCTGTGCATGAGGCTGCTGGGAAAAATGGTGGCATCATTCGAAGCAGTACCCTACGGTCAATTCCATTCAAGGAAGTTGCAAAGGGCCATACTGTCAGCCTGGAACAAAAAAGTTCAGGCTCTGGACGTACCAATGTCCTTGTCCCCTTCCGTTCGCAGAAGCCTCCGTTGGTGGTTGGTTCCCCGGAATCTGGAAAGAGGGAAATCCTTCAGTCCGATTTCTTGGAAGGTGGTCACTACAGATGCCAGCCTTTTAGGCTGGGGAGCAGTACTGGAGCAATGGTCTCTCCAGGGCAGATGGTCGGATGCGGAAAAGGCCCTGCCCATCAATCTCTTAGAGATACGAGCAGCCCGGTATGCCCTAGTAGCATGGACATCCAAACTCCAAGGGTCCCCTGTCAGAGTTCAGTCAGACAATGCCACAGCAGTGGCATATATCAATCGTCAGGGGGGCACCAGGAGTCGTGCAGCCCAAAGGGAAGTAAATTACATCCTGAGATGGGCAGAAAGATATGTCCCAGCCATATCTGCGGTATTCATTCCAGGGGTGGAGAATTGGAAGGCGGACTTTCTAAGTCGCCAACAATTATGCCCAGGGGAATGGTCCCTTCATCCCGAGGTTTTCCGGACAATATGTCAGCGGTGGGGAACACCGGATGTAGATCTGCTAGCATCCAGGTTCAACACGAAAGTGGACAGGTTTGTCTCTTGGACAAGGGATCCCCTAGCGTGCGGCTCGGATGCCCTAGTGTTCCCTTGGGATCAGTTCAAGCTGATATATGCATTCCCACCGCCACAATTGTTACCTCGATTACTCCGCAGAATCAGGGTAGAAAAGAAACCAGTGATTCTGGTGGCTCCAGCGTGGCCCCGAAGAGCATGGTACGCGGAGATTGTAAAAATGTCTGTGGGGAGTCCTTGGACCCTCCCACATCGTCCAGACCTGCTTTCGCAGGGACCGATATACCACCCTTCCTTACCAGCCCTAGGTTTGACGGCCTGGCTATTGAAGCCCACATTCTAAAAAGGAGAGGGCTCTCTAATGCTGTGGTGTCTACCATGATCAATGCCAGGAAACCGGTATCCAGGCAGATCTACTATAGAATCTGGAAGGCGTACATCGCCTGGTGTGAGGCCAGGAAATGGCATCCACGTAAATACGTAATAGGTAGAATTCTGGACTTCCTACAATGGGCTGTAGATAGGAAGCTTGCCTTGAGTACTATCAAAGGTCAGATTTCGGCCTTGTCAATATTTTTTCAAAGGCCCTTGGCTTCGCATTCACTAGTCAAAGCCTTTATACAAGGAGTGATGCGTATTAGTCCTCCGGTTAATATTCCCATATGTCCATGGGATCTAAACTTGGTTCTGTCGGTTCTACAGAAACAACCATTTGAACCATTACAGCATATTTCCTTAGTGCTTCTCACCAGGAAATTGATTTTTCTAGTAGCCATTTGTTCGGCTAAAAGAGTATCGGAATTAGCAGCTATGTCCTGTAGGGAGCCATATCTGGTTATCCATAAGGACAGAGTACTGTTACGTCCTCATCCAGCCTTTCTTCCTAAGGTGGTATCGAGTTTTCATTTGAACCAAGATGTGGTTCTTCCTTCTTTTTTCCCCAAGCCTACTTCAGTAGAGGAAAAGTTATTGCATTCTTTGGATGTAGTAAGAGCAGTTAAAGCTTATCTAAAAGCCACTGCTCAGATTCGCAGAACGGATACTTTGTTTATTCTGCCGGAAGGCCCCAGAAAGGGTCAGGCAGCGTCAAAATCTACTTTAGCCAAGTGGATTCGACAGGTCATAATACAAGCCTATAGCTTGAGAAGTAGACCGCCTCCGTTCAAAGTTAGGGCGCACTCCACGAGAGCAGTTGGAACTTCATGGGCAGTGCATCACCAGGCCTCCCTGGCTCAGGTCTGTAAGGCCGCAACATGGTCTTCAGTACACACGTTTACTAGGTTCTACCAGGTGGACGTTAGAAGTCAGGAGGATGTCGCCTTTGGGCGCAGTGTGTTGCAGGCCGCAAAAGATCCTCATGTCTGATAGCGCTCAGCTTATATATGGTGTATCCCCCCCCTCATTTGGCATTGCTTTAGGACATCCCATTAGTAATGACTATGTCGCTCTGTGTCCCGTGATGTACGAGAAAGAAAATAGGATTTTTATAACAGCTTACCTGTAAAATCCTTTTCTTGGAGTACATCACGGGACACAGAGCTCCCGCCCCTCTTTGGGGACACTTATTGCTTTGCTACAAAACTGAGGTGCTCCCGGATGGGAGGGGCTTATATAGGGGAGGGTACTTCCGGTTTTGGAAGTTGCCAGTGCCAGCACCTGACGGTAACTATATAACCCATTAGTAATGACTATGTCGCTCTGTGTCCCGTGATGTACTCCAAGAAAAGGATTTTACAGGTAAGCTGTTATAAAAATCCTATTATTAGGGGGGTTAGGGGGCTACACTGGACCTAAAACTAACTTTAGTGGCACTTTTACAGTCACAAATGTCACTGATTGCAGTGATCAGTAAATAAATGGTCACTGCAATCAGTGACACTGTGACTGGGGGCTGGGGGGTGATCTGGGGGTGTCTGGGGGGGGGGGGGCTGGGGGGCGATTTATGTGCCTATGTGTCCTGGTGTCAGTGTAGTGTTTTGTGCACTAACCTGGCATCTTCTCTTGTGCGGCGCTCGGTATATGTGAGCGCCGCAGGAGAGATGACATCACTTCCTCTGCCTGTGTAAACATTACACAGCAGAGGAAGCTCTCTCATTCGCCGGGAGCAATCGCGAGGGGGTGGCCGGAATCGAACGGCCGTCCTCTCATCCCGGATCGCTCCTGGACAATTAACCACCGCTCACTGTAAAGAAGGGGGGTCCGATCGGACCCCCCAACTATACAAACGCGATCACGTAGATATACGTGATTCTGCCTGTCGGTGCCATTCTGCCGACGTATATTTACAGTGGGCGGTCGTTAAGTGGTTAAAATATGGTCTATAGGAGAGAATACACAACAGATCAGTCATAATGTACAGGTAAAATTAATAAATCGCAGGTAAAAGATACAAAAGGGTGCCCAGAATAGGAAGTGCATAGGCCGAGGGAAGAAAGGATATCAACATGCACTGCTTGATTCCACATACCCGAGTCCAGAGGCCATGCGGTCCAGGGCATCCACGAAGGCTACCAGGGAGACCAGCCAAGTAGTGGCTGCAGGGGGCTACTAGAGAGACTGAAAAAATGAAAAGGATAAATAGTAGGGTGACTGCTGAGGCAAAACATAAGGCCACAGCTAATAGTCAAACAAATGTAGGCTAACATAGCCTCTAGTACATACCCAAATAAATGTTTAGAACATAAAAGAAATGGGGGGCGCTGACTGATGTACCCGGACAATGATCCAGACACAAAGAATGATGATCAAAAGATTCCCTAAAAAAGTAATTAAAAGGAAGGATATTGGTCATCTAAGCTAATAAAAAATATCCATAGGGAAGTTGAAATGGAAGAAACTTTCCTAATTTAAATAGAGCTTGTTCATGCTGAGAAACAGCGCACCAAGTAAAAGTGTGCGGTTAAGAAGATAAGCCTAAATTTTATTGTAACAGTAGGCAAAGGAACTTCAATACCATGAATGCCAAAAACAGCACTGCATCCAGGATTTTGTATAACAAGATGAGAATACTGGATTGTAGTACAAACAAATCTAAAAAAGGGGGGAATGGAAAATAGTCAGCCAAACAAAAGGAATAAGCTTATTCCTTTTGTTTGGCTGACTATTTTCCATTCCCCCATTTTTTAGATTCGTTTGTACTACAATTCAGTATTCTCATTCTCAATTTCAAAAACCATGCATGCTCAGAATCAAGTAAACGAATGCTCGGAAGCATTGAACTTCATTTTTCTCGACTCGCCATAGTGTTGTACCTCACCGCGTTCTTGACGGTCGGAATTTGGTGTGACCGTGTGTATGCAAGACAGCTTGAGCGGAATTCCGTCAGAACTCTGTCGGAAAAACCATCAGAGTTTATTCCAATGGGAAAACCGGTCGTGTGTACGCGGCATTAGGGTGTCCTGTTTCTTCAGGACAACGCACAAGCTCATACTGCTCACTGCACTACGTGAACATTACAGAAATTGGGCTGGGAGGTATTGCCATTTACAGCCCAGACCTCCCTCCAAGTGATTTCTACCTGTTTGGACCCATAAAAGATTTCTTTGGAGGTCAGCATTTCAGCACTGATGATGTCCTAGGATGGGTCAGGCGTGGTGACAAATCTTTCTATGCCAAAGCTTCCCAGGCATTAAACACTGGGATAAGTGTATAAATGTAGCAGGGCAGTGTGTAAAAAAACAAACAAATGCCAATTCCACTTCTTGAAAAAAAAAAAAATATTATATAAATTCAAAAGCACGGTTTGACTTGAACATCCCTCCTAATAGGAATTGTGCTGGAGAGTAATCCAGAGTATATGTGGTCATCTAAGATATTATGTTGTAGTCACAAGCCAACCTGTTGAATGCCTCCTCCTCATCCAACAAGAGGAAAAAAACCTTGTTTATCTGAGGAGGTAAGCCAATGGTGTAGATTCTGCATTTTTCTTTATTTTCACCTGATTATTCAGCCAGTAACACAATTCCTGTCTTAGAGTGACTCCAATCTATGGAGATGGTAATGTATCTCTTGACACCAGCCCCATTTCCTCCTCCTTACCACTAGCACCACAACCCTCCTCATGCTCATCCACAGGGATGGAGGCAGTAGGCTAAGGTTCCTGCTGGCCATGTCCCTAATGCCTGGTCTATCAGGACATGCAGTGTGTGCTCTAGGAGGAACACAAGGGATTTTATCAGTAATCTCTGCCATCAGATGTAATATGGAAGCTATGTATAGCAGAGCTCTATTACAATGGTCCTGTGGGGCAGTGCAGCTAGAATAAATAGGATGGCTGCTCTCTCCAGTCCTCTGCATACTGCCCTGCCCTTGGACAAAATCCTCCCTCACTGCTGTACTGCCCCTCCCTCAGAACTTTCCTTCTGTCCAAATGGACGGTTTGACACCTCTTTATCTACCCCCTCTTTATTCCTGGAGCCCACTTCACAGTAAGTTTCAGCTAGTGGAACATCACTGTGTCTTGCTGTTTCCTGCCTTATGTCCACTGACCTGTATATGGCTGAATTTTCCTCTTCATTTATGGTTATGGTACTATCCTCCTCATTATCAACATCTGAAAGGAGACATGCTTGCACATAACCATGATCAGCCTCCTGCATGATCATCCTACATTACATGTAAGAGACTCTCTGGGGCAAGCCCATAAAAGTCTATAGGGATCACCACTGCAGGTGGGCCAAAGGCAAGAAGATTTAAACCACGGGATGTGAGGATTGCAGCAGTAAAATTGGGGTAAGTATGCCTCTGGGTTGGGGAAAGGTGGCTTTAATTTTAATAGGATGAGGTTAAAATAACTACCGTATATTTTATATAAGAGTTTAGCTATTCATTAATGCTCACCCATGAAAAATAAAATCTCTTTCTAATTTATGAACTACTTTTTTCCCATGTGAAGAGAAATGTATACAATGGTACCAACCATGGGAGATAGAAATTAACCCACGATATAATTAAACCTAATGAGTGTATCAAAATAATTGTATTTAACAGATGTGATATAAATATTTTATTAATCTTTCACTTTATACTTATGATCATTTAATGTAACCATAAAAAATCTGATGGTATTTAAAAAATAAAATTGTACATGGAAATATGGTAATCACTAAGAAAAGACAGCTAAATTAAAGTATTTTTGACTGTGTACTTTTTTTTATGTATCTCTGCGTACAAATTACTATGAAGCTGTTTTCCCCAAATGACCTTTGGAGAGCTTATTTAAATACACACAAGGGAATGTGAAAATAGCTCTTTGCAGCAAGATCCTACTAGGTCATAATTATCCATAAATGTGACTGTATGTATCTTTTAAGAGCTTGCGTTAGGGTTCCATATCCGGCAGCAGGGGGTACCAATTAATTTTTTTTGGCCAGTTCTCACTAGAACTAATAACATCCACACATAACATTTTTTCTGGCAATTTCAACCACTTTGAATCTACTTTCATCCAAACAATGATCAAAATGGCCAACACAACCTGTTTATACTTGCATAAATATTTAAAATGTCTGTGGTAGGTTTCTTTCATCTGTTTAGTTGTTTTGGTGATGACAAGTTGGTGGGTGGAAAGTGGTTGAGATTTTTTAGAAAATATATTGATCAATGTTAGCTGTTCGTACTATTCGCAATGTTAGTACTATTGGCAATGCCTCAATAGGAATATAGAGGTTGGGGGGCTGGAGAGATCTTGTGCTCACTTTAAAGGTCTGTTCAGAACTGCTGCATTTTATTGCAGCCCACTAGATGGCACCACATGTCACCGCATAGCAGCACAGCTCACCGCGTTGCTGTGTGGTGACATTAACAAAGTGTCACTTTGTGCCCTATAAAAAAAGAGAAAAAAGAGGAAACTGTATGATGCGCTGAAACACAAATCACACTGCACCCTCACTGCTGCTTACTCTAGCCAAAACGTATAGTTGTCTGTACATTAAACCACTTTGGCTTAGTGTGCAGGCAGTGTGAACCGTTTGTGGGTGGAGGTTAATACTTTTATTTCTTCAGCATTAGGTCTCCCTAAAACATTACAACCTAAGAACTGTTTATTAGGCGTGTTTGGTAATATTACCCTTTCCGTGTATGATAAGTGCTTACTGCGTATCCTCTATTTCTATGAAAAAATTAAATTTTACTACACCAGAAGGGACCTTCCACCCCTTTAACCACTTCAGCCCCGGAAGGATTTACCCCCTCCTGACCAAAGCACTTTTTGCGATACGGAACTACGTTGCTTTAACTGACAATTGCGCGGTCGTGCGACGCTGCACCCAAACAAAATGGATGTCCTTTTGTTCCCACAAATAGAGCTTTCTTTTGGTGGTATTTGATCACCTCTGCGTTTTTTATTTTTGTGCTATAAACAAAAAAAGAGTGACAATTTTTAAAAAAAAGCAATATTTTTACATTTTGCTATAATAAACATCCCAAAAAAATATATTTAAAGAATTACTTTTTCCTCAGTTTAGGCCGATATGTATTCTTCTACAAATTTTTGGTAAACAAAAATTGCAATAAGTGATTGGTTTGTGCAAAAGTTATAGCGTCTACAAAATAGGGGATAGATTCATGGCATTTTTATTATAATTTTATTTTTTATTAGTAATGGCGGCGATCTGCGATTGTTATCATGACTGCGACATTGCCGCGGACAGATCGGACACTTTTGACATTATTTGGGACCATTGTCATTTATACAGCGATCAGTGCTATAAAAATGCACTAATAAATTACAGTGGCAGGGAAGGGGTTAAACACTAGGGGGCGGTCAAGGGGTTAAATGTGTCCTAGGGAGTGGTTCTAATTGTAGGGGAGATGGTCTCACAACAACATGACATAGATCACTGCTCCCGGTGACAGGGAGCAGTAGATCCCTGTCATGTTGCTAGGCAGAACAGAGAAATGCCTTGTTTACATAGGTATCTCCCCGTTCTGCCTCTCTGTGCCACGATCGTGGGACAACGGCGGACATCGAGTCCGTGGGACCCGCGGGCAGGGTCACGCAGTATGCGGCGAGCGCGCGCCCACTAGACAGCAAATTAAAGGGGACATACAGGTACGCCCATTTGCCCACCGCTGCCAATCTGTCGACGTATATCGGTGTGCAGCGGTCGGCAAGTGGTTAAATAATACCTGGTTGAAAGTGATTAATGTTAGTCTTCCACTCTACAAATGAACCATTAGTAGGATAAAACCAAAGCTGTTTGATAACATTTGGTATCATTGGATCTCTAGTCCACTTACTTTGACTTCTGTGGATCGAGGATAATTCTATTGCTATTCCATACCTTCCAACTATCTGAGATGGCAAGAGGGACACCTTTTAGCACAAAGTGTGTACGCAAAGGACACACCTCCTGACACGCCCCCAGTTACAAGGCCTATGAAGAATTCATAAGCAAAAAATTATTGGCTAAACCCAAAGTGCTTTTTTTGCCAATATGTTTACTTAAAACAAAAAATTTGGTAATAAAAAGGCTTTGGTAAAAGGTTCAATTTAGTGTAATAATTTTAGTAGTTAAATATTGTATTTATTATAGAGGTCTAAACATCTGGTCAAAATTAGGGACAACTGAGGCGGTATGAGGGGCAGAGTGATTTGGTTCCCAATGAGGGCCAGTCCTTCCAAATGAAGGACAGTTGGGAGTTATGATATTCTGCTGGTTTACCCTGTCGTCTGATTACCTTGGTGTAATATAGTCAATATAAACTCGAGTTCCTTTTACTTATACAATGCACTGTAGCGACTTGAGAGACTGTATAGGCCTGTTCTTTTTTTCTGGATTACCGTATTTTTCGCACCATAAGACGCACTTTTACCCCCCCAAAAAATAGGGAAAAGTGTCCCTGCGTCTTATGGAGCGAATACTGAGCAGGCTCCGCCCCCCATCGCCGTCGCCGTGTCAGAATACAGACACTCGGCTTCTCTGTGGAGGAGAGATGACAGGATGTGAGGCAGATCCTTGCTGGGGCATACCAAGGGGGAGCGGGGGGAGACGGTCTGCCCCAGGTGCCAAAACATGGGGGTTGTCAGTGGTGTTGCTATAATGATGCACTCCGCACCCAGGTAAGTTGACATCCGCCAGATGTGACCCCATCCTGCAAGCGACAAGAGCCCTGGATGGCTTTTTTATTCAGCTGGAACACCCCCGGCGCCGTGGTCTGGTCCATTCTCACTTCCTGCCTCTCTCCACTTGCCGCTGCTGCTGCTGCAAACTATGTCCTCAGTCATCCATCCTAGCTGCTGCCTGGTGTATCTGATGCTGAGAGCCAGCCAGAGGGGGTTGTGGATTGTAATGGCAGTGTCCTCCACTGCCTGAGGTGAGTGATAAGGGTGTGGGATGGTATCCACTGTTCATCACCTGAGCTGTTATATGAGAGGCTGAAGGGGTGTTTGTGTCTGCCCTGCCACCCTGAGCTGATCTGGGAAGGGGGGGGGGTTGCTGTGTGTCCACCACCACCCAGGTATAGTGTAGCTGAGCTGATTTGATAGGGGGGCTGGTATTGCTGTGCGTCCACCACCCACCTATAGTAGTAATATAATATTAAATATTTTAGTACATCATTTGGTTCAGAATATTTTTTTTCTTGTTTTTCTCCTCTAAAACCTGGGTGCGTCTTATGGTCAGGTGCGTCTTATGGAGCGAAAAATACGGTATTTTGTATTGTATTGTTTTTTATTGTATATAAAATACCAATAAATATTAATTTAAAATATGATTAGGTAGTGCGTGGGAAAACTGTTGGACTTGGCCAATTTGTCAGCTGGACCCACACCAACCAACTTTTAATAAATAAAAAAAAAAAAACAATAATCAACCGTACAATGTATTTAAATCACTGAAAATAACAACATATTATAGTGGGAATGTGCTCAGCCTTTAAATACTTTTATTAAACACTAATACCCAAATCTTTCTGAATTTTTTTTTTATGTGACATGAGAAAAACATTCCCAAAAAATAAGAGAAGATGGGGAGTCCAGGAGCCAAACAGCAACTGACATTGTTGCTGACACATGGGAACAGTATACTATAACTCTTTGCAAACACTCATCTCTCACAAACTACCCTAGGAGTGTGCAAGACACTCTGGGGTTGATTTACTAAAACAGGAAAGTGCAAAAAATGGTGCAGCTCTGCATAGAATCCAATCAGCTTCAAGGTTTTTTGTCAAAACTTAATTGAACAAGCTTAAGTTAGAAGGCTACCATGCACAGCTGCACCAGATTGTTTTAGTAAATCAACTCCTTTCAACTCCTTTCTGTCTGTGACCTTATGTAATACAGACATATTTATTAGTAATCAGTGGCAACTCTCTCTGGAAACAATTTTTTCTCCCCAATCTGTTATAATAATGTATATCACACTGTTTGTGTAACAGTGACTCGGTGTAAATGTAGATAGATGTTTTAGCATTCAGCACAAGCATTAACACCTAGCTTTCCCTGCAGTCTTGTATCTTTCCCTAACTACCTGATGTCTGCTCCAACACACACTGAAAAAAGGCTGCTAGAAACTTTGACTTTTTAAGAAGGGGCCTGTCAAATAGGAAAATTCCCATGATTGGCCCTTCTAAGCCACCTGACCACAGGTTAGATATCAGGAAGTGCATTGTTGGTAAGCTACATTATCTTGCTATTTTGTTGAAACACAAATGACTTGGGTTCAGTTCAAACTCTTGGTCAACCCGAACCTAAAGCTCATCCCTAGTGCCTTATATCCAAAAAGGTCATTGCTGCTTAGTTGTATGGCATTGACATTATCTTGGAAAATGCAGCACTGTACAAAAATAAATTTGAAAAGTTCCAGCTCTTTAGCGTATAGATATCTTTTGTCCGGTAGCATATTTGGAATGTATACTGTAAACACCATAGCCTCTTTTTGACTTCAGATGTTACTCACTAAGCACTGCACACCATTCTATCAGCATATTGAACATTGTAAACATGATTATTTTCCTCATTCACTTTGCATTAAATATCAGAGTGTAGAATGTTGTTACATGGAGTCACATAGCATATCATTTTGTGATATGTCTCTGGCATTACTTATGCAATATTGACCTTTATTTTTAATCAAATATATTTGAAAAGGAAAAAAAGACTTAATATCAGCCTCCAGCAGGCAATAAGTGCTCCACAACACATAAATATCTAGAGAGCATGCGGCATGCTCCTGAAGTTTAATACAAGTTACAGGAATATAAAATGAGGCGCTAAGCACTCTTATGATGAAAAATAATGTCACTCCAGATAATCTTGCTGGTTATGAACATGCCTCATCTTTATTGGGAGCACAACAAGACAGCAAAGCTTTCCAGAAATGCTTAAGAGTGAACAGGTTTGTGTATGTCTTAATCTAACCAAGACAATTTATCTGCTGCAAAATGCCCTTTTCCCAACTAAATTATACAAAGTAGTATTATTTATAACTAGAAAAATAAATAATATAGATGGCAACAAAGCTAACAACAACAATAATAATATCTAATAAAAACCTTTTTCTTTTTTTTTTTTGCAATAGACCACTGAGAATAGCCGAAAAAAATAAATATTCTAGGTTAGATGTACTTACTCAAACATTCTATGCAACATTCAGTATGTTTGAAAATATCTTTAAAAAATACTTTAGCAGCTTCCTTTGCCAATAACTCCTTGCCTAAATTGCCTACCTAAATAGGTTTGAAATATTTTTTTAAGGACATATAAGGCTTTTAGTCAGTACAATAATAAATTGCCTTCTAATTTCTTTTCATAGTACTAAAAGAAGACAAATGGACAAAACTATAAAAGGTGGTGCATTTTTTTTAAATTTTACGCATATTAGTTCCTAAATAGTAAGTATGACTGCAATCATTTACAACCAAATATGTTTCCCATTTTTTCCCTGACTGCAGGGACCCCAAATATAGGTATATATTTTACTACACATAACATTTTTGTATTATTGGGTGATAAATATAACCTTGTTTTCATTACTTTTTACAGTATGCAGTTTCTTGTTCCATGGTTTGAATACAGTGGTTATTGCTCACAGAAAATTGCATTCCAATAAATTGTACCTATTATTAAAGAGGGAATGCAAGAATGATTAAGCTTTTTTTTTTGTTATATTTATGAAGTCTAATCATTTAAAAAGTAGATGTATTAAATAAATAAGTTACAAAAACTGAACAAACCTGGCAACCCTTATACACATAAACACACAAACCTAAAATGAATCAATAAAAATCAATAAAATAAAAAATAAAATTAGCAAATTTTAATTCCATAAAGCCATAACTATAATAACTATTATATCATACAAATATTCAATAAATCATATTAACTCTAAATATTAAATAACAATAATAATTAATTATCCTACACAATTAACTAACCTACAATCATTGTAATCTAAATAATATTATGATTACAGCATACTTGCCTATGGATAAATCTAAGATTTTCACATTCTTAATCCATCACATATCCCACAAATAAGATGATTATTCCTTATTTTAGGATAGTGGATAAAGGCATGCAAATCATTCCATTTCACCCCAAAGGCAACTGCATCAGCTAGTGTATAGTACAGTAACAACCTAATATTATAGATCCATTTATTCCAAACTGCATCTGGCTTTTTCAGGCTTTTTTCTTTCTTCAGACTGAAATAGCTGTATGCAATTTTGAATAAATGGCTCTATAACAATATTAGGCCGTATCTCTACATTACCAATTCTGGATGTACAATTGGGCAATGGGGTAAAAAGGAATGATTTGTAATGCCCTACCCAGTATCCTGAAACAAGGAATAATCCTCTCATTTGGGGGCTTTGTGACAAAACAAGACTTTTGAATACTTTCTGTTTAAGAAGATTCTACACGTATGCATTGGTCCAGTGGAGGGCTGTTCAATTTTTTAATTGAATGCTGATTTGTGTTTACACATGAATGTTACTAATAAGGGGAAATTGTATAATATTCTAGTTGATGACTAACATAGTGAGAAATGTCTATTTTTTTCTTCATTATTGTTATTTTTTTGTTAGTTGGTGAATATATGATTGCAAGGGAACCCTTCATTATGTTTTATTAATATTAATTGCAAAGTGTATATACGCAAAATAAAGTTACTAATTAACAAAAAACTGATTTTTTTTTACTCAAAAAATCTGAGTGAGAAAAGCAAATAGTAGCGCTAAAAAAGAATAAAACGGGGGGCGGAGCTAGCCGGCAGACGGGATGGACGCACGCTAGCAGAGCTCCGAGTCCAGCAGCGACACATCGGCTCATAACAGACCCGACTAAAGGCTAAAATCACCCCAACCACCGGGATCCAGCTCCACGGCACCTGGGGAACCGAACTGCCGAGATGGCGAGACGTAAGAACGCTAACAATCGGCCTATAAAGTTGACTGAGTTCTTCCTCTCGGGGCCTAGGCAAGATGGCGCCGGCTCGTCATCCACACCGCTTCCCGGTTCGCTGAATCATAATGGATCCCAGGGGAAACCTCAAAAAAGGAATACCCCTCCTAAGAGTGTACACTCTCCGCCACATACTCCATCCTCGGGGAGCCCGGAAAAGATGAGATTCCGCTCGGATGCCACGGATCCTGCACACGAGGTGAGCTCCCCTATAGAATCCGGAGACGATACTAGAGAGCTGCCAGAATCCATAAATACGTTCCCCACGAATAATCAGCCAGTGATGGACACAGTTCTCAAAGAAATGTTAGTATCCCTGAGAAGTTCCCTGCACACTGACATGGTGTCCTGTGTTCACAAACTCAGCACAGAACTCAGAGGGGTAGCAGGCAGGGTCTCCCACATAGAAAATAAGATGGGGGATTTTGCATCCACGATTAATGACCTTGTCGATGCTAACGATAGTAAGGAGGATGAACTAGAAAGCATTAAAGCAAAGATGGCCGACATGGAAGACAGGGCCAGGAGGAACAACCTTAAAATCAGGGGAGTCCCGGAGACCGTTAAGCCCCAGGACCTCCGTAAGTACGCCGCAGAACTGTTTTCTGCTATACTTCCTGACATGTCTGAGCTGGATTTCACCGTAGACAGAATACATCGTTTACCCAAGCCCTCTTATCTAGCAGAAAACATCCCTAGGGATGTCATTTTGAGAATGCATTTCTATCACACAAAAGAAAAGCTTATGATGGCATCCAGACAGAGGGATCAACTCCCCCCGACATACGCAAATCTACAATTCTATGCAGATCTATCCCAATACACCTTACAAAAGCGCAGAAACCTCACTACTATTACAAAAGCACTGCGCAACCATAAACTGATGTACAGGTGGGGTTTCCCTACAAAGTTGATTGTCACCAAAGGTGAAAGAGATTATGTGATGGACTCCATGGAGAAGGGTATGGCCTTGTTGAAAGAATGGGGGATTATACCTGACCCACAGACCAACTCTCATCAGAGCAACGGCCACAACACTAGAGGGGACTCTGAGTGGCGCACTGTTGATCGCAGGAATGCTAGATCCCATACCTAGCCTGACAGGGGGTCGGACCTTTATCGAAATAGTCTGCTGAGGAAGATGATCCTCCATTTATTATAGGAATCAATTTATTGATTCTCCCCATATACCTTTTGAGCGACCAAAAGTCGCACCCAGTTGACTTATGCTTTGGCAAATAGCCATGTTCTTGTTTAGTTTTTGTTTGCTTGTATTTTTCTTCTATACTTCTTCAACTTTGCCTCCACTATATGCCTGGACACCGCTATCACCGAAAATTCCCGCACACGAAGAGGAGATGATATCACAACCGCCAGATTACCCTACCCCACCGGAGACCACAGGAGCATCACCAGTAAGTCCTTTTCTACTAACGAAATACACACTTCACTCCCAAAACACTCAAATATGGCTGTTAATTTTTTGACGATCAACGCTAAAGGGCTTAACCACCCGGCCAAGAGACACTCCCTTTGGAAAGAGGCTCTAAACCAATCGTGTGACATACTGTGCGTCCAAGAAACTCATTTTTGCAATTCAAACCCTCCAAAATGCACACATTTCAAGTTCCTGCATACCTTCTATGCCAACACAGACTCGAAGGCGAAAGGAGTAATGATTGCTGTACGAGACTCAGTTGCGTTTTGCCTTCATGATTCAATCATTGATCAGATGGGGCGTTTTATAGTTCTAGTGTGTGACATTAACTCAACTACCTACACCATAGCGAATGTTTATGCCCCTAACACCAGACAACTAAGATTTCTTCAAAGGACGCTTAAAAGGATCAAATCAGCCCACCGTGGCCTTTTGGTGATGTGTGGGGACTTTAATGTAGTTCCTGATCCTTGTATGGATTCCACCTCAACACTGAAACGCCCTCCACAGTCCCTGAGGTCCTTCCTAAGAACTAACGAGTTATATGATTCCTGGAGATGTTTAAATGCTTGCGAAAGAGACTATACCTTTTTCTCCACTGTTCATAGATCCTACAGCAGGATAGATTTATTTTTGGTTGATAAAAAACTGCTGCTACAATGTAAGTCTGCTAAGATCAATAGCATAACCTGGTCGGACCATGCCTCGGTGAGTCTTACAGTGGGGGATATCTCAAAATCCAAATCTGTTTTCTTATGGCGCTCTAACCCTCGACTCCTCCAGGCTGGTCTGACTAGGTCTCTCATTGAAAAAAAACTGAGGGATTTCTTTGTGGATAATGAAGGGTCAGTAAGCGATCCGACTGTTTTGTGGGGTGCTCATAAGGCATTTATCAGGGGGATTCTGATACAGCAGGGGGTGAGGGTCAAGAGGGAAAGGCAGCAGCGTACAACCAAATTGCTAACCCAAATTGATATCCTAGAATCTCAAAACAAAGCTAAGCCGTCTTCAATGATAACTACACAATTATCACACCTTCGTACGGAACTTAGGTTACAATTCCTAGAAGAATTTGAAAAGGCTTCCACAAGACTAAGACTAACATACTTCACCAGTGGCAACAAGGCGGGGAGGCTTCTTGCTTCTCGCCTGAAGGGCCATAGGTATAAGACTCAAATCCCCTATGTGAAGCACCCAGTGACACAAATCAAACACTCCCACCCCCAGGAGATTGCTAATGCCTTCAGTCAATATTATGGCTCACTTTATAACCTAAAAGATGACCATACGATCATTCAGCCAACCCTAGACACCATAGATGCCTTTCTAAATTGTATCAACCTCCCCTCACTGACAACTGAGCAACTTTGTAATTTGAACGCCTCAATTACTGAAATTGAAGTGAAAAACACTATAAACTCCCTCCCTGCTAATAAATCTCCAGGCCCTGATGGCTACACAGGGGAATATTACAAATCCTTTAGGGACATACTTAGCCCATATATGGCGGAAATGTTTGGATCGGCTGCTGCCTCGTCCTCATTCCCTCGGGAAATGCTTAACGCTATTGTAGTGGCTCTCCCCAAACCAGGGAAGGCTTCTGACACACCACAAAACTTCAGACCGATATCTCTGCTGAATAATGATGTCAAGATATATGCCAAATTGATAGCAGCTAGACTGGTAAATATTCTCCCTACTATTATAGATGCCGACCAATCGGGTTTCACTAAGGGGTGGCAGACAGCGGATGCCACGAGGCGCTTGCTTAATGTCGTTCACATCACTGGGCGGCGTCGGACGCCTTCTCTGCTTCTGGCTTTGGATGCGTAGAAGGCGTTCGACAGGATCCACTGGAGCTTTTTGAGGCAGGTTTTGAAAAAGTTTGGGTTTGATGGTTTAATATATTCAGCTATAATGGCACTCTATAGTCACCCATCAGCACAAGTATACATCTCGGGTATGTTGTCCAATCCATTTATGATCACTAATGGCACGAGACAGGGGTGTCCATTGTCGCCCTTGATCTTCAATCTATTGATGGAGCCATTGGCAACGTGTCTGAGATCGAATCCAAAAATTAAGGGGGTTCAGGTGGGACAGAAGAATCATGTGATAAGCCTCTTCGCAGATGATATAATACTGATGCTCACTGATGTAGAAGAATCACTAAAGGAGGTGTATTCATCTCTTAAAGAATTCAACGAGACCTCATACTACAAGGTGAATGAAGCTAAATCATTCATCTTGAACCTAGGGATCCCTCCCAATGTCAAACGCAGGCTGGAACTTAAATACCCATTTATGTGGAGCGAGGAAGGTATCAAATATCTAGGCATCACGCTAACGCCCAAATCAAGCACCCTCCTACAGGCCAATTATACTCCCTTTCTGAGGTCTTTCCAGAACAAACTTAACTCAATATCTAAAACCGAGCTGTCATGGTTGGGGAGATTAGCAGCATTTAAGATGCAGGTTTTGCCACAACTGCTTTATATATTTAGAACAGTGCCTATCCCTATACCCAACTCCTACTTTACCTCCCTGCAATCTCAGCTGAATAGATATTTGTGGCAAGGGAAGAAGGCTAGATGCGCCTTTGGTGGACTGATAAAACACAGGACAGCGGGAGGGATGGGACATGTACACCTACAAGGCTACTACTTTGCTACAATTCTAACGCAGCTTCAGCAGTGGTTTATACCTGACTCGAGGGCCTTATGGAAGGAAATGGAGAAGTTGCAGATTGGTAAGGGTTCCCTTTGTGACTTCCTAATGACATCACAATGTAATAAATCCCTGGATGTTAGATTGGCGCCTCCTATCCTTGCTTCATTGAGAGCATGGGCCCATCTCCGAGGTTACAACGAATGGACAGGATTAACTTCCTCAATAAAGCTTCCCCTGGGAGCTATACACAACATAATTCCAGACATTAACCTTACCAACTGGAAGGAGAAAGGTATACAATATTTAGAAGATGTCATGGAGGGGACCTCAGTCATGCCATTCCAGTCCCTTCAGGAGAAATATGATCTGCCTAGGATAGATCATTATAAATATTTACAAGTGTCACAAATGATCAGGAAGACCCCTCAGATCTTCACCTCATTACCTGTCAAGATGTCCCAATTCTATCAACAATCTAATAGCACGCCGAAGGGCATTTCAACCTTTTACATGGGATTACTAGAGAAAACCAAATTGACCAAATCACAACATATGCTAGCCTGGGAACAGGACTTAGGGGAATATTACACAGACCACCAATGGGGAAGAGCGTTGAGAGTGGTGTGCTCCACTACCAGAAGCACCAATCTTAGCGAAATGCAGCAGAAACTACTTATGAGGTGGTACTTAACACCTCATAAACTATCCAAAATATACAGAGAGGTGTCTCCCTTGTGTTGGAGACAATGTGGCGAAGTGGGAACACTTATACACATACTATGGCACTGTCCAAAACTGAGAACTTTATGGTCTCGAGTGGAGAGCATCATAGTAGACATAGCCCCAGGGACTGGCGCCCTACACCCGGGGATGGCTATTCTTTCATTGGATCTAGACTCTATCTCGTACTCCTATAGAACTGTAGTATCCAACTTACTTTTATCAACCAGACTGGTCATTCTTAGACATTGGAAGAATATCGAGGCCCCTAAAATTACTGAAATAATATCCACGACGCAGGTAAATGGTACATATGAGATATTGACTTCATCGAACTTAGGTAGAAGAGACAAAACAATGAAACAGTGGGACCCTTGGAGATTGTGGTACCAGGAACACATTGGCTTATAACTTATGGTTTGTGACTAATGACATGTGAGAAGTGGTGTCGGCGGCTTGGGCATCGTGAGGGCATTATATTATTTTAATTTATGTTATTTTAATTTACGTTATTCTGTTCACTTACTTGTTCCTTAAGTTATTATTACTACTCTTCCTTTGAGATGTCTAAATTTTGTATATTGCAGGGTGGGGGTGCGGGGGAGTCTTTTTCGCGCTTTCGGTATGTGGTCATGCCTTCCCTATCTACTCTGTGACCACTGGGACCATTTAGAGAGATCACTGGTGGTCATTATACTTATCAGCTTTTGGAAATATAGGTGGGTCGTACTCGCCGGGGGGATGGTGGGAGGCATGGCTGAGAGCGCGGGTGAGATTGACTATATCCACATGTGTAGTAGTTGTGCCTTACTGTACTGCCGCTTTAACTTGAACATGTACTGTTGATTATGTACATCTCTCTTATAATTTCAATAAAAATTATATATGGAAAAAAGAATAAAACAATATAATAGTGTAATAAACTCAATAACACCACGTGACAAGTGATATAAAGTCCATAACATAAATGATGAAATTGGTGAAAAAATTCCTTATTTCTGTAAAACTTCCACCTCACCACCGTGCTGTGCCAACTTCCCCTTTGAAAAACACGTTCAACAAATAAATTTGCCTTTCACTCTCGTGTCAGGCTAAATTTGCTTGTGTATGATCCCACAAATGGAAAAAGCAATCTCAGCGGAATCACCGTGATAGTGCTCAATATTGCACATATAAGAATAAAGAAAGTGCTCCAATAGTGTAAAATGGGGAAAATTTGGGAACTTGGCTACAACTTTATTAGCTTTACCTATTAGGGACGCCATTGCTGTTTGGACCATCTACTGCTATTGTGAGCCGGGAACCTGGAGTGTGGTGAGATTTACCAGCATAAAACACACCTCAGGTCCGCCGTGGCCGCTTGGCACCGCAGAGCCAATCTTACACTGTTGATTGCTGTGAATTTTATTTGAAGCTCTTTTTTCACTTTTTACATGTGAGTTGAATGATTGAAGTGTTGTTGTGATTTTATTATTAAACGAGTTACAATTTTACACTATTGGAGCACTTTCTTTATTCTTATATGTGCAATATTGAGGACTATCACGGTGATTCAGCTGAGATTGCTTTTTCCATTTGTGGGATCATACACAAGCAAATTTAGCCTGACACAAGAGTGAAAGGCAAATTTATTTGGTGAGTGCGTTTTTCAAAGGGGAAGTTGGCACAGCACGGTACTGAGGTGGAAGTTTTACAGAAATAAGGAATTTTTTCACCGATTTCATAATTTATGTTATGGACTTTATATCACTTGTCACGTGGTGTTATTGAGTTTATTACACTATTATATCGTTTTATTGTTTTTTAGCGCTACTATTTGCTTTTCTCACTCAGATTATTTTGAGTAAAGTTTTTTCTGTTTTAAATTTTTATTCACAAAGTGGCAGCTATAGTGACTTGCACATTTTTTTTCCCATTGGGGCAGTGGTGATAGAGGTTATTCAGGGCATTTATATCCAATATCAACAACACATCTACAATATAAAACGCCAAATTTCCATGCAGAACATTGTACCGCTTTGAGCTTTAAAAATCTGACATAATCATACCGCCAGGGAGGTTAAGCAATTATTCTTTGAGTTCGGTAATTCAGCTTTCTGTGCCATATTTCTGACGCAAGCTTTCTCATTAGACAATAAATTAGCATCATTACCTTTGTTCATTGAGAAGCTACTGGACAATCAGGGGTACGTGTATCAGAAGAATGAGAGATTCCAACTGAAACATAAAAATGTACACCAGGCTTTTACCGCAAACAATGGTAACCATCCAACCCATTTCTTACTAAATATATAGATATTATACTTCAACAGTATACAACTATAATAATAGACTTCACAGTTAACACAATTTAATCTGGACATTCAAACTAAGAGGCACAATTTCAACTGTAGCTTTAGTAAACATATTGAATTTTCATGTTCATACTTTATTCAAACATGAATAAAATATAGTTTCTGAATTGGATGTTATATTCCTGGAATGATTAGAAGCTGAAAACATTTACATCAATTTTTAAAATCCAGTCTCCTGAATATGACAATATTTTTGAATTGAATGCAGCATTATTCTAGCTGTCATAATATCTTTGTTTAAGCAGAAAAACTCTCAGCTCCAAAGACCTTAAAGTGTTCCCTAACCGCTTGACCTCTGGAAGGTTTTACCCCCTTCATGACCAGGCCACACTGTACACAAGTGTAGTTTATATATATTTTTTACATAAATAGAGCTTTTGGTGGTATTTGATCATCACTGGGTTTTTTCGTTTTTGCTACGTAAACAAAAAAAGACAAAGCAATATTTTCTGCTTTTTGTTATAAAACATATCCAATAAAATCAAACTTCTTCATAAATTTAGGCCAAAATGTATTCTGATACAGGTAAAAAAAAAAACAATAATGCCGCATACACACGATCGGAATTTCCGACAACAAAACCGTGTTTTTTTTACCGACGGATGTTGGCTCAAACTTGTCTTGCCTACACACGGTCGCACAAATGTTGCTGGGAAATTCCGATGGTCAAGAACGTGGAGACATACAACACTACGACGAGCCTAGAAAAATTAAGTACAATGATTCCGAGCATGCGTCTAATTGATTCCGAGCATGCGCAGCACTTTTGAGCATCAGAAATGGCTACACACGGTCGGAATTTCCGACAAGAAATTTTCTTGTCGGAAAAATTGAGAACCTGCTCTCAAACATTTGTTGTCGGAAATTCCGACAGCAAATGTCCGATGGAGCCTACACACGGTTGGAATATCTGACCAAAAGCTCACATCGAACATTTGTTGTTGGAAATTCCGATCGTGTGTACGCGGCATTGGTGTATATTATTTGGTTTGTGTGAAAGTTATAACGCCTACAAACTATGGTATATATATTAAAAAATTGATCAATCCTGATGTGCTTAAAATGCCAGGACAGCAAAAATACTCCCCAAAAGACCCCTTTTTTTGGAAATAAGACTGAGGTATTTAGCAAGAGGCATGGCAAGTTTTTTTGAAGTTGTAATGTTTTGTCACCATCTTTTGGAAATTAAATAAAAAAAATCTATTTTTTTCCTACATACTGTCACCAGGGCAGTACAGTGACATAATATGATTGGGGTGACAATGATCAGGGATAATGACTGGTATGTAAAATAAATAAATTCATTTTTATTCAATATTTTAACCTTTAAAAAAAAACAAAAACTTTTTTTTACATTCTTTCATCAGAGTAGTTGTGTTACCATAGTATGATAATGTACGACTCTGGGGGGGAGGGGGGTGGTTGATCAAGGATTTTTCCGTAACAGCAATGTTTTGAACTGTCATGATTGGGTTTCATTCATAACAGCTGTGACTTATTCTGTGATCTCTTATTGGTAAACACCTATCAAATAGTACTGGGTGCTGTGATTGGCCCAGGTACCATGTGATAGCTGTGGGCAAATCACAGCATCACAGTACATAGCACAGCTGTTATGAATGGAATCCGTTAATAACAGTTGTGTTTACATTGTGATCATATGATCGCACATTGATCACGTGATACCCCTGTCTCTCAAATCAGCCGGGAACGACAATTTGCTGTGTCTAGTGGACACAGTGGTCACAGAAGCGCCATTCTGCATGCCCCAGGGGGGCATGTACTGGGCAACGTACAGATACGTTGCCTAGTCTGTAGCTGCTGCCTGACCAGAGTACAATCACTGGGGCATGTTTAACCTCCCTGGTGGTATGATTCTGTCATATTTTAGGTGCTGAAAGCGGTACAATTATTTTGAATGGAAATTTGCCATTTTATATTGTAGGCCTGCAATTCTTAGGAATAACTCACTTAAATCTGTCCAAACCAGAGTCTAGTAGACATCCGGGGTATGATAAAGTTTGAAACACAAAATCATAAATTATAATAAATAAATATAAATATTTATAACAAATAATAATATAATAATCATAAAAATTATTCAATAATGTAATCAAATCAAAAACACTGACATTTGCTCAGTTGCAGAATTGTCGCTGTCATTACTTTTAGTGTTTGATGACGAATGTCCCCACAAATCGCTATCGCTCAATTCTGCAAGTGATTCTAATTTATTATCGCTGTTTTCTAGCTGGTCTAAAACCACTTTTGACATAAAGGGACACTTTTTGGTTGCTATGGACAATCTCCAAATTCCAGGCAGAATAAACTGTATTTATAATATAAAAGTGCATGCAGGGCACTGGACAGACCACTAGGGACAAAGAAGGTGTGTAATTTTTTTATACAGTACTGTAATCAGTAAGATTACAGTATACTGTATATGTATTGTGTTTTTACTTTTTTGAATTTGGCGCTGATCTCCGCCCCTGTGCACCGCAACGTCGCAGGGAACGGAGCTCGGCACTCGGCAGTGTGAATTGAGCGAGGAGACAGCTCGCACACACAGCGGGGAGACATCGCAGGATCCAGGGAACAAGGTAAGTAACTCTCCCTGTATCCTGCGATGCAGCCCGAGTCTGGCTCAGGGGTTACCGCTAATGGTACTGAAATCTCACCCCAAGCCAGACTCGGGAATACCGCCAGGGAGGTTAATATAACAAACATGTTATACTTACCTGCTATTCCATTGCACAGAGCAGCCCCAAACCTCCTCTTTTTGGGTCCCCTGTCTGCATTTTCTGCTCCTCCTCTTCTGTGTCTGCCCCATTGCAAGATGCTTGACCTGAAGACTCACTTCCAAGCCGAGCTGTGTGTGCCCATAGAAACACACACCTCTCTCTGCTTATGGGATTTTATTGACTCCCGCTGCCAGTTCTCTGAATGCAGGGAGAGAAGAGAGAGCTGCTACAGATGAGAACAGTGTTTTATCAAGTGAGGACTCAGGTAAGTATTTAACCACTTCAGCCCCGGAAGGATTTTCTCCCTTAATGAACAGGCCATTTTTTGCGATACAAAACTGCGTCGCTTTAACTGACAATTAAGCTGTCGTGCGAAGTTGTACCCAATCAAAATTAATGTCAACATATATTTGGTCTATACAACATTGCTGTTTTTAATTTGCAGTGCCGTTTTTTAGTTTTAATCCTAAATGGTTTGGCCACATGCAATTTGTGGTTAAATCAAATCGCGATGCCGAACACTGAACTGAAGTCTAATCATTGTGTGTATTAATAGTCTTTTGTAGTAGGCTCTTTACCTATTCCTTTTTTTTTATTTTACTGTGTAATGAAAAGAAATTCAAGCTTCTATGTCATTATATAAATAAATATATGGTTGCATTAAAGTTTGAAATTCTCTGCATTCATTAGCAACCAAGGGAGTAAATAGAGATTGCATAAAGAATAGGGCATTTAATATGGCTTATGGGGTGAATTATATTATTATAACACTTGGGGAATGGAAAGGTTCCCGTGGATGATTTATTGGTTATATGTGTTGTTTTAGCTCTACAACATTGCTGTGTTTAATATTGTACTGTGCCATGGTCTCTTCATGGAGCAGTGCATTGTACAGACAGATTGTCTGTCAGAACTTTTTACAACTAGTGTATATTCTGTGCTTGATTGTTCACTGTGAAATCCCATTTGCAGGTTCTTTGGAGCTGTCAGATAGCAGGGTGACCAGGTAGCACATTGATTATAATCTGAGAAAGAAATAGGACAAAGAAAACCTTAATCTTAAAGCTGAGCTCCAGCCCAGAGGAATACAATATTATTAGCAAAAAACATCCTTACGTCATCATGCCAAAATGCTCTCCCTTTTTCCAGCCCATTTTTACCCCTTTCTGTTTCGTAAACAGGTTCTTTATGTTCCCAGTTTCTTCTATCTTCCTGTTTGTGTGACCAGACCACACTGTTCCCACTTTATAGAAAAATGGCTTCTGGTTACGTTTTGTTTCCAGAAAGCAAAGAAATTAAAAAGTCCACAAAAATTGTTGTACATTCATAAAAAAGTTAATTACAAACGATGTATTCCAAAGTGACTTGTGTGAGCTGTTGACATGGATTGATCAGGTGACTTTCATGCTCTTCTTATGGGTCCCCACTCACCAGCTACCACTACCCCTGCAGGGGGGAATGGCATAGAATGTATCAGCAGCTGAAGTCCTGTTGTCTCTCCGGATCAGATCGCGATCAGCCTTCCCACTAGGATGTCCTCCGTTAGCCGGATGCTAGATGACAGCTGGTATGTTGCTGTTAGATCCACAGATATCAAGCCTCCTCTACTGCAAGTTCCAGCAACGTCTTCTCTCTACTTCCACTAGCCTAGTGGAAGTAGAGAGAAGATGTTGCTGGAACTTGCAGTAGAGGAGTGAGAGTACTCACGAATTTGGTAGCACATGATTATGTGGATTATGGTTATATACACATCTGCAATTAGTGTATTTATCTAATTTTTTATCAATTCACGGGTTTTCTGCCTCTCATTAGAAGGCAGACACTCAATTTTATGTTGGATCACCTTTAATATACATTAATTTTCACATATATTTTTTTATGGTAGCTACCACCTTATATGGTATGCCTGTATAAGGAGTCACTTTATTATATAGCATATAATTAACCTATATATTTCACCTATTTATTATTTTCTTGTTAGTGGGACCTTCTACCCTTATAATAACCTAGGTAGCGCCACTTCCCCCACTTTTTTACCTTACTTCTTAGACTCCCCTGTGGGAGCTCTTTAGGGGAGGCAGCAACCTTACTTCTGTCTTAAGCGTGGTACTACACGTTTTTGTGAACATTTTGTTTCCACCTACTGTATCTTTAGTTTGCAGAAGGAGAGTGGTGATGTACTTATGATTAAACGTACTTGTAAGCAAGTATGATCACCCAGTACTCAGTCATGGCTGGCCCACATCCGAAATGAATCAGCATTGTGTTTTATTTACAAATGAGGCACATAGCAAGTGCACTGACAGTGGTGTGCAGATGGCTATGTAGGTCCTTACAATCAATGATCAACCCAGGACTCTGGCTTGCCCACTGCATCACTAAATTCCCATGAGAAATTTTGTTTTGTGCGCTACCTGCCTTGATCCTCCACCCAATAAGTAAAGCATTATTTGTAAAGATTTGAAAGCATTTTTGTTATACAGGGGGAAAGGAAGCATTAAAAGTATTAAAAAGAAACAATTGCAGCCCTATGTGATATATTACTCACACAGGTAAAAAAAATATATATATAATTGCCGTGAGCAATGCGCGAGTGAATGTTGGAGCAACTTGAATTCAGAAAAAAGAATAAAATGGTAAAAAAATATATAAATTAAATACTTGTTGCCAGTGCATAAGTGCAAAGTGAAGGACATACAAAATATTGAAGTAAACATCAAAATATCAAAAATTCTTAATTTTAGCAAGTCCTCAGTGAGAAAAAAATATATATATATTCAAAACTTATTTTCAGCAAGTCCACAGAGAAAAAAAAAATATATATATAAAATATAATGTCCCATAAAGTGACTCTGTGACGATGATCTAAATAATATTAACCGTGACTTCACACACGTGCTCCCCCCCCCCGTGTGACTGCACTCACCTCCAATTGTGTGACCGCACAATTAAGCTTGGTTCACAATAGCAGCTGAACCACCTCTGGGCTCTAAGTAGCAGGATTTGCAGGCTCCGCCAGGTGTAATCCAAAGATGGTATGCTCAATTTAAAATACAAAAGAGGCCAGATAGCGCATTATCGTTTAAATATAGAAATGTATTGTAGGTAAACATCAGGGTACTCACACTTTATAGGTGCTTGCAGCACACCAGGCTATAGAAAACATACAAAGGTAAAATCCTCTCCAAATGGTTTGCAGGCTTGTGTGAATCAGCAGATAGCTCAGAGAGCAAGTGACTGTCTCCTCCACCGTCCTGGCCCCTCCCCTATGCGTGACGACACAGGGCGATCACGTGTCTTCCTCAGGGGGATCTGATTGGATGGTAGAAGCTGCTAAAATATATACTGCATTGTCAGCCATTAAAGTGAGGCCACGATGCATGCCATTTTGTTATGGGACTGTCTATACAAAAACCCCGGTCGTGGCCATTATATTGGAGTCGTTCATGCCAATAGTAACACTGGTCACAGGCTCCAATTATATATCACGGCTGCCATGGTAATGAAGCCCCAACATGTGCCATATTGCTGTGGGCAAAATAAAACCCTAAACAAACTACTATTCTTTCCTTTAATGAATACAGGATGGGGAGGACACACAAGAGCAAAAACTCATCGGAGAGAGAGCACATACATACAAACATATATTTACACACCCTGCACACTGTAAAGATAATCTAAAAATAAGAGTATGTGTACTGCTTGATGTACTCCTAACATCTGATATTCATCAATGAGAGCAACAATGGATACTGAATCTCATATTATATAAAAAAAACACATAATATACCTAAAGGGAGAAATAAATATATTGGACCCACCCAGGCATAGTACATAATCACATAAACTATACCCCAATCCCAATTAATCTCTAAAGAGCAGAAACAAATTGTTAACCTCAAAGTCACATCAGCTATACCAAAATCCTATTGCACTCTAAAGTCGCATGAGTTGTGCCCAAATCCCAATTGCACTCTAATAAGAGGAATTATTATATTATATTATTATATTGTAGGGGGAGCATGTGTGTGAAGTCACGGTTAATATTATTTGGATCATCATCGCAGAGTCACTTTATGGGCCAATATATTATATACCAGTATATTTTTTTCACTGTAGACTTGCTGAAAAAAAGTTTTGAGTATATATATATATATATATATATATATATATTTTTTTTTTTTTTTCTTTCTCACTGTGGACTTGCTAAAATTAAGAATTTTTGATATTTTGATGTTTACTTCAATATTTTTGTATTTCTTTCATTGTGCACTTGCTTGACAACAAGTATTTAATTTATATATTTATATATTTTTTACCATTTTTTTCTTTGTTTGGGAATTCAAGTTGCTCCAACATTCACTCGCGCATTGCTCACGGCAATTATATATGTTGTGAGTGAGTGATATATCACATAGCACTGCATTTGTTTTTTTTATTTTATACACAGATTATGGGAGGGTGAATATGCTTAGCGGCTGTGGATTGGTTCTCAGAAACATTTTTTGGACACTCGTTATTGGTAGCTCGCAAGACATATATCTATAAGCATTAAAAGTAGGCAGCTTTAGCTACTGTAACATTGCTGTAACCACTGTAACACAGACAATTTAAACCATGCCTGTTGATATAAATTAGGAAAGGAATGCAACAAAATAAGGGACCTGAGGTAGATATGAAGTGTTGCGCCTAAACCCTAATTTATTTCAGTGCAAGGCATGACAAAGAAAACTAAGGCAGCCCATACATGTCTCCTTTTTGTTTTGTTAAACTAGCAGGTTGAACAAAAATAAATGACCCGATTTCCCATTCCACACACTTGATGTGAATGGGGGAATCTTCCCGGTGAGTTATTGTATTCTGACTGAAGTAGACTTCCCTGCCATCAGAATACAATGGTCAGTTCTACCAGCTATAGCCAGCGCCACTGATCGATCAAGAAAAACCCAACAGGGTTGTTGTACAGAAGTTGACTGATAGAGCAAATTCTGTGCAACTAGCCTGCCCATTTATGGATCAAAATTCATCCAGTCCCTTCCAAATTTTGATTCATGTATGGCCGGCTTTACTGGACATATTATATAAGGCAGAACAAAGATTGAAGTGAGAAAACCCATAGCACCTATATAGTTTTAGTTACTGCAGCTGAATCAGTGAAAAATGAAGTCTAATTATTGCTATGGGTTACCATCAGTGCTAATATTACTAATCTCTCATGCAACACATGTGTCATGTGCAATAAGAGTTATTATTTTGAAGTATGAGGTTGTTATTTTCAGCTCTCATTGCTGAAAATAATGATCAATATGGCAAATTGTGATGGCGTATTGTGAAATTGTCCAAGTAAAAAAAGGTCAGCAACCAGATGTGCCAAGCAGAAAAAAATCTTCTTTATTGCACACCCTTTAAAAGTGAAAGGGAGGGAACTAATGTACAAAAGATGCTATCGAGCTAGAATCTTTTGTGTATTGGATGCCTTTTCACTTTTAAAGGATATGCAATAAAGAAGATTGTATCTGCTTCACATACCTGATTGTCTGGCTGTGGTCTTGACACAAGTGGGAATGTCCCATATCTTATTTGGAATTAAAGAGTACCAGCACTACTCTTCTATATTATGGACATTGTGAAATTGTAGCCCAAACTTTTTTCTGGATTGGGGAAGGGTTGGAATCACTGTTTTTAATGCTGTCTTTGTCCTCGCTGGGGAGATGTTCTCTCACTTCCTGTCCCCCAGATACAACAGGAAGTGAGAAGAAATCTACCTAGGTGCCTCTACTGAGGAATAACCTGACTTGCAAGAACCTGGAGGGGCCTGTCCTGTGCTGCCAGCTCTGGAAAATAGAACGCACTCCAAGTTTACTTCAAGAATCATAAAAGCTTAGGGAACAAATATTTTTGCCTTCTTGAATTACTCTGCAATTATAGTGAGAAGATAAGGTAATAACAAACTGATGTGTTCGCTGACCTGATAAATAAAACTTGCCAAAAATCATAAGTGACTGGCTACTAAGACAGAACTTCTGTGCTTTAATGTCATAGGAGCTGGATTGCTTTTGCATATTTCAACCCTGAGGAAGTGGCTTTGAATCATACAAACTATGCCATTGCCAGAATTACAAGAGCATGTTCTCTTCCAAGTGTATAGAAGTGTGTTCTTTTGTAGAGGAGATACTGCAATGGTAGTGAAATATAGCAAAATACTTTGAGAGCGAAATAAGCCTTTTTTACTTGGCATCAACATATCATTTTAGACAATTTTTGGAACAGTTGAAACACACTGAAAGAGTGAAGTCCTTGTTGCTCCCAGTCCCTAGTTGTTTTCTTAATAGGATGGAAGATAATAATGATCATTCAATAGGTGCATCCACAATGTAAGATGGAGCCTGAAATCATCAAATAACTTGTTTTCAGAGCTTGTATCCTTGTTCGTATAGGTTTAAGTACACGGTAGTGAGGTTTTGTTATGTGAACTCTGGGGAAAAAGCTAAATATGTGGTTAAAGGTTATATATAAAGAAGCTATTTTATCTACCAACAGACACAGGCTGATTTTTTATTTTATTTTTACTTGCTTTATATATCGCTACCCCCATAGGAGCCACTGGTGAATGGGATCCCCCACCCTGTACAGCCAGGCACACCGCATCTTTCACAGCACAAAGAGTCAGGAAACAGTCCGAGGAGCTTTGTTTTATTAGAGGACTTAAACTTGGATGAGGATGGGGAATATGGAATGTCCACTTGATCAGTGTAGTAATGTCTTCAGGGACAACGTTATGCACACACACAGTTTATACACTCCCCTGTCTCCTGAATAAACTTGCTTGCAGATCTCCTTCAACTCCCCCAGCACAACTCTTCCTCGTGGAACTACAACACCAGGGCAGGGACCACGGGCCCCTTTGGTGTAGAAAAGTTCTAGTACTCAGCTGTCCTATCTGTGGCTACTGATCCCAGTACCACCTCTTCAGGCACTGCCAGTCCACCTGGCTGCAGCTGTCCCTTTTTCCTGCCCATTCCACCACAGTCCTCCTGACTGACTCTACATTAGGGATGAGCTCGGTGTTCGAGTCGAACATACGTGTAGTGTGTTCCGGGGTGCAGGGAGAGAGAAGGATAGTCAGGGACAGTGTCTTTTGCTATTTGTTCATTAACCTTGTGTGCAGGGAGAGAGAAGGATTGGCAGGGACAGTGCCAGTGATATTATTTGCTAAACCTTGTGTGCAGGGAGAGAGAAGGATAGGCAGGGACAGTGTCAGTGATATTCTTTGCTAAACCTTGTGTGCAGGGAGAGAGAAGGATAGGCAGGGACAGTGTCAGTGATATTCTTTGCTAAACCTTGTGCATTTACAGTGTGTTGGCGTGCAGGGACAGAGAAGGATAGGCAGGGGACAGTGTCAGTGTCATTTTTGCTAAGCCTCCTGCACAGTATACACCTGAAGCTAGCCCTTATTGCTGTGTTTTCCTGTTGTGTAACACAGGCAGGCATCTGCAGCACTTACAGCGGGCGTAGTGTGCCTCCTGCACAATATACTCCTGAAGCTAGCCCTTATTGCTGTGTTTTCCTGTTGTGTAACACAGGCAGGCATCTGCAGAACTTACAGCGGGCGTAGTGTGCCTCCTGCACAATATACACCTGAAGCTAGCCCTTATTGCTGTGTTTTCCTGTTGTGTAACACAGGCAGGCATCTGCAGCACTTACAGTGGGCATAGTGTGCCTCCTGCACAGTATACACCTGAAGCTACCCCTTATTGCTCGTGGTTTTTTTCTTTTGTGTTACACTAACAGGCATCTGCAGCACTTAGAGTGGGCATAGTGTGCCTCCTGCACAATATACACCTGAAGCTAACCCTTATTGCTGTGTTTTCCTGTTGTGTAACACAGGCAGGCATCTGCAGCACTTACAGCGGGCGTAGTGTGCCTCCTGCACAATATACACCTGAAGCTAGCCCTTATTGCTGTGTTTTTCTGTTGTGTAACACAGGCAGGCAGCTGCAGCACTTACAGCGGGCGTAGTGTGCCTCCTGCACAATATACACCTGAAGCTAGCCCTTATTGCTGTGTTTTCCTGTTGTGTAACACAGGCAGGGCATCTTCAGCACTTACAGCGGGCGTAGTGTGCCTCCTGCACAGTATACACCTGAAGCTACCCCTTATTGCTCGTGTTTTTTTCTTTTGTGTTACACTAACAGGCATCTGCAGCACTTAGAGTGGGCGTAGTGTGCCTCCTGCACAATATACACCTGAAGCTAGCCCTTATTGCTGTGTTTTCCTGTTGTGTAACACAGGCAGGCATCTGCAGCACTTACAGCGGGCGTAGTGTGCCTCCTGCACAATATACACCTGAAGCTAGCCCTTATTGCTGTGTTTTCCTGTTGTGTAACACAGGCAGGCATCTGCAGCACTTACAGTGGGCGTAGTGTGCCTCCTGCACAGTATACACCTGAAGCTACCCCTTATTGCTCGTGTTTTTTTTCTTTTGTGTTATACTAACAGGCATCTGCAGCACTTAGAGTGGGCGTAGTGTGCCTCCTGCATTGTCATCAGCACGTGGCCATGGGACACGCTTGTCCTTATTTTCGGCAGCTGGATGTGTTGAGCCGCATCATGCCGAAGACTTGGTAGAGTGGATGACCAAGCTCTCCTCATCCTCCTCATCCTCTCTCACCCAGGCTCATGGTACTGGCAAAGCAGCTGCCAAAGCGTCCTCTTCCCTCGTATCAATGTCATCATCAGTCACTCCTTCCCTAGACCCACCATGTCCTCCTGAGGAGTCCCCTGAACTGTTTAAGCACAGTGTTGGGTACATGCTCCACGAGGATGCCCAGCGTTTCGAAGGGTCTGATGATGATACCCAGCTAGAGGAAGGCAGTAGTGTGAGAGCAGAGAGAGGGGATGCTCAAGAAGGACAGCAATCTGGCAGTCATGTTCCAGCAGCTGCAGCCTACTGCCAGATTGGCTCCAGTGATGAGGAGGGAGGGGATGATGAGGTCACTGCCTCCACGTGGGTGCCTGATAGGAGAGAGGAGGATGAGGAGGAGGCACATCTCCAATGAGGCAGGATGCCCTCGGGGGGCCAGCGTAAGGGCAGCACACCGACGGAATCACACCGCAGAGCTCCGCCTGTGCAGGGCGCTGCCTCTGCCCGTTATTCAAAAAGTTCTTTGGTGTGGGCCTTTTTTGAGTCAAGTGCATCAGATCGCACAGCTGCTGTTTGCAACATATGTCTCAAGCGTATCTCGCGTGGCCAAAACATCAGCCGCTTGGGCACCACATGCTTGACCAGACAAATGTTGACCTGCCATGCAGCTCGTTGGCAAGCCTACCTTAAAGACCCACACCAAAGAACAAAGCGGACCTCTCCTTGCTCCGCATCAGCTGGGATCTCCAACCCCACTATACCTTCAGTCCTCTCTGAAACCTGCACTGAGAGGAATGAAGGTGTAGAATTAGGTGTGTCACAGCCAAGTACTTGCGGGCACTCTGCTAGCAGTACACCGACGTCCGATTCTAGCAGGCAAATTTCCCTGCCCCAGCTGCTGGACCGTCGAAAGAAGTTCACTCCCAGCCATCCACATGCCCAGCGGTTGAATGCTAGCTTGGCAAAATTGCTAGAAATTCAACTGCTGCCTTTTCAGTTTGTAGACTCGGCCCCTTCCGTGAGTTTGTGCAATGTGCGGTTCCTCAGTGGCAGGTTCCCAAACGCCACTTTTTCTCATGGAAGGCGATTCCAGCTCTCTACCGGCATGTGGAAGGCAATGTTCATGCCTCGCTGGACAGGGCGGTCAGCGGTAAGGTGCATATTACCGCTGACTCATGCTCCAGCAGGCATGGACAGGGACATTACCTTTCTTTCACGGCCCATTGGGTCACTCTTTTGGCAGCTGGAAAGGATGCAGAACAAGGTGCAGTAGTGTTGTAGGTTGTTCCGCCGCCACGCCTCCAAAATGCTACTACTGGTTGTGACACACCTCTCTCCTCCACCCCCTCCTCTTCTTCTTCCTCCATGGCCTCTTCCTGTGCTTTGTCCTCAAAACCAGTGGTGCTCCGTAGGCGTTCAAGGGGCTACGCAAGTACGCAGGCAAAAAGATGCCACGCCGTGCTTGCGCTGGTGTGTGTGGGGGACAGGAGCCACACTGGGGCAGAGGTTCTGTCTGCTCTGCAGGGGCAGGCCGAGAGGTGGTTGACGCCACGCCAGCTTAAGCCAGGAATGGTTGTTTGCGACAATGGCACCAACCTCCTCTCCGCCCTCCGACAGGGACAACTGACCCATGTGCCCTGTGTGGCTCACGTCCTTAACCTGGTGGTGAAGCGGTTCTTGGGCAGGTACCCAGGCTTACAGGATGTCTGTGTGCATTTCCGCAGATCATATAATGCCAGTGCTCGGCTGGCTGAGCTGCAAAAGGAGTTGAACCTGCCCAAGAACCGCATTATATGTGACATGCCCACCAGGTGGAACTCAATGTTGGCCATGCTACAGTGGCTGCACACGCAGCAGAGGGCCATCAATGAGTACCTGTGCGACTACGGCACCAGGACAGGGTCAGGGGAGCTCTGTTTTTTTTCACCACGCCAGTGGGGCATGATCAGGGATGCATGCACTGTCCTGGCACCATTTGAGGAGGCCACAAGGATGGTGAGCAGTGAGAGTGAGTGAGTGAGTGAGTGAATAACTTGTATAGCGCTACAAATGCGAACTAAATCGCCTCAAGGCGCTTTGCATCCAGTGACATCCTGACCCTTCAGAATAGGTGGGTCTTAAGTTTTTTCCTGAAGGCCCGGTGGTTTTCTTCCATGCGGATGTTGGTGGGTAGAGCGTTCCATAGCCGTGGTCCTTGGACTGCAAATCTTCGTTCTCCCTTTGATTTGTAGCGGGACTTGGGGATGTGAAGGAGGTTTTGGTTGGTTGATCGGAGATTGCGATTGGGGGTGTAGTGTTTTATCTTCTCGCATAGATATTGTGGAGCGTTTCCCTGTGTGCACTTGTGGGTGAGACAGAGGGTCTTGAATGTGATCCGATCCTTTACGGTTAGCCAATGAAGGGTCCTTAGTGATGGGGTGATGGATTCCCAAGGTTTTTTTCCCGTTACCAGCCTGGCAGCCGTGTTCTGGATGACTTGTAGGCGCGAAATCTGGTATTTGGGTAGTCCGAGGTAGAGGGCGTTTTCGTAATCGAGTCGGGAGTTGATAATTGTTCCAACTACTACTGCTGTATCCTCTTTTGGGATGAAGGGGATGAGTCTACGTAGTAGACGGAGGAGATGGTGAGCTCCGCTGACTACTGATCCAATTTGTGCGTCCATCGACATCTCCGAGTCAAAGATGACTCCGAGACTTTTGACTTTGGTGCTCGGGGTAACGGTCTGTCCAAGGATAGTGGGGAGTGTCCAAGAAGTCTTAGTTTTTGTCTTTCGGTTTGCGTGGAGGAGAAGGAGTTCTGTTTTGGATCCGTTGAGTTTGAGGGAATTCTCAGTCATCCATTCATCGATCAATGTGAGACAGGTTTCCAATCCGTGATATTGGTCTTTTTTCCCGGTGATACGAAAGTAGAGTTGGGTGTCGTCAGCATATGAGTGGTAGCACAGGCCCTGTTTGCTGATGATTTTGAGGAGTGGGCGGAGGTAGATGTTAAAGAGCACGGGTGACAGGGGTGATCCTTGGGGGACTCCGCAAGAAATTGTACGAGTTTCAGAGGTGAAGGCTCCTAGTTTCACTGTCTGGGAACGATTGTCTAGGAAGGATGCGAACCAGTGTAGGTCAGGGTCTGCGACTCCGGCTACTTCTTTAAGGCGAATGAGTAGAGTTTTGTGGTCTACTGTGTCGAACGCTGCACTGAGGTCCAGCAGCACCAGGAGACATGATTCTCCGTCATCTGCTGCTTCGAGGGTGTCATCCCATATTTTAAGAAGTGCTGTTTCTGTGCCATGGCCTGGGCGGAAGCCTGATTGTAGTGGATCCAAGAGTTTGTGGGTGTCCAAATAGAGTTGTAGCTGTTGTACTACTGCTTTCTCCATGATCTTGGAGATGGTGTTGAGGCTTGTTACCGGTCTGCGGTAGTTTGGGTCTTTGGGGTCCAGGTTGGGTTTCTTTAGGAGGGGTTTGATTATGCCTTGCTTGAGAGAGATTGGAACAATACCTTCTTTGAATGATTGATTTACGAGGTGTGTTATGGTGGGTGCTAAAATGTCGGTACATTCTTTCAGGAGTTTTGTAGAGATTATGTCATTTGGAGATGTGCTGTCTCTGAGGCTTCTGATTATATTTTTGGTGGTGTCGATGGTGATCGGGACCAGCGAAAATTTTGTCAATTGTATAGTGTTCATATTGATTTCCTCTATTTGCTTTGGCAGAGCAGGGTTGGTTGTTTTTTTCTGTTGAATTGATTCTCGAATGTTTTCGATTTTGTCGATAAAAAAGTCCGATAGCTCATTACAGAACTCTTGTGTTTCGTTTGCTGAAGGTTCTAGGCAGGTGGGGTTCATAGTTTGAGTTACTAGTTTGAAGAGTTCACGAGGTCGGTTTAGGCGTTTTTTGATGGTGTTTGAGAAATGTTCCTTTTTTGCTTTGAAAATTGCTTTGTGATATTTCTTAGTGAGTGCTTTGTAATTAATGTGGTTTTCCTTAGTTGGGTTTCTTCTCCAGGCTCCTTCGGCTCTTCTGCGTTCTTGCTTCAGTAGGGTAAGAGTGTCATTAAACCAGCCGGAGTTGTTTCTGCGAATGAGGGCCCTGCGTCTCGGAGCGACTGTGTCTGCTGTTTGTAGTAATGCTTTGTTTAAGGAGTTGAGTGTTTGTTCCGTTGAGTGGTTGAGATTTTGCGTTCCTATTTTATTTGATAGAGTAGTTTTGAAGAGTTCCGAGTGTAGTTTCTTCTGAGATCTTGTCCATTTTGTTGTTATTGAGTGTTCTGATTTTTGGGAGATGGTGTTGGTGGTAAGTTTAAATTTGATAGTGTGGTGATCCGTCCATGGTAACGGCATGTTGTCCACTGTGTTGATGTCCAGATTTTGTTTGAAGATGAGGTCCAGAATGTGCCCCGATCCATGCGTGGGGGCATTTATCAGTTGCTGCAGACCTAATTCTTCCAATTGGTTGATGCAGGAGGTGGCGATGGGGTCCTGAGTGGAGTTAGCCCAGAGATTGAAGTCCCCGAGTAATAGGAAGTTTTTGGTTTTTAAAGTGTATGTCGAGATGAATTCGGTAAAGGGTGTGAGGAGATTTGTCTTTGGTCCTGGCGGTCTGTAGCATAGCAGTATGTGAATGGTGTCCTGGGGTGTTGTTTGGAGTTGCAGAGTGAGTGTCTCCATGAACGGCAATGAGTTCTGTAGAGTTGGTTTGATGATAGAGAGGTGAGATTTGAAGATCACTGCTAGGCCTCCTCCTCTTTGTCCTGTTCTATGCTCAGTTAGGATGGAGTAGTTCTCAGGCACCAATTCTGTTAGGATGGTGTTACAGTCAGGTGTTAGCCAGCTTTCCGTGATAAAGAGGCAATCTATGTCGTTTTGCGTGATGAAGTCGTGAATTTCCTGTCTGTGCTTGACTGCCGATCTGGTGTTGATCAGGGCGCAAGCTATATGTTGTAGTTGAAGTGGTGTTTTCGTGTTTTTGATAGTCGATTGTCGATTGATCCTTAGCAGTTGTTCTTTTCGTAGTATTTTTTGGGTGGAGGTTGGTAATGTTGAGGCAGTATTCCTTAGCCTCTGGAGGGTGTCCGCTGAGTATTTAAAGTTGCACATGATGGGAAGAAAAAAAAGGTGGTGGGATGGTGAATAGGGCCCAATGACCTAACCTCCCCCCTGTTGGTCCAGAGGAAGGCGAAAAACCCCAGCCGAGTCAGGCCAATTGCTACAGCAGGGGAAAATTCCTTCCTGACCCCTCGAGAGGCGATCGGGTAAACCCTGGATCAACTTCCTAGAGGTAGGAGGTGCCCCAGTGTGCTTACCAGGTCACCACACACGGGCCCGCTGGAGCGCGAAACGGGGAGAGGGTGATTGGATGGTCGGAGTTAAGCCGCAGTCGCTGTCTGTCCTGCAGGTCTAGTAGTCTAGAGGCGGGTGCCAAGATGGCGGCAGGGAGCAGTCAGCGGCTGCGGACAACGTGATGGTGAGCTGGGTGATCTGAGCTGGGGGAGAGTGTGGTCCAGGGAAAGCCCCAGGTCATCAGGTTTACGTTTGTTAGGGGAGCGAAAATGGAGGAGTCTAGGGAGGGTCCTGGATGGCCAGAGCTCCTGCCACACACGTCCGTTACCCTAGACCGTGCGTGTGGATTGCTCTGTGCAGCGGTGAGGTCAGAGCTCCTGCCACACACGTCCGTTCCCCTGGACCATGTGTGTGGATTGCTCTGTGAGGCGATGAGGTTAGGGGTCCTGTTACAACGTCCGTTTTGCTCGACCGTGTGTGAGGATCTGGGAAGATGGTGCAGTAGCGGTGGTCGGAGCTGTAGGTTGGGTAGCCTGAGTGCGACGGGTGGGGAAGAACCGTAATGAGTGGAGAAAGCGTTTTTAGAGGTTTTGTGAAGAATAGTGGTGGGGTGGGAGGGAGGGGGGGCAATATTAGTAGGATATATAGAATGAGAGAAAAAAAGTTTTTTTGTTTTTTTTTTAGTGTGTCAGTGATTGAGGCCAACTCCTGGGTGTACCAAGATGGCCGCTGCTTGCCAGGCCGGATCTTTGCTTCGTCCTCCTGGCAGCCTTTTGGGAGTGATCCAGTGGGGGACACGGGCACTTGGTTAGTGAGGGGGTGCCATCCGGTGGTTTACCGGGTCGGAGTGATCCAAGGGGGCCGGGAGAGGGTGTTAAGGGCCGAGGCTGGGTGGCTCAAGATGGCCGCCGGGGCTAGGCCGAAGCCGCAGACTATCCTGTCGGGCCAGGAAGCTGCTAGTGCTGCTTCGGGAGCCCTCTGGCGCCTAGGCTTGGCTCTGGACCTGGGGGGGGGAGCGGCTAACTGAAGGTCCGGCTGTAGGAGAGGGGATACTTAAGTTAAGGCGGTGTCCGGCCGCAACTAGGCCGCAGCCGGGGACTTTCCTGACGGCAGCTGCGGGTGGAGGTGATGCCGAGTGCGGCGGGTGGCGGCTGGTGAGCTGGGCACTGTGCTGGAGCAGGGGATGCGCCTGTAGGGGGACCGATGCCCGATGGTGCTAGGCCGCAGCCGTGGTCTTGCCTGACGGCGACTGCGGGGGGGGGGGTGCTCGGCGGCAGAGGGTTTCGTGATCGTTTTGTCTGTCCTTTCTATGAAGGGGTGGGGGGACCAGGGGGAGAGGAGGAAAGCACGGGGGAAAGCCAGGGAGAACTGGGAAGAGAAAGCAGTGCAGCCCTGGATGTCAGGAGTGCATGCATCAGTGACACTGTACCTCTTGTCCACCTGTTGGAGCATACGCTGCGTGGAATAATGGACAGGGAACTTGAGGCAGAACAGAGGCAGGAAGAGGAGGACTTCCTTGCCTCTCAAGGCCCCCTTTACCCAGACAGTGTTCCTTCTGTCCCACCCATCACACAGGAAGAGGACGAGGACAAGGAGGAGGAGGAGATGGATTGTGTCAGCATGGATGTGGAGCATGGCACTCAGCATCAACAGCAGCAGTCTTTTAGGGATGATTTACAGTCCCAACAAACCCGTGGACTTGTACGTGGCTGGGAGGAGGTGGCTGCGGATCATGTCGTCCTTAGTGACCCAGAGGACTCCGGACCGAATTCCTCAGCTAAGCTACGCTGCATGGCCTCCCTGATCCTGCAAAGTCTGCGGAAGGATCCTCGTATTGAATGAATGAATGAATTCTTTGGATCAAGGAGAGGGACCATTACTGGCTGGCCACTCTCCTTGATCCACGGTACAAGGGTAAGGTTGCGGACCTTATCTTTCCGTCGCAGAGGGAACAGAGGATGAGACATCTCCGGGAGGCCTTGCAGAAAGGTCTGTGCAACGCGTTCCCAGTGACTGGGAGGTTACAAACTCCTGGTCCTGGAAAACGAGTTGCTGAGGCTTCGGTCAGTAGCAGAAGGAGCGGTGGAGAAGGTGGCCGTCTGACCGATGCGTTCAGACAATTTTTTAGTCCGCAGCCCCAAGGTATGATCGGTTCCAGCATCCATCACCAGCGTCTGATATACATGATGCAGGAATACCTAGGGGCAAGGTCAGACTTGGACACCTTTCCCACCGAAAATCCTCTGGCTTACTGGGTGTTGAGGATGGATCACTGGCCAGAGTATGCAATTGAGCTACTAGCCTGTCCTGCATCCAGCGTTCTTTCGGAACGCACATTCTGTGCTGCTGGAGGCTTTGTCACGGATCACAGGGTGCGCCTGTCCACCGACTCGGTAGATTGACTGACCTTCATAAAGATGAACCAGCCTAAGCAATACGGTGGTTTAGCAGTCCCGGATATGCAGAAATATTACCAGGCGGCCCATATGGGGAGAGTAATAGATTGGTGCAGGCACACAGAGCTCAAATTATGGCCTAAGATTGAGCAATCACAATGTAGGGTTCCACTGAAACGGGCAGGTTGGTGTTTTGGAGATCTTGATGGGGCTCTCAAAAAGCATCCAACCTTGGGGCCTACCTTGCGGATATGCTTCCGGATATGTACGACTACTCGATTATCATCCGCATATTCCTCTCTTTACCCTATATTGGGGAACCCTCGCTTTCTACCGGGATTACAAGAAGGACCTTTTAGGAGACTGTTACAGTCACAATGCTACCAGGCATCGCATTTTGCACAATCTGCGATGTGGCCTTCACTCGCTACCCTGACTTCAGTAAATGACCGTTTTGGTCTGGACTTCTGGAGTGGAGTACAACTACGACACTTTTTTAAAACATTACCACCCCCGGATAGATTTCAAAGACCAATGACTACTTTTGAAAAATTGTGCGAGGAGACGGGTCCATGTTCTCATACACTCTCACAAATCTATGCATTACTAGTGGCACCCTCAGACGAGTATGTCCCCCCTTTTTTAAAGAAATGGGAAACAGTATTAGAAAGGTCTTTTTCTATTTTACAGCAAAGGCAGATTATACATAATGTTTTAAAATCATCAATATGTACCCGGGCACAGGAAACAAATTTTAAAATTATGACGAGATGGTATCGTACACCCTCGTTATTACATAAATACTCGCCCTTGATCTCGGATAAATGCTGGAGATGCCAAATAGAGAGGGGGACTTTACTTCATATTTTTTGGGCATGCTCGAAGCTGGAACACTTCTGGAGGGAGGTATACCGAATTTCACAGAAATTTACAGATTACACCCTACCTGAAGATCCAGCTTTTTTTTTGTTACACGTTTCTAGCATACCGGGGAAAGAATATAATAAATCAATCTTGCGGCATTTTCTTAATGCTGCTAGGTCGTGTATTGCATGGCAATGGAGAGACGTGAGACCTCCTACAATATCCGCATGGCTTATAAGAATTGAAGAGGTAAATAAGATGGAAGAGATGGTATTATTGGGACAAAATCAATGAGATTTATTTACAAACCTGGGTTTCTTGGAATATCTTTAAATTTTCGGTGGAAGGAAAAACCCTATTTGCAGCGGGCTCGACTTAATATTGGTGATTTACTAAACCTCCCTCTTTCCTACTGGCGGGGTCGGCTGGGGTTTTTTTTTTTTTTTTTTTTTTCTGGTTTGTTTTGCTAGCTTTTCTTTTCTTTTCTTGATGGTGAAAGTGTTTAAAGTAAAGTGGATAATTTGTATATTTAGGACAGTAAGGGACTGAGTCTAGAGTATAGACGGATCTATTTAAAGTTTATGTTTTGATATGGGCATATTGGTTCGTTCTGTATGATAGTATATATAAGTTTATGAATTTGGACTGATGCAATATATTTGAACTGAGATACAATTTTGTTGTGTTGATGACTAGGGGTATTAGATCAAATGAAATGACTGTCCTATGTATAATGGAATTTTTTCTTTAAAAAATAAAATATATATAAAAAAAAAAAGATGAACCAGTCTTGGATCACCACCAGCTACCAAGCACCTGAAGCTGATATAAAAGAATAATTTATTTTAAAATGTCACATCCCTTCAAGACTGATGCTGATGCTGAGTGACTGTCCTGTTATGTTGACTGACTACCCTCCTCCTCCTCAATGATCCGATTCTTGATGATTGCTTGGAAGAACATTTTTGTTTCTGGGTGCCGCCACCAGTGGCTAAGGCCCAATTTTTCAGCCCCTGTTTAACAGAGGCATGTAATTACAATTTTTGATGCAATGCTTTGCAGCAGGGCTCATTCCTGCACTCCAACTAGAGTATCTGGGAGAGGTTGCAGTGTCGTGGCACCAGCACCAGTGCCTAAGGCCCAATTTTTCAGCCCCTGTTTAACAGGGGCGTGTAATTACAATTTTTGATGCAATACTTTGCAACAGGGCTCATTGCTGTGCTCCAAGTACAGTATCTGTGAGGAGTTGCAGTGTTGTGGCACCAGTGCCTAAGGCCCAATTTTTCTGCCCCTGTTTAACAGGGTCGTGTAATTACAATTTTTGATGCAATACTTTGCAACAGGGCTCATTGCTGTGCTCCAAGTACAGTATCTGTGAGGGGTTGCAGTGTTGTGGCACCAGTGCCAAAGGCCCAATTTTTCTGCCCCTGTTTAACAGGGCCGTGTAATTACAATTTTTGATGCAATACTTTGCAACAGGGCTCATTGCTGTGCTCCAAGTACAGTATCTGTGAGGAGTTGCAGTGTTGTGGCACCAGTGCCTAAGGCCCAATTTTTCTGCCCCTGTTTAACAGGGGCATGCAATTACAATTCTTGATCTAATAATTCACAGCAGGGCCCATTCATGCGCCCACCATGAGTAACTGTGAGGGCTTACAGTGTTGTAAGGGGCAAATTTCAGCAGAGTATATACGGCAGGCCCCTACTTTCAAACATCCAACTTACAAACGACTCCTACTTGCAAACGAAAGGAGATAACAGGAAGCAAGAGGAAATCTACCCCTAGGAAGGGAAATTCTCTCCTGTAAGAGTTCATATGGGGAAAAGGTGTTTCCTCTCTACTGATGCTTTATCACCAATCCTTGTTTCAATAAAAACCCCACTTTTTAAAAACATTTGTCATTGGGACGGAAAGTGAGGTGAAATGTTGTGAACAGGGGCACAGACAGCAAAACAAATGTTACAGGGGTCATAACCCTTCCCTATGTTTTCCAAAAAGCTTAAAAATAGATTTTTTGGCTGGAGCTACACTTAAACAATGTACCTGTTCAAAATTACAAACAGATTCTACTTAAGAACAAACCTACAGTCCCTGTCTTGTATGCACCGCCTGTATACTGCTGTTCAGAGTATATAGGGCCTTTTTTATTTTGTTTGCGGGGTTCCCCTTAATATCCATACAAGACCCAAAGGGGCTGGTAATGGGCTGAGGTGGGGGGGGTGATGGGGTAGCCATGCCATTTTTCTCAAAGACTTTCATCCATATTGCCAGGACAAGACATGACATTAAAGCCGCAAGCAGTTTTAAATGGTTTTTTTTTCCTTTAGAAATGTCATTTTGTGCAGGGACAGTTCTAAACACGGGAAACACGTGCCACTTCACAGGCATACTTTAGACACCCCCCAGGTACGATATTTAAAGGAATATTTTCCTTTTTTTTTTTTTTAACTTTATGCATCATTAAAATGACTGCTCCCAAAAAAACGGCCGTTTTTAAAACTTCTTTTTTTCATTGATACATGTCCCCTGGGGCAGTCCCCAAACCCTTTTTAGGACAATAACATGCATATTAGCCGTTATAATTAGCACTTTAGATTTCGAACGTTCGCGTCCATTGTATTTAATAGGGTTCTAACGTTCGCGCGAACTTTCGGTCCGTTCGAAGGTTCTGGTGCGAACCGAACGGGGGGGTGTTCGGCTCATCCCTACTCTACATCTATCCCAGACTGCTCTCACCCAGTCCTCTCAGGCGGCCTCTCAGTCTTACCGACTGTGTCTCACAAGCCCACCTGTCTGTCTTCCTCTCTGGAAATTTGCCTGGCAGTGTCCTCCTGCTGTCCTTCTCCTTGCTCCCATGCCTCCTGGTCAGGACCCCCCTGTGTGTCTTGAAGAGGGGTCCCTTCCGCACCCAAGCCCAGGCCTATGTTCACCCCCTCAGACTAGGGGGTTACTCTCAAAGACCTCCAACAGATAACACTCCATCTCCAGCTTCCACCCAAACTTCACATTGCCTCAGCTGAGCTGACTGTGAGTATTTTAGGGGGCCATCCCCCTGTCAATCCATTTGTTGGGGATTGGTCAGGACCCTCAGAACACTTCAGGCAGCTCCAAGTTATTTCCCCTCCCATTCTTCTAGAAGTTTCCAGTAAGTTCTAGAATTAGGGGGGAGGTCTCAGTGATGCTGCCTGTGAGTCATTCAGCTCTCCCTGGATCTCTGCCCAACCCAGGAAAAACACATAGGCTAGCACAGTAGCAATACTAGGGGGTGCTACATTTAAGTAACAAACTACTAGAGCTGAACTTTAATCTCCATATATTAATAAGTAGTGAACTGTAGCAGACTTCCCCAGAAGTGTCATGATAAGTGATTTGTAAATGCTTAACTGGAAGAATATCAAAGCACAAGAACATGATTGGAGGATCCAAATACATTATAGTGATATCACCACAGTTTTATAGTGGAAAGGACAACATATCTTTGGCAATGTATATATATATATATATATATATACACAATTAGTGTCTGTGTATAAATAGTCAATGTGTTTGTTAGCTCTCACATAGATGCACTGAGCAGGCTAGATACTCAGCTATGTAGAGCAGAAAAGAACTGTCAAAAGACCTGCGTAACAAGGTAATGGAACTTTATAAAGATGGAAAAGTATATAAAAAGGTATCCAAAGCCTGAATATGCCAGTCAGTACTGTTTAATCACTTTAGAAGTGGAAAATTTGGGGATCAAGTCAGGTAGACCAATAAAGATTGCAGCCACAACTAACTGCCAGAAGAACAGTTCAGGATACAATGAAAATCCCACAGATAACCTCAGGAGGAAAACAGGCTGCTCTGAAAAAAGATGATGTGATTGTTTTAAGAAACACAATACGACAATACTTAACCACTTGCTGACAGCCGCATGAACATTTATGTAGACAGAATGGCATGGACAGGCAAATGGGCATACAGGTACGTCCCTTTAAATTTGCCGGTGGCGCATGCGTGACCCTGCCACGCGTGCGACCCTGCCGCGAGCTCCGTGACCATGCCCGTGGGACCCGTAGACTCGATGTCCGCCGGTGTCCCGCGATCGTGTCACGGAGCTGAAGAATGGGGAGAAAAATAATTTTAAAAAAAAGAACGGGGAGATGTCAGTGTAAACACAACATCTCCCCGCTCTTCCTAGTGACATGTCACTGATCATATGCTCCCTATCATCAGGAGCAGCGATCAGTGATGTGTCACTTGTAGCCACGCCTCCTAACAGTTAGAATCACTCCCTAGGACACACTTAACCCCTTCCTAGCCACCTAGTGGATAACCCCTTCACTGCCAGTCACATTTACACAGTAATCAGTGCATTTTTATAGCACTGATCGCTGTATAAATGTGAATGGTTCCAAAATAGCGCTAAAAGTGTCCGATGTGTCTGCCATAATGTCACAGTCACGATAAAAATCGCTCATCACCGTCATTACAAGTAGAAAAAAAATTATTGATAAAAATCCCATAAAACTATCCTCTATTTTGTAGACGCTATAACTTTTGCGCAAACCAATCAATAAATGCTTATTGCGATTTTTTTAATATGGGAGAATCCCCCAGTGGGGATTTTAGGCAGCTGAATTAAAAAAATAGCAAGGTGTATGGTAAAAGGTTTTATTGTATAAAAGTAGATTGGAATCATGAACAGTTGAGATATGAGCTCTGGTATAAAATATTGTACAATATACACACACAGGAATGCAAGCATATAAATTGACATTCATCTAGACATTAAACATGTACAGGAATAGGACAATTACTGACGTGTTTCAACCCCTTGTAGGGGGTCTTCTTCAAAGGTTTTTGATGGTGCTGTAACAAAATGCATAAATAAGAAGAATTTTGCTCCTACAAATTACTGAGGAAAACATACATTATGTATAAAAAAATTGCATAGTTACCAATTTACTGTGTATGGGCATGAATGACTTGAACCAGAGTTTTCATTAAAATGTAGTTCCAGAAGATCCCAGATGGGCCTCCCAGCCTGGTGGCGTCCAGAGAGAATGGACCGCGAGGAGGAGCATCACATGCGGCCTACAAGGAGTCACAGGTATATGGAGAGAAAGTCCACAGGACGGCCGGCATGGGGGCGGGGGGGATGGGGGGAAAAAGAGAAGGGAAAAAAGGGGGGATAACAGCACCTAAGGCAGAGTATTGCATATATAATTAAAAAACTGCTTAGAAATTAAATTTTAATATTTTAATGTATTTTAGTAAGCGAGTGGACAGCAAAAATGCCAGAGATATGTTATAATCTGGCATTTCTAGATAAGGTAATGGATCTGAAAATATACACAAGGCAGAACCATATCTGCAAGTGCATGTATATTGATCATATAAGATCATCCACCGTGACCTAGTGGGTCACTAAGTGGAGAGATCAGAGGGGTGTAGCTTGTAAAATAATCATATGAATCACAAATTAATGAATAGTATCCATGTAAGATGGAATTGTTAAGCCAATGCATTTAAGGTTGTTATGGCATGGAGCACATAGGATAAAAGGAAAGAAAAGAAAGACTGTGAAAACTGGAACGGGGGATGGATGCGAATAGGAAGAGGGGGTGGGTTCGAGAGAAAAGGGGGAGGAAGAGGATGATGGAAAGGGTGAAAAAGATAAAAAGGAGAAAAGAATAGGGGGGGAAAGGTGCTGAGAGTGGAGGGTGTGTGTGTGAGTGTGAGGGATCAGTAAGTGAATAAAGGGTTTGGTAGGAATTAAGTGAGAAAGGAACTTGTATGCTAGATACATTACTTAAGAATGTGATGGGATGGGATGAAAATGTAACAGGTGGAGAGTGTGAGGTGTGAGTTGAAGGTGTGTGCGGAATGTAATGAGATGTAAAAATAAAATTGTATGATAAAAAATAGTGGGGTTGCAATGGAAATGAATTGAGTAGTGAATAAGTGAATAAAAATATTAATATAAAGGTGAATGTGAATAATATGAATGAAATAAAAAGAATATTAAGTAATAATTAATAAATGTAAAAATAAATAAAATAAAAATAATTGTAAATGATGATAAATGTAAATATAAAATAAAATAAAATTAGAAATAAAAATGAAAATAATGATAAGAAGATGGGATGAGTGTGGTGGTAAGAATGAAGGGCTAATGTTTGTGTGTGTGTGGATAGGGAATGTGAGTGTATGTGACAGTGTGTGAATGGAAAGTGCAATTGTCAAAGTGAAGGAATCTTATGTGTGTATGAGTGAGGGTGTGAGGTAAGTATGGATGGAAGGAGGGTGAGAAGTGAGGTGAGTGTGGATGAAGTAGTGACGGTGCAAAGGAAGTGCAGGAAAAATACAAAGTGCAGTGCTCTGTGTCATATTTGGCATCAAATGATATGCTGGTATATTACCTTAATGGTAAACAGTAGACTGTATATCCAGGGAGATGGTAAATCATCTGATGAAACAGGAGTTCAAGAGATGTTACACCAATCTGGGGAAAGACAATGGGACCATGTGAAAATCAGTTTCAAAAATAAATCCTGTAGGAATAGGAAGGTATGTCCTGTGATTGTATGCTTACCCTAGGAGTCTGTCCATTCGCTCATTATGGGATGCTGTGGATCATCTGAATGAATCACCTAGCTCCCAAGTAGTATATATAAAAGACCTTAATTGGGCAAATTAATCTCATGCCTGTGTGCTGGAGATCCGCCCTGTGCCCCTCCACGCCCAGCCAGAACATGTGGACGATACAAGCCACCATGGCGGCTCACCCCTGTGGACACCCTCGGCGTCAGTGAAGGAGAGTGTCCCCGAACATTTCCGCACTTCCGTCGGAACAGCATGAGGTTGTGACGTCACGCACATGCACAGCGATTGCCGCGCATGCGCGGATGACATCCAGCATCCGAAAGTGATCACTGACACCGCCAGCAATGGGATTGCCTCACAGCCATGGCAGAAGGAGTCCACCATCTAGTGGAGCATATAGGGAGCACAGGGCCCTATGCTCCCTTCCCATTGTTGTGAGGCAGGATGGGAGCTATCTCTCAAGGGGCCAATCAGTCGAGATCGGCACCTGGTGGTGGCCAGCAGAGATCCTGTGGGGCAAACAAAATATAGAAAAAGAGAGCAAACAAAATTATTAATCATAAAACACTGTTACATAGTGTGTCCCTGAATGTGCTGGGAACACTCAATTACAACAAAACACACCTGATATACCAAACGGTTATTATATAGTGCATTTAAAAGATATATGGAGACATAAGTTTCGAAAGGGTAAATAAGAGATGTCTATCTGAGTATGTGGACGATCGGGCGATGTTAGTCCTCATGAGAAAGAGAAAAAGTGGCAGCGGAGAAAACAAAGGAAAAATTAGATTCATAAATTATTGGACTGATATTGTTACATACATCAGTCTAATCATTGAGTTTTACCCGAAGCAAAGCCCTTTAAAAAAGGAACAAAGGACAACGATTTGTTTAAACCTGGAAATGTCGTAGCTTGTAATTTAAAGATCCACCTTTGCTCATATTGGAGCAGGACCTTGTTCCAATCGCCCCCACGATCGGGAATGTGTTTACGATCGAGGGCTGCAAACAAAACTTTGGGTACTTTATAGTTGTGATCGAATGCAACATGTCTTCCAATTGGAAGATAGTAATTGCCGATATCCATGCTGTATTTGTGTTTTGACACTCTTCACCAAAATTCCTGTTTGGTCTTGCCCACGTAGTAGGCACCACATTCACACTCCATCAAATATACCACGCCATGCATCTGGCAATTCGTGAAGTGTGAAGGTTTAAACATATCCCCATTGGGAAGACGGAAAACCTTTTCTCTTCTCATGAGTGGACAAAAGGAACATCGCCTACATGAGAAAGTGCCAAAAGCTGGACAATGTTTGTCCCTCTTCTGGGCATTTTTTTATTCACTTTGAACAAATAGATCTTGAATGGAGGTTGCACATTTATGTGTAAAGGAAGGACAATCTGTAATGAATCTCTTGACTTTAAAATCGTCAGTCAATATGGTCCAATGTTTGTGTACTATTTCTTTTATGGCCTTATGTTGTCGCGAGAAGCGCATGATAATCCTTGTTTGTTCAAAATTCAAGTCACTTTGAGGTTTCTTTTTGAATAAAAAGTCTAATCTACATTGGGCGAATGTTTTATTGTATGTATTACGCAGGCAGGACCTGCTATAGCCTCTTGCAAGAAGTCTACTCTGGAGTTTTCCAGCCTCCTCGCGGAAGAGAGTATCAATTGAGTATCAATTGAGCAAATATTGCCCATAAGGTATGGAATTTTTGAGTGGTGTAGGATGAAAACTATCAGCGTGCAGGACCGTATTTCCGGCAGTGCTCTTTCGGAAAAGGGTACTACACAGAATCCCCTCTGAGTTGACATAAAGTCGAACGCTGAGGAATGTGATAGTTTGTTTGTCATGAATCATCGTGAATTTTAAATTGTAATCATTTTTGTTCAATAAATCAAAAGATTCCACAAGTGTACTCTCAGGTTCCTCCCAGACAACGAAGATGTCGTCGATGTACCTGCGCCAAAACAGGATGTGGCCCATGTACTCAACGAGGTCTGTGTCATCTGGGAGGGACTGCTCCCACTCCCCCAGGTACGTGTTGGTGTAGGATGGGGCACAACATGTCCCTATCGCTACGCATTGCACCTGGAGGAAGTGGGAGCTGTTGAAGGAGTAGAAGTTGTAGTGAAGTATATATCGCAGGCCGTCGAGTAGGGAGTACACTTGTGGAATTTTTTGATTTATCGAACAAAAATTATTACAATTTAAAATTCATGATGATTCATGACAAACAAACTATCACATTCCTCGACGTTCGACTTTATGTCAACTCAGAGGGGATTCTGTGCAGTACCCTTTTCCGAAAGAGCACTGCCGGAAATACGGTCCTGCACGCTGATAGTTTTCATCCTACACAACTCAAAAATTCCATACCTTATGGGCAATATTTGCGGCTCCGCTGAAATTGCTCAAATGATACTCTCTTCCGCAAGAAAGGCTGGAAAACTCCAGAGTAGACTTCTTGCAAGAGGCTATAGCAGGTCCTGCCTGCATAATGCATACAATAAAACATTCGTCCAATGTAGATTAGACCTTCTATTCAAAAAGAAACCTCAAAGTGACTTGAATTTTGAACAAACAAGGATTATCAACATAAGGCCATGAGAGAAATAGTACACAAACATTGGACCATATTGACTGATGATTCTAAAGTCAAGAGATTCATTACAGATTGTCCTTCCTTTACATATAAACGTGCAACCTCCATTCAAGATCTACTTGTTCAAAGTGAATTAAAAAATGTCCAGCTTTTGGCACTTTCTCATGCGGGCGATGTTCCTTTTGTCCACTCATGAGAAGAGAAAAGGTTTTCCGTCTTCCCAATGGGGATATGTTTAGACCTTCACACTTCACGAATTGCCAGATGCGTGGCGTGGTATATTTGATGGAGTGTGAATGTGGTGCCTACTACGTGGGCAAGACCAAACAGGAATTTTGGCGAAGAGTGTCAAAACACAAATACAGCATGGATATTGGCAACTACTATCTTCCAATTGGAAGACATGTTGCATTCGATCACAACTATAAAGTACCCAAAGTTTTGTTCGCAGCCATCGATCGTAAACACATTCCCGATCGTGGGGGTGATTGAAACAAGATCCTGCTCCAACACAAGCAAAGGTGGATCTTTAAATTACAAGCTACGACATTTCCAGGTTTAAACGAATCGTTGTCCTTTGTTCCTTTTTTAAAGGGCTTCGCTTCGGGTAAAACGAAATGATTAGACTGATGTATGTAACAATACCAGTCCAATAATTTATGAATCTAATTTTTCCTTTGTTTTCTCTTTCTCAAGAGGACTAACATCGCCCGATCGTCCACATACTCAGATAGACATCTCTTATTTACCCTTTCAAAACTTATGTCTCCATATATCTTTTAGATGCACTATATAATAACCTTTTGATATACAGTATCAGGTGTGTTTTGTTGTAATTGAGTGTTCCCAGCACATTCAGGGACACACTATGTAACAGTGTTTTATGATTAATAATTTTGTTTGCTCTCTTTTTCTATATTTTGTTTTGCTCCACAGGATCTCTGCTGGCCACCACCAGGTGGCAATCTCGACTGATTGGCCCCTTGAGAGATAGCTCCCATCCTGCCTCACAGCAATGGGAAGGGAGCATAGGGCCCTGTGCTCCCTATATGCTCCACTAGATGGCAGATTCCTTCTGCCACGGCTGTGAGGCAATCCCATTGCTGGCAGCATCAGTGATCATTTCAGGCTGCTGGATGTCATCCACGCATGCGCGGTAATCGCCGTGCGAGCGCAAGACGTCACAGCCTTACGCTGTTCCGACAGAAGTGCGGAAATGTTCGGGGACACTCTCCTTCACTGACGCCGAGGGTGTCCACAGGGGTGAGCCGCCATGGCGGCTTGTATCATCCACATGTTCTGGCTGGGCGTGGAGGGGCACAGGGCGGATCTCCAGCACACAGGCATGAGATTAATTTGCCCAATTAAGGGCTTATATATCTACTATTTGGAAGCTAGGTGATTCATTCAGATGATCCCCAGCATCCCATAATGAGCGAATAGACAGACTCCTAGGGTAAGCATACAATCACAGGACATACTTTCCTATTCCTACAGGATTTATTTCTGCAACTGATTTTCACTTAATCCCATTGTCTTTCCCCAGATTGGTGTAACATCTCTTGAACTCCTGTTTCATCAGATGATTTACCATCTCCCTGGATATACAGTCTACTGTTTACCATTAAGGTAATATACCAACAAATCATTTGATGCCAAATATGACACAGAGCACTGCACTTTGTATTTTTCCTGCACTTCCTTTCCACCGTCACTACTTCATCCACACTCACCTCACTTCTCACCCTCCTTCCATCCATACTTACCTCACACCCTCACTCATACACACATAAGATTCCTTCACTTTGACAATTGCACTTTCCATTCACACACTGTCACATACACTCACATTCCCTATCCACACACACACAAACATTTCCCTTCCTTCTTACCACCACACTCATCCCATCTTCTTATCATTATTTTCATTTTTATTTCTAATTTTATTTTATATTTACATTTATCATCATTTACAATTATTTTTATTTTATTTATTTTTACATTTATTAATTATTACTTAATATTTTTTTTATTTCATTCATATTATTTATATTCACCTTTCTATTCATATTTTTATTCACTTATTCACCACTCAATTTCCATTGCAACCCCACTATTTTTTATCATACAATTTTATTTTTACATCTCATTACATTCCGCACACACCTTCACCTCACACCCCACACTCTCCACCTGTTACATTTTCATCCCATCACATACTTAAGTTATGTAATTAGCCTACAATTCCTTTCTCATTTAATTTCTACCAAACCCTTTATTTACTTACTGATCCCTCACACTCACACACACACTCTCCACTCTCAGCACCTTTTTCACCCTATTCTTTTCTCCTTTTTTCTTTTTCATTTTTCACCCTTCCCATCATCCTCTTCCTCCCCCTTTTCTCTCCAACCCACCCCCCCTTCCTATTCGCATCCATCCCCCATTCCAGTTTTTACAGTCTTTCTTTTCTTTCCTTTTATCCTATGTGCTCCATGCCATAACAACCTAAAATGCATTGACTTAACAATTCCATCTTATATGGATACTATTCATTAATTTGTGATTCATATGATTATTTTACAAACTAGACCCCTCTGATCTCTCCACTTAGTGACCCACTTGGTCACAGCGGATGATCTAATATGATCAATATACATGCACTTGCAGATATGGTTCTGCCTTGTGTTTATTTTTTTAGATCCATTACCTTATCTATAAATGCCAGATTATAACATATCTCTGACATTTTTGATGTTGATGTCCACTCGCTTACTAAAATACATTCAAATATTACAATTTTATTTCTTAGCAATTTTTAATTATATATTCAATACTCTGCCTTAGGTGCTGGTATCCCCCCTTTTTTCCCTTCCCTTTCTCCCCCCACCCCCCCATGCCGGCTGTCCTGTGGACTTTCTCTCTATATACCTGTGACTCCTTGTAGGCCGCATGTGACGCTCCTCCTCGCGGTCCATTCTCTCTGGACGCCACCAGGCTGGGAGGCCCATCTGGGATCCTCTGGAATTACATTTTTCTGAAAACTCTGGTTCAAGTCATTCATGCCCATACAAAGTAAATTGGTAACTATGCAATTTATTTATACATAATGTATGTTTTCCTCAGTAATTTGTAGGAGCAAAGTTTTTCTTATTAATGCATTTTGTTACAGCACCATCAAAAACCTCTGAAGAAGACCCCCTACAAGGGGTTGAAACGTGCCAGAATTGTCCTATGCCTGTACATGTTTAATGTCTAGTTGCATGACAATTTTTATGCTTGCATTCCTGTGTATATTATACAATATTTTATACCAGAGCTCATATCTCAACTGTTCATGATTCCAATCGACTTTTATACAATAAAACCTTTTACCATACACCTTGCTATTTTTTTTAAATGGAGAAGAATACGTATCCTCCTATACTGAGGAAAAAATGTGTTTTTTTAAATATTTTTTGGGGATATTTATTATAGCAAAAAGTAAAAAAATATAGAATTTTTTCAAAATTGTCGCTCTATTTTTGTTTATAGCGCAAAAAATAAAAACCGCAGAGGTGATCAAATACCTCCAAAAGAAAGCTCTATTTTTGGGAAAAAAAGGACTTAAATTTTGTTTGGGGAGCCACGTTGCACGATCGTGCAATTGTCAGTTAAAGCGATACAGTGCCGAATCGCAAAAAGTGCTCTGGTCTTTGGCCAGCCAAATGGTCCGGGGCTTAAGTGGTTAAACAAAAATGAGTTCCATGGTCAACTTGCCAGAAAAATTATTTTAATGCCCCAATGCCAGAAAAAAGCCTGGTTACAGTATGCCCGACAACACCTTGACACGCCTCACAGCCTCAGAGCTTCTGGCACACTGTAATCTGGAGTGACGGGGACAAAATGGAGCTTTATGGTCACAATCATAAGTGCTATGTGGTGAGAGGGGTCAACAAGGCTTATCCCGACAACAATACCATCCCCACTGTGAAGCATGGCGGTGTCTCACTGTTGTTTTTGAGGTGTTCTGAAAATTGATGGTAAGATGATTGTAGCAAATTTTCAGAAAATACTTGCAAATAATTTGCATTGTTCTGCACAAAAGCTGCACATGGGACCCCTTTGGACTTTCCAGCATGACAATGACCCTAAGCACAAGGCCAAGTTAATACTCCAGTGGTTACGACAGACAAAGGTGAAGGTTCTGAAGTCTCCTGACCTTAATATCATCAAGCCACTCTGGGGAGATCTTAAACATGCAGTTTTTGCAAGACAACCAAAGACTTTGCATGACCTGGAAGCATTTTGCTAAGACGAATGGGCAGCTATATCACCTGCAAGAATTCAGGGCCTCATAGACAACTATTACAAAAGATTGCCCTCTGTCATTGATACTAAAGGGGGAAATACACATTATTAAAAACTAAGGGTACGCAGACTTTTGAACAGGGTTCATTTAATTTGTTTTCTTGTTGCCATGTTTTGTTTTATGATTATGCCATTCTATTATTAATTACACTTAATATGAATATGAATCCAATAAGAAATTAAAGAAATGAGTTTTACCTGCTCACTCATGTTTCCATTCATAGTACATACTAAAAAATTTATTTTCTTCATAAATTTAGGGCAATATGTATTCTGCTACATATTTTTGGTAAAATAAATCCCAATAAGCAAATATTGATTGATTTATGTAAACATTATAGCGTCTACAAACTATGGTATATATACTGGAATTTTTATTTATTTCAATTCTTTTTATACTAGTAATGGTGGCGATTAGTGATTTATGGCAGGACTGTGATAGTATGGCTGACAGTCTGACAACTAACTGACACTTTGTAAGAACCAGTGACATTAATACAGTGATCAGTGCTAAAAATATGCACTGTTCTGTACTAATGATCAGGGCCCCCTGGAGAAGAGAGCCGGGGGGGGGTGCTGCCGCCGCAAATTGAGAACTGGGGGTGGGACTGCCGCAAATTGAGAAGCGGGAGGGGCTGCCGCTAATTGAAAACCGGGGGGGTGCCGCAAGTTGAGAAGCGGGGGGGGGGGTGCACAAGTTGAGAAGCTGGGGGTGCCGCGAATTGAGAAGTGGAAGGGTGCTGCTGTATGTCCCCCCGAGAATTAAGGTTTTTGGGTGCTGACGTACAAAAAAAAAAAAAAGGAAAAGGGGGTTGCCATCCGGGCCCCTGGGGGCCTCCGGGCTGCTTAGATGTGTACTGCCTGTACCCCCTGATGTCGGTCCTGCTAATGATACTGGCTGGGAAGGGGTTAACATCTAGGGTGATCAAAAGGTTAAATGTGTGCCTAACAAGTAAATGTGTGTATTGTGTCTGCTTTTACTAATGTATGTAATGGTTTTTATTCCCTGCTTCGCAGGGGGAAAAAAAACACCACGTCCCCACTGACAGGACAGAGCTCTGTATTCTTTACACAGACAGAGCTACACGCTGTACATCCTGTCATCCTATTCCATGATCAGCGGGTGCCAGCGGTCATCCATTGGCCTTCACCCGCTGATTGGCTTGTGCTGTGTCTAATCACAGCACAGCCAGCGCGCCGGTGACACATGTGCCCCCCTACCCGGAAGTGCTGGATCATGTACTAGGTATGTGATCCGGCACAGGAGAGCAACTCTGTCGCCATATAACTGTTATGCGGATGGCAAGTGGTTATATAAGAATTTAGTCTTGTACCAGAAGCAAGTTTTGTTTATGTACAGTCTGGGCCTAGGATTCCTAGGCTCTATAAGTACTCACACTGATTTGAAAATGAAATCAGGTAGCACTTAGGCAATGCCAGATTCACTTTAAGATATCAGGAAGCCTTGTACTTGCACAGTAATAATCACAAGCTGCAGCAGCCATGTAGATTTGGAAAACTGTTCGGCCTAATAAGACCACTTTACACTTTGCAATATGTTACTGAATTTGGCAATTTGTGAAGTTTTCAGGCACCTATATTTATATATTACATCATATTACAGGGAAACTAGGCAATAGTGCTAATTTGTTAAATGTAGTAGTTTCAATAGCTCTATTCATTAAAGCCCAACTCAAAGAAAAAAATATTTTTAAGAGTGCAGTATACATTATTACCTAACTCCTCAGTCTTGATTTCAAACACCTCTTCCTAAGCCATCCTGAAATATCAAAGTCACCCTTTCTTCCAATGAGCAAAGCTACTGTAATATCCTGCACTGGGGACCAGACATTTTCTCTGCTTGTTATCTTCTTGGGCACCAGTCCGCTCACTTCCCTCATTATTCTCCTGCCTCTGGAGCCTATAAAAGAGGATACAGCTGCTGAAAGTATTATCTCCACCATTAGAAGGTATGCAAATCAAGCAGGCAGTGATGGGGATACCTGAAGAAGGACCCCACAAAGTAATAGGCATTTGGATAAATAACAATTTCACACCAACAATTTTTTAGAGGGCAGTGAAAGGGATTTGGTAATGTCCTAAAGATGGGCATTAAGCAAAAAAATGGCAGTATAGCTGCTAAACTTTTTCTAAATGAATGTCAGAGGACAGGTTGGATATGCTCATTAAAATAATTTCTAGGAGATGTCATTCTTAGTCTATTTGTAAACTGCACCAAAAGAGATTTGAGAAATAGATTAAACCAATTTGGGATAGTCTATACTTACTATAAAAGGAAACTATAATGGCTGTAAATTAATATTCTATATGAGTTTTTTAAACAAGTCTTTTTATACCTTTTTTTCTATGTGTATTTATAAATAAAAATCAAATAATTGACAACTAATTCGCAAAGCAATGTGGGTTAGAAAAAGCTCCAGAAAAATAGCAGTTTCCTTTCTAGTTGGCTCCATCTGCTTGAAGCCTTGGAGTGAGCCAAATAAGGAACAAAACACTTTTCTAGTGACCTGTTAGTTGACTCACTTTGCTGGAGCTATAGTAAGCAACAGGATTTCTACAACACTGTAAAAAGCCTGTTGCTTTTTACATAAATATAATATGTGTATGTAATATTTATAATATTAATATTTGTATATAATATTTATTATTTACTTGGCTTAAAAAGAAAGTATTTTTAATATTTGTATTTTTAGCTGTATAATAAAGACAAAGAACATTACAGTAAAAGAAAAGAAAAAAAAGATTATAACAGTAAAGCCTGGTAGATAATTGCGTCCAGCCAATTACAGTATATGAAGCCTTTCATTAGAACAGATGCATTAGTTAAATTGCTAGTTTAATCAGCAAAAGATTGCAGCAACTAAAGGTAGGCATGTGAGTAAAAGAATATGGCTGAATTGATTCCTTTGCACCATTACTATATCAACTGCGGTACAATGAAAATGAATAGGCAGATATTTATTGACAGGGATTTTTAGTTCCAGTGCCCATTTCCAGTTTACATTTATCTGTAAAATTAGTCTTTGAATGCATTTACGGTATTTGCTTTATGTGGGTAGTATTTTGAAAGAGTAAAAGCTGCCAAGAGACTGCATACAATAAAATAACACAATACTCTACTTCTGTGCTGGTGTGTAATTCTATCCAATCAGAATAATACATTTATGACTTCGAAGTACTAGTTGATTACTTACCTAAAGGGAAACAGTACTGTATTTTTTACCATGTATTCATGTTATTGTGCAGTTTACATGATAGTAATTATTGATGCAATTTACACATTTCCTTGCTGTGTCAAACTTTCTTTAAAGTGGTTCTAAAGGCAGAAAGCTTTTTTTTTTTTTACCTAATGCATTTTCTGCATTAAAGTGATTGTAAAGGCAGAAGTTTTTTATCTTAATGCTATATATGCATTAAGATAAAAAGCCTTCTGTGTACAGCAGCCCCATACTTACCTGAGCCCCATCTGTATCCAGCCATATTGCAGGAGAGACTCGGCTGCCAGGGACTCTCCTCCTCATTGGCTGAGACAGCAGCGTAGTGCCATTGGCTCCCACTGCTGTCAATCAAAGTCAGTGAGCCAATGAGGAGAGAGGGGGTGGGGCCTAGCCAGATCTTTAATGCTTAAAGTGAAACAATAAAAGTGAAATATTCTTTTAAATTTCGTACCTGGGGTGTGTTTATAATATGCCTGTAAAGCAGCGCTTTGTTTCCCGTGCTTAGAACAGTCTCTGCACAAAATGTCATTTCTGAAGCAAAAAAAGTAATTTAAAAGTACTCGCGGCTGTAATGAATTGCCGATCCCAGCAATACAGAGAAAAGTAATTGAAAGTCATTGATAAAAAATAAATTAAAAAAATGCGTGGGGGTCCCCCCAAATTCAATTACCGGGCCCTTCAGGTCTGGTATGGATATTTAGGGGAACCCTGCGCCAAATAAAAATAAAAAATAGCGTGCGGTTCCCCCCAAAAATCCATACCAGACCCTTATCCGAGCACGCAACCTGGCAGGCCGCAGGAAAAGATGGGGGCCGAGAGAGCGCCCACCCTCCTGAACCGCGCCAGGCCACATGCCCTCAACATGGGGAGGATGTCCCCATGTTGATGGGGACAAGGGCCTCATACCCACAACCCTTGCCTGGTGGTTGTGGGGGTCTGCGGGTGGGGGGCTTATCGGAATCTGGAAGACCCCTTTAACAAAGGGGACCCCCAGATCCCGGCCCCCCCCTATGTGAATTGGTACCCCTACCATTTCACAAAGAAAGTGTAAAAAATTGTAAAAAAACACACAGGCACAGATAAGTCCTTTATTAAAAAAAAAAAAAAAAAAAAAAGACTCCAGCGGTGGTAATCCAGTCTCGATCTCCACTCCAGCGATGTCGGTATCCTGCGATGGATGATCTCTCCAGGCTTCAGCAACGATGTTCAGCGACGAGGAACAGCTCACGATCCTCTCTTCACCGGAGCGGAGATACCCCGGGAAGATGCTCCGGGGGAGGGGGAACGTGTGCTGTTCCTTGTCGCTGGACATCGTTGCTGGAGCCTGGAAAGATCATCCATCGCAGGATACTGACATCGCTGGAGTGGAGATCGAGAGTGGATTACCACTGCTGAAATCTTTATTTTTTTATTTTTATTTTTATTTTTAATAAAGGACTTATCCCAACTGTGTCTGTGTGTTTTTTTAAAATTTTTTACACTTTCTTTGCGAAATGGTAGGGGTTCAATGTACCCCATTACCAATTCACATAGGGGGGGCGGGATCTGGGGGTCCCTTTTGTTAAAGGGGTCTTCCAGATTCCGATAAGCCCCCCAACATACTTTTTCCAGGTACGAAATTTAAAGGAATATTTCACTTTTATTGTTTCACTTTAAGCATTATTAAAATCACTGCTCCCGAAGATTTTGAAGAAATAATTTACCGTATATACTCGAGTATAAGCCGAGATTTTCAGCCCTTTTTTTGGGGCTGAAAGTCCCCCCCTCGGCTTATACTCGAGTCATAGAAATTTTTACATTGTAAATATTACCTGTAAAGAAGTTGCGGCTGCGGCGTCCATCGTTCAAATTCCGCCGCGTCCATCGTTCAAATTCCGCGGTCTCTTCCTGTTCCTTCCTTGATAGGCGAGTCTCAGCAGACACTCTCCGCCTATCACGAACGTTCTCTCATCCTCAGTTTTCCAGCAGACGTCTGTGATTGGCGGAACACCCAACACAGTGTCTGCTGGGAAAACGAAGGATGAGAGAATGATCGTGATAGGCGGAGAGTGTCTGCTGAGACTCGCCTATCAAGGAAGGAACAGGAAGAGACCGCGGAATTTTGAACGATGGACGCCGCGGAATTCGAACAATGGACGCTGCAGCCGCAACTTCTTTACAGGTAATATTTACAATGTAAAAATGTATATTTACAGGGAACAGCGAGCTAGGGAACAGTGGGGCATCGGCTTATACTCGAGTCAGTAAGGTTTCCCAGTTTTTTGGGCAACATTAGGTACCTCGGCTTATACTCGAGTCGGCTTATACTCGAGTATATACGGTACCTCACAAAGGACTTTATTCATTTTGAACTTATACATTTAGGTTCCATTCACATTTTTCAGGTGTTTTTGTAAGTGTTTTTGCAGCTTTTTACAATAATTTTTAGGGGGGTTAGAAGCGTATTTCAAGAGTTTTACAGCTTCAGGTGCTTTGATTGGCCAAAGCATGCAGCTCAGGTGCATGCTTTGGCCAATCATCATACAGCAATGCATTGCGATCTCGCAGTGCATTATGGGGCATTCTGCGGCGTTTAAATTTCCTGCGAATGCCCCATAATGTTCGCTGTTTGGCGAACGGGCGAACACACGATTATCATCCCTAGTTGTCATGATTGCTGGTGTACAACAATGGTGGAGCTGATGAAGAAATAATTTACCTCACAAAGGACTTTATTAATTTTGAACTCATACATTTAGGTTCCATTCACACCTGAGCATAGCAATTTACTGGCATTTTTTAGGCGTTTTTTTAAGTGTTTTTGCAGCTTTTTACAATAATTTTTAAATGGTTTTAGAATTTCAAGAGTTTTACAGCTTCAGGTGCTTTTGTTTAGCCAATAGAAAGTGCTTGGGGAGGAGAGGCAGCCGAAACTAGGGGTGGAGAGCTGCTGTTTGAGCAGAAAATGAGCAACAAAACACTCATAAAAAGCTCAAGTCAGGAGTTTCTATTGAAGTCTATGGGGCCAGAAACGCTTGTAATCTCCAAAAAAGAAGCTTGTGTACTTTTTTTAAAGACAGGCATTTTTCTTTAGGCAACAGAATGCTCAGATGTGAAGAGGGGGCCATTGAAATTATTGGGATTTGGCTTGTTGAGCATTTTAGAGCTACCAGCTTCAAGTAGAAAATCGATCAGGTGTGAACGGGGCCTTAGGATAATTTTATTGTTTTGTTTTTTTTGGCACGTGAATAATTTATTGTTTTGTCAATTGAATTTACCACAGCGCAACACATTTTTTGTTTAAATGTGCGCCGTGTTCCCACTGGAATTTGGTAATTGCAAGGGCTTAGTGGAGTTACCAATAGCTAGTAACAGCTCCACATCTGAGTAAAGGCTGGCTGTTGATGTAATTTGCATTCTGAATTTTTCCATAGTCTCTTCCCCAGTCTCTACCAGTTTAACATTCCAGGCAGTAGTTAAATAATCCCGGTTAGGTCTGTTATACCAAATATGACAGCCACTGATGTCACAAAAAGTCTAGGGTGACCCTTTACCTGTTCACTGGATGAATTACTACCTACTTGTTCATCCAGTAGTGCGCATTGTATGATTTATATAAAAAGTCCAGCTCTAGCCAAAACAATTTGTTGGAATGGTTAGAATCTATGGAAGGTTCTATTGATCGATGTAACTACTTTGGAGAACCTTTTCCTTACCTTCTTGTGCTAGGACAAGAAAATCTCCCCAATGGAGACACAAACAACAATAACACACATTTTATTGGATTAGGGAAGGCTTAGAACAAAGATTTGTTTTATTATCTGTATTCTGTTAGGAAATGTTGCATCTCTTCTTGTCTTGGTGTCAACAAGAGAGAAAGGGAGGAGACTTAAAATTAAAACCCTTCTCACCCTATCCAAACCTAAAAACTAATTTTGAGAGGAGATGGGTTTAATTTTTTACAGTTACGGTATATAATCATTAAGAAAAATGATAAAACTTTTAAAAGGGTATCATCACTTATGCCTTGGACAACATGAAATCTAAATACAGAATTAATTGTAATATTGGTTCTACTAAATGACAGGTGATCTGCCTTCCTAAGATTTTAAAAATAAATAAAAGCATATATTTTGTTTTTTCTTTCCTCATGAAGAAAATACCAATTTGCACTATTTAGTAAACTATAACAAAAAATCCATAATTATTTTTTAATAATTTGACTTTAGTAAACTAACATCTGATTGTTTGCTACAAGTTACTGTTTGTTTCAAATTGTTAATACTCCTTACATTGCTCTATTAAATAATTAGAGCAATGTTTATAAAAATCTTAAATCACAAACTGCAGCTAGACAATCAAACATGTTTGATCAAAATCAGAAAGCACTAAATGAAATATGATCACAATATCAAAAGGTTATCCATTAGTTCAGTAATATGAAGTTATGCCATTCCTTAATAATATTTTTTATTAAACTGAGGAAGGTGAAGACCCCAGACAGACAGTTCTGCACCATTTATTGAGTGTTAGCAGATCATAAAATGTTTCAGACAGTCAGACCTGTGTGTTTTTTAAGTTACATTAATATGTTAAGTGCTAAATTATTTAAAGACTGAGTCTTGCTATTGCACAGCAAAACCCAATAACTTTAGTAGTGTAAATTCTAAGAAAAGAACAGCTTGTACCTGGATACTTACAATTGTTGCAAGACATGGGCAGTATATCAAAAGAGTTGCCACCTTCTATTATTTTTTAATGTTTGCATTGCATAAGGCCCCCTCACATAGGAGCATTATGGCAGCCTAGATAAGATTTTTTTTCAATATTGCACACTTCTGGTTCCCATCTACGCATTGTAGTTCAATAATGTAACATGGTGTTTTTTTAGCCCCATAGATTTCAATCAGAGCGCATGCAAAACAAGTGAAGAATGCATAAAAATACATGAAAAGTCATAAAAAAGCATGAAAAATACAGGAATATACAGACACACACACAAGTGTAAATCTAGCCTACAACTGCAGCTTGATTCATAAGTTTCCCCCTCTGCTGAAGTAGTACCACAACATTGACTAACCTGCCCCTGACAGCTTCTTAATTGTGCATCTATTTAGGGTGCAGTTACACCATACTGCGCTGGATCACAACACATGCATTTTTGCGCAATGACGCACATTTTGGTGGGCTGCTTTACACAGCCCATTCAAAGTGAATAGACTGCAAAGCACCTTAACACACAGAAATGTAGTACTTGTTGCATAAATGCAGTGCATTGGAATGCAGATACATTGAGGAAGTGTATTGATATGTAATTTTAAATGAATGACCCGGCAACATGTCAATTTAGTGCCCTTATATTGCTATTAACGTTCCTTGACAGTTGAATGTGGCGTGGGTATGTATCCCTGGCTTGTGAAAAAAAAAACATCCCCTCCAACTATGGGTCATTGGTTTGTGAGGTTGAATTGAATCAGATCTATGGAAAGGCTGATGCATTTCAGGAGACGTGGTGTCCTTGGACACATGCTCCACGCAGTACCCGGACTTAATACCAGCTACCCCTGGGCCCACTTTTGGCATCATTTAGTGGGTGTTACGGTCTGTCTCTGTGCACTGGATGTTTCTCTGGAGGGGAGGGAGTAAATGGAGTGGAGGGACGTTGCAATTCCTTGCCCCTCCCACACATTGGCTCCACTTCTGGCCCATCTTCACATTTCCTTCTCTTTCCCTCGGCCTACCACCACATCTCCACTTGGGTTCTTTCCTTTTTTCTTTTACTTTTTTTTCCCTGAGCATCTGTTTTGACATATTTCCCTGTTTCCATTGTTTAAGTGAACAAGGTGGTTTACCACATTTAACTGTTAAAACTCATACATTGTGTATTTTGGGATCATTACCTCCCATTTCCAGCTTATTTTTTTGGTATCTTACCAGTCTTCTACGTAGACATTATACTGTATATCACTGCTAGGTTGTGCTCTTGCAAGCTATTGCTGGTTCATTGTGGAGCTCTTGCTCACATGAATTGTTTTTTATAGTGCATGCACAATCTTTTGTAAATGCACAATGGCTAACTAAAAAAATATAATGTTTGTGAATAGGCCCATAGAGTAAAACTCTGTGTAATGAATGTGTGAATAGGTCTATAGCATAAAAATCTGTCTCAGCATGTGTGAATGGGCCCATAGAGTGAAATTCTGTCTCACCCTCAGTGTTAAATCTATCCGAGACCTGTACTAATCTGTCTTAGTTGGCATTCCAGCAGCAGGGGTCAAAATGCACAAAAACTGCATATAAGAGGCAGCATGGTTCACATCTAGTTGTGTCACTAAGTTGCTTGATAAATGTCCATCTAGGTGCATGGAGGTGTAGTTATGAGGGCTGAACATTGTGCAGAATAGTAGACTAAGATATTTTATGTGGGGTTTCTGACTTACTGGAAAAGACAGAATCAGCAGTTGGCTGGTTCATTTTATTTGTTGCCCTCAGTTGTCCTTTAATTGGTCACAGAGATTGTCAAGCATGCTTTAAAATCTCTTGGAACAGTAATGCACACTTTTGCAATCACTTATTATCTATACTAGCTAATTAGCATTGTGGCCAGCGATCCCTGGATCAGTCACATCGTTAGTAAACGTTTCTTTTGGAAAATACGTTAGAAAACAAATGAAACATAGCACAACAGATGCCAGAAATAATGACTCTACACCTTGGAATCTTTATATAGGCTATGATTAGCAAGGAAACAGTTTTTGGCATCTCAAACATAGAATGCAGCAGCGTTCCCTAGGTCATTCATTAATTACTATTTGCAGAAACATGCTGTGCCCTGACAAGGGTGAGTGACATTAGATGGCTGTGTAATGGGGCAGCAGAGGCAGCCTAATTCACATTCTGACTTATGAGCACCTAGTGGGATGACACATTTGGGCATAAGGGACCGTCACTATTTCCATTTTATCAGTACATACAGAGTGTAATTTTCCACTGCAGAGAGCTGCACAGACAATGTTTGTTTCCGTTTAATACCGCCTGTGTATTGCTGTCCAGGATAACATACTAATTATATTGTGTGCAGCTAAGAGACATACCTATGTATACTAATTATATTGTGTGCAGCTAAGAGACATACCTATGTGTATATTTATATCTATCTATCTATAAATATACTATCTATAAATATATATATATATATATATATATATATATATATATATACACACACACACACTATATTATCAAAACTATTGGGACAGCAGCCTTTACACGCACATGACATTTAATGGCACCCCAGTCTTAGTCCGTAAGGTTCAATATTGAGTTGGCCCACCCTTTGCAGCTATAACAGCTTCAGCTCTTTTGGGAAGGCTGTCCACAAGGTTTAGGAGTGTGTCTATGAGATTTTTTGACCATTCTTCCAGAAACGCATTTGTGAGGTCAGGCACTGATGTTGAACAAGAAGGCCTGGCTCACAGTCTCTGCTCTAATTCATCCCAAAGGTTTTCTGTCAGATTAAGGTCAGGACTCTGTGCGAGCCAGTCAAGTTCTTCCATCCCAAACTGGCTCATTCATGTCTTTATGGACCTTGCTCTGTGCATGGTGCACAGTCATGTTGGAACACGAAGGGGCCATCCCCAAACTGTTCCCACAAAGTTGGGAGCATGAAATTGTCCAAAGCGTCTTGGTATGCTGACACCTTAAGAGTTCCCTCCATGAAACTAAAGGGCCAAGCCCAACCCCTGAAAAACAACCCCACACTATAATCCCCCCTTCACCAAGTGATTTGGTCCAGTGTGCAAAGCAAGGTCCATAAAGACATGGATGAACGAGTTTGGGGTGGAAGAACTTGAATGGACTGCACAGAGCCCTGACCCCAACCTGGTAGAACACCTTTGGGATGAATTGGATCGGATACTGCAAGCCACATCGGTGCCTGACCTCACAAATGCGTTTCTGGAAGAATGGTCAAACATTCCCATAGACACACTGCTAAACCTTGTTGCGATCCTTTCCAGAAGAGTTGAAGCTGTTATAGCTGCAAAGGGTGGGCTAACACAATATCGAACCCTACGGACTAAGACTGGGATGTCATTAAAGTTCATATGCATGGAAAAGCAGGTGTCCCAATACTTTTGGTAATGTAGTGTATATATATATATATATATATATATATATATATATATATATAGATAGCTATATATATATATCTATCTATATATATATATCTACATATATACAGTACATATATATATATATGTATATAAACACTACATTACCAAAAGTTTTGGGACACCTGCTTTTACATGTACATACAGTACATATACTGTATATACAGGTGAAACTCGAAAAATTTGAATATCGTGCAAAAGTTCATTTATTTCACTAATGCAACTTAAAAGGTGAAACTAATATATGAGACAGACTCATTACATGCAAAGCAAGATAGTTCAAGCCGTGATTTGTCATACAGTAGGTGCTGCCGATTTTGTGTCAATCTCGCCTCTTCTAGTGGCGAGATTGACACCCTACGAGCCCCGTTGCGAGAGCCAGCACCGAGCTGTCTCATCATCAGGAAAGGAAAAATGTTGTTTTTTCCTTTTGCAATGAGCGACACGCATTGCCGACATTGAGGCCGGTAGACGGAGATCCGACGTGGATTCCCGCCAATACCAGGCACTGTGTTTGGTATGAATCCTCAGCGGGAACTCCACGCCAATTTTTAAATAAAAAAACGGCATGGGTTCCCCCTCCAGGAGCATACCAGGCCCTTGGGTCTGGTCTGGATTTGAAGGGGAATCCCCTAAGCCAAAAAATCGGCGTGGGGTCCCCCTCAAAATCCAAACCAGACCCTTATCCGAGCACGCAGCCCAGGAGACAGGAAAAGAGGGGGGGACGAGAGAGCGGCCCCCTCCCTCCTGAACCGTACCAGGCCACATGCTCTCAACATGGGGGGTTTGGTGCTCTGGGGCAGGGGGGCGACCTGCGGTATTGGCGGGAAATTCCCGCTGGTATTGGCGGGAATCCACGTTGGATCCCGTTCAATACAGTGCCGCGTCTCCTTCTCGCTATTGCAGTGAGCGCGAGATGTTGCCACCCTGTCGCCGAGAATCTCCGCGATGGGATCGCGATGAATATACAATGTCGGCGGCACCTACTGTAATTGTGATGATTATGGCTTACAGCTCATGAAAACCCCAAATCCACAATCTCAGAAAATTTGAATATTACATGCAATCAATAAAACAAGGATTGTACATAGAACAAAATCAGACCTCTGAAAAGTATTAGCATACTTGGTTACTCAGTAACCCAAATCTCAGTACATGGTTTGGGCCCCTTTTGCAGCAATTACTGCCTCAATGCAGCGTGGCATGGAAGCTATCAGCCTGTGGCACTGATGAGGTGTTATGGAAGACCAGGATGCTTCAATAGCGGCCTTCAGTTCTTCTGCATTGTTCGATCTCATGTCTCTCTTCTTTCTCCTGGCAAAGCCCCATAGATTCTCTATGGGGTACAGGTCAGGCGAATTTGCTGGCCAATCAAGCACAGTAATCCCACGGTCATTGAACCAGGTTTTGGTGCTTTTGGCAGTGTGGGCAGGTTCCAAGTCCTGCTGGAAAATGAAGTCAGCATCCCCATAGAGCTCGTCTGGGGAAGGAAGCATGAAGTGCTCCAAAATCTCCTGGTAGGCAGCTGAAAAATCTGCCACAGAGACACAAAAAAAAAAAAAAAAAAACGGACAGGAGTTCCAGCTTTTCCTACTCTGCTATAAAAAAGCATGTTTATTTCTGTTTCTGTTCCACTTACTGTCTAGTATAACTATTGTCACTGTGACCATTATGTGGGAGCACTTAAATCTCTTTAATAGACCATTGCATACCTGTAAAAACCCAGCAGATGTTCTAATCCTTCTCTACTCTATACAAAACTAAAAGAAAACATTTTGGCTGGGCATACACTTTAATGCAAGAGTTCTCTGTACCTACCTTTCCAATGATGCAGCATCTATCACCAGCACTTACATCTTTGCCTGGTATTCTTCTGGGTTTCATGTCTTTGGCTATCTTGATTGTTTGGCCAAGGATGACATAACTCCAGCTCATTTGAAAAGAAGTTACTTAATCCCAGCATCAAAAGCATGCCAAAAGTTTACAATGAGCTGTTCATGCCCGGTTCAGTGTTCATGCTGAAGAAACATTTTAACAGGCATGTAAGAAGCATTTATCGCAGAAGAGCCATAGAGATCAAAATAGGACAAAGTATCTCAATGGTAGCAAACATTGGGGTGGATTTACTAAAGGCAATAGGCTGTTCACTTAGCAAAGGAAGGTATACTTTGCAAGGTAATTTTCCCCAGAACTTAGTGAAATTTGTAAACTTTCACTTTGCAAAGAAAAAGAAAGAAAAAACATTTTTATTGCACATGATTGGATGATGGAAGTCAGCAGAGCTTCACCTCATTCTCTAAGGTTTGGGAAAAATCCCCTTGCAAAGTGCAACTTCCCTTGCAAAATGAACAAGCTATTTGCCTTTAGTAAATCAACCCCAGTGACATTATTGGATCTATTGCCTTGGACTGAGTGTCCATTTGGTGAGAACAATCTATTCAAACAGTGCTATTTTTGTAATTTCTCTTGGTTTTCATTGAAATATGAGACTTTTTTTCCTATGTAAATGGCATATTTTGTGTTAAATAATTGTGTGCCCCTATCCACAATTTCTGTGTGTATCAAACAATTTTAAAGCCTGGAGCTCTTCTGTAAATTGTTCAAGCCTTATTCTGTTCTTACATATATTTTTGTGCCTGATTAATTTCACCTAAGCTGTCACACCAGATAGAAAAGGAAAATCATATACAGCAGAGTTTTGCAAACTCAGAGCTGCCCTCTTGTTTTGACATTTTCTGTTGGATCACTCAGTACTTCAAATAATAGGATTAAAGGAAATCTAAAGTCACAGCATACTCCTTCATTTTTTTTTTTGTTTAACATCAGCAATACAAATGATGGTTCTTTTTAACTATCCAACATAAGCTTACTTGAAACATTTTCTTTTCATGTTGTGAGTGCTGCCTGTCTGCTGGCCATCTTTTTCCACATCTTCCTGGATTCCCTGGATGTTTTGTAGCTTCTCCTCTGCTCATTTCTTGGTTTACATTAAATTTCTAAGGATTACTGTATAAATCCCATGGTATTCCCCTGCCTGCAAACAGTGATGATGTCACATGTCCTATGTTTTCTGCACTGACTGTGCTCCCCAAAGCTTCTCCTCTTCAGCACCTCTGTAGTATAGTTGTAGTTCAAATGACAGGCTTTGTGAAATGGGTGACACAGCAATGCATATTTACAGGGCATAGTAAATATTTGTCATTGCATTCAAGGAAGTAAATGTGTGGGATTCCTTAAAGAGTACATTTCAGAATCATTCAGTTTAATAAGAGTAGAATAGAAATTATTGAAACTTAATATGGAATGAATATATGATTTGACATTTTTATTATAGATACACTTTCACTGGATGCACAGCCTTATAAAGAACACCAATCTTGTCTTGTAAAGACAAAAGAAAGGAAAATCTTCTGGACGGCCGCACACTGAATAAAATTGCCATTATTTGTAAAATCACCACAGCACTACAAGTCACAGCACACCCGGTCACCCTGACGCGTTTCACACTGTACTAGTGTTTAATCATAGCTATTGTGATAGCTATGATTAAACACTAGTACAGTGTGAAATGCGTCAGCTTGACCGGGTGTGCTGTGACTTGTAGTGCTGTGGTGATTTTACAAATAAAGGCAATTTTATTCGGTGTGCGGCCGTCCAGAAGATGTTCCTTTCTTTTGCCTTGCATATGCATTGCCTGCACCCGGGGTGTTTATGTGCACCATCATACGTGAAGATAGCCCCACCTGAGCGGCCTTTCTTTCTTTCCGCTTGTCTTGTAAAGACCTTGAACTGTTATACAGTACCTACTGTATGTTCTGTACCATTTCTGATCAATGAATTCAGACTGCAAAAGAATGATTGAATGATACATTTTTCAGTTAAACTAGAATAGTAAACTTCAAGTTCCAAAAACATCACACTTTGGGACATGTTTTCAATACGTGAATTCCGCAAAGCAAAGCAAACGTGAAAGTTTAGGAGTAATTTCTTTGATTTTGGCCTAAACACCATTGTCGGTCCATAGTAGCATCATTGGCTAATTCTTGGCCATCAAAGGCTTATGCCCAATTTGTCACTGTTTGATTATTTCAAGATCTCTTCTGAGAATTCAGCAGTATCAGCAAACAGGAAAAAAGCCCCAAAATGATTCCTTTATTTTAATTGTTCTTCATTATGGATGTACAGTACCTGAACATTTCACACATTTTATCAATGCTGTCTTAGGCTGGGTTCACACTAGTGCGAATTGGATGTGGAATTCCTCGCATCCAATTTGCATGACAGGAGTTTGTGACCGGCTCTTTATGGAGCCGGTTTACATCTCACCGTTGCGGCTGCGGAGCGTATTGCACAGGAGCCCTGTGCGCCTTTGGCTCAGTTTCAGGCCCAAATTGAGGCAAAAATTGGGCCTTGATTCTTCCCTAAAATGGAGAACAAGGACGCACTGGACCCCTGCTGTGAGCCGCATCCGTCAGAGGTGTGAACCCAGCCTTAAAGTATTTTTCTCCCTAATTTCCTATCCACCACTATTTATTCTTTGATGCAATTTCCAAAAAAGGTGAATTAATTTAAAATTTTTGGAAATAATGAAATCATTCTCCCTTCAGAAGGAACACATTACCGAATGTTCCTTGAAAGTTGAGTTATAATTTGAGAGTATTGCTACAAACTCCAAAAAAGTCTTCTGTTTGCTCCTGGTGACATATCTTCTCTGTTTACAAGGAAAGGAAGGTTTCCAAAAGAACAGGTAAAATGTTTCACCATTGTTTCTCTATACAGTATATCCATTTTCAATTCCCCTTTTTTTTATTTTTAATTGGGGGTTTTAGTCCAGTTGTCAGGTCTTTTTTTAACCAGAAAAGCTGTTGTTCTGATATCTTGTGTTTGGGGAATTAAGGATTTTATTCTCTCTAAGTTTTTAAGTCAAATGTAAAGCTGGATAATCTGTATTCTGGTTTATTACCTGTGGCAATAACAAAACAAATTATATTTTTGATTTTGAATAAACCATTACCATTTACCGTAATAAAAATGTATGAAACTATGAAGGTGTCAAGCATCAATTGCCTTCTTTGTTATTTTCGCTATCTCCTATTGCCCTGTTGCCCTGTGAAAACAGAAAAGCGAGGGAAGAGGTGCTGGAGAGGTGATAGGAGCCAGGTAAGTGTTTAGGGATGGAGGTGGCTTAGGCAGGCAATGAGGAGTTTTTTTACCTTAATGCAGAGAATGCACTAACGTAAAAAAAACAATTAGACTTCAGAACTACTTTCAATGGGGAAAGGGCCTCAGACAATAGTGATAAGTGGAAAGAATATCCCCTTAAATTGCTGGTCACTGGGAGAGTCTCCTCCTTGATATTGGTGGTAAGTGGGAAGAAGAATGGACTATACATTAGCGGTCAGTGGGAAATATATTACCCCTTCAACTGTTGGTCCAAGGGAGGAAGAAGTTTCTTTACATTGATGGTCAGTGGGAGGAAAAATGTCCTTTACATTGATGGTCTGTGGCAGGAAGAATTCTCCTTACATTGGTGGCTAGTGAGGAAGAATGCTTCTTACTTTGGACGACAGTGCGAGGAAGAATGCCTCATACATTGGTGGTCAGTGGGAGGAAATAGGTGTCTTACATTGGTGACCAGTGAGAGGGAAAATCCCCCTTATATTGGTGGACAGTGGAACAAACAATGCCTCTTACATTAGTGTTGAGTGGGAGGAAGAACGTTTCTTACATTGGTGGTCAGTGTCTTTATATTAAGGGTAAGGGAAGAAACTATTTTTTTTTCTTTACTGGTTCATATGTAAGTAGCTATGTCATGTTGAGTCTTAACTACATAGAAGAGTTAACATTCAAACATCTTCTTATGTGATTAATGTTCCACATCTCTTTACAGAGAACAAAGAAACATTCCCATGAAATCTGACCTTGAAAGAGATGTACTCTTCCTATTAGAGTCATACACAGCCATCTTGGACTGTAGGCATTTACCTACTGCTGTGTTCAGCAATGTTTTTGATTTGGCACCAAGGGAAATCACAGATAAAGAGAGAAAGCCATGACCCCAACTATCTATGCAGGCTTTTCACAATGTTGTAAATTTTCCTTAATCTAAATAGCGTGATTATGTTATGTGATTAATCAGTTATACTGTAAACAGCACTTTGTTAAGGTTTTCATTAATAAGTGGAGGAGTACAGAGGAAAGGTAAAAGATCATAAACAGTGACTGTGTGTCAGGAAGATTATCAGGCCATTACTGTTTTTATGTGCTATCTCAAGTTTTAGTACAGGGCTAATCTACACATTTCAAAATGCCACTTCCACTTGCTTTGTAGCCTAGGGATGCTGGAGAAGAGTCATATTGATGTAAAAGGATGTCTTGTATTGAAGCACAGCAAAATGTGCGTTTTCTGGTGTTTTCATCACAAACTATCGGGAAACCTTTCCTTCGGTGCAATGGAGATAACTTGTAGAGGAAATGAAATTGAAAATAAGCCTTTGACCCAAGACTAGACTTGGTAACAACCATAATGTACAGTAAAGCTGGTCTGTTAAAGTATTTTTTGTGAAATGACATGACAAGAACAGTGCAAGTTCTCGGCAGTTTAAATAAATATTTTTATTCACCTATAAACAAAAAACACTTAAATTTTGTAGTAAAGAAGCTAATTAATACCATAAAATTTGGTATGTTTTATATTTACTATAGGTTACTAATAATAATGTGTATGTCAGTAAGAAAAAAAAAATGGAATACATCTCTACAACACGTTAATATTTCCCTGTTTTATCTCTTCAAAGATTCTGCAAGCACAGAATATTACCTGGTGCTCTGGTAGAAATTCACTTACTCATTGGGGTTTATTTACTAAAGGCAAATCCACTTTGCACTACAAGTGCACTGCAAGTGCACTTGGAAGTGCACTTAGAAGTGCAGTTGCTGTAGATCTGAGGAGGACATGCAAGGAAAATAAAAAACAGCATTTTTGCTTGTACATGATTGGATGATAAAATCAGCAGAGCTTCCCCTCATTTCAGATCTTCCTCTCAGATCTAAAGCAACTTCCAGTGCACTTGTAGTAAAAAAGTGGATTTGCCTTTAGTAAATCAACCCTATTAAATCCATGTGTGGACTGACACAGTCCCGGCTGCAGTGAAATAGCAAGGAATGGTGGTAGTCTGCTAGGTTTTGACAAACTACAGAAAACCTCCACCAGTGCTTATCTCCAAAACATAGAAAGAATTTTATAGTTCAGGTTAAGAATGGGCCGATTAGACTACTGGAGATAACACAGGCAGAGTAAACAGGACGCAGGGCTGCTATGGATTTCTGACAGGATCAACAGATGTTTTTGCACTTAACCAAATAAAACAAAATACTTCCTTTGACTTATTTAGTAGACCAAAACGGTAGCAAATAAGAGTTATCTGGGTTCTTTTTGTTTTTGTTTTTCTCAATAATGTTTTTATTGAAATACAATTAAAGCATTACAGTAAAACGAAAAAACTCTTTATTGCATATTACGTAATGAAAGATATAACAATTCATAATAGCACAAAACGTTGTAGTTCTAATAGTTGTAAGTTGTGTTTGTTCGTTTTACATTTAATGTATAAGAAACTTTAATCTGGTTGGGTTTCCCAGTCATGACCAGGGACCCATACTATATATGTTTTTGTTCACAAACAAATTGTATTAACTTGAACAATATTATAACAGTATTATAAGTTTTAGTTTAAGTAACCTTATAAGGTTACGTTATTAGATAAAAGAATAGAAATAGTACATGAAAGGGTGAAAGGGAAGATAAATGAAAAGAAAGGGAGAAGATTTAGATATACCATGAGATTGCTAGATGTCTGTCTATTCTTTATGCAGCAGTAAGGGATTTCAATTCTTCAGAGTATTTAAACATAACCCATACTCTCCACGGAGTGTTTAATTTCTTTGTAGTTTCCTGAGCTATTGCCCTTGTTTCTTCCATGCCAAAGAGTTATCTGTTTATATACACTTGAATCTCTGCACGTGAATGCACAGTAATAATGTGACATCTCTGCTTTCTCTATGCAGTGAAGTTGGAGTGGCACCTGGCAATCATTCACCTTGACATCAAGCAAATAAGAGCATTGCAGCAATTTTTTGAAAATGCCCCTTTCTTCAGCAGATGATCCAAATGTTCCCCTTCGAGCCTCATTACCTAGGGAGTGGCTATACCTTTGCAAATAAAAGAAAAAATAATATCCCAGATAGCAAGGATACTTTTCCACAAATTTGTGGCAGTGTTGAATTGTAAGTCTTGTTAACTTGCTGCACATTTTCATTGGCAAGTTGTACACTTGGAGAGCACCTGAAGCACAAGTTCTAGTTGACACTTTTCTAATTTGTAGCAAATTTGCATGGCAAGTCCCTAGCAAGAGCAAAGTTGCAGTGGTGAGTCTGCAGTAAGTACACTGCAGGTCACAGAGACCCCTGTGGTGGGATGACTATTGCACAACATAACTGAACCACAACTTGCAGCAGACTTGCAGAATGTTTCCAAAGAAAGTTGATCTGGAGTCATGCAATGCGGACTTGCTGCAATTGTGCAACAAATCTGTGAAGCCTGGCAAGTCTAGCAATAGCTTAGCAAGTCATTTTCAAACTTGCAGCTCAATTGCTTGCTATCTGGGATAGCATATACAATTGTGACAGAAGCCATATTGTATTATAACATTGTAGCGGGGTCTCTAAATTTAGGTGGGACACTCAGGTGTGTAAGTATGGGAATAGTGGACCATTTGTGTTCGTGGAGGATTGGATGGTGTAATAATCTTCTTGGCCTCTGGGTGGCGGGGTACCTGGAGGCTCAAGGTAGATTTGCCATTACATGCCATTGCCATTTGCTACCCTTTTTGTCCCTTTCTGGAGATGGTACGGCGAGGGCGGGTAACCTGCCGTGGTGTCGATGGGAGGAGATAAAAGGGGGAGACGCCCTAACCACGAGGTCTTCAGGAGGATCTTCTTCACGCGCCTAGGCACCTTAGGCCTGGGTGCGGGCGGTTCCGGATTCCGGCCCAGGCACCCTAGGCCTGACCGGAATGGAGTTGGAGTCCATCCCAGGCACCTTCAGCCTGGGGTGAGGTATGTACTAAACTAGGAGGCCAGGGGTCCAGTGACTTCGACTGGATCCCGCGAGGGTGGAGACGTCCGAGGGTCCCTGAGGTGGATGGGGCCCATGTCTGAGGTGAGGAGGCCGGGGAGGTTACCCGTTCGGAGAGTCTGGAGCAGCATCAACCCAGTGACGGGTGGGCCTCTGGTAACTCCCTTGGTGGGACATCTTCCCCTGATAGGGGCCGCAGCGCAGCGAAGGTACTCCTATCTACGTTCTATTGAGTCGCTGGTAGAGACTCTCAAGTTCTAAGTCCTTTCTAGCTAATGCTATAGTAACCGCTGGCGAGATCGCAGTGGTTTAGCTAATAACCAGGATAGTGCCTCGACCTGCTCATTCCCCGAATCAAAAATGTTATCAAGTCGCAACCAGTTGGCTACTGAAGCACTGTTTATTGTGAGATGTACAATAAAGCAAGAGTTGGACTGTGATCGGTGTGTGGAACTCTAGTTAATGGGAGCAGAGGGAAGTGTTGACACAGCGGGACTTGATTCTAGACAAAAGCACATAGGCCCGAGGAAATATCTGGTACTGGCCTTCACCTCACCCACAGCTATGGGGAGGAAATGGGCCGTAGCGCATCTCACCCTGTCGTGTGACAAAGGAGACGGGGTGAGGCTGCTACAACATTATTAAAAATTCCCTTTCCCTTTCAATCTTCAGTGCTGTAATTTACTGTAAAATGCAATACAATATGGCAACCTGGAGGCATTCTGTACAAAGATGGTATACAGAACCCCCCCCCAGAAATGTAATTTCTTGCTTGTGTGATTGGTCACTGATTTCCACAGAAATCAGATTTTAGGCATCCTTGCATCCTCTGTAGCAAACGTTTAAGTTTTGGTGAAATACTCCCAATGGGTTAATCACTTCTAAAGGGATTCAGACTCTGCCACTTTCCTCATTAGAGCCCTGCAAGTGCAGCAGCTGATCACCAATAAAAACGTCATTCACATTCACTTCGCACATGAACACAGACAAACAAAAAGCTATTTCTTCAGAGCAACAAATGGTAGGATTCATCAAGAAAGTATGTTAAAAGCCCTGCAATGTACATAGATAACCCAGAGGGTAATGTTTTTTCTCAACAATCGAGGAGTTACACTTTAAATGTATGTCCTTGCTATTATTCAGAAGGCTTCACACTACACCTTGCATCTGGAAATGTACAGTAAATAGATTGTGTACGTGCCTTAGACCTCAAGATCCTGTTGTAAAGATACCATATCGCCACATAGCTGTAGATCTTTCTACTTTCTTTTTTAGCTTTTTTTGCATAATCAGAACATGTTTTTGTCCTGTTCTATGAATACCTCCCATATAATGCTGGGTGCTACCTTCTTGGATCCAATGTCAGGGACCTTCAGAAAGGAGAGCTTTTACTCCAATGACAGTGAGAGCCCCTTTAGTGATAGCACATAAAAGTTACAAGGCCCAAAGACACACATAGAACAAATGTTGGGAAGAGAGCGGAAGGATGGAGGAGAGGGATGAAAGAGAGGGATACAGAACATGTGTCATCAAGAAACTCAGTGCTATGCTGAGAGCCACTGTTGGAGCTGTTCTTGGAGCTGCTGTCAGTGCTGTGCTGGGAGACACTGTCAGAGCTGTGCTAGGGGCCACTGCAATGACTGTGCTAAGAGCTACTGTTATAGCTGGACTGGGGACTTATGCCAGTGCTATACTGTGAGTCACTGTAAGTGTTGTGCTGGGAGCCATGTACTGGAGAATACCACAGACCCAGATGTGTCACATTCTTCTTATTTTTTCAAGCACGGATAACTCTTCCATAGCTTTTACAGGATGCTGTCTATCTGGGAAAAAAAGTGGCTGCTGATAGGATCTATTATTTCAGGGGTTCTAGTGTTAATAGAGAATGGGTTTGGTAATTGTTGCTGGGAGGGATCTACTGTTGAGGGAGGGGTCCATTGTTGCTGACTGCTGGAGTGTCTATTAACTACTTGCAGACTGCTCACAGTATATTTACTGCTGGCGGCCGGTATTGGCAGGCTGGCTCACGTACATGTCCATCATCCAGCCTGTTCCGGGTTAAGGATGAACAGCGCACAGCCTGGGGCACTTAGCACACTACTCCAATGACCACTGTGTCCACCGGACACAGCAGGTTGCAGACCATCAAAAGAAGGCTCTATTTGTGTGAAAAAAATGATATAAATGTAATTTGCATAATGTGTTGCTGATGTCAAAATTGGCAGTTACAGGAGCACAGTGCTTAATAGCAAAAAATGGCCTGGTCATGAAGAGGGTAAAACCTTCCAGAGCTCAGTCCGTTAATCATGTTTTCTAGGAGATATATTGTTGTAGGTGGGGGTCTATTGTTAGAAGGGTGGGGGTATTTTGTTGCAATATAATTTCCCTAAAAATTACATTCATACAAATTACTTTGTTTTGTATTCTCTAAAAGGGATGGAACTGGGAGGTGGGTAGGGTTTGGAAGCATAGGACGCTGCACGAAGGTGGGTAGGGAGCAGAGACAAGAGGTAACTCAGAAGTTGGAAGTATCTGCACCTATTCTCTGAGAAAAAATGCCCTGTCACCAATAAAGTCCTCAAAATATATAAGAACAAAAACTGTCAGGTGTGATAATTCTTTAGCATTGACCAAAAACTGAACTATCTCTTTTCAGTGGACTGACTTAATTCCAAGTCCCCAATATTAACTAATTGAGGCCCGCGCTATAGCCAAATGACGGCTACAGCGCGGACCTGAAAATCCGGGAGGCCGTCAATAGACGGCCTCCCCTTCGCACGCTCCCCGCGCGCCCCTGCAGGGCGCGCTCGGCGCGCGCTGTGATCACCCGAGTCACTGAGACTCGGGTGATCACCGATACGAGTAAGGGGCCTATCCCGACCCATTACCACGTGATCAGCTGTCAGCCAATGACAGCTTATCACGTAATGTAAACAAAGAATCGGTTATCGTTTTTTTTCTCCTTACGCTGACAGCGTGAGGAGGAAAAAAAGCCGATCACCGGCTCGTTCACAAGGGACATCGGTCCCGAAGAGAAAGGAGGCAGATGTGCCTCATCAGTGCCAGCTGCCAGTGCCTGTCAGTATGCCAATAATTTCTACCTGCCAGTGCCCACAGTGCCACCTATCAATGCCCACAAGTGCCGCCAATCAGTGCCGCATCAGTGCCAAGTGTAACCTACCAGTGCCCATTATTGCCACCCATCAGTGCCCATCACTGGCACCCATCAGTGCCCATCACTGCCACCTCTCAGTGCCACCTATCAATGCCACCTATCGATGCCCTCCAGTGCCACCCATCAGTGCCACCTCTCAGTTCTGCCTATTAGTGCCCACCAGTGCTGCCTATAAGTGCCCACCAGTGCTGCCTTATCGGTGCCCACCAGTGCCGCCTATAAGTGCCCACCAGTGCCGCCTTATCGGTGCCCACCAGTGCCGCCTTATCAGTGCCCATCAGTGCAGCCCATCGGTGCCCATCAGTGCAGCCTCATCAGCGTACATCAATGAAGGAGAAAAATTACCTGTTTACAAAATGTTATAACAATATATAAAAAAATATATATATATATTTTTTTAAATCAGTCTTTTTAATTTGTTTTAACAAAAAATAAAAACCACAGAGGTTATCAAATACCACCAAAAGAAAGCTCTATTTGTGGGGAAAAAATTATAAAAATGTAATTTGGGTGCAGTGTTGTATGGCCGCGCAATTGTCATTCAAAGTGCATCAGCTCTGAAAGCAGAAAATTGGTCTGGGCAGGAGGGGGGTTTAAGTGCCCAGTAAGCAAGTGGTTAAAGGGGTTGTAAAGGCAAAAGTTTTTTCACCTTAATGCATTCTATGCATTAAGGCGAAAAAACATCTCTGGATTAGCGCCCCCCCCGAGCCCCCCGTTTACTTACCTGACCCCTCAAAAGTCCCGCGCCATGAATGCACAGGCATCTCCGCCGGCTTCTTGGCTCATTCATTGGTTGATTGAAAGCAGCGCAGCCATTTGCTTGCACTGCTGTCAATCACAACCAATGACGCGGTGCGCCGGGGGACGGGGCCGAGTGATACAGTCAGCGGCCATAGCCTCCGGCTGTTTCACGGGAGCGCGCCTGCAAGAACTAACCACCATGTGAGAGAGCTCACATGAAGGTGGTTAGTTCTTGCGGGGAGGAGCCGAGACAGCCGCTGAGGGACCCCAGAAGACCAGGTTCGGAGCCACTCTGTGCAAAACGAGAAATACTCTCCCAACATCTCCAATTAACCAATTAGATTTTCCCATGTAATGCAAATTGACAGAAAGCAAATAAAGATTTAAATCTGATTGGCTGTTAGAGATTGTTGAAGTTTTTGCCTTGTTAATTCTACAAATACTGAAACCTACATACCAGAAAAAATATTCTTTCATCTGTACTGTTCGGTCCATAAAACGATTTCTGTCTCAGTATAAAATGTTAAGCTCTGCCATGAACAATAATAGAAAATTTAGGGTGATTCAAATGCTTAACATCTTTTAGATATCGCCAAGTAATTTGCTTCAGGCCTCGTACACACGACCGATTTTCTCGGCAAGAACCAGCAAGAAACTTGCTGGCAGAGAGGTCTTGCCGAGTAAATCGGTCGTGTGTACGCTGCTATCGGGTTTCTCGTCGAGAAAACCGACAAGAAACCTTGACGAGAAAATAGAGAACCTGCTCTCTATTTTCTCGTCGAGATTCTCCTCGGCATGTTTCTCGACGAGAAAAGTGAGTGTGTGTACACTTACCTGTCCGCCCGGAAGCCCGCGCATGTTCGAAATGAATTCAACGCATGCGCGGTAGCTTCCTAGGCATACGTAGGGTATACCAAGATGGCGGCGACGGCATCGAATGTGACGAGCGCATGCTCGACGTAGTCGATGACGTCACCGCGTACACTCCTTTCAAAGAACCGCGGGTTCTTTGAAACGAGCGTGTGTACACTCGGCCGGGACAAGTTTCTTGTCCAAGAATCTGGTCGAAAAAAACGACATGTTTTTTTCAACGAGAATCTCGGCCGTGTGTACGAGGCCTCAGATTCAAAAGTGGTGAAGCCTATTCAATGGACCTTTGACAGCTGGACTTTTACCTAATCTGTGTTGTTTTTTCAAAAATAATTGTTTAATCAAAATGATATAATTTATGCTATCAAAATGACATTATACAGTACATATTTACATAAAGTAGATGTGAATTTATTTTATCTGGTGTCATAAAAGACATTTAACCACTTAAGCCCCGGACCAATACGCAGCTTAAAGACCAGAGGTGTTTTTACAATTTGGCACTGCGCTGCTTTAACTGAAAATTGCACGGACATGCAGTGTTGTACCCAAACGAAATTCGCTTCCTTTTCTTCCTACAAATAGAGATTTATTTTAATGGTATTTGATTGCCTCTTCGATTTTTATTTTTTGCGATATAAACAGAAAAAGACCGAAAAAAATTTAAAAAAATTATATTTTCTACTTTTTGTTATAAGAAAAATCGAATAATCTCAATTTTAGTCATACATTTAGGCCAAAATGTATTCAGCCACATGTCTTTAGTAAAAAAAAATGTCAATAAGCGTATATTTATTGTTTTGCGCAAAAGTTATAGCGTCTACAATCTAGGGTACATTTTCTGGAATTTACACAGCTTTTAATTTATGACTGCCTATCTCATTTCTTGAGGTGCTAAAATGGCAGGGCAGTACAAAACCCCCCCAAATGACCCCATTTTGGAAAGTAGACACCCCAAGGAAATTGCTGAGAGGCATGTTGAGCCCATTGAATATTTTTTTTTTGTTCCAAGTGATTGAATAATGACAAAAAAAAAAAGTTCACTAAATGATATATTGCTCACACATGCCATGGTTATATGTGGAATTGCACCCCAAAATACATTTTTCTGCTTCTCCTGAGTATAGGGATACCACATGTGTGGGACTTTTTGGGAGCCTAGCCGCGTACGGGACCCCAAAAACCAAGCACAGCCTTCAGGATTTCTAAGGGCGCAAATTTTTGATTTCACTCCTCACTACCTATCACAGTTTCGAAAGCCATAAAATGCCAAAATAGCACAAACCCCCCCAAATGACCCCATTTTGGAAAGTAGACACCCCAAGCTATTTGCTGAGAGGCATGGTGAGTATTTTACAGCTCTTATTTGTTTTTGAAAATGAAGAAAGGAAATAATTCTTTTTTTCTTTTTTCAATTTTCAAAACTTTGTGACAAAAAGCGAGATCTACAAAATACTCACAATACCTCTCAGCAAATAGCTTGGGGTGTCTACTTTCCAAAATGGGGTCATTTGGGGGGTTTTGTGCCATCTGGGCATTCCATGGCCTCCGAAACTGTAATAGGCAGTGAGAAGTGAAATCAAAAATGTACACCCTTAGAAAGCCTGAAGGCGGTGCTTGGGTTTTGGGGTCCCGTACGCAGCTAGGCTCCCAAAAAGTCTCATACATGTGGTATCCCCATACTCAGGAGAAGCAACAGAATGTATTTTGGGGTGTAATTCCACATATGCTCATGGCATGTTTGAGCAATATATCATTTAGTGACAACTTTGTGCAAAAAAAAAAAAAAAAATTGTATATTTCCCGCAACTTGTGTCAACATATAAAATATTCCATGGACTCGACATGACTCTGAGAAAATAGCTTGGGGTGTCTACTTTCCAAAATGGGGTCATTTGGGGGTGTTTTGAACTGTCCTGGCATTTTATGCACAACATTAAGAAGCTTATGTCACACATCATCCACTCTTCTAACCACTTGAAGACAAAGCCCTTTCTGACACTTTTTGTTTACATTAATTTTTTTTTTATTTTTTTTTGCAAGAAAATTACGTTGAACCCCCAAACATTATATATTTTTTTAAAGCAAAGGCTCCACAGATTAAAATGGTGGGTGTTGCATTTTTTTTTTCCACAGAGTATTTGCGCAGCGATTTTTCAAACACATTTTTTTGGGAAAAAATACACTTTTTTTCATTTTAATGCACTAAAACACACTATATTGCCTAAATGTTTGATGACATAAAAAAGATGATCTTAGACCGAGTACATGGATACCAAACACGACATGCTTTAAAATTTCGCACAAACGCGCAGTGGCGACAAATTACATACATTTTTAAAAGCCTTTAAAAGCCTTTACAGGCTACCACATTAGATTTACAGAGGAGGTCTACTGCTAAAATTACTGCCCTTGATCTGACCTTCATGGTTATACCTCACATGCATGGTGCAATTGCTGTTTACATATGACGCCAGACCGACGCTTGCGTTCGCCTTTGCGCAAGAGCAGGGCGGGACAGGGGTGTTTTTTTTTATATTATTATTTATTTTGCTTTTTATTTTATTTTTAAACTGTTCCTTCCATTTTTTTTTTATAATTTTTATAATTTTCATTGTTATCTCAGGGAATGTAAATATCCCCTATGATAGCAATAGGTAGTGACAGGAACTCTTTTTTTGAAAAAACTGGGGTCTAATAGACCCTAGATCTTTCCTCTGCCCTCAAAGCATCTGACCACACCAAGATCAGTGTGATAAAATGCTTTCCCAATTTCCCAATGGCGCTTTTTATATCCGGGGGGGGGGGACATTGTAAAAGCAGTCCAAAGGCTAATTTGCCGCTAGGATTTCTTTTACATGAAAGCCGGCCGCTGGCTGAAAAGAATGATACCAAGATGATACCTAAACCCGCAGGCATCATTCTGGTATAACCATTCAAAGTCCAGCAACATACCAGTACGTTGCTGGTCCTTGTTGGACATGTATTGTAATCTTTTTTTATGCAGCCTGTTGGCTGAACGAAAAAAAGAGATTGATCGGTGGGTATGCCCACCATTAGAATACCTCCCTTTATTCACCCACTTCTAATGATGGGCATACATGCACCATTTATATATGCCGAAGCATGGGGGCATACTCCTGCAAAAGTTATGCCGCGTACACACGGTCTGACTTTTCCATGGGCAAGCCTCCATCGGAATTTTGACCGTATGTACGCGGCATTAGGAGCAAAATCGTTCCTCCGCCCTGCTGCCCCCATACTTTGGCATATATGCTCTTTTTTTTAACTGTGGTGGTGAAATCACCTCCTACAGCACTGGAGTCGCAGGGATCAGGCCTGTCTCTGCGAACGCTGCAGTTATGTGTGTTGTGTTTTGTAAGTGACAGTGATCGATCAATACTGCACTTGGGTGGGCTGGGCGGAGGGGCTAAACGCAGGTGCTAGCAGGTATCTGGGCTGATCCCGCTAACACTGCATTTTTGGGAACCCTAAACTGCTGGGGACGCTAGGATAGATCTGATCAGATCAGATATTGATCTGTTCAGATACTATACCACTAAGGGAGGTGTATGCTTTGCGCGTGGGTGGGGCGACGCAGATCCTCTCTGACGCAAAAACCTAATTGATATCACCCGCCAGGCGATCAGGGGGTTAAACCTTTATTGGGTTATATACGGCAGGTGCCCTGACACTATAAAAAGAAAATTAACTAACCAGTGTCACCCGTAACACTTATACGGTGATCACTGGTGAAAGGGTTAACTAGGGGCAATCAGGGGGTTAAAACCTTTATTAGGTAATATATGGGGGTACCTGACGCTATAAAAACCTGACGATGAACCTACAAAAATAACTGGCTACCTAGCGGCAACAGCGACACTAATACAGCGATCAGAAAAATGATCGCTTAGTGACACTGGTGATAGGAGGTGAAAAGGGTTACCTGGGGGGGGGCGATCGAGGGGTTAAACCTTTATTAGGGGGGGTTAGGGGGCTACCCTGGACCTAAAGGGGCCTAAACCTAACTGCCCTGACACTTTTTACAGTCACAAATGACACTGATTGCAGTGATCAGTAAATAAATGATCACTGCCACTGGGGGTGCAGGGGGTGACCTGGGGGGTGACTGGGTGGTGAAAAGTGTGCCTATGTGTACCTACGTGTCAGTGTGGTGTTTGTGTACTAACCTGATGTCTTCGCTCCTCAAGCTCCAGTCAAAAACACTGCCTCGAGGAGAGATGACATCATTTCCTCCTGCCTGTGTATGCATTACACAGACAGGGGAAGCATTTCATTCGCTGGGAGCGATCGCGAGGGGGTGGCCAGAAACCAATGGCCGTCCCCTCATTCCGGATCGCTCCTACAGCTTAACAACCGCCGCATGTACCGGAGGGGGGGTCCGATCGGACCCCCCACACGCCCGAAGGCAGTCACGTACAGGTACGTGATTGTGCCTGTCTGTGCCATTCTGCCGACATATATGTACATGGGGCGGTCGTTAAGTGGTTAAATGGGCAATCAGCTCTTCAACACTGTTCTATAAAAATTAAAAAAGTGTTAAATCCTGTTAAAGGTACACTCTAGATAGGAATATGTTCATATGAATATGAATATATATATATATGAATATGAAAATGTTACATTTATACTAACCAAGAGACAGGGAGGCTGATTTACTAAAGGAATTAAGAATGTTGCTGTCTTTGCTCTGGTCCTTTTTTTCACTGGACAAAAAAGTAAGAGCACCTCACCTGTTGCCCAGAGCAAGAGGTGAGGGAAAGCTCTCTATTCTCAAGACAACTGTCTAAGATAGGATATCCGTTCATGATAGATTTCCTCTTATTTTCTGCTGCATCCCCAGAATAGGAAGTGAAGGGAAATCTCCTCTCAGGTCAGAGGCAGTAAAACATTTCAGAAAATTCACCATCTCAGGTTGGAGGTTAGGCAGAGCTTACTTAGGAATTGATATTCCATGACAGTCATATTTTTTTCCTCCAATGATAGGGTGGATCTTATATTCCCTATAAGACAGCAAATCTTTATTAAGGTGTGGTGGATTATATTCATATTTTAACAACTAATTCTAATTATGCCTACACAACCTAGTTCATGAAATATTGTTGAATAATATAAAAGTAGGTGCTACATCATGCAATAGTTGGTTACATTTTTTTTTCGATCTAAGGTGCTTTTGGCTTTGGAAGGTTAATAAACACTGATTTGGTGGATATATTTTATGTTATGTAAATGGTTACACTGATTTTTATACTCTATTCGTGTGGTGATTTTGTGCTGCCTATCCTGGTTTAAATAAAATATTTAAAAATAAATAAACACTGATTTTCTAGATGCTGTTAATTCTCAGTATAAGGGCCTCTCATCTGAAATGTGCCAGTCAATTTGTATGGTTTTACATTTGGAAATTTGCTAAAACGGCAAGTTGTAAATGCAAACCATCTTTGTACGGAATGCCATAGAAAGACAAATCCACAAAAAAACTCTATTTGATCTTTTCATTAAATTGAGGGTCAGCACCATCTAGTGCAGGGATCTCTAAACTACAGCCCTCCAGCTGTAGCGGAACTACACGTCCCATGAGGCATTGTAAAACTCTTTCATTCACAGACATGGCTAGGCATGATGGGAATTGTAGTTCCCGAACAACTGGAGGGCCATAGTTTGGAGACCCCTGATCTAGTGAATGACATTCTGATAGCTGATAGATGTGTACTATTGAGGTTTTCTCTGTGGCTGGATGTGGTTTTGTGGTGTCCTGAGTGATGGGATAATATAATATTAGTTTTTGATGTGGCAAAGTGGACAATTGGATCCCACTGCTGGATTATGCTAGCTATTCTATTAACACGGGCTCCCTTTTTAATGTGTTAAGAGACTTTCCTATTTGTTTAAAATAATACATTGGATCAAGCAAGATTGAAACAAAAAGTCAAGCTAGAAATTAAAAATGTTTCCCTTTTTTGAAAAAAGTTCAAATGAAATATATTTCAAAATCAGCTTCCTAAAAAAAATGGGCAATGGATGAATGCTGGCAAAATATAGCGGCTTAGTTGTGTTGATAACATTTAGGCTTGGCAAAAATCAGACGGAAAACAAATTTTAGTTTAACCTATTCAAGCAGCATATGGTAACTGATAACTCTGTAGAAATGTACAAATTGTTTTTAGATAAATGATGCCTAAAAGTTTGTGAAAAAATGTATAATAAGCTAAGAGTATGTCATAAATGGTGACAACACATTTTACATGACTGATACCTAGTACACACGGCCGGTTTTTCTGTCGGATAAAAAAAAACAATGGTTTTCCCGACAGAATTCCTCTCAAGCCTGCCTTGCATACACATGCTCAGACAAAAGTCCGGTGAACTTTTGACTGCCAAGAACGCGGTGACATAAAAGACAACGCGAGCCGACAAAATGAAGTTCTATGCTTTCGAGCATGCGTCAAATTGTTTCCGAGCATGCACGTTTTTTTTAGCATACAGCATAAAGACGAACGGTTTTCCCGCCAGGATTTTTTCCTGACGGGAAAAAAAAAGAGATCCTGCTCTCTTTTTTTGTCCGGCAGTTTTCCCGTCTGAAAAACTGCGATGGAGCATACACACGGCCGGGATTCCTGGCCAAAAGCTCTTAAAGCAGTTATCCCATCGGAAAAAATGGTCGTGTGTACGAGGCATACAAAAAGGAATAGGGGCCCCAAGGGATAGTATGGGTGGGAAGATGAATTCAGAATAACTCAATAGATAGTATAAAAGTATATATTTAATTGATAAAGCAAGTACTAAAAACAGTCACAGAAACAAAGATAATACAAAACAGCTGCTCTGAGGCGTATTGTATGGATACACTGGTATAAATCAGGGATAACTAATACATACGACCAATCCTACACGTTTCGGAAAAGCATAAAGGCATATTAATCCTGTTATGATAGGTATATTCCTTCTTCAGGGATTTGAATCGAGCTTGCTGGTGTGTTTCTATAGAAACAGGGGATTTAGAAGTAACATGTACAAGTAATATTTAATTATTTACCCCAACCAAAAAGGAAAAAAAGAAAAGAGAGAAGGAAAAATATTTTACAAACATACTCACAAATCCTGTATTCCATATGGAAAAACAGTGCACAGTGTTAATACAGATGGATGGTGTTGCGGATACGGGCAAGGAGGACCAAACCAATACTAATTTCTCATGGCAGAATGGGAAAGGGACCTAGTGGGCAAAAAGCAAAAATAGAAAATTTAGGGAGTATTTAACAAAACCAGTGAACATTGAAAATGCCACAGGTTTTACTTAGAGTGTATCCATGAAAGAGAGCAGGATGGTGTGTCTTACCTCATGGAGTAGTTCATTCAAAATACGTATCGAATAACACTTGGCTGTGCAGCAACTGTGAGCTGCATCAGCCTTGATCATATACCTGTAGTGTTGGAGAAGTGGCCAATCAGACACATTTGTGTCACAGTTAGCTCGTTTAGGATACATACACCTGTGGGGAATAGATTGGCAGTTGCGCGTCACATATGCGTGGCGGCCGATTCCCATCCACCTTGCCACTGACGCTCCCCGGCCGAATGCCGCGTCCGGCGCCACCGTGTATTAACACTGTGCACTGTTTTTCCATATGGAATACAAGATTTGTGAGTATGTTTGTAAAATATTTTTCCTTCTCTCTTTTCTTTTTTTCGTTTTTGGTTGGGGTAAATAATTAAATATTACTTGTACATGTTACTTACTTCTAAATCCCCTGTTTCTATAGAAACACACCAGCAAGCTCGATTCAAATCCCTGAAGAAGGAATATACCTATCATAACAGGATTAATATGCCTTTATGCTTTTCCGAAACATGTAGGATTGGTCGTATGTATTAGTTATCCCTGATTTATACCAGTGTATCCATACAATACGCCTCAGAGCAGCTGTTTTGTATTATCTTTGTTTCTGTGACTGTTTTTAGTACTTGCTTTATCAATTAAATATATACTTTTATACTATCTATTGAGTTATTCTGAATTCATCTTTCCACCCATACTATCCCTTGGGGCCCCTATTCCTTTTTGTATACAAAATTGGGATGTGGTGGGAATCTTCAGTAACCACATATGTCTCCAACATAGTTTCCTCGACATATATTTGTGTACGAGGCATATGACCACAAAATACACGAGGGTGCAAACATGTTCCCTTTTGAAATCAAAAGCAATGTAAAGGGAAACGATTTCTGGGAAAATTTTGAAATGCTATTTCTTTCTGCAAAAAAATACATTATACCCTAGACTAAGTATGTTAATTGCTTAATTAGTGTGCCCCTAAGTATGAGCTACTGTTAGATCCTGTGCCAGAAGCTTGCTTTTAGGTGCATTATATTAGGACCAGTTTGGATGCTTCTAAGATCATTCAGAATTCATTGACAGGTTCATTTGACATGCAGTTAAAGCGGGGTGTATACCCCACTTTCACATATTTACCTACAGGTAAGCCTATAATAACTTATATAATGACAGAAACTGAGAAAAAAAACATAATTGCATGCCTTTTGGCATCTGCTATGGACTGTTTTGTGCCAAGTTTTAGGTTTGATAACCAGTGAGACAGATTTGCACTGGATTTTCTAAAAAAAATGCATAAGTTGTATTGGTTGTGAACTCAAATGTGTGGGACATAATTACTCTATCTATTCAAAGCATTTTTATTATTGTACAATTATTTATTCCAACCTTATGCCGCATAAACACGGTTGGAATTTCCGAGGAAAAAAGTCTGACGGAATTTATTCATCGGATATTCTGACCGTGTGTATGCCCCATCAGACTTTTTCCGTCCGAAATTCCGACGGGGTTAAAAAGAGAACATGTTCTATCGGAAATTCCGCTCGTCTATATGGAACGCCGATGGAGAAAAAAAAACATGCATGCTCAGAATCAAGTCGACACATGCTCGGAAGCATTGAACTTCATTTTTCTCAGCTCATCGTAGTGTTGTACGTCACCGCGTTCTTGACGGTCGGAATTTGGTGTGACAGTGTGTATGCAAGACAGCTTGAACGGAATTCCGTCGGAAAAATCTGTCAGAGTTCATCCCGATGGAAAATCCGACCCTGTGTAAAAGGCATTTGGCTTGTGCTACATGGGCAATATTTAGTAACATTAATGGCCCATACACACGATCGGATATTCCAACAAAAATTGTGTGATGGAAGGGTTTTGTCGGTTAATCCGACCATCTGTATGCTCCATCGAAACATTTGTTGTCGGAATTTCCGACAACAAATGTTGGATAGCCATCCTCTCAAATTGTCTGACAACAAATGTGTTCCATCGGATTATCCGATCGTGTGTACACAAGTCCGTCGGACTAAAATCCAAACCAATGCTAACCATCAGACAACATTAGCAGAAGTTGCCCAAAGGGTGGTGCTAAAGAGCTGAAAAACCACGTAGTTTTGTGTATGTTGGCTGAAAAAGTTCTGCCGTCTGTATGCAGAACAAGTTCATGGCCAACGCCCTTCGGACAAAAATCCACGGATTTGTCCGATGGAAATCCGATCGCGTGTACGAGGCTTTAGTAACTCAGTTGTGTTACTGAAATCATTAGTAAATAATCCTAAAGGGACAATTAAATTCACCAGTTTAACTTTGTACTGTTGGAATATGTCCAAAAAATGATGTACATGGCTAGCTTTTAGGTCATCCAAATCAATTCCCTTTCTGATTTTTTCCTTTTTCCCTATCTGAAATAGACTAGTACATGCATTTTGTCTACTGCATTTCCAACATCTGAATAGTGCTAGAAATCAATCACTTTGCTGGGATGACATCAGACACCTAAGCACTCACTATAGCACATGTTTTCAGAATGCAGTTGCTGCTGCCTTTAGAGAAGACCAAGTAAAATGTCAGCACCAGAATCTAAAATGATGCTGGCTTATTTGAGCCAGAGAGAACTGGGGCCTGCAGTGTAAATCTAACGATCGGATTTTCCGACAACAAACGTGTGATGGCAGGGTTTTTGTCGGAAAATCCGACCGTTTGTATGCTCCATCAGACAATTGTTGACAGATTTTCCGACAACAAATGTTGGATAACATGCTTTAAAACTGTCCGACAACAAATGTGTCTTGACGGATTATCCGATCGTGTGTACACAAGTCCGTCGGAATAAATACCAAAGTACAAACACGCATGCTCCGAACCATTGCTAACCATATCACAACATTAGCAGAAGTTGCCCAAAGGTAGGCGCTAAAGAGCTGAAAAACCATGCAGCCCACATGAGTGGTAACAATGTAATGTGGTAATCACTCTATGGTGGTGTTACCCATGGAAAAGCTTTAAAGAAAACTCCCAGCCAAAAGCTGAATGGAGCTGGGAATAGAAGCTTGTGCAGGAAGCTGTCACATTCATAGTAGCTTCCCAGCATAGACATGTCCCACGCTGAGCATTGGTGTACCTCTGAATGCCATTATCCTATAGCGACAGGTTCTTAAAGTGGTGGTAATTAGAAGTACCAGAATTTGGCGGTAATGTTACTGACATGGGTTTAACCCTTTCCCGCCGAGCGCCCTCGACTTTCGGGGGTTATACCGGGATGATGCCTGCAGCTGCAGGCATCATCCCAGTATCATTTTTTAGAGCCAGCGATTGTCTTTTCAGGGATAACAACCGATGCGGCTAAAAGCCACTCGGTTGTTATCCCGGAGGAGCGGGAGGGGACATCACCCCCTCCCGTCGCCTCCGCTGTTCTTACCGGGCCTCCTGTCCCACCTCCGGCGCCTAGAGAGAGACTGAAACAAAGCCGCAAATGGCTTTGATTCAGTCTCTTCAATGTAACCACGGAAGCAACGTCATGACGTCACGTCTGGCTTACTCGGCTGCCAATGGCGCCAGATTTTAAAAAATACACAGTATTCAGAATCGCCGTTTTCGGCGATCTGAATACTTTGAAGTGCAAAGGAGGGATTGGGGGTCTTTTAGACCCCCGATCCTTCCATGAAGAGTACCTGTCACCACTTATTACTGTCACAAGGGATGTTTACATTTCTTGTGACAGCAATAAAAGTGATCAAAAGTTTTTATTTTTTTTAAATACTATTTTATATTATAAAAATAAAATAAATAAGAAAATAAAAATAAAAATTTAAAGCGCCCCTGTCCCTGCGAGCTTGTGCAGCAAAGAAAACGCATATGAAAGTCGCGCCCACATATGTAAACGGTGTTCAAATCACATATATTAGGTATCGCCACGATCGTCAGAGCGAGAGCAATAATTCTAGCCATAGACCTCCTCAGTAACTCTAACCTGGTAACCGTAAAAAAAAATTAAAGCGTTGCCTATGGAGATTTTTAGGTACCGTAGTTTGTCGCCATTCCACGAGTGCGTGCAATTATAAAGCATGACATGTTTGGTATCTATTTACTCGGCGTAACATCATCTTTCACATTATACAAAACATTGGGCTAACTTTACTTTAAAAAAAAAAATGTAATTCATGAAAGTTAATTTTTCTACAAAAGTTGCGTTTAAAACACTGCTGCACAAATACTGTGTGACGTAAAATATTGCAACAATCGCCATTTTATTCTCTAGATTCTATGCTAAAAAAATATATATATATAATGTTTGGGGGTTCTAAGTAATTTTCTAGCAAAAAAATGTGGATTTTAACTTGTAAACACCAAATGTCAGAAATAGGCTTAGTCATGAAAGGGTTTTTAAATGCTTGCCTGAATTAAGGACAGGACATTCTAAATGGATATAACACCAGAAATGTGTTGTAAAGGCTTTGTTGACCTCCCCCTTACTTGCCTGGGGGAAACCATCTCAGGAAAGCAAATTAATATTATATTTAGTAATTTTGCTTCTTGAAGATCACAGCTGTTAATAAAATGTTCTGTTCCCTGTTTAAAATGTTTGTGCCCACATAATTAAAATTAGCTTTCTGAAACAATAGAACAAAATCGTCATAAAAGTATAACTACAGTATTTAGAAAAAACTATGATCTTGAACGACGTTCAATAATAGCAAGTAAAGGTGATTATGTACGACACACTGCAACTTACTATAAACCAGGTGAAAAACACTTCTTGCATGTATATTTTGCTGCGTGAGCACTCAGGGGTTTCATCTTCTTTTCCAGAGCCATACAGTCCCGCTGTCTGGGTCATGATGTTTGTCATGTGTCTTACCGTGGTTGCTGTGACTGTTTTCATCTTCGAGTATTTCAGCCCTGTTGGATATAACCGAAGCCTCTCCACAGGAAAGTGTGAGTACTTGAGCTGAGCTATACTGTTTCCCCCTTTAACACTTAAATTGTTTCCTGTACTATTGTTTATTACCTACTCTTACAGAAGATCTCTGGTCTGATTAAAATATATGTATAAAAAAGAGGATATTGCTAAAAAATTAAGAGTGATAACAAAAATAATTACAATCTACTTAAAGTAAACCTGTCCAAAAGTAAAAGTCTTGCCTAAGAGCGGACACTGTAAGATGCTTAATATTAAATTATTAATAGGTGTTGCTTTAAATGCCTTTAAATCAGTACAGAGTTAATCATAAATGGGGAACTATAATTATTGTTCTGGTGTGCGTGGTGATTTATAATATGTTTGGCGCAATCATTTACATACATGTGTTCACTCTACGCCTGTGTTTACATTCATATGTGTGTGTGCCTTTAGTTTTTTTAATTAAATTTATTTTTATTACATTTTAAATGTTTTAGCACTTTTTTGCATTTAACTTTATTGCTATCACATTGCGTCAGGTACTCTTTATGAAGACACCAGGGATCTATTATACCCCTAATGCCTCTATTCCCTCTGCTCTAGCAGATCAAGTGCAGGATTATGTGTGATTTTCTGTGTATCCAGCATTTTAGGCAGGATTTTGACAGGTCTGAACTTGGAAATGCTTAGAGCTGAGTGCTTTCAGTTTCATAGTTCACAGGGTAGATTGGGGAATGGATGTTCCCAGAACTCCTCCTGCTCACTATCCTGACAGAATTTGTTGTGGGCAGAGGAACATTACTTGCAAGCCAAACAGAAGTGATCAGGTGGCATTGCAGCTGCCCAGATCACTTTTACAGTATAGTGGTTCCATAAAATTGATACAAGCTCATGGCTGCTACTGCAGCCATGAACTTGTTTTTACCTCTTCAAAACTTGGACTTACTAGACACATCCAAAGAGCTAAACAAGGGAAAAGCCACTACGTAAAGTCATGTGCCACATGAAACTATTAACAGAGCAAAATAAAAATGTATTTTGTAACAGTCGGATAAAAATGAAATGTATATTTTTCATTCAAATTATTTTCCAAATGACAGATAGTACTGAGCTTTGCATAGGGAAAACGTGATTTCTTTCTCGTACATCACGGGACACAGAGCGACATAGTCATTACTAATGGGTTATATAGATACCGTCAGGTGCTGGCACTGGCAACTTCCAAAACCGGAAGTACCCTCCCCTATATAAGCCCCTCCCATCCGGGAGCACCTCAGTTTTTTGCCAGTGTCTAAGGTGTTGGCCAAGAAGAAACATGTGTTTTTCACTGAGCTTGCGTACAGGTTCTTTTGGGCCTCAGTAAGCTATTCCGGATCCGACCAAAAAAGCTTCATAGCTAAACGGTCGGTACCCGGGCCTTGCAAGAGAAGAGCAAGGTTTTGCCTGTAATGCTTCTCTTAGGAGAGCTGGACCCTGGGATCCAGAGCTCTGGTCATACCCACGACCAAGATGTTTTCTGTGCAGGGTGCTATACAGGTCCAGGGGAGTGGAATCCTTGGGAACCCGGTCCCTGAAGGTTTGATTACAATGCCTGCCGTGATAGGTGAAGTTTGGGCTTCTGTGGACCAAACAAAGTCCTGCGGCGAGGAAAAGGTAAGTGGGGGCCCTCAGGAACTTGGTTCTATTGAGGGACCCCCAAGCCTATTTTGTCTTTCTGCCTGTTACCTAAGGTATTCCCGCTAATATTCTGTGTATGCCTGTTACTACTGAGAAAATGTAAAAATTTTAATGGTAGGCAAGAAAAAAAAAAAAAAATGTAAGACCACGGTACCTGTGTTAGACACTAGAGGCCGCTATGGTTCTTTTTCTTGTAATGTGGATTTTTTTCTTCCAGAATCAAATCCAGGCAGTTGGTATGTTCTCTGCTGGGAAGCTGTCTCCTCTGCCCTGTTGCTGCGCTCATCCATCCCCGGGCCCTGCGGCAAAGGGGGCCCTGGCTCCCATCTAGCTCCTTATTGTTTTTAAAAAAGGGCGCCGAAGGCGATCTGAAAAAAGGGGCGGAGCGGGGGGATGACGCTCAGGTGTGCGCCGCGGCGCTACTGCGCATGTGCGGGCGTCCAGCATGTCCAGCATGTTTTAAAGCACATTATAGCTGGCTATTGAATGCACAGACAGAGCTAGCAACAGATAAAGGCACACAGAGGCGGTTGATGCAGGCATCCCCTAGAAAGGCACTTTAGTAGACACCAACTGTGATATAGCAGCAATTGTGCTAGACTATTCTCAGTAAAAGTGGTGTATTACGGCTGGAATACCTCAGCTTTAGGCTTAAGAATATGCCGTCCAGAAGCTCCGGAACTGAATCTTCCAGGAAGCGAAGGGGGTCTCATCGGGCTCTGAGGTGGGCATGCTTCTGCTGCACCAGTCTCCCCTGAAGTTCAGAGGTAAGTGACCATAGAGACCCCGCAGGGGTACTTGGTACTGTGGCTGTCCTCAGTCACCTGCTCCTGTGTATGTAACAGAGGAGGTTTTTTCCTCAGCTCTGGGAGGATTAGAGAGAGATTGTCAACATTGATCGCTGCCTCCCTGTCAGGGAAAGCACGCCGATCTCCATCTCCTCCTTCAGAGTGCCTGTTAGCAGAGCAACAGTCCCATACAGGGATCGACCTGCCTGAAGGGGATCAGGATGAGGTTGATTCTGTTATAGAGGAATCAACAGTGGAGGAACCTTTCTCAGCAGCTCAAGCTGAAAGATTATGGGTTCAGTCTCTGACTAACATGGTCCGATCGGCATTAAAAATGCACCTTGCGGAACCATCAACCACTACTGTATCCTCGTTGGGGTCGCTAGAAGCCCCCAGACTGTCTGTTCTTTTCCACTTCACCCTTTTACGGAAAGGGCTTATTTACCAGGATTGGGAACGTCCTGAGAAAATATTATTCCCCCAAGAGATTTCCGGTGGTCTATCCCATGGAGGATAAGTTCATCAAAAAAAAAAAATGGAAGGTCCCTACAGTGGACGCAGCCATCTCTTGTATGTATAAATCACTGACATGTCCAGTGGATAATGTCCAAATGTTCAAAAACCCAATAGATAAAAGATTGGAGTCCTTATGAAAGTCTGCTTCTTTCTACAGCAAGCTTGGTGACACAACCAGCAGTAGCAGCTATTGGGGTCTGCTAAGCAGTGAAGGATCAGTTAAAACAGGTCTTGAGGGACTTGACAGATCAGCAGGCCTTGCCCTAGCTGATCTACCTAGAGCCTTAGGCTTTACGGTTGACGCCATAAAGGATTCAGTCCATCAGGCCTCCCGCCTTACGCTGTCTTACATATGCGTAGGCTTCTATGGCTCAAAAACTGGTCTGCTGAAGCTCCCTGTAAGGAATGGCTGGTTAGCGTCCCATTTCATGGTGAACGCTTATTCAGGGAAAACCTGGACAAATATATCCAGAAAATTTCCAGCGGTAAAAATACGCTCTTGCCGGTTAAAAACAGAGTTAGAGGTCCCTCTTTAAGAGGCCTGCTTCTCCAGTCCCTGGGGCATCGGCTGTGTAACAGTTCCGACGGCCTCCTCGGTCAATTCCCGGGGGTAAAAAACAGGGACAATAGCAGGGTAATGAGAAACCCTGGGTCAGGGGAGGTACAAAACCTCCCCCAAAGTTAAATTCATTGAAGGGTTGCCCCCACTCAGTCGGGTGGGGGGAGGACTCCAGTTGTTCACAAGAGACCTGGCGGGACGCGATCAAGACAGATAGGTGCTCTCTGCAGTATGTTGGGGATACAGATTGGAGTTAAGAGACTCTCCTCCTTCCCATTTTTGAGGTCAAACGTGCCAAGGGATCCCCGGAAGAGAGAGTCCCTCCTGTTGGCACTAGAACAACTATTGCTCCAAGGAGTAATTATGGAGGTTCCCCTGGAAGAATGAGGGTTCGGGTTTTACTCAAACCTCTCTACAGTCCCGAAGCAAACGCGGACGGGAGGCCCATATTAATTCTAAAAGGGCTATACAAATTCCTGTATATCAGGACTTTCCGATGAAGTCGATCCGATCGGTGGCCACTGCCCTACAAGGGGAGGATTGGTTAGCCGCGATCGACATCAAAGATGCTTATCTGCACATTCCCATCTTTCCAGTCTACCAAAAGTTTCTACGCTTTGCAGTAGAAGGGCGCCATTTTCAGTTCAGAGCCTTACCCTTCGGTTTGGCCACAGCACCACGAGTGTTTACAAAAATTCTGGCCCTTTATTGGCCAATCTAAGAACACAAGGTGTAATGATAATGGCATATCTAGATGACTTGTTGCTGATAGACCACTCAGTGAAAAAACTAGACGTGGTCGTTCACAAGACAATCAAGTATCTGGAATCTCACGGTTGGATTATCAACCGAGAAAAGTCAGCCCTAAAAAACAGTCAAAAGTCTGGAATACTTGGGGCTAAGGTTGGATTCAGGCCAGAGAAAAATATTCTTGCCTCGAGGAAAGGTGTTGTCTTTGAAAGATTTGATCCACTTAGTGGGTACAAAAAAGACAGCCGTCCATACGCCTGTGCATAAGGCTGCTGGGAAAAATGGTGGCATCATTCGAAGCAGTACCCCACGGTCAATTCCATTCAAGGAATTTGCAGGGGGCCATACTGTCAGCCTGGAACAAAAAAGTTCAGGCCCTAGACTTACAATGTCCTTGTCCCCTTCCGTTCGCAAGAGCCTCCGTTAGTGGTTGGTTCCCCAGAATCTGGAAAAAGGGAAATCCTTCAGTCTGATTTCTTGGAAGGTGGTCACTACAGATGCCAGCCTTATAGGCTGGGGAGCAGAACTGGAGCAATAGTCTCTCCAGGGCAGATGGTCGGATGCAGAAAAGGCCCTGCCCATCAATCTCTTAGAGATACGAGCAGCCCGGTATGCCCTAGTAGCATGGACATCCAAACTCCAAGGGTCCCCTGTCAGAATTCAATCAGACAATGCCACAGCAGTGGCATATATCAATCATCAGGGGGGCACCAGGAGTCGTGCAGCCCAGAGGGAAGTAAATTACATCCTGAAATGGGCAGAAAAATATGTCCCAGCCATATCTGCGGTATTCATTCCAGGAGTGGAGAATTGGAAGGCGGACTTTCTAAGTCGCCAGCAATTAGGCCCAGAGGAAGGGTCCCTTCACCCCGAGGTTTTCTGGACAATATGTCAGCGGTGGGGAACATCGGATGTAGATCTTCTAGCATCCAGATTCAACGCAAAGGGGGACAGGTTTGTCTCTCGGACAAGGGATCCCCTAGCTTGCGGCTCGGATGCCCTAGTGTTCCCTTGGGATCAGTTCAAGCTGATATATGCATTCACACCGCCACAATGGTTACCTCGATTACTCTGCAGAATCAGGGTAGAAAAGAAACCAGTGATTCCGGTGGCTCCAGCGTGGCCCCGAAGAGCGTGGTACGCGGAGATTGTAAAATTTCAGTGGGGAGTCCTTGGACTCTCCCACGTCGTCCGGACCTGCTTTTGCAAGGACCGATATACCACCCTTCCTTACCAGCCCTAGGTTTGACGGCCTGGCTATGGAAGCCCACATTCTAAAAAAGAGAGGGCTCTCTAATCCTGTGGTATCTACCATGATCAATGCCAGGAAGCCGGTATCCAGGCAGATCTAATATAGAATCTGGAAGGCGTACATCGCGTGGTGTGAGGCCAGGAAATGGCATCCACATAAGTACGTAATAGGTAGGATTCTGGACTTCCTACAATGGGCTGTAGATAGGAAGCTTGCCTTGAGTACTATCAAGGGTCAGATTTCGGCCTTGTCAATATTTTTTCAAAGGCCCTTGGCTTCGCATTCACTAGTCAAAGCCTTTATACAAGGAGTGATGCGTATTAGTCCTCCGGTTAATATTCCCATATGTCCATGGGATCTAAACTTGGTTCTGTCGGTTCTACAGAAACAACCATTTGAACCATTACAGCATATTTCTTTGGTGCTTCTCACCAGGAAATAGATTTTTCTAGTAGCCATTTGTTCGGCTAAAAGAGTGTCGGAATTAGCAGCTATGTCCTGTAAGGAGCCATATCTGGTTATCCATAAGGATAGAGTAGTGTTACGTCCTCATCCAGCCTTTCTTCCTAGGGTGGTATTGAGGTTTCATTTGAACCAAGATATGGTTCTTCCTTCTTTTTTCCCCAAACCTACTTCGGTAGAGGAAAAGTTATTGCATTCTTTGGATGTAGTAAGAGCAGTTAAAGCTTATCTAAAGGTCACTGCTCAGATTCGCAGAACGGATACTTTGTTTATTCTGCCGGAAGGCCCCAGAAAGGGTCAGGCAGCGTCAAAATCTACTTTAGCCAAGTGGATTCGACAGGTCATAATACAAGCCTATGGCTTGAGAAGGAGACCGCCTCCGTTCAAAGTTAGAGCGCACTCCACGAGAGCAGTTGGAACTTCATAGGCAGTGCATCGCCAGGCCTCCCTGGCTCAAATCTGTAAGGCCGCAACATGGTCTTCAGTACACACGTTTACTAGGTTCTACCAGGTGGACGTTAGAAGTCAGGAGGATGTCGCCTTTGGGCGCAGTGTGTTGCAGGCCGCAAAAGATCCTCATGTCTGATAGCGCTCAGCTTATATATGGTGTATCCCCCCCCTCATTGGGCATTGCTTTAGGACATCCCATTAGTAATGACTATGTCGCTCTGTGTCCCGTGATGTACGAGAAAGAAAATAGGATTTTTATAACAGCTTACCTGTAAAATCCTTTTCTTGGAGTACATCACGGGACACAGAGCTCCCGCCCCTCTTTGGGGACACTTATTGCTTTGCTACAAAACTGAGGTGCTCCCGGATGGGAGGGGCTTATATAGGGGAGGGTACTTCCGGTTTTGGAAGTTGCCAGTGCCAGCACCTGACGGTATCTATATAACCCATTAGTAATGACTATGTCGCTCTGTGTCCCGTGATGTACTCCAAGAAAAGGATTTTACAGGTAAGCTGTTATAAAAATCCTATTATCTGGGCCATTCAGGTGTATTTTTTAACACAGTCATGTGCCTGATAAAAGTTCCTTTATTCATTGGTCCACTGACAACACAAAGTGAATATAGAATATTACATAGTAACATAGTTAGTCAGGTTGAAAAATGACACAAGTCCATACAATGTATTTATTTGCAATATTTAATATTTGTGTGATTAAAAGAAAAAAAAAACACAAATTGCTGAACATCGCAAAGAAAAGTATCTATAGAACACACTTCATATTCCCCTGAAATCATGATTAACTGACAGCACTAAGCAAAGTAAAAGTACTGTATATACTCGAGTATAAGCCGAGTTTTTTAGCACATTTTTTTGAGCTGAAATTGGCTCCCTCGGCTTATACTCGAGTCACCTTTTTGCGCCTGATCTCCTAGACTTTGGCCCAAGGTCTCCTGGACCCCAAACTTGGCACACATGTAGCCCCACTCTTTCTCTATAAGTGTGCAAAGTTTGTTGTCCGGGGGACCTATGGCCGGGGAGCACCGATTTTTCAAAGCCAGGCACCCCTTCCATAGACTCCCATGTTAAACGGTAATTTCTCTGGTGAATTTGGGGACCCGGTACCGGCCGGTCGTAGGTCCCCTTTACCCGAAACTTGGCACACATGTAGCACCTTCCATAGACTCCCATGTTAAATGTCAGTCTAGTCATGGACACAGTGAGGCATGGGCACAGTGAGGCACAGTGAGGCATGGGCACAGTGAGGCATGGGCACAGTGAGGCATGCACATGGACACAGTGAGGCAAAGTGAGGCACAGTGAGGCATGCAGATGGACACCCTAGGCTTATACTCGAGTCAATAAGTTTTCCCATTTTTTGTGGTAAAATTAGGTGCCTCGGCTTATATTCGGGTCGGTTTATATACGGTAAATACTCTGATACAGATCAGGGGTCAGGTACAATGATGCATGTGTGTTAGAGGTATTTCCTGTTAGAGGTAATGCCTGTTAGAGGTATTCTTTATAAGGAAATGTGTTTTTTAACTGCACAGAAAACATTTTTTGCAATGCTGTTATGGTATATGACCGGTTAAAATGACAAATAGTACGTTTTTTTCCTTTTTATTTCTCTAGTTATTTATTAATTTATGTATTTAATTATTTATTTATGTTTGTTATTATTTTTTGTTATCTCTATCCTCTCTTTACCCACTTTTATGATGTCTTTTTTTTCATAGTGTCCTATATTTAAGATGTAATTTTATTTATCTGTGTTCCTTGTTCTGTATTTTTGTGATGGGGGATACTATCTGTAACATTAAACTGAAAATTTTGAACCAGTGCTAGTGTCATCTCACAGTATGCTATGTCATATAACTATCTTTAATAGTGGTAATAGTGCTGTCTGCTTCCAAAGCTTTTAGCAAATACAACTTCCCACAGTTGTCACTTTTTAAGATTTTTCAGAATTTACTCTTCAACAGAGATCCTACTGTACAAGAAGTGGTCTGGAAAAAAGGCTCTTCTTGAGAATGGCAATTGCATAGTCCTCTGTGTTGCTTTCTATTAGGTGAACTACTTATAGAATTTTTATAAAAAACACAGGTGGCCTTGCTTGTTTACCTCTTAAAGGCACAGTCACATTATATTTATATGATGTCTAGATATAAGGTATTGTTTAAAATATTTTCAAAGATCTATTTTTTTAATTTTTATATATTTTTGGTAGAAGTAGTTTAAAGTATAAGAAAATATTTTATGGAGAATTACAATCTGTAAAGTGTTGTTTTGTACTAATAGTGCAAAAAATACAACTGTCTATACATAATCAACCAAATGTAGTTTTAACCTAATATACGATAAATTACACACCTTTATTCAAATGAATCTATCAGATCCTTAAAAAATCGGAAAAATAAGTGTCTGTAAAAGAAGACATACGAGTATAATACTTACCCGTTCCGCCATCATTGCTGCCTAGCTACATACAGTTGAAGAGCTACCGTTGATGAAAAATATTGTATTGGGATCATTATTAACTAGGATAATAAATATTGAAATATCGGGGGGCTAAAATCCAACTTAGACTGGACTATTCTAAAGTAAAATCCATATCCTATGGACAAATTGGCATTGCAATATGGGCAGCACAGTGGCTAAGTGGTGAACATTTCTACATAGTGTTAGGGTCGTCGGTTTGAATCCCAACCATGGCACTACTTGCTCGAAGTTTGCATGTTCTCCCTGTGCCTGAATGTGTTTTCTCCCATACTCCAAAGACATGCTGGCAGGTAAAGTGGCTCCCATCTAAATTGGGCCTAGCATGTGTATGTGAGTTGAGGACTTTAAATTGTAAGCTCCTTAAGGGCAGGATCTGATGCAAATGTATAATAAATACAGTAATATGTAAATTGACCATGCTGTACCTGTAATACAAAATAAATAAATTGCAATACGAGTGTTAAAACAAACATGTACTTTGCAAACTCAGGATTTGTATTTGCAAAGCACGGTGCAAAGGAATTCAGTGTCAATATACCTTTTAATGCACTTTTGTTTTGCTGTGAAGATTTATATTAGCACAGAATGCTACTGGATATCCAGTGGAAAGCTGGGAGGATGAGGCATGCCATAGAAATTATTTTCAAGTCATTTAGCACTGACAGTGATTTACATTGAACCCTTTCACATCTTCAGAATACTCCTTTTTCAAATAGAAATGCCTCAACTGCTCAGCCACTGATGGAAAAAAACAATGAGAAGTATTCTTCCTAAAAAAGATTACAAATCTTTTAACTTAAAATATCTGACAGGTTGCAAAATATTACTGAGGTTACAGGAGAAAATATAATCATAGTGCAAAAGATATGTTCTTTTTCCATCTAATACACAGAGAAAAAATACTGTCCCTCCAAGAGTTGCACATTCCAAGAGAAATAGATTACTTTTAAGATGTAACACAACTTCCATTGATAAGACAAGGGTGTTTACTACAAGCATTACTATATTAATATTATAATACAGGATTTGTATAGTGCCAACAATCTGTGCAGGGTTTCCAAAATTAAGAGAGACTGTACAATTATAACACAATCCAACAAAGGAGGGTTCAGAAAGGCCTGTCCATGACAGCTTACAATCTAAATAGAGAGGCATGCGATACAAAAGGTAATAACTGTTGGAAGATGAGTTCACAGAGAAAGTAACATTCTAGTTGTTAGATAGAGGTAGGTTAGACTTCCCCAAAAAGATGAACTTTCAAGGATCACCTGAAGGTGGACAGAGTAGGAGATAGTCAGATGGATTGCGGTAGGAAGCTCCAGAGGAAGAAAGAGTCCCTGGAATAATCCAGGAGACGACCTTGGAAGGAGGTGTTGAGTGGGTTATAGAACAGGAAGTCTTGGGAGATATGCTGAGGCAGAGTTGTGTCTTGGGGCAGAGTCGTGGATGGCTTTGTATGTTGTAGCTAGTATTTAGAATTTTGTGCCTTGAGTGAGGGACAGCCAGAGTAAAGACTGGTAAACACTATGTGTTCCAGTCATAGTGGTACACACTGTCAGATCCAGTCGGAGACACTCTCCTGCTGAACTGTTGTGTTCTGAAAGGGGTAACCCACCCCCACCAGAACACTCTGATCAGCACTCTCCACCATTGGCTGAGAGTGCTTATCGGGAGTAGATGGGTTGCTGGTTTTCCAGGATGCTCGTCTGACAGAAGCCGGTCTGAACAGCCAGCTTCTGTTGGAGAGGGTGGTATACACACGGGCTGAATGTCGGCCTTTTTTTTTTAACTGCCTGATGTCTCCCGACATTGTACTGGACTTATAGCAGAGAAAGTTGGCAGATACAACAAGCTGGTGAGTTAGATGGATCTGCCAGCAGCAGGGGCAGGGCAGCCATCAGAAATTTTGGGGCCGCTTACACAGCTTTAAGTCTGGGCCCCAACATTCTCCAGGGTACGCCCACTGGTCGTCCTACCGAATCTGCCCAAAGGCCATCCCACCAAGTCCTTTATTTTAAAACTCTTACACCTTTGGAGACTGGAGGAATGGATGGTACTGGGCGTGGGTGGCAATGCGTTGTGGAGACTGGAGGGATAGATGGTGCTAGGCGTGGGTAGGGATGCGTTGTGGAGACTGGAGGGATGGATGGTGCTGGGCGTGGGTGGGAATGCATTGTGGAGACTGAAGGGATGGATGGTGCTGGGCGTGGGTGGCAATGCGTTGTGGAGACTGGAGGGATGGATGGTTCTGAGCGTGGATGAGTTGTGGAGACTGGAGGGATGGATAGTGCTGGGCGTGGGTGGTGATGCGTTGAAGAGACTGGAGGGATGGATGGTGCTGGGCGTGGGTTGGGATGCATTGTAGAGACTGGAGGGATAGATGGTCCCAGGCGTGTGTGGGGATGTGTTGTGGAGACTGAAGAGATGGAGTAGATGCTGGGTGGGAATGAAGATAATTGAGTTGCATTGTGAAAATGGATGAGGATTGCTCTGGGTGGGGATGAGAGTTACTTGGTGAACAGGCTCTCCAAAATTTAACTCTCATCTGCACCTAGAGTAATCCATTTTCACAATGCAACCCAATTATACTGACTTATCAGCCTCAGGGTGTCCCATCCAAGAAGGAGATAAATAAAGTCCAAATAAAATCTACAGGCAGCACAGGGGCCACAGTCAGCAGCACACATTACATTTTTGTGACTTACCCTACATGTTGCACTCTCAGATCTATCTGCATGCACCTGTTATTGCTGTGCCCATGTGCACCGTCGATAAGCTGGCCACTCCCCCTGCCCCATGTCCCAGCCAATCACATTGCAAACAAACCCAGCAGCAGCCAGCAGGCTCCGCCTCAGCAGGGAATCGATGAGAAGTGAGCGAGCACTGGCCATAATCACCTGCTGCTGGGGATGTTGCCAGTCTGAAAGACGGCGTCGGCTGGTGCTCGGGTAGCGGGCTTGTTAAATGTCATAACTAAGGGAAAGAAGTCGGGGTGGTGGCGCTACCTATAGCCTACAGAGTGATCTATCAGGTCTCTTGAAATATGGCTAAGTGGAGAACTGAGCTGGGTAGGAGGCTTGTCTAAGTGAAAGTAGGCGGCGGAGGCTTGTCTTGTTTATGCTTCCCTGCATCGGCACGCAGATTAGCGGCGGAGCTGGTACAAGATGAATTTCATGTTCTTGTTCCCTAGGAACACTCGGGGATAGCCTGCTTAGAGGTAGGCCAGCAGGGAGGGAGTTGCAATAATCAAGGCAAGAAATAATAAATATATGTATAATATATATTATAATTTTTTACATCAAACATTTAATATTTACCTGCTCTGTGCAATGTTTTTGCATAGAGTAGCCCCAAACATCCTCTTCTCGGGTCCCCCCAGGACCCCTGGCTCCTCCTCTTCTCAGAGTGCCCCAAAGCAAGCCGCTTGCTATGGGAGCACCTGTGCATTCTTGCTCCCGAGCCCCACTCTGTGTGTTCATATGCTCAGCCCCCCCCCCGCTCGATCCTCACTGACTTTGCTTGACAGGCAGTGGGAGCCAATGGCTCCTGCTACTGTCTCACAGCCAATGAGGAGGCAGAGATCCAAGCGAGTAGGTGCTCTTGTGCACATTGCTGGATCGCCATCAGTCTTGGGTAAGTATTGGGTAGCCTTTAACCTTTAGAATCACTTTATGAAGGGGCTAATTTAAGAAATGTTGCCGAGATGAAGGCAGCAAGATTAGGGCTGTTATTTGGATTTGGAGCCGAGAGTAGAGGTCAGAGTACAGTATTACACCTGGCAACTTGGTTGATCTAAGGGAAGTAATTAATTGCAGTTCTGTTGATCTCAATGGAAAATTTAGGGCAGAGGAAGGGGTGTGGGAGAGAATTTGAGGGAATATTATTATCTCAGTATGGAAATAATGAGTTTGGGGAAATGGTATGACATACATGTAGATATTTAAATTAGTAAGATAATGATGCATGATGAGACAAAAGGGGTGAGCTGAGAAATGGAAAGATAGATTAAGGTGTCTTCAGCATAGAGTTAGAAGGTTATCAACTGACCCAAGAAAAAGGTGTAGATAGAGTATAGGGGACTGGGGACAGAGTCTTCAGGGAACCCTATGGAAAGAATTGAAGGAGAAGATGGGATAGATTTGTAGGTGACACTATTGTTTTTTTTTTTGGAGGCCAAGGAAGCAGAGTTTTTGAGGAGGAATAGGTAGTCCACCATATTAAAAGAAGGTCTGAGAGCGTGAATATGGAGTAGTGGCAGTTTCTGTGTCTGGAGTGATGCAGGAGAAAGCCAGACTGTACTCACTCTGAGTTCACTGAAATCACCTAAAGTGAGAATCAAAGACTATCCAGTTAACCCATGAAAAAACAACTTGATAAACTCCAAAGCTATATTTTGACTTGGATAAGATTAGGAATCAAAATTCCTATATTTAGTTATTGGAATGCACAATATTGTGCTACCACTGTACATTTTAGGCAGTGCTGGATAAAACCCTGTAGAGACCCCTAGGCAACTGAAACGTTGGGCCTCCCTTGCAGGTTTATGGAGGTTTCTCTAGTGGGATAACATTGAACTAAGTAGTGTGCTTGTTGGCCACTAGATGGAGATTATCACTACTGTACATTACACATATGTAGGTTGCACTAATTTTTTTTACAAACTGACGGCTGAAGGAGATGAACTTTTAAGAGACAAACTGTAATGTGAACCTGATGTCTATGGTTTATTTACTCTAAATTGTTATTTGGTACTTTACAATAATAACAGCATTTTCTTTAATGTAACGTCTTCATTTCTTATATCTTTTTTGACCGCTGCATGACTATTTACGTCAGCAGAATGGCACGGCTGCGCATATGGACGTACCTGTACGTCCCCTTTAAATCGCGGCATTGCGGGCGCGCGCTGCCGCCGGCGCGCACACGCGTCCGCCGCGATATCCGTGAGTGTGACCGCCGGTCTCGCGGACTCGATGTCCGCCGGGTGCCCGCGATCGTGTCACAGAGCTGCAGAACAGGGAGATGCCTTTGTAAACAAGGTATTTCCCTGTTCTGCCTAGTGACAGGACAATGATCTACTGCTCCCTGTGATCAGGAGCAGTGATCAGTGTCGTGTCACAGTAAGCCCAGCCCCCCCCCCCACAGTTAGAATTACTCTCTAGGACACACTTAACCCCTTCCTCGCCCCCTAGTGGTTAACCCCTTCCCTGCCAGTGTCATTTACACAGTAATCAGTGCATTTTTTATAGAACTAATGTTCTACGCTGTATAAATTACAATGGTCCCAAAATAGCATCAAAGGTGTCCAATGTCTCCAACATAAAGTCGCAGTCATGATAAAAATCGCAGATCGCCGCCATTACTAATAAAAAAAATAATTAAAAAAATGCCATAAATCTATCCCCTATTTTGTAGACGCTATAACTTTTGCGCAAACCAATCAATATACGCTTATTGTGAATTCTTTACCAAAAATATGTATAAGAATACATATCGGCTTAAATTGAGGAAAAAAATATATTTTTTTATATATTTTTGGGGGATATTTATTATAGCAAAAAGTAAAAAATATTGCTTTTTTTTGTTTATAGCGCAAAAAATAAAAACCGCAAAGGTGATCAAATTAAGTAAAAAATACTAAAGCGCTAATAGATAAATAGTGAATACCAAACAAATAGATCACCAAATGGTGAAAGCTGCAATCATTCAAAATAAAATCTGATTCCTGAAGTGAATAGTGAATTATTAAATAATGATGCGCTGCCGTAGACGTAACGCGTAGGGGAAAAGCCTAGTGACGCTCGCAATCTGAGGAGGATGACACGGGAGGTGAGCTAAACAAGTGCTGTTTATTTTCGAAGGTTATGTGAGTGGATAGTCACAGTTGTCACAGACTGTGCCTACAGTGGAACACTGCGCAATGATCTCTTTCTTCTCTTTTTTTAATTTTGCATGCACTTGAGCAATTTGTTGAAATTCGGAGTTTGATGCAAAGAAAGGAGGTCTGTGTGGGGAGTTCTTTCATTGATTAACCAGAAGAGCTGTGTCAAACAGACTGTGACTGTTATATTGGAAGAGCAGTTGCAGTTTTTTGGAGACAAGTTCACTGTGAATGGGAGGAAAATCAATACGGATTTGCATGACTGTATGCTACTCTTGGATATGGCACCACAATATTGATGTACTTGTTATAATTTTTGTACATTAACATTATTGTTTTTCATTGGATTATTATTTATGTCACATTCAGCACGGGGCACTGGATTAACACATATTTGTGCACTTACTAATAGGTTGGTGTTTAGCGCATCATTATTTAATAATTCAGAGGAGATCAAATACCACCAAAAGAAAGCTCTATTTGTGGGGAAAAAAAACAATGTCAATTTTGTTTGGGTACAACATCGCACGACCGCGCAATTGTCAGTTAAAGCGACTCAGTGCCGAATCGCAACAAGTGCTCTGATCAGGAAGGGGGTAAATTCTTCCGGGGCTGAAGTGGTTAAACAATTTAAGAACGCTTCATTGTAATCTTCTTTGAAGATCAAATCAATATCATTTTTATCCGTTGTTGCGGGGCCCTTAAACGGTATGGGGTCCAAAGGTCGGTGCCTACTCTGCCTATTTGGTAATCCGGAACTGGTTTTAGACCCTTTGTCACATGATCTAATATTTCAGAAGTGTTATTTTGTTAATGCTGTAGCCCATTGAAAGTGATTCACATTTAATGTGTGTTGCTAATATTTTGAAGTGTAAAGAAAAAATTTGAGACCAAAGTTCCAGTGCTTTATGATTAAAAGAGAACAATGACAGATCACCTTAAAGCAGAGTTCCACCCAAATTTGGAACTTCCGCTTAATCCACTCCTCGCCCCCTTACATGGCACATTTGGCATGTAATTTTTTTTGGGGGAGGAGTGGGGGCTTCAGTAGGAGTGAGACTTCCTGTTCTACTTCCTCTTTCTGCCCTGGGGCCGCCTAGGCGATTTGTCATATCGCCTTTTGGCGGCCCCTCCCTGTAGGCGATCACCTGGGACGTGACAGGTCCCAGGCGATCGCCTGTCCACTCAGAGAGCGATGCGCCATTCGCGCATGCACAGTGAGTGCCTGGCCATAAAGCCGAAAGCTGTCACGGCCGGGTGCCCACACTATGAATGGAGGCGCCGGCGGAGAAGGGTGGGAGAGGAGCAGAGCTCTGGGCGCCGCGCCGCTGGACAGTGGAACAGGAAACTGTATGTTTATTAAAAGCCAGCAGCTACACTTTTTGTAGCTGCTGACTTTTAATAAACATAAAAAAAGGCTGGAACTCCCCTTTAAACTCGTTATCTATCTTACCCAGGCAGAGCCTGTGTATGTCTTGTGTTTGTACTGGCTGTCCCAATGTACATATATAATTAAAAATTGTATAGAAATTTTTTTTTTTTTTTAAGCATTAACACATATTGATAAAATTATTTACAACAATCTGACCTCTGAACATGTTTAAAATTAAAAAAAGTGTAGCATACATGACCCACCAGAATGATACACAAAGATTCAAACAATCTATGGTGTAAACATAGTGACTATTGATAACAGAATAGAAATCATCCACTGTGCAGGAAATGAAAAAGGTGCTGCAATTCTCCACCCTTTATGCACTCACCAGAGGACTATTAATAGATATCAGCATATAATATCAACAGTTCACCAGGGTGATATATGGAAATCTGCACAATCACCATCATGGGACACTCCAATCCAACAGGGAACTGTATTAAAAGAAGCTCACCACACCAAGCCCAGAAATGCTCTATTTAGTGTAATATTTATTATCAAGATAAACCACATGAAATTTCAAAGCAAGGATCCAATTAAAACATCATCATCAGCATAAAACATGCACAGACTCGGATGCACTTACTAAGATGGCCACATCCAGGAAACTGGAAGCGGCTGTGTGACATCAGCACCTAGGCCCCATGGCTAATTGTCAATAGCATTGAGGGGTGGCAAATGTATCAAAGCAAAAACAAAATCTTTAAAATTCCATTTGGTGGAGAGCAGAAATTTTAGTAATGCTTAACCACTTCCATACAGGGCACTTAAACACCTTCCCGCCCCAAACCAATTTTCAGCTTTCAGTGCTCTCACGCTTTGATTGACAATCACTCAGTCATGCTACACTGTATTCAAACAAAATTTTTCTTTTGGGGGTGTTTAGTCACCGCTGGGTTTTTTATTTTTTGCGATATAAGTGAAAAAAGAGCGATAATTTTGAAAATAAAAACACTTTTTTTTAGTTTCTATTGTAAAATTTTGCAAAGAAGTAATTCTTCTTCAAAAATTTGGCCCAAAATTTATACTGCTACATATCTTTGGTAAAAATAACCCAAATTAGTGGATATTATTTAGTCTGTGTGAAAGTTATAGAGTCTACAAGTTAGGGTGCAAATCTCTGAAAATTGATCACATCTGATCACACATGGTGTACTGAAGGCCTATCTCATTTCTTGATACAATAACAATCAAGGAAAGTACAAATACCCCCAAAATGTCCCCTTTTTGGAAAGTAGACAGTCTGAGGTATTTAGTAAGATGCATGGTGAGTTTTTTGAAGTTGTAATTTTTTCCCACAATTCTTGTGAAAATTAAGATTTTTTTTTAATTTTTTTACACAAACTTATTGTATTGATAGGTTATTTCTTGAACACAGCATATGCATACTTGCAACTACACCCAAAAATACATTCTGCTACTCCTCCTGAGTATGGCGATACCACATGTGTGAGACTTTTATACAGCCTGGCCACATACAGAGGCCCAACATCCAAGTAGCACCTCCAGGCATTTTAGGAGCAAAATTACACATATAATTTCATGATGACCTATCTAAATTTTGAAGGCCCTGGAGCACCAGGACAATGGAAACATCCACAAAATGGCCCATTTTGGAAAGCAAACACTCCAACGTATAATCTATGAGGCACAATGAGTCTTTTGAACGGTTCATTTTTTTCCAGAAGTTTTCGGAAAACGTGGGAAAAAAATGAACACGCATTTTTTTTACACAAAGTTGTCTATTTATAAAATATTTCCAACACATAGCATGTACATAGCAAAAATTACACCCCAAAATACATTCTGCTACTCCTCCTGAGTATAACAATACCACATGTGTGAGACTTTTACCCAGCCTGGCCATATACAGAGGCCTAACATCCAAATAGCACCTCCAGGCATTGTAGCAGCATAAAATTACACATATAATTTTCTGACTACCGATCACATTTTTGAAGGCCCTTCATATTTCTAACACATAGCAGGTACATATCAAATAACAAAAGATTACCTGTGGTTTTAGTAGTGCAGTGGTCCACAGAGGAGAGCATCAGTCCAGGCAGCAGGCAAGAATAGACAGGCAGAGACACCGCACAGCCAAAGCACAGCCAAAGCACAGGTCCAGGCAGCAGGCAGAGATGTCCAGGCAGAAATACTGTCCATAGTCAGTAGAGGCAGCAGGCAGAGAAATGGTCAACACAGCCAAAGTATTGGTCCAGGCAGCAGAAAGAAACATAGTCCATAAAGTCCTGGGTCATTACAGGCAGCGATATGGTCAGCACAGCCAAAGTATTGGTCCAGGCAGCAGGAAGGACCGTCAAGCTAAGGGCCAGGGGGACAGGGGTAGAGGCTTCTCCCACCCAAATCTCTTTGAAGCCTCGGGCAACCAGACCCTGTTCTGGGAACACAGAAAACCAAAAACTGATTTTCTGTACTCAGAACGCTATTCTGGAGCCCCTCACATATGTGAGACCCCTGTGTGCTAAAGTAGAAGGGCAAAAGATCAGTCCAAGTGGCAGGCAAAAACATGGTCGATTAACAGGCCGAGGTCGGTACACGTGGAAGTCAGAAACGTGGTTAAAATGGCAAGCAAAGACATCGTTGGTAAACAGGCTGAGGTTGGTGCACGTGGAAGTCAGAAAGGTGTTAAAACGTCAGGCAAAGACATTGTCGGTAAACAGGCCAGGGTTAGTTAACATGGAAGGTAGAAACATGGTAGCAGGCAGGCACAGGTATTAGAAAGGGAAATGGCAGTCTGTTACTAATAAGGGAAACTAGTATCTGATAGATCTGTGATAATTTTTGAAACAATCACCGATACACAGGCCAGGTTGGGAGGGACAATCGGGACAATGATAACTTGTATCTCTTCTAACTCCTCCTCTTGAGCATACACGACATCTCTTTTGGCGTCTTCTTCCGGATTCTGCGGGGGGGAATGTTATAGGGCAAATGTGGCTCATGCAGTCGACTCACACTATCGGAACAAATGCTTCATGGGGTGGGTCCTTGCTGGTAAATCAGGGCAGTGACAATGGGGGTTTAAATCCACCCCCCCCATGTACATATTGTAGTCATGAACACATTCAGGCTTTACTACAGGGCCACGTCTTCTCTGAACCTCCACCAAGTTGTCATTGTGGATTGTAGACATCATGTGAACATCCTTCTTGTCCCGCCACTTCATGACCAACACCTCCTCATTCCTCACGAATGCGGCTTCCCCCTTTTGTAGCTGTTTTGATAGCAAATTCTGTGGGAACCCCTTCCTATTTTTTCGAAAGGTACTGCAGGCCAGGGTTTGTTCACGATACATGTGACGGAAAAGGGGCAAGCTGCTGTAGTAATTATCTAGATATAAGTGGTATCCTTTTTTGAACAAGGGGTATGCAAGGTCCCAGACAATTTTACCACTGGTTCCTATATATGTGGGGCAATCATGGGGCTGGAGCTGGGAAATTTTGCCTTCATAAATAAGAAATGTGTGCACGTATCCAGTGGCTCGATCGCACAATTTATTCAATTTTACCCCGTACCTGGCTCTTTTACTTGAGATATACTGCTTGAACTTCAGCCGGGCAGTAAAGTGGATAAGGGATTCGTCTAATGTGAATAAAAAAGAAAATCTCGCGCCTAATATAACAACAAAAATAAATTAAAGCTGCTCTCCAAATATTCCAAAAAAATGGAACAAAATATTGGTTGGGATAAATATATAAATTTTATATACTAGTGGAGGCGCTGAGTGAAATTACTCGTGATAAATAGACAAAATACCAAGTGTAAAAACAATACAAATCATAATACCAAAACACCAGCCTGCCTAGCGTGCTAAATTAAACTGTGTATAACCAAAGTGAAATTTATACAAGATTTCCCAGATCTTGCATAGGTATGTGTAAAGTGGGCTCCTGTAAATCAATACAGAAAAAAATATTATCATACCTTAATACAAATTTACATTTGTGAAAAAAATATATAAATGGTGAGTTCATATATCAAGTGTCAATCAAGTCCTTATAATCAATGAATGGAGGATAAATCAAGTGAATAAATCTGAAGAGCTGCAAACAGAAAATCCATAGATTGTGACAACTGTCAGAAATCCACCTTCACCGTCACGCTTCCTGATGACGTGTGATACGAAACGTACGTCGAGGCGGTACTAGGTCACGTACAGACGCTACTTCCGGTCCCTCTGGCTCCTCCATTATCGTAGGTGGAACGCACGCCAGATATCCACAGACGGGACAACCTTTCCATCTCCCTGTTATGCTATCCAGCCTCAGTGCCGGGTTTGTGGCACTTATACAAGTAAGCAGGCATTTGGCTTTTTAACTTTTACATTGATTTGGCCTAATAAACGGAATTACGCTATTACTGCATTATTTTCATTTCATATCCTTATCTGAGCCTCCATGAGGCAGCGGTTCTGGTCCGACATCATCTCCATTTAACCCAAGCAAAGTTTTTTGCTGCAAGCACATTTGACTTCTTTTTTAAGTAAAAGGGTCAACTTCATTTGGTAAGCGGCCATCCTTATTTGAGCACATTTGGGTGATTCGTCTTTCTCAGTCGGTGAAGGTGGATTTCTGACAGTTGTCACAATCTATGGATTTTCTGTTTGCAGCTCTTCAGATTTATTCACTTGATTTATCCTCCATTCATTGATTATAAGGACTTGATTGACACTTGATATATGAACTCACCATTTATATATTTTTTTCACAAATGTAAATTTGTATTAAGGTATGATAATATTTTTTTCTGTATTGATTTACAGGAGCCCACTTTACACATACCTATGCAAGATCTGGGAAATCTTGTATAAATTTCACTTTGGTTATACACAGTTTAATTTAGCACGCTAGGCAGGCTGGTGTTTTGGTATTATGATTTGTATTGTTTTTACACTTGGTATTTTGTCTATTTATCACGAGTAATTTCACTCAGCGCCTCCACTAGTATATAAAATTTATATATTTATCCCAACCAAGGGATTCGTCTACACAAATATTTTGGTCGGGGATAAACACTTCAGAAACCGTTTGGTAAAAAAATTTATTAGGGGGCGAAGCTTATATAATTTTTCATGGTTGGGGTGATCCCGGGGAGGGCACTGCGAATTGTCATTGAAATGAAGAAAGTGCATTATCATATCGTACCGTGTCCTGGACATGACAGCAGAATATATGGGCATGTGGTGGATGGGGCGGGTGGACCAGTAGGCATGCAGTTCGCTTTTCTTTGTAAGCCCCATATTAAAAGTAAGGCCCAAAAACAATTTGAATTCCTCTAGTGTGAGACGTCACCAATTAAACATACGGGCGTAGGACGAATTGGGGTTGGCAGCAATAAATTGCTCTGCGTAGAGATTTGTTTGGTCCACCATGTACTGCAACAAATCTTCAGGGAAAAACAAATAAAAATAGTCCAATTGGGAAAAATTTGACGTGTTGGGCTGCACACCTGGCTGTGCGGTGAAAGGGGGGATTGTAGCGGATCCTGAGTTGGCAGGCAAGCATAAGGGGGTTGCCAGGGCATCAGGAAGGTAGGACTGGGCCCGGATTCTTTGGGCTGGATGAGTAATTCCAGTACTGGCATTGGGCTCCTCTTCCTGGGGTCTGGCACTGCTGGTGGTAGGCAGGTCTTCTGATCTAGGTCCTGATCTCCTTACTCTTTGAGGAGGGGCGGTTTCCTCCGCTGACTCGGACTCCGATCCACTACCCTCCACTGGCTCGTATTCCGAACCAGAATCGGATAATGGGAGCTCCTCGCTGCTCTCATCATCCGACATGGTGAGGATGTTATATGCCTCCTCAGGTGTGTACATTCTTTGAGACATGGCAGTACTGGTGGTGCTACTGACAGCTCACTGATGGTGGGCCTGTATGAGGGTAATGACAGGTTACTGATGGCCTGTGTGATGGTACTTATGGCGGGACTGTGCGGCGGTAGTGATAGCGGTACCGATGGCGGTACTGATGGCGGCCTGTGTGACAGATGGGCTGTGACAGATGGGCTGTCAGATCCAGATGGTACCGATGACGGTACTGATGGCGGTACCGTTGGTGGCCTGTGTGACAGATGGGCTGTGACAGATGGGCTGTGACAGATTGGCTGTCAGATCCAGATGGTACGGATGGCGGTACTGATGGCGGTACCGTTGGTGGCCTGTGTGACAGATGGGCTGTGACAGATGGGCTGTCAGATCCAGATGGTACATGAAAGGTTCTGGTACTGTTTGGTTCTGTTGGACCTTCTTGGCTCGAGCTGGACTCAGGATCTGTGGAAGTCTCTCTGACCGGTCGGATATTCAAGACACCAATAAACAGTGAATAGGTATACAAGAATATGTGGTTTAATGGTTACATGTCCTTTTTTATACACAGCGAGAAAAGTTGCCTCCCTCCTATGGACCTATCAGCAATAAGCAAAAACCTCATGAGTTAGACAAAAATAAATTCTAACAGGTTTTTTGACTTCTGCAAAAGCGGTCAGTTAACATACGTCAATTGTGGTCAAACTAGACATGTTCTGACATTTGAAACAGGAAGATAAGAAATGCCAGATGTCAGTGTGGTCAATCTGTCAGTTAAAAAGCAGAAGTGAGATAAACTTTTTCCCGGAAAAGGCCTAACCACAAAGTCACATTTCAACCTAAATATACATGCTTGTCAGTTACACAGAAGAAAGATTAGCCTGACCACAAAAGTCACATCTTGTTCACACTCATGTCAGAGAAACATTATTGTAAAATATATATATATTTGAGGAGAACTCTAACCATGAATATTGGTTCATGATCTTCTTATACCTTACAACCCCTCCTTATGATCATGGCTTCAAGAATTGAAGCCCATCGATCATTGGATTATTAAGGACGACAGGTGGTGTGCCGTTTAGGAGAGGGGTGAAGTTTAGAGGTACTGCCATTAGGGGGATCCTAGCAGTGCTAGGATGGAGTTTACTACATATCCTACATTTTTCATATCCTGATTTTTGAGCATAAGCATACTTAAATTTAAGCAGCAGCATTTTACCACTAAAATTGTCTTCCATACTTATTTTTGGTCTGTTAGAATTATCTGACCAACAGTGTCCTACGATTATGAGCATTAAAATAAACAATGTAATCCCTCCTTTTGGACCATTAGTGTCTATGGGTATGGAACTCTGAGTTTCTTGTTTTTTATGGTCCACTAGGGAGTATTTTCCAGATCCTTTTCTGGAATACTTTGTCTCTCCTTCACCTTCTTCCAGTTTCCCTTCGGAAATGTCTTTAGTCTGGATGCATGGATCCATTGTGGTCCTTGATCTGTAAGAACAGCTGTTCTGGCAACCTTCAGAATTTCAAATGGTCCTTGGAAGATAGGGCCTGGTTGTTTCCGGACAGCAAGTTGTTTTATCAATACTTTGTCTCCTGGGATATACGGATGTGTAGGCTCTGTGGAGAGAGGAGGAAAAGTGACAGCAACCTTGTCCTCTGTTTCACTAAGGCTACTTACCAGATGTTTCACGTACTCTTCCTGTAAAAAATAAAGATTAACCTCCTCTCCCTCATCAGGTTTCCACTGTGCTGGCCTACCCATAAGTATCTCAAAAGGAGATATTCCTGTTCTGTGGGGGGGTAGTCCTGATTTGATATAAGACTGCTGGCAAGTAATCTAACCAGTTTTTCATTGTGCCACCTGTTGCTTTTTTTCAATTTGTCTTTTATGGTTCTGTTCATTCTTTCCTCTACTCCTGAGCTCCTTCACTAAGGCCGAGGTAAATGCTGGACCTTGATCTGACCATATAGTGGCCGGAAGGCCAAACCTACAGATCCACTGATTTATTAGTACTCTAGCTGTCTCTCCTGTGGTAGGGATTGCTTCTACCCATCCTGTAAATCTGTCAACTATAACCAAAAGATATTCTAAATTGCCCTTCTGTGTGGGGACTTGTGTGTAATCTAGGGATTCTATCATGTGGTGCACCCCTTTTATTCCCTATTATTCCCTCCTTGGTTGACCAAAGTCCAGTAGGATCTTTTGTCAACCCGTGTACCCATATCTGCTGTCAGTGTAAATGTTTACATCTTTTCCTTCAAAAATCTGACAAACCATAGTTATAGCAATGAGTTCTGCAATCTGGACTGAACTAGCATTCAGAGATTTGGCTTCAATCATTACATCTGGCAATTGAACAATGGCATAACCAGTTTGATAAGTTTTGTCATCAGGTCGGGAGCAGCTGCCATCTACATAAACATTTTCCGCATTTGGATACGGAACATCTGTGAGGTCTGGTCTAGGGAGGGTAGTTTCTGCAAGTACCTCAGTGCAATCGTGTTCCTGAATGTAAAAACCTAATGGGCTTTGAGGTTTCTGAACATGATTTTATGGTTAGATTATGTGTTTTTAGCAAGATAATCTCATAGCCGCTGCACCTTTGCGTTGTCATGTGTTGTGTGTTCATGTTTGTCATGAGGTGTGTAGTATACAGTGTGAGGTCATGTCCCAGAACCACCTTTGAAGCCTCTTGTACTGCCATTGCACAGGCTGCTACGGCCTGTAAGCAATGTGGCATACCTTGAACTTGAACAATGAAAAAGGCCCTGCGCACTCTATAAGTCCCAATGCAGGGGCTTGCCTTAGAGAGCTGATTAATGCTGTGAAAGCCTTAACCCTCTCTGTTGTCCAATCAATAAACTTTGGGGCATCCTGCAGGGTAGCAGACCTTAGGATAGAATCATAATAAGAGCAATCAGGTATCCACTGCCTGCAGTATATTATGGACCCTAGGAAAGAGAAGTGCTGACTTGTCTCTTGGTGGACTCCAGGAGGACAGTGCCTTGACTCGAGCTGGTGACACCAAACGTTCGGTTCGGATTATACACCCCAAGTACTCAACCTGCGACCTGCACCACTGGATCTCTTTGCGAGACACCAAGTGACCTTTTGAGGCGAGGTGAGTTAGTAGGTGCTCTGAGTCCTCCGCACAGCTGACCTCATTTTCATTACACAGCAATAGGACATCCACATACTGAAGCAACACTGAGCCTTCTTTTGGTACCCAATCGCTCAAAGATCGATTCAAGACCATGGAGCACGCTGCAGGACTGTTCGCAAAGCCTTGCGGGAGCCTAGCCCAGGTTTAAAGTAATTTTGGGCTTCCTCTGCAACAGGTATGGAAGAGAACGCGATACTTAAATCAATGACCATGTAGATCTTGGACGTTGCCGGTATCTCACAAAATATTGTAGCAATATCCGCAACAAAAAGGTGGAAGGGGGACAATAGCTTTGTTCAGGGCCCTTTGGTCCTGTGCAAAGCGCCATTCACCACTGGCTTTGACTGGGTGAATGGGGGTGTTTCAGGGACTGATTGTATGTTTTTTAGTATTCCTTCTGCTAAATATTGCTTTATTTGTGGTGCTATGCCTGCAATTTTTCCTTCTGACAGGGGATATTGTTTTTGGTAATGTACTACTGCTCCTCCCTAATGATGGGCTTGTATTGTGTACAATGTATGCAGTGCCCATATAGGGTGTGCTTCAAGGTGTGCCGGTAGTAACATAAAGTACCCTCTAAAATCCTGTCTTTTTTGGGTTAGACAAATCACAGATTTCTGATGTAGCTAGCAGGCCCCCATCTTTTGTAAATTTGATGTGAATGTTTAAACTTGACATCAAGTCTCTTCCCAGAGGAAGTGGTCAGTCAGAATGGCAAAACTCATTTAAAAAGATGTTGGTCATGAACTGTACCAACGGGCAATCTGCCTCTTCCCATATTACCCCTGCGGTTAGCTGCCCTACTTGTTCCTCTCCTAAGGGGGCATTCTGACTTCCAATGTCCCATGTCCCTGAATGTGAAACAACCCTGCTGGTTATCCTGGGGATATGCTTGGTATTGTACTTGTTGGGATTGTTGGGGAACTGGTTGTGTATAAGGGACAACCATTTGTGCAGCAGCTAACTGCGGGCTTTCTATCTGTTCGGGGTTAAATGAGGGAAATACCCCTCCTTTTGTAGTGAATAAGCCAGAGGATGCACACTTTTTTTAATGTCTTTGAGAAAGGCATCAGGTTTTAATGTTGACCAATTGGGGGTAATTAATTTAAGTAACTGTGTTGTTTTGGGATCTCCCCCGGACATGACTGTGCTCACATACAGTTCAGGGTTCTCCATTCCTGTATCTTTGTATAACTGGTGTACCCGTTTACAAAATGAATAAAAGTTTTCTCCCGGTCCCTGCTTTGCAGTGCACATTATCTGCAAAGCGCTCTCTCCTTTGTAACTTTACTGCCAAACAGCTGTCACAGCTGCCCAAAATGATTCCCATCCCTTTGACTTTTTAAAGGGGTCATTATCAGCAAATAATGTCTTAACTTCTACATCGCAGATGGGATCTGGATCCACTGTCTGTATTATTATTTCACAGTCATCGGCATTCATGCCAGTGCCCGCGCAATGTCTCTGTAAGAACAGAGCTGCCTCTCTGGGGTGTTTGCGTGGCTTTGGGCAAAGATCTTTAATATCCCTTAACGTCCCGAGGGGGAGTGGGATATGGACCGGGGTTTCTCCCATGTGAATAACGGGGAATTTGAGGGCTTCTATCCCTGAGGTCAAGCCACCCACTGCCTCATCATCCTTATCCTCCTCAGCTTTCCTTCTATCACTTTTTCTTCATCTTCCTCTTTTTTAATACACTGTTCTTCCTCCTTTACTAATTGACTTAAACGTTTCTTTATCTGTCTTCTATCTTCCCCCTCTCGTAACCAATTAGTTCCCTTTTGTTTAGCTATGGTTAATACTCCTGCTATAACATTTGGATCTAACGAGGGGTATATTTTCTTTGGGACAAGGGATTCATCTTTTACCATAGCATATGGAGGGGGTTTTTCTTGATAAAAATTAGGGGGAGCTGATGGACTTCCTATTGCGTCTTCTAATTGTTCTTTCTTTTCCATTTTTACACTTGCATATTTCTTTCTATATTCCTTCATACCCTTTGCCCAAATCTTACAACATTTAGTCATGTAATCTTTGTCAAAGGTCTTTTATGCGATAATTATACTGTTTATGTTGGCCACATATTCTGGTCACTTCCTCCCACTCTTCCTTGGAACATGATCCGTATTCCCCCAAACATGGCACTTCTAACTGATGTGCTCTTTTTAAAACTAGTGACCAAAAAGGATCAGTATAATTTTTCCCATAATTGACTTTAATGTAATCAATCGGAGAGGGTTGGTGCTGCTTACCTTCAGATTCCTTTCCTGCTTGATTACCCATAATAGCAAACAATAATACTTATACTTTAAAATTAAAAAATTTCAGACTTGCTTTCTCTATTTCGTTCCAGGGGCGGAAAATGTCCTTAAACTTATGACAATTTATAGATTTATGACAAGGAACCCAGTGTTCTCCTTTTTTAAATACAACCAGACACTGTATTTCTGCTACACTTAGTCCCTCGAACACCGGACTGGGGGGTAGTATGTTGTGTATATTAAACCTTAACATATGTTGTTTTGATCCCTGGAACATAGGACCCTTGCCAATTTTGACATGATACCCCCCTGGAACAATTGCCACTAATGACGTGGTCTTCCCTTTGTAAGCAAACAATAAACCAGTTTTACATTCAGGACAACAATATACAGTTAACATTTAAAAAGGTAACTCTTTTTGTGTACACCTTTAGATATAGAGTTTCCACAGATCCGTCCTATGTAGAGAAGAATTTAAGATTCTTCCTCAATCTAATAACCTGGTCTGGCCAACCTAGCGAGACCCTCTGTATCTATTCTAAATCTACCTTTCAATCTTAACAGAGTCCCAGAAAACTTATAGTTTTCTCGAGAGTCTACTTTATGGTGAACCAATTGACAAGGCAAGACTGTTGTTCCCAATAATAATTAAAGGGGGTCTTACCTGTTCAATTGGATCACCCCACTTCTGGTACCACTGAAAGGTTCTGGTACTGTTTGGTTCTGTTGGACCTTCTTGGCTCGAGCTGGACTCAGGATCTGTGGAAGTCTCTCTGACCGGTCGGATATTCAAGACACCGATACACAGTGAATAGGTATACAAGAATATGTGGTTTAATGGTTACATGTCCTTTTTTATACACAGCGAGAAAAGTTGCCTCCCTCCTATGGACCTATCAGCAATAAGCAAAAACCTCATGAGTTAGACAAAAATTAATTCTAACAGGTTTTTTGACTTCTGCAAAAGCGGTCAGTTAACATACGTCAATTGTGGTCAAACTAGACATGTTCTGACATTTGAAACAGGAAGATAAGAAACGCCAGATGTCAGTGTGGTCAATCTGTCAGTTAAAAAGCAGAAGTGAGATAAAAATTTTCCCGGAAAAGGCCTAACCACAAAGTCACATTTCAACCTAAATATACATGCTTGTCAGTTACACAGAAGAAAGATTAGCCTGACCACAAAAGTCACATCTTGTTCACACTCATGTCAGAGAAACATTATTGTAAAATATATATATATTTGAGGAGAACTCTAACCATGAATATTGGTTCATGATCTTCTTATACCTTACAGTACAGATGGCGGTACTGATGGCGGTACTGATGGTGGTACCGTTGGTGGCCTGTGTGACAAATGGGCTGTCAGATCCAGATGGTACTAATGGCGGTACTGATGGTGGGCTGTGACAGATCCAGATGGGCTGTGACAGATCCAGATGGGCTGTGACAGATCCAGATGGGCTGTGACAGGTTCTCTTTATTGGGGGGAGCGTGTTGTGCAGACAGTAGTATAGAAACAAGTAAACTCACAGATCTCAGATCTCTCCTTCTCTCTCCTCACACAATTGGTGTGTGAGAGAGAGAAGGAGAGATCCCTGGAAACCGCTACAATGTTTATACTTGTGACCGGCTGTGATTGGACACAGCCGATCACGTGGGTAAACAACCAATTTCATTGGCAGTTTACCCTGATCGAGGATGGGCTATGTCCGAGGGACACGCGTCATCCCTAATCGGCATTAGGCGCGCCTCCGATTTGTTTTGACATGTGACCAACTGTGATTGGACACAGCCGATCACATGGTAAACAGCCAATGAAATTGGCTGTTTTCCCTGATCAGGTATGCGCTGTGTCCGGGGGACTAGCGGCATTACCGATCGGTGCAGTGTGAACGGCGAACCACTTTGCCGCCGTCATTCTGCAATAGGGCAGGCGGCAAGTGGTTAAAGTTAAACATTAAAAATGCTAAATTCCTTTAAAAAATATTCCCATCACAGATCCCTCTTCCCATCACAGATCCCTCTTCCCTTCACAGATCCCTCTTCCCATCACAGATCCCTCTTCCCATCACAGATCCTTCTTCCCATCACAGATCCCTCTTCCCATCACAGATCTCTCTTCCCATCACAGATCCCTCTCCCATCACAGATCCCTCTCCCAGACAGACTCTTCCCATCACAGATCCCTCTTCCCATCACAGATCCCTCTTCCCATCACAGATCCCTCTTCCCATCACAGATCCCTCTTCCCATCACAGATCCCTCTCCCATCACAGACTCTTCCCATCACAGATCCCTCCATCAGACTCCTCTCCATCACAGAGCCCCCTAATCACAAAGTTCCCCATCACAGATCCCTCCCACCACAGACTCCCCTATTACAGATTCCCCAATCATAAAGCCCCATCACAGATCCCCCTAATCACAGAGCCCCCATTACAGATCCCCCAATCATAAAGCCCCATCACAGATCCCCCCCAATCACAGAGCCCCCATCACAGATCCCTCCAGTGATATTACAGTGTCCCTTCCATTAAATCACAGCACTTCCCCATCACAGCACTTCCCCTCCACAGCACTCCCCCCTCCCCTACCTTATTCACACAAGACGCGATGCACGGCAGGTCTGGACAAAGTGCGGGACTTTTCAAGTGAAAGGCAGATAATTGATTGCTGGGACCGCCCCGCTGCCTAGTAACCAATTACCCGCTTCTTAACTTGAAAAGTCCCGCCCTTTGTCTGGACCTGCCGTGCATTGCGTCTTGTGTGAATAAGTTACGGGAAGGGGGGAGTGCTGCGGAGGGGAAGTGCTGCAATCTTATTAAAGGGGCAATACGTGCCGCAGGCTGGCTAAATCGCCTTGGTGGGCCGTAGTTTGAGGACCCCTGCCTTAGGGTTTCAAGAAGCAGTGGTGGCCCCCTAAGACAAATAGGCTGTTCACCTTGCAGAGAAAATTGCACTTCGCAAGGGAATTTTCCCATGTTCAGTAAATAATGTAGAGCTCTGATTTCCAAACATGTGCAAGGAAAAAATATATATATTTTTTTTGTGGGTTTCAACTGCATGTGACTACGTGACCCTCCCTTCTAGACTGAAGGCTCTAACGCGCAGGGCCCTCTGATCCATCCTGTATTGAATTGTATTGTGACTGTACTGTCTTCCCTGATGTAAAGCGCTGTGCAAACTGTTGGCGCCATATAAATCCTGTATAATAATAATAATAATAATATTCTTTGCAAAGTAAAATTTCACCACATTCACTGAGCTTTAAGGCAACTTCACTTGCAAACTGCAACTTCCCTTGCAAAGTGAACACCCTATTTGCTTTTAGTAAATAAACTCTGAAGTGTTTAACCACTTGAGCGCCGGAAGATTTTTTGTGATACGGCACAGCATTACTTAAACTGATGATTGCATGGTCATGCAACGCTGTACCTAAATAAAATTTCTGTCCTTGTTCTCCCACAAATAGAGCTTTCTTTTGGTGGTATTTGATCACCTCTGCGTTTTTTTATTAGGCTATAACAAAAAAAGACAGACAATTTTGAAAAAAAAACAATATTTTTTTTACTTTCTGCTATAAAACATATCCAAGAAAAAAATATATAACAAATTTAATTTCTTCATCAATTTAGGCCAACATGTGTTATGCTACATCTCAATAAGCATATATTTATTGATTTGCAAAAAAGTTATAGCTTCTACAAACTATGGGATATATTTATGGAATTTGTATTTATTTATATTTTTTACTAGTAGTGGCAGTGATCAGCGACTTATAGCGGGACTGCAATATTCTGGCAAACAAATTCACTAATAACTGACACTTTTGACACTTTTTTGGGGACCAGTGACACTAATACAGTGATCAGTGCTAATAGTATGCACCGTTACTGTGCTAATGACACTGGCTGTGAAGGGATTAACATCAGGGGCGATCAAGGGGTTAACTGTGTGCCTAGCTGGTGTTTTACAGTAGTTTGGAAGGTGCTTTTACTAGGGGAAGGCATAGATCCGTGTCCCTGCTTTTCAGGAATACAGGATCCATGCCTTCCTTACTGCCTGTTTACCGTACGATCAGCGAGTGCCGGAGGGCATTGGGTCTACGGGACCCACTGATTAGCTCCCGCTGTTTAGAATAGCAGCGGGAGCAAGTCGATCATGGCGCACACTCACGCCCAATACCCGGAAGTGCAGGGTCACGTATATATATAGGTGATCCTGTAGCAGTAAAACTGCTATAGGGCGGTCGGCAAGTGGATAAAGACTACAGAACTCCCCATTGCTATAACATAGGGAGGAGTTGTCCTGTAGCTTACAGATGTGAGCTAGATAGGGTTGATTACACTGCTTGAGATAATACAGCAGAATGCACAGGCCACTTATGAGTTTATGGAACTTTTGGCAGAAGGGACTGATTTTTTTTTTTTTTACCACCTTCAGTGGTATACAGATCAAAGGGGACAAATAAGCGAGGTTGTGCTTTTCCATTAAATGGCAAAAATAAACTCTTAATAATTGGGAATCTGTATGATGAACATTTTATACTGAGCGTGATTTAGGTGAGTCAGACATAAAGCACATTTTAGATTCACTTGGCTCTAGCAGTCATAACAATTGATATTTTTATATGAGCTAGAAAAAAATCTTCATTTTTATGAGGTTATTTACTGCATACAAATGTCTGTTTTGTTTTTTTTTCCCCTCATTTTACATGAAGATCTTATTCTGAATGTAATCACACATTTTTCCAGTGCCATGTTAAGTATGAAATGAATCAATTGCGAATTCATCCCAGTATGGTAACTTAGCATCAGTGTGGTCTCACCCCACAGTGCATCACATTGTGCACACCATTTACTAGACAGATTACTGTGTGGCTTTATATAGTTTTTCTGCTTCATTGCAAACTCATTTCATGTTCAGCTCGTTTTCTTGAAAAAGAACATGTAACACTGTTGACAAATGAAAATGTAAAAATGATTCATACAAAATGTCTTCAGAGGCATGTTCAGGTCATACTTTATCAGAGAAATGGCATGCTGGGTACAAATCTCTGGAAAACTCTATCTGCACTGTTGTCATGCTTTGTAGTCAGTGGGTGTTTTTGTACTGAAAAATTGCATTGCAATGAAAAACTGGATGCTTATAAATGCTGATGTGCTTCTTACTGGTTGCCCTTCCTTTAGAACAATATTAATACATTAGGTTTATTAAGCAAAAGGATTTTGATTGTGTTGACCCGAAAATTCAAAGTCAAATTCATACTTTTATATAAAAATTGCCAGTTTCAGTCTGACTGATCACCAAACACTAAGGGTGTCTAATAATGCATTTTTTAATGGTAGAAATTCCTCATCTTTGCACTGTACCAGCAATACTAGTTGCTATTGACTTCTGCATAACCTCCCTGCCCATGCACAGATCGAAATTCGGTAGATCCCTGCTAAACTGGCCAAATTCCGATCTATGGCTGGCTTAAAGGGGTTGTAAAATCAGAAGTTTTTTTTTATCTTAATAGATTCTATGCATTAAGATAAAAAGCCTTATGTGTGTAGCAGTTCCCCTAATACTTAGCCCCATCTCTATCCAGCGATGTTCCCGAGTGTCTCGGCTGTCAGGGACTCTCCATCCTGATTGACTGAGACACATCAGCGGTACCATTAGCTCTCACTGCTGTCAATCAGCGACAGTTAGACAATCAGGAGAGAGAGGGGCAGGGCCAAACCACAGCTCTGTGTCTGAATGGATACAGGGAGCTGTGACTCGGCTCAGGTGCCCCCATAGCAAGCTACTTGCTGTGAGGGCACTCAACAGGAGGGGAGGGCCAGGAGCACAGAAGAGGGACCCGAGAAAAGGAGGATCAGGGCTGCTCTGTGCAAAACCACTGCATAGGGCATGTAAGTATAACATGTTCGTTATTTTTATAGAAAAAAAATTAGACTGGACCTCTACAGTCAATCACTTGTGTGAGCATAGTTCTTCAGCAGTGTTGGATTGTCAGGGCCCCATGAATCTATTGTTCCCTAAAGTATGCATAAGATGAGCTGCAATGCATACATTAATTAGAATGAGTATGCATGTCTGTGCACATTAAACATAACATTAGAACACATTTCTGTAGGTCTTGCATGCCTAAGCAATTTTCTATTCCATACATGTTTCCTCATGCATGGAATATAATAGGATAGGAGAGGAAAAATACTGTGTTTTAAATAAGGGCTATGAGTAAATACAAGGAAAACTATACCATCTGGAAGATTTATTTTGTGTTATCTCCCTCTGCTAGGTAAACATAATCTTATCAAACAGAATTTGGAAGCAGTGAGTGTAATATTACTCTCTTCACTATGCTGCCATCAGGACTTTATGAAGCAGTGAGTCAGAGATCAGAGCTAGAATTGTGGCATGGTGTAGAACTACTAAAATAAATAAAAAGCTTGTCTGACTGTCAAAAATGTTGTTTCCTCTCTATTCCTTGCATCTGCTTGAGATAATTGTTCTGATGTACATAGTATGCTCCAATCACAAAGAAAGGCTCAGGGGATGATTAGTATCTCTTACTGATCAAGAGAAAATGTGATTAGCTAATTAGAACACCAGATAAGAACTTTCCTTAATTCAGCTGCCATTAGTGGTGTGCTTATAATCTTCAAGTAGCTCAAGAATGAGTGTGTGTGCGTGTGTGTGACAAAGGTTTGTAAATGAAGGAAAGTGGATTTTGTTAAGACGTCTTAAAGTGGAACTTAACCTCTACTGAATGACCTCGCCCCTGTTCCGTGCCGCCATTAAAAAAAAAAATTGCTCAGCTGCTCCACTGGTCTCTACCAGACATTTAGGAGCAGGCAGAAACTGGTAGCAGATTTCTGTACATGTACACAAATTCTGAAAACCGTTGGTAGATGGGCACTGTAGTGCACTGTGGCATTTGTGCTCATGTACAGATGCTTGCAACTTAGTAACACATTGCCTCTTGGAATATCTGTGACATAGCAATCCCAGAAGGCAGCAAGGCCTGGCCAAAGCCAGAAACCTGCGAGTACTTCTTTGCAGCACCAAATGAACAAAACCGTGGAAAATGGAATAAAAATGTTTTGCATTTCTGGAAAAAGGTGGGGGCATAAATAAAGATGAGTGTGTTTAGGTAGGTTAAGTTCTGATTGAAATATGGTGTTCCGAATTTTTGTAACCCATACAGTTGCTGACTGTCCCGTAAAGTGATATCAGATTGTTAGAGCAATAATTTTTATAGGCAGTCTGTAAAACAATTGAGGATAATTAAGGTACAGTAACTTGTAACTGAAATGCAGCGCTAAAAACTAAATTGCACCAAGTGATAGGTGTCACAAAGTGCTCAGTGTGAAAAAATAATTGAAAAAGTCCACATAAAATCTGTTCAAAGACCGTGGAATGTGATGATCAAAACAGACGTGTGACAATATCGGTCATCTCATAAACCTTCTGACAATGGAGTAAGGGAGAATACTCTTACTGGAACTGGTGGATATACTTATTAGGCAGATCGTTAGAGCGTTTGAAATCCCAATGGCAAGTCGCATCAACTGGCATAAAGACTCTGGATGAACCATACGAATCGCAGATGGTCATTCGTTGCAAGGAAATCCCAACCTCAAAGAGACTCTGGATTCACTGGATATCCCTGTGGTCTTCAGGTGATGACAAAATTACCTCCAATCTAGGAATCCTTTTCAGGACTGTAGGATGGCATGATGGAAAAAAACCTCCAAGCAGCAACTCCATCCACCACAATCATGGAAGAAAGGGAAAATAAAATGGTGCTCCAATGGTGTGGGTAAATGTGGGTTTATTGAAAAACCGACAAAAATTTAAATGTGATCACAATACAAAAAGATAAAAAAGGGGCAATAAGTGGAGTGGTGTACCAAGCCCGACGCGTTTCATACACAAGTACTTCAACTGGGGCATCAACCAGCTCCCACAAATTGCCTGACATTTATAATAAACACTCCAAACATGAATAAAATCTAACCAATCAGTGAAGTTCCCAATACTGACACCTAATTGGAGGAAGGCTGCCACATGATCAAATGGGCATGACCACCCCAACACTATAAACCAATCAGAATCACTGCTGAAAAAACTTCCTGGGTCAATGATGGCCATAGAATGACTAAGCTGGAAGTGAACCCAGCAGCGGCCAATCGGAACTACAAAAAAGCCAGTGAAAATCGGGAGGAGGAGAGGACTGCGGTAAACACCCACATGTCCACTCGTATGTCCCCATTGGCGGAACATGTGCCCTGAATGTCCAATGGGATGTGTACTGTCTGCACAGAAAGTCATTTTCTGGGTAGAGGTCTTAGGAATAGAGGAAGAGGTTCACAACGGGGATTCTCTAGGGATCCTTATCAGTCTGAACAGGGATACTCTAGAGATCCCCATTATTATGAGAGTCCCAGGAGACCACCCTCCAATTGGCATGACAATCGTGTAGGATTATCGTCATGATGGCCATGAGAACCAATATGGGAGCCCTACCCGTTTCTACAATAGATCGTTCCCCCCACATGAAAACATGAGGGAGAGCTATCAGAATTTTTATGGAGATCGGGTGAGAGATGAAGACCTGCTCACCAGGTCTCTATATAACTATGATCAGAAACCCTTGGGTCCTTCCCACCATCCGGGTTTTCACAGGGTTACTCAAGAATACCCAGGAAGTCCAGAAGGAAAAAATGTGTCAGAGGGGGTGGAGGGTCCAGAGCAAAAAGACCAAGAATGTGATTGGTTCAGGTGTCTTTTAATTTGAGTTTGGTTAACTTGACGGAGGAAGAGAGACTTGTTCTTGATAAAGGTCTGAAATATGTCCCGCCCAAGACTATGAACAAGTTTTCTACGTTCATTGACGTCCAAAAGTTTATTTGCAAGCTCAATATTCAAAGACACTTTCTCAACCCTCCTAAGGCAGTATCTACTACCCATACACCACAAGATACTAATATACACACTGGGCTGACCAACCCTTCACTGTTTAACCCCCCTGGTTTTATGGCACCATCTATCAATGTTTTTCGCAATCTGGTCTTACGGGACTTAGAAAGGTTGCCGGCCAAAAAGATGCACATGAACCCTAAAATCAAAGTAGGATTTAATAATTCGTTACAAGAAGGCTCTGGTCGAGTTCGTTGATGAGGGCTTCTCCTTGGAGATCCTTGACAAAAAAGAAAAGAGCTTCCTCGTGCCTGTAGCACCTAGGATCCTGGCTATCTACTATCTCCCCAAGGTCCACAAGGACCCGGTCAATCCCCCTGGCCGTCCCATAGTCAGTGGGATTGACTCAGTGACTGCGAGGATAGGGAGATACATAGATTTACATCTTCAGCCCCTAGTTCGACTGGTTTCTTCATATCTGAAGGATACAGGAGATACTATCAGACTGTTACAATCAGTCAACTTCCAGGAAGGCACTATTCTAGTTATGGCAGATGTTGCCCCACTATATACGTGCATACCTTATGAGTTGGGCTTTGAGGCAGTGGACCACTATCTATCCCATAGTACCACTTTGCCGGCCATCCAGCACAATTTCATCATGCAGCTCCTCAGGTTTGCAACCACACACAACTATTTCTGGTTCCAGAGTAGGTTTTATTTGCAGACCAAGGGAGTGGCGAGGGGGACTAAATTTGCCCCAAGTCTGGCCAACCTTTTCATGGCCAAGTGGGAGGAGGATGTCGTCTATGCAGTCAACAGACCAGAGCTGGTCCTGTGGGCCAGATATATAGATGACATCCTCCTCCTATGGAGAGGAGATCAGGAGTCTCTGGATGACTTTATGCTTTCACTCAATTCCAATGATAGAGGTATACGGCTGAGCCATGAGGCTAGCCGTACGTCTATCCACTTCTTGGACCTTGAAATTAAAGTGGTGGACCATCATTTGGAGTTCACCACCTATTTCAAACCGACCGTAATGGTTACATCCCTATGGATAGCTGCCACCACCCACAGTGGTTGAAATCTGTTCCTCGCAGTCAGTTTCTCTGATTGCGGAGGAACTTTACTAGAGTGGGGGAATTTGCTTCACAGGCAGCTATCCTAAGAGATAGATTTGTCGAAAAGGGCTATGATTTGGACGTTGAAATCGATCGGATCAAAGAGATCGATCGGAATTCACTTTTACAGGTTGGTTCAAAGGGGACTAAGGATGACAAATTTAGATGGTCCTTTTTTACCACCTATTCCAGTCAAAGAAATCCTTAAAAGACACTGGGGAGTTCTCTGTAGTGGCAGGTTCCTTGGACCAATATTGCCGGAACAAGCTGGGGTGATTTTTAGGGGTGCTAGGTCCATTCAGGAATAGATTGCACCCAACATCATAGACTGTAAAGGCTATTATCCTTGTCGCAGATGCAAGGTCTGTTTGCACAATATTAGTAAGAGAAAAGAAAAAAGAAAGAAAGGAGGGCGCACCAACCTCGTGCATTACCGCTTAAAAGTTTATTAAAATATGAATAGAAATGCAATGATCCTACTCACAGACGGATCTTAGGTAAAAGCTTATCGGACAATTGAGCTGGACGTTCTTGGCACCCACCGACTGAACTTGACGACAGAAGAGGTCAGACAGCACCTTAAACATCTAAATATCTGACGCATTTCAGGGGCGCACCCCTTTCCTCAGAGCTAAGATGGTCCATGATGGCTCTCACCTACAGAGCCCTCCATCGTATATGTGTGTGCACATGTACAGGGGCCCCAGCTCAGGTGACCAGCAATTAGCAAACCACGCCTCCTGCTCCTAGCTAGCCCCGCCCATATGGTTGGGGCTTCTACTAGTCACCCCCCCCCATAACCTTAGGAGGCGGCCCAAAGACAGATCAAAGGTAGACCAGAAGGAAAGAGTAGATGTCATAACTCTAACTTCTAGCAATGCTGGCTGTTAATGAAACATCAGTCCACCAATATAGCAGTGCGTATCCTTTCTAGGCTATTCAAAAGGTGATCCCCCCATATATGCAAAGGGTGCGTGTGGGGAGGGGTAATGACATGGGCAGGAAGGCTATATAACAGTGGGGATCAAAGGATCTTACCCCAAAGGGCAGGAGCAGCTCTTCATGTTGTGACTTGAGCAATAGCCGTATTTGTCGCGGCGATCATCCCCGCAGATCTGTTAGAAAGTGCTCTGTTTGGCCAACAGGAAGTGCGGGTGCCTCCTGCGTTCCAGCCCGCACTTCCGGTTGTGCAGAGACTTTGGTTCCGCTTCTCCTATGTGCAGTGCGCGTTTGCCAGCTGTACCAGGAAGTGCAGACTTTGCCTTTGGACGGAACCACACTACCCGTGTTTTGACATTACACCGAGAGCGCAGGAGATTTTAGTTTTTCTGCACAATATTAGTGGCAGACGCAAAAGTGAGACCTTCCAGTCAACAACCACACTACGTGTCTACCAAATGAAGTGTTTTACTACATGTGCAACACAATATATAGTTTATCTTTTGACCTGCCCTGCCCGTGCAAAAGGCAATATGTTGGGCGTACAATTAGGACCTTCACCATTAGGGTAGGCGAACACATATCCAACATTAAGAGTGGTAAGACCAATCACAAAGTTCCTCGCCACTATTTAGAACACCATGACCGTGACCCCAAGGGGACACAGTTTTTGGTGATCAGCCAATTTGTTTCTCATTGGAGGGGAGAGTCCCGTATAAGAGGAGTATCCAGCCTTAAAACATATTGGATCTTTAAATTACGCACTTATGAGCCTTTTGGTATGAATGTGGAGTGGGACATCAACTCTTTTATCAATGTGGCTTAGATTTGGCGTCCCCCTCACTTTTACTCCTCATTCACTATATCCATCCAGCTCTCAGTTTCTTTCCACCCTTAGGGTCTATGTCATCCATGATTTTAGACCATTTTCCATTCTGATTCATGTGCACTAGGGATGAGCTTCGAGATCGAGTCAAACTCATGTTTGACTCGAACATTGCCTGTTCGCCCGTTCGCCGAACAGCGAACAATTTGGGGTGTTCGCAGCAAATTCGAAAAGTCTATGGGAGAAATATAAAGTGCTAATTCTAAAGGCTTATATGCAAGTTATTGTCATAAAAAGTGTTTGAGGACCCGGGTCCTGCCCCAGGGGACATGTATCAATGCAAAAACAAGTTTTAAAAACGTCCGTTTTTTCGGGAGCAGTGATTTTAATAATGCTTAAAGTGAAACAATAAAAGCAAACTATTCCTTTAAATTGTATACCTAGGGTGTGTGTAAAGTATGCATGTAAAGTCGCGCTTGTTTCCCGTGCTTAGAACTGTCCCTGCACAAAGCGTAATTTATGAAGGAAAAAAAGTCATTTAAAACTCACTCACGGCTATAATGAATTGTCGGCTCCCGGCAATACATAGAAAAGTCATTGATAAAAAAAAGCGTGGGGGTCCCCGCAAATTCAATTAACAGGCCCTTCAGGTCTGGTATGGATATTAAGGGGAACACTGCTGCAAATTAAAAAAAAAATGCGTGGAGTTCCCCCAAATATCCATACCAGGCCCTTCAGGTCTGGTATGGATTTTAAGGGGAACTCCACCCCAAATAAAAAAAATGGCATGGAGTTCCCCCAAAAATCCATACCAGACCCTTTATCCGAGCACGCAACCTGGCGGGCCCCCCCCTCCTGAACCGTACCAGGCCACATGCCCTCAACATGGGGAGGATGTCCTCATGTTGATGGGGACAAGGGCCTCATCCCCACAACCCTTGCCCGGTGGTTGTGGGGGTCTGCGGGCAGGGGGCTTATCGGAATCTGGAAGACCCCTTTCACAAAGGGGACCCCCAGATCCCGCCCCCCCTATGTGAATTGGTAAGGGGTACATTGAACCCCTACCATTTCGCAAAGAAAGTGTAAAAAATAAAAAAAAAACACACAGACACAGTTGGGATAAGTCCTTTATTAAAAATAAAAATAAAATTAAAAAAATTAAGATTTCAGCAGTGGTAATCCACTCTCGATCTCCACTCCAGCGATGTCAGTATCCTGCGATGGATGATCTTTCCAGGCTCCAGCAACGATGTCCAGCGACAAGGAACAGCACACGTTCCCCCTCCCCCGGAGCATCTTCCCGGGGTATCTCCGCTCCGGTGAAGAGAGGATCGTGAGCTGTTCCTCGTCGCTGAACATCGTTGCTGAAGCCTGGAGAGATCATCCATCGCAGGATACCGACATCGCTGTACCCCTACCATTTCACAAAGAAAGTGTAAAAAAAATGTAAAAAAAAACACACAGACACCTTGGAAAAGTCCTTTATTAAAAAGAAATAAATAATAGAAAAAAAAATTCCAGCGATGAAATCCAGTGTCCCGCGGCGATCCGATGTCCAGCGCTGTCCACACGAAACGTCATTGGCTGAGCCTGAGCGGACCTGATGGGGAACTTCCTCGGCAGTGTATTAAATGAATAGACCCGCCCCTTCTAAAGTTCCCCATCAGGTCCGCTCAGCCAATGACGTAGGTGTAAGGCTAAGCGGACCAGATGCGGAACATAAGAAGGGGCGGGTCTATTCATTTATTACACTGCGGAGGCAGTTCCCGATCAGGTCCGCTCAGCCGCTCAGCCTCTCAGCCAATGACGTAGGCCGGGTCTGACATACGAGGGGGCGGACCTGATGGGGAACTTCCTCCACAGTGTAATTAAAGAATAATAAATGAATAGACCCGCCCCTTCTTACGGGCAAGGGTTGTGGGGATGAGGCCCTTGTCCCCCCTCTTTTCCTGTGGCCTGCCAGGTTGCGTGCTCGGATAAAGGGATCTGAAATAAATTTTTGGGGGAACTCCACGCCATTTTTTTTTAAATTTGGGGTGGAGTTCCCCTTAAAATCCATACCAGACCTGAAGGGCCTGGTATGGATATTTGGGGGAACTCCACGCATTTTTTTTATTTTTTATTAATGACTTTTCTATGTATTGCCGGGAGCCGACAATTCATTATAGCCGCGAGTGAGTTTTAAATGACTTTTTTTCCTTCAGAAATGACACTTTGTGCAGGGACAGTTCTAAGCACGGGAAACAAGCGCGACTTTACAGGCATACTATACAGTGGCGTAGCGTGGGGGTGCGAGGGGGACCTAGGCCCAGGGCGCAACATTTGAGGGGGTGCAATCCCGCGCCAGTACGTGTCACCGGCGCTACGTTATCGTAATTTTAATTTTCGTGACCCCAAACTGCGGCCGCCATGTTTAGTCTCAGGCCGGCCCCTGGCGCCCTGTGATTGGGTCAAGTGGTCATGTGCGGCGGGCGGGGCTGGCCTGGCCTGGCCTATCCTCAATCGCGGGGAGTGGGGCTGGCCTTCGCTGCGAGCTGTGTATGACTGTACGCTCTCTGTCTTCTCCGCCTCCTCCTCCTCCTCCGGCTCTCTGAAATGGATCTGTGAACATGTCCCCGTCGGGGCGGCCCGGGCATGCAGTGTGACAGGCGGCAGCGCAGAAGCAGAAGAGGAAGAAAAAAAAAGGTGAGAGACTCGTCTCCCTCGTGAGTTTTGTTGCTGGCCCGGGGGGAGTAGGTATTGGTCTGGGGAGAGGGAGGGAGCAGTCAGAAAGTCAGTGTGTAACGTGTTATGCCTCCATAGTAAAATGCTGGGCCTTGTAGTCCCACCAATGCCTCCTATAGTAAAATGCTGGGCCTTGTAGTCCCACCAATGCCTCCTATAGTAAAATGCTGGGCCTTGTAGTCCCACCAATGCCTCCTATAGTAAAATGCTGCGGCTTGTAGTCCACCAATGCCTCCTATAGTGAAATGCTGGGCCTTGTAGTCCACCAATGCCTCCTATAGTAAAATGCTGGGTCTTGTAGTCCACCAATGCCTCCTAAAGTAAAATGCTGGACCTTGTAGTCCCACCAATGCCTCCTATAGTAAAATGCTGGGCCTTGTAGTCCACCAATGCCTCCATAGTAAAATGCTGGGCCTTGTAGTCCCACCAATGCCTCCTATAGTAAAATGCTGGGCCTTGTAGTCCCACCAATGCCTCCTATAGTAAAATGCTGGGCCTTGTAGTCCCACCAATGCCTCCCATAGTAAAATGCTGCGGCTTGTAGTCCACCAATGCCTCCTATAGTGAAATGCTGGGCCTTGTAGTCCACCAATGCCTCCTAAAGTAAAATGCTGGGTCTTGTAGTCCACCAATGCCTCCTAAAGTAAAATGCTGGACCTTGTGGTCCCACCAATGCCTCCTATAGTAAAATGCTGGGCCTTGTAGTCCACCAATGCCTCCTATAGTAAAATGCTGGGTCTTGTAGTCCACCAATGCCTCCTAAAGTAAAATGCTTGACCTTGTAGTCCCACCAATGCCTCCTATAGTAAAATGCTGGGTCTTGTAGTCCACCAATGCCTCCTAAAGTAAAATGTTGGACCTTGTAGTCCACCAATGCCTCCTAAAGTAAAATGCTGGGCCTTGTAGTCCACCAATGCCTCCTAAAGTAAAATGCTGGACCTTGTAGTGCACCAATGCCTCCTATAATAAAATTCTGGGCCTTGTAGTCCACCAATGCCTCCTAAAGTAAAATGCTGGACTTTGTAGTGCATCAATACCTCCTATAATAAAATGCTGGGCCTTGTAGTCCACCAAAGCCTCCTATAATAAAATGCTGGACCTTGTAGTCCACCAATGCCTCTATAGTAAAATGCTGGACCTTGTAGTCCACCAATGCTGTAGCGTCAGTGTGTATTGTGTAGTGGTCTGTGGGTAGTTAATTGTGTAGTGGTCAGTGTGTAATGGTCAGTGTGTATTGTGTAGTGGTCTGTGGGTAGTTTATTGTGTAGTGGTCAGTGTGTAATGGTCAGTGTGTATTGTGTAGTGGTCTGTGGGTAGTTTATTGTGTAGTGGTCAGTGTGTAATGGTCAGTGTGTATTGTGTAGTGGTCTGTGGGTAGTTTATTGTGTAGTGGTCAGTGTGTAATGGTCAGTGTGTATTGTGTAGTGGTCAGTGTGTAGTGGTCTGTGGGTAGTGGATAGTGTAGTTTGTGTAGTGGTCAGTATAGGAATCAGGTAGGTTAGTGTAGTGGTCAGTGTGGTGTATTGTGTGGTGTGTATTGGTCTGTGGGTAGAGTATTGTGTAGCTGTCAGTGTGTATTGTGTAGCGGTCAGTGGGTAGTGTATTGTGTAGTGGTTAATATAGGAATCAGGTAGGTTAGTTGGTAGTGTAGTAGTCAGTGTGTAGTGGTCAGTATAGGAATCGTGTAGGTCAGTGTAGTGGTCAGTGTGTAGTGTAGTATTTGATGTAGGAATCAGGTGGGTTAGTGTAAGGGTCAGTATAGGAATAAGATAGGTCAGTGTGTAGTGTAGTGGTCAGTATAGGAATCAGGTAGGTCAGTGTAGAGGTTAGTGTAGTGGTCAGTGTGGGAATCAGGCAGGTTAGTACTATTGTAGGAAGGGGAGGGACTTGGAGTGTGAAATGTCCGCAGGTTAGGGGGCGCAAATTACTTACCTTGCCCCGGGCGCTGACAACCCACGCTACGCCACTGATACTATATACACACCCTAGGTACAAAATGTAAAGGAATATTTCACTTTTATTGTTTCACTTTAAGTATTATTAAAATCACTGCTCCCGAAAAAACTGCAGTTTTTAAAACTTTTTTTTGCATTGATACATGTCCCCTGGGGCAGGACCTGGGTCCCCAAACACTTTTTAGGACAATAAATTGCATATTAGCCTTTATAATTAGCACTTTTGATTTCGAACGTTCGAGTCCATTGTATTTAATAGGATTCTAAAGTTCACGCGAACATTCTGGCTGTTCGCAGGTTCTGGTGCGAACCGAACAGGGGGGTGTTCGGCTCATCCCTAATATGCACCTTTTTGTTCTCTTTTTATTCAATTTTATTTCATGTATTTACATCCTGATAGTTTTGTAGGACAGGTGTCGATATTCATTTACTGGCACTCGTCTTATTGATTTGCATTTTTTTATTTCTATTCAGCTTCGGCTCTATTTATGTAGACTGGGCAATTTAGTTTTCTTCCACAACGTGGCGCCAGCGCTGTCGCCCATTGCCACTTATGGAGATGTTTCCTGAACGGTCATTCAGGCACATTGCATGTTATATTGCAGTGTCTCTGCATGAGTGTTTATCCCTGTCACTTAGGGCCACAAGATCGTCATGGCGTTAGATCTGCGTCATGACGTTACGCAACGGCGGACGATATCTGGTCTGCACATGCCCAGAGGCTTCAGTAACCGCGACAAGATGGATAATGTTTGCCAGTTCATGTTCATTTTAGATGTAGTTTCTCCGCTGCAGCTAGGGTGCTTTCATGTTTGGCCCATGTCCTGTGGGAAGATAGTAGAGCAATATGGATGCCAGAAATGACTTTCTGTGCAGACAGTACACATCCCATGGGACATTCAGGGCCCATGTTCTGCCAATGGGGACGTACGAGTGGACATGTGGGTGGTTACCACCGCAATCCTCTCCTCCTGATTTTCGCTGGATTTTTTGTAGTTCAGATTGGCCGCTGCTGGGTTCACTTCCTGCTTAGTCATTCTATGGTCATCATTGACCCAGGAAGTTTTTTCAGCAGTGATTCCGATTGGTTTATAGTGTTGGGGTGGTCATGGCCATTTGATCATGTGGCAGCCTTCCTCCAATTAGGTGTCAGTATTAGGAACTTAACTGATTGGTTAGATTTTATTCATGTTTGGAGTGTTTATTATAAATATCAGGCAATTTGTGGGAGCTGGTTGATGCCCCAGTTGAAGTACTTGTGTACGAAACGTGTCGGACTTGGTACACCACTCCACTTATTGCCCCTTGTTTTATCTTTTTGTATTGTGATCACTTTTAAATTTTTGTCGGTTTTTCAATAAACCCACATTTACCCGCATCATTGGAGCACCTTTTATTTTCCCTTTCTTCCATGATTGTGGTGGATTGAGGTGCTGCTTGGAGGTTTTTTTCCATCATGCCATCCTACAGTCCTGAAAAGGATTCCTAGATTGGAGGTCATTTTGTCATCACCTGAAGACCACAGGGATATCCAGTGAATTCAGAGTCTCTTTGAGGTTGGGATTTCCTTGCAACAAATGACCATCTGCGATTCGTGTGGTTCATCCAGAGACTTTATGCCAGCTGATGCGACTTGCCATTGGGATTTCATACGCTCTAACGATCTGCCTAATAAGTAGATCCACCAGTTCTGGTAAGAGTATTCTCCCTTACTCCTTTGTCAGAAGGTTTATGAGATGACCAATATTGTCACACGTCTGTTTTGATCATCACATTCCACGGTCTTTGAATGGACTTTATGTGGACTTATATAATTATTTTTTTACACTGAGCACTTTGTGACACCTATCACTTGGTGAAATTTAGTTTTTAGCGCTGCATTTCAGTTGTATTTGAATTTTGGTCACGTTATGTGCAGCTGCTTTTGTTTTATTTTCACTTGTTGTTTTTCACTTTTGGTTCAGCCACAGGACTAGCGCAATATTCCTCTTTATTTCGATAATAAAGGTAGCCTGTAAAGACTTAAAAAAGGGGTAATCGTGGAGTTTGCTGAGTGACAAAGTTTTTCTATTGAGCCTGAAAAGAAAAGGGAAACAGAGGAGAAACTTTGATTTAATAAGGCTGGCCATAGACTGGGTAAATTTATTTCCTGCAGTCATGGGTTGCAGGAAAGAAATTTGCTTGATCCCCCATTCCGCTGGGAGAAGACAGTAATTATTGCTAGTGGCTATAACAGCCGCTAGCAATAATTGCATGTAAAAATTTGGCAGGCTGGTTGTACCTAAGTTAATTGAACGATCAACTTGGGTACATTTAGCCTGCCGATACATGGCTGGCTTAAGGATCTAGGCTGTATTCACCATTAGCCAAATTATGCTTGAAAAACACCAGGGACAAATAGATGTTTTTTTAATGTATAACTGCAGAACAGTGAATTGCTGTCATCTCATCTAGCTTATTTGAACCTTGTTGTAATGTTCCAATACAGGTTAGGACATTTTAAATAAGAATATGGTCTGCATAAAAGGGGTGCTCCCAGCAGACCAAAGGCTTTGTGCCTACAGGTTTAAGCAATGTAAATCAAGCTCTGCCTAGGGTACTAAACTACACCTTAATCTGGAAAATATGGTTACAGGAGCCAAACTGTGAACTTCTGGCAGTGAAAGTCAAGTCTTTGGCTGCAGAACTAGGTCCAGCTGTATGGTATTTCCAATGCATTTTAAAAATAAATCTACTTTAACAGAATTTAACTCTACAACCTGTATCCAATTAAAGAATCTTGAGTCCTATTCTGGGGTGGAAGTGTGTACTGAGCCAAACTTGGTGGACAACATTATGGTCAAGTGTGTGCTTTAGGTTACACTGCTTCACACTGCCATGAATGTTACCTGCAATGTCTGTCCTAGGTCAGATTCTGGTTCATCAAAGTACCTGATATAAAATTTAATTGTTCCCCACAATGAGATATTTGAGAGTCAGGTGAAATGTCACAATATAGGAAACATATGTTTATCTTTGAATACCTGCTAACATCTAAATTCTTTATTAATATTTATTTAGTTTCCATCTTTCATGTTGAAGTCAGTCAAAATCACTTATCTTACAGTGAAATAGAAATATGTTTATTAACACATATACGAGCATAGACATTCTCCAAGGGAGAATGCCTCTTTAGATATTTTGTGACAGAGGTATTTATACAGTGCAGAATTCATACAATGTAGAAAGCTCATAGATGATTGGTCACTAGACATAATGGACAGAAGAAGCTTTAAAGAAGTTGCACCATGCATCATGATATGTTATCAAATGGAAATGGCCATGAAACAGTTACACATTTTTCTGTAAATTATCATAAGCCATGAAACTATTTCCTAACTCAGACCTATTTTAATACCTTTTTTTGATATTCAGTTTTCATTTCTTATCATGTCCGCCTTTGTTTGCATTATCAAACACCTAATATTCTATGATATGTGATGGAGGTGGACATAAAGAGCACCACATCCCCTATTTTTTTTATAATGAATACAAAAAGAAAGACAATTTGGGACTTACAAGGCGCTCATGCTCTCAGGATAGACGCTGTCAGGGCCTGGACATTAACCTGGGACCTCTGCTATGTCTGGCAATGACTCTTCTCACTGATGCTGAACAGCACCCTGTGTGATCCATTGGACAACCCTGCCTTGTGGCCTGACTTCTGCTGAACTTTGAACTCTTTGCTCCTCCCAAGAACTTTGTGATTTAAGCCATGTCTCTGTACTTCCTGTTTGCCAGATTATTGTGCTCTCTTCAGCCAGTATCTCGCTCTTGTCTTCCCTACTGCCGTCCATATTTTGCTACCACTCATTATCGACCCTTGGCTTGTTCCTTCTGCCTGATCCCAACCTGCAACTACTCATTACTGACCTTTGCATTGTTTACTGACTACGCTTCTCTTAGATCTTTACCTAATTATCCGCTACTGAATCCCAACTTGCTCACCCCTTGGTGGGGCGATCCTGAGGACCGCGACCAGGTACTAACATGCAGCACAATCCATTTCCACCAACATGAGCTCTGGTGAACACCAGTTAGTACTTAGACTCCTTAGACTTAGATTGCCTGTGTACCTATCCTGTTGGTCGGTGGTAGTCCCGCTATAGAAACTAGTCTATGAACCTGATCCCTGATCGTGACATATGCAATGAACACACAGATGCAACAGAAAAATAAAATGTTTTAATTTATTTTATCTTAAACATTTAAATCTGTCTTTAAAAGCATACAGTATCTAATATGTATGTGAAGTACTTCCACATGAAGGAAGGCAGAATAAACACCTCGTATATCACCCCACCCCCCTGTATTTTTACATAATGCTACAGGCACTGACAACATGTGATCAATAGTATCATAATCAGGACAAAGATGGTACAAATCAAATAAAACAGCTTTTAAAATGCTTTGTTGAAGAAGGGTGGTGGAGCGTACCTCAATGTGTTTCACAGGAAAGCTTCTTCAGGAGTAAACAATGTGCTATTAATAGAAAAACAGCTTAGATATTTAGTATATAATATAATCTTAAGTGTCAAACCATGTTTTAGAGACAATATATAATCACAAATAATACAAAAACTGCTAAATTTTCATATGGAAGTAGAGTCCTGTGGTTTATAACCCAAGGAGGAATCGAGAACCCATGGCCACAGTAGCACAGGAAAGGACAACAGGCATCCAGGAGACCAGGATCATGGGCTAACACATGTGCATGGCTATATGCAGAAGTGGCCCAAAAAGGCGACACGCCATACCAGGGAATGCACCCACAGCTCTGAAAAGATATAAGCTACCACACCCCGAAGTATGGAGGACTTATACCTGAAAATAGACAGCAGCAAACAAGAATCTAGCCATGAAGTCCCAACCAAATTCCTCAATACATGTATCTGTCTCTGCTTCCACATCCAACACCAGTAAACGCTAGAGAAAAGGGGCATGGGTGGGCTTCCCGCTTTGCACCGAGCATGCCCATTGGTGGTGGGGGAGGAACAGAGCAGAAACCCCATTGCTACATCAACCCACATACTGCAGTATGCAGAATAACCTCACACTTTACCCAAGCTTGCGTGCTACACTCACCCATCTCCTGGCAACCAGCACGCCTCTCGCTACAGAGACAAGAGTTGGGGGCAATCCTCCATCAAGGAATAGTCAGACACACAAAAAAACACAATCAAATGCCAATGCTTGACAAATCTATATCAATATAAAAAAACAAAGCAAAAAAACACAAACAAATCCAAAAGCAATACAAAATATTCAAATAACAATAATCTATGGCCAATACAAAAACTTGAAAACCAATGCAAAATTAAATAACAACAAAAATAACAATCATGTTGTTTGTCAACTGTGGGAAGCATTTACCTCAAGAATTTTACAATTTCCAAAGGCTCTGGTTTAGGCAATTGCCCTCCATGGGAGGACACACCTTCTTATCTACCCATAGTTCTGTTAAAGCAGTTAGAGCAAATGTCAGAGGGGAAACTCATCCAGGATATATTAAAGAATACATTCTCAAGTAATATGTTTGGCTACTCAACACAAAATTACTTTTTCTCAATATGCATAATTAGAAATATCAGTAAAAAACATGCTTACTAAACCTACAATAATGTTATACAGGTCCTTCTCAAAAAATTAGCATATTGTGATAAAGTTCATTATTTTCTGTAATGTACTGATAAACATTAGACTTTCATATATTTTAGATTCATTACACACAACTGAAGTAGTTCAAGCCTTTTCTTGTTTTAATATTGATGATTTTGGCATACAGCTCATGAAAACCCAAAAATCCTATCTCAAAAAATTAGCATATTTCATCCGACCAATAAAAGAAAAGTGTTTTTAATACAAAAAAAGTCAACCTTCAAATAATTATGTTCAGTTATGCACTCAATACTTGGTCGGGAATCCTTTTGCAAAAATGACTGCTTCAATGCGGCGTGGCATGGAGGCAACCAGCCTGTGGCACTGCTGAGGTGTTATGGAGGCCCAGGATGCTTCGATAGCGGCCTTAAGCTCATCCAGAGTGTTGGGTCTTGCGTCTCTCAACTTTCTCTTCCCAATATCCCACAGATTCTCTATGGGGTTCAGGTCAGGAGAGTTGGCAGGCCAATTGAGCACAGTAATACCATGGTCAGTAAACCATTTACCAGTGGTTTTGGCACTGTGAGCAGGTGCCAGGTCGTGCTGAAAAATGAAATCTTCATCTCCATAAAGCTTTTCAGCAGATGGAAGCATGAAGTGCTTCAAAATCTCCTGATAGCTAGCTGCATTGACCCTGCCCTTGATAAAACACAGTGGACCAACACCAGCAGCTGACATGGCACCCCAGACCATCACTGACTGTGGGTACTTGACACTGGACTTCAGGCATTTTGGCATTTCCCTCTCCCCAGTCTTCCTCCAGACTCTGGCACCTTGATTTCCGAATGACATGCAAAATTTGCTTTCATCCGAAAAAAGTACTTTGGACCACTGAGCAACAGTCCAGTGCTGCTTCTCTGTAGCCCAGGTCAGGCGCTTCTGCCGCTGTTTCTGGTTCAAAAGTGGCTTGACCTGGGGAATGCGGCACCTGTAGCCCATTTCCTGCACACGCCTGTTCACGGTGGCTCTGGATGTTTCTACTCCAGACTCAGTCCACTGCTTCCGCAGGTCCTCCAAGGTCTGGAATCGGTCCTTCTCCACAATCTTCTTCAGGGTCCGGTCACCTCTTCTCGTTGCGCAGCGTTTTCTGCCACACTTTTTCCTTCCCACAGACTTCCCACTGAGGTGCCTTGATACAGCACTCTGGGAACAGCCTATTCGTTCAGAAATTTCTTTCTATGTCTTACCCTCTTGCTTGAGGGTGTCAATGATGGCCTTCTGGACAGCAGTCAGGTCGGCAGTCTTACCCATGATTGCGGTTTTGAGTAATGAACCAGGCTGGGAGTTTTTAAAAGCCTCAGGAATCTTTTGCAGGTGTTTAGAGTTAATTAGTTGATTCAGATGATTAGGTTAATAGCTCGTTTAGAGAACCTTTTCATGATATGCTAATTTTTTGAGATAGGAATTTTGGGTTGTCATGAGCTGTATGCCAAAATCATCAATATTAAAACAAGAAAAGGCTTGAACTACTTCAGTTGTGTGTAATGAATCTAAAATATATGAAAGTCTAATGTTTATCAGTACATTACAGAAAATAATGAACTTTATCACAATATGCTAATTTTTTGAGAAGGACCTGTACTCTAACAGGGTAATCAATAAAAAATATGCGGGATTGGGATAAGGCTAGTTTCTTCAGGAATGTGAAATTTTCTTACTGCACAAAGCATCTCTGGAAAGAGAGTCTATCCACTAATGCCCTGTACACACGATCAGAATTTCCGATGAAAAAAGTCTGATGGACTTGTTTCATCGGAAATTCCGATCGTGTGTGGGCCCCATCGGACTTTTTTCCATTGGTGTAAAAAAATAGAACATGTTTTAAATTTTTCCGATAGAAAAAAAAACTATAGGAAATTCCGATCGTCTGTGTGGAACTTCACCGGAGAAAAATCCACGCATGCTCAGACTAAATTAGGAGACGGGAGCGCTCGTTCTGGTAAAACTAGCGTTCGTAATGGAGATAGCACATTCGTCATGCTGCAAAGTAATGCATTGTTAAATGTAGCGCATTCTTTCTAATGCTAGAACAAATTTAATTTTTCGCTGTGGATATTCACACCGAGTTCTGACAAACGTATTTCTTTGTTTCTTGTGATCTCATGAATCTTCGTAATTTATTTTAAAGCCAGGTCTCCAAAATATCTTAATACTTATTTTAAGCGCGAATCGGCTAACACCAAACTTTTACTAACACGCAGTAACACAAAATCAGCAAAAGCATCCCAAATGGTGGCGCCGTTGGATTTTAACTTCCCCTTTATAGTGACGTCATACGTGTTGTAAGTCACCGCGTTTTGGACGGTCGGTATTTGGTCTGATGGTGTGTATGCAAGACAGCTTTGAACGGAATTCCAACAAAAAATTCCATCGGATTTTAGCCCATCGGAATTCCGATCGTGTGTACAGGAGTAATTTAAAAGAGAACCAAAATCAACAGAAGCCCCCTTGAGAACTTTCAGAAATATGGATACACACCCAACAATTCAAGCTTTTCTCAGTAGTGTAAGTACATCAAAGTATCATTGTTTAATGGAGCTTGAGCAACAGCTGGAAACAGAAGTAAGGTAATAAGGACATCAACTCTTCACCTGACCCAAGGATCACTGTGATAGAGCCAAATGGAACAAAAGCAGCCAGTGGAGTTCCACCCAAAAGTGGAACTTCTGCTTTAAGGCCTCCTCCCAGACTCCTGCTTTTGGGGAGGAGGGGGGGAGCGGGTACTCGATTTTGACAGGTACCCGTTGCCACTTCTGTTCTGGTCGCCGAAGGCAATCGAAAGCGGAATTTCTCCTTCCTCCTCCATCTGGAAGGCTTCAGATCACAGAGTACAGAGCCGCTCACGCATGCATGGTGGGCACCTAGCTGTGAGCTGTCAAAAGTATTGGAAAGTATTCATACCCCTTGACATTTTCCACATTTTGTCATGTAACAACCAAAAAACGTAAATTTATTTTATTGGGATTGTATGTGATAGACCAACACAAAGTGGCACATAATTGTAAAGTGATAAATGGTTTTCAACATTTTTTACAAATATCTAAAAAGTGTGGCATGCATTTGTACTTTGTAGAACCACCTTTCACTGCAATTACATCTGCAAGTCTTTTTAGGTATGTCTCTACCAGCTTTGCACATATAGAGAGTGATATGTTTGCCCATTTTTCTTTGCAAAATAGTTTGAGCTCTGTCAGATTGGATGGAGAGTGTCTGTAAACAGCAATTTTCAAGTCTTGCCAGTGGCGGCTGGTGCTCAAAATTTTTTGGGGGGCGCAAACAAACTGAAAAATACTGAAAAAAAAACATCAAATGCAGCCACTGTGCCCATCAATTGCAGGCACTGTGCCCATCAAACTCAGCCACTGTGCCCATCAAATGCTGTCACTGTGCCATCAAATGCTGCCACTGTGCCCATCATATGCTGCCACTGTGCCATCAAATGCAGCCACTATGCCCATAAAATACTGCCACTGTGCCATCAAATGCAGCCAATGTGCCCATCAAATGCTGGCACTGTGCCCATCAAATACTGTCACTGTGCCATCAAACACAGCCACTGTGCCCATCAAATGCTGCCACTGTGCCATCAAATGCTGCCACTGTGCCCATCAAATGCTGCCACTGTGCCATCAAATGCTGCCACTGTTCCCATCAAATACTGTCACTGTGCCATCAAACACAGCCACTATGCCCATCAAATGCTGCCACCATGCCCATCAAATGCTGCACCTGTGCCTATCAAACACAGCCACTGTGCCATCAAATGCTGCCACCGTGCCCATCAAATGCTGCTACTGTGCCATTGAATGCTGCCACTGTGCCCATCAAATGCTGCCACTGTGCCCATCAAATGATGCCACGGTGCCATCGAATGCTGCCACTGTGCCCATAAAATGCTGCCACTGTGCCATTGCATGCTGCCACTGTGCCCATCAAATTCTGCCACAGTGCCCATCGAATGCTGCCACTGTGACCCCCCCACCCGCTTGCCATCTGCCCGGCACTTACCCTGTCTCGTAGGGCAGTGGTCTCCTCCATGCGTCTCTTCCTGTCCTCTTCTCCTGTCCTCTCCTCCCGCCAGACGCCCAATCACAGCATCTGTCTTTTCAGCCAATCAGGTGACGGGTAACAGACCCGACACCTGATTGGCGGAGAGGCGGTTCAGTGTTAGTAAAGAGAATATTCATTCACTTTTATAAACACCTGGGTGAACTGCGAGCGCCAAGCATGCTCGTAGGTCACCTGTTTTACGCCTATTAGAGCCTATGACTCTAATCAGGTGCTTCAAACCCCCCCCTGCTGCTGTAATTCTGGCGCCCGGCGCCCAAAAAGTGGCTGGGCACCTGAATAGGAGGTGGCAGCAGCAGCCATGGATAGATTCATGCTATGCATGAATCTATCCATTGGTCATAGTGGGGGTGGCTGGAGAGAGCTGGCGACCATTCCATTGTAGCTCTGGCTCTATGTTTAGGGTTGTTGTCCTGATGGAAGGTGAACCTCCACCCCAGTCGCAAGTCTTTTGCAGACTCTAACAGGTTTTCTTCTAATATTGCCCTGTATTTGGCTCCATCCATCTTCCCATCAACTCTGACCAGCTTCCCTGTCCCTGCTGAAGTAAAGCATCCCCACAACATGATGCTGTCACCAACATGTTTCACGGTGGGGATGGTGTGTTTAGGGTGATGTACAGTGTTAGTTTTCCGCCACACATAGCGTTTAAAAGCTCAATTTTGGTCTCATGTGACCAGAGCATCTACTTCCACATGTTTGCTGTGTCCCTCACATGGCTTCTCGCAAACTGCAAATGGGACTTCTTGTGGTTTTCTTTCAACAATAGCTTTCTTCTTGCCACTCTTCCATAAAGGCCAGATTTGTGAAGTGCACGACTAATAGTTGTCCTGTGGACAGATTCTCCTACTTGAGCCGTGGATCTCTGCAGCTCCTCCAGAGTTACCATGGACCTCTTGGCTGCTTCTCTGATTAATGCTCTCCTTGCACAGCATGTCAGTTTAGGTGAACAGTCATGTCTTGGTAGGCTTGCAGTTGTGCCATACGCTTTCCATTTTCGGATGATGGAATGAACAGTGCTCCGTGAGATGCTCAAAGCTTGAAATATTTTTGTATAACCTAACCCTGCTTTAAACTTCTCCACAACTTTATCCCTGACCTGTCTGGTGTGTTCCTTGGCCTTCATGATGCTGTTTGTCCACTAAGGTTTTCTAACAAACCTTTGAGGGCTTCCCAGAACAGCTGTATTTATACTGAGATTAAGTTACACACAGGTAAACTATATTTACTAATTAGGTGACTTCTGAAGGCAATTGGTTCCACTAGATTTTAGTTAGGGGTATCAGAGTAAAGGGGGCTGAATACAAATGCACGCCACACTTTTCAGATATTTATTTGTAAAGAATTTGTAAAAAATATTTATAATTTTCCTTCCACTTCACAATTATGTGCCATTTTGTGTTGGTCTATCACATAAAATCTCACTAAAATACATGGAGGCCCAGTTCACACTGGTGCGACACGACAGATGTCCTACTTTGGATCCGACTTTGCCCTGCAACTTGAACCCGACATACATCTGACTTTCAATGAACGGGGATCCGACTTGGATCCCCGCCAATACCAGGCACTGTGTTTGGTATGAATCTTGAGGGGGAACTCCACGCCAAATTTTAAATAAAAAACGCCATGTGTTCCCCCTCCAGGAGCATACCAGGCCCTTAGGTCTGGTATGGATTTTAAGGGGAACCCCCTACGCCAAAAAAACGGCATGGGGTCCCCCCAAAATCCATACCAGACCCTTATCCGAGCATGCAGCCCAGCCAGTCAGGAAAGGGGGTGGGGATGAGCGAGCGCCCCCCTCCTGAACCGTACCAAGCCGCATGCCCTTAACACCCCAAAGCACCTTGTCCCCATGTTGATGAGGACAAGGGCCTCTTCCCGACAACCCTGGCCATTGGTTGTTGGGGTCTGCAGGCGGGGGGCTTATCGGAATCCGGGAGCCCCCTTTAATAAGAGGGACCCCATATCCTTGCCCCCCAGTCTATGTGAATGAGTATGGGGTACATTGTACCCCTACCCATTCACCTGGGGGAAAAAAGTTGTCAATAAAAAAACACACTAGACAGTTTTTTAAAGTAATTTATTAGGCAGCTCCGGGGGTCTTCTTCCGACTTCGGGGGTCTTCTTCCGGGTTTGAGGGTTTCTTCTGACTTCGGGGGTTTCTTCTGACTTCGGGGGTTTCTTCCGACTCTTCGGCCTCTTCTCCCGCTCTCCGGTGCCTTCTCTGCGCTCTCCGGTTCTCCTCCCACTCTCCGGTGCTTTCTGCCTTCTGCCGGGCTCCTCCACTATCTTCTGCCAGCTCTTTTGCTAGCGGTGGCCCGGTCTTCTTCGACGTCTTCTTCCCTCTTCTCTTCTTGAGATGTTGACACAACGATCTCTCCCGCTGTAATGCCATGTGTGCGTTGCCCAATGATTTATATAGGCATGGGGTGTGGTCACCGGTTTTTTTCACAATTGACTGGTGACAGTATGTAATATATATATATATGTGTATATATATATATATATATATACACACATACATATATTTTTAATTTTTTTTTGCATTTTTTCTTTTTTTTACAATTTTTTCTTTTACATACTGTGATCAGAGCAGTACAGTGTCATTGGATTTCTTCTCAAGAGGTGATCAGGATTTTTCTTTTTCACTATGAGGAAGAAAGCAGAGAGGGAAGGAAGTGCCAGTATCCCAGTTAAACGTTTTTAATGGTTTCTTTCCTCTTTGCTTTCTTCCTCTTGGTCTACACAGAGCCGGTCACAACTCTGAGGACAGGAGCCACAGGTGGTCCCGTGTATTCCCTTAGTGTACCCCTAACTACCTTGGACCAGTGGCGTGCAATGGATTACCATTTGTTACCCTGATCATTGGTACTTTTCATATATACATTGCTGGCTGGACTATATACCAAAACTCTCTGTGCCAGTACCCTCTTTATTCTTTTTCACTATGACTGCTTGTTATACATTGCAATGGCATTCATGAATAAGCCATAGTGCACTATGTGATAGAGTATGTGTAGTGTACTACTGTGATTGGCTACAGCTATCACATGGTACAGGTCCTCTGTGATTGGCCCCTATATCATGTGATCACTGTGACCAATTACAGAGGTCACAATAATACACAATGAATGGCTATGAATGAAAGCCATTGTGTACTTTTGACATGTGATTGCTGTGACCGGTCACAGCGATCACATGATACTGTGACTGGCCTGGTACAATGATCTGTCTTCCTCTGCGTCTGTGTCTGGACGACACAGCGGGTGACATATTGTGCCACTGCATGCCCCCCAAGGGCATGCATGAGGCACGCTCCTGGAGGACATCATATGACATCCACCCAAGATTAGAAAGCTCCAATCTGGCCATCATTTTACAATAGATTAGGCAGGAAGTGGTAAATAATTATTTATGTATTATGCTTACAGATCTCATTACCAGTTGTAAACTAGATTTGAACACTGCCTGCCCAAACAAGGGGTTAAAATGTTGCATTATATAATATCGAGAGGAGACTCAGCATGCCCTAAGCCTTTCTATTGGGACAGACTGACTCTGGAATTGTTCAAAAATGTTTGCAGTCAGCCATGAGGCCTTCTCCTGAGAAGCATATTAAAGAAATATACATATATATTTTAATTTTTCATGTATGCTGTTTGAATGGGAACACCTATCAAACAAATAATGGGGTTTCCTCAAATTTGATTGCAGAAGGGAAAATACACTCTAATGCCCTGTACACACGATCGGATTTCCGATGGAATTTTCCGTCGAAAATCCGATGAAGCTGACTTTTGTCAGTCTTGCCTACACACTATCAGACAAAATTCCGACCGTCCAAAATGCTGTGACGTAGAACACTTTGACGAGCCGAGAAAAATGAAGTTCAATGCTTCTAAGCATGCGTCGACTTGATTCTGAGCATGCATGGGGTTTTTCACACAGATGATCAGAATCTCCTACCGTTTTTTTTCCATCGAAAAATTTAAAACATGTTGTATTTTTTAACACCGATGGAAAAAGGATCAGTTTTTCCGATGAAAAAAGTCCATCTGATTTTTTTCATCATAGAAACCGACCGTGTGTACAGGGCATAAGATTTACAGAATTATACCCTGCAATCCATTTCTAGGGCAGGATATTTTATGATCTTATGGCTAAACAGACAAGCCCATTATTAGTAAAGTTTATTTTCCTTCTTCAAAAGTCAGCCAATTAGCACTGTAGTTGTAATGAAAGACAAGGTGTATGCCATTATACATAGGTATGTAATGTTAGCCTTACATCAGCCCCGGACCATTTGGCTGGCCAAAGACCAGAGCACTTTTTGCGATTTTGGCACTGCGTCGCTTTAACTGACAATTGCATGGTCGGGCGATGTGGCTCCCAAACAAAATTGACGTCCTTTTTTTCCCACAAATAGAGCTTTCTTTTGGTGGTATTTGATCACCTCTGCGGTTTTAATTTTTTGTGCTACAGACAAAAATAGAGCATCAATTTTGAAAAAAAAGCAATATTTTTTACTTTTTGCTATAATAAATATCCCCAAAATATATATATATAAAAAAAAAAAATCCTCAGTTTAGGCCGATACGTATTCTTCTACATATTTTTTGGTAAAAAAAATCGCAATAAGCATTTATTGATTGGTTTGCGCAAAAGTTATAGAGCAGCCCACGACTTTGTTTTTTTTTGTTTTATTGACGGATACAACTTGGATAGGGATGGGAGAATATGGGATGCTAACTTGATTTCAAACAAACTTCAGGGACAACTCCTCCTATATCATGAGTTAAGCCCTGTACACACGATCGGATTTCCTATGGATTCTAGTCCAATGGATTTGTCCATCGGATATCCGATGAAACTGTTTTCCATCAGTCTTGCCCACACACCATCAGTCAAAAAACCAACCGTTCCAAACGCGGTGACATAAAACACTCAGATGAGCCGAGAAAAATTAAGTTTAATGCTTCTGAGCATGCGTCGACTTGATTCTGAGCATGCGTGGGTTTTTTATCCGATGGACTTGCCCATAGACGATCGGAATTTGCTATCGGTTTTGGATCCATCGGAAAAATTTAAAACATGTTCTATTTTTTAAAACCGATGGAAAAAAGACTGATGGGTCCCATACATGATCGGTTTGTCCGATGAAAAAAATCCATCGGACGGTTTTCATCGGTAAAACCGATCGTGTGTACAGGGCTTTAGACTGCTGACTAGATAACAAAAATAGCTGATGACTTGCTGACACAATACAATTTCTTTTTACTAGTAATGGTGGCGATCAGCGATTTTTATTGTGACTGCGACATTATGGCGGACACATCGGACACTTTTGACGCCATTTTGGGACCATTGTCATTGATACAGCGATCAGTGCTATAAAAATGCACTGATTACTGTAAAAATGACACTGGCAGTGAAAGGGTTAACCACTAGCAGGCTAGGAAGGGGTTAAGTGTGTCCTAGGGAGTGATTCTAACTGTTAGGGTGCGTGGCTATGAGTGACACATCACTGATCGCTGCTCCCAATGAGAGGGAACAGACGATCAGTGACATGTCACTAGGAAGAACAGGGAGATGTTGTGTTTACACTGACATCTCCCCGTTCTTCAGCTCCGTGACACGATCGCGGGACACCGGCAGACATCGAGTCCACGGGTCCCGCGGGCACGGTCACAGAGCTCACGCCAGTTCGTGCACGACCACACGGCGGCAATTGTAAAGGGACGTACCTGTACGCCCATTTGCCTGTCCATGCCATTCTGTCTACCTATATGTGTGTGTGCTGGTCCTTAATGGTCCTTAATGGTTTATTTGCCCTTAGTTAATTAATAGAATATCCAAAGGAAAATCAGCTTGCTGCAAATAGACCCATTCTATATCCCAATGCAGGCGAAACAATCATTTCATTACCAATCACTAGATAACAAAATATTGTTGACTAAACTTGGGATTCATTGCACCTGACAGATTTTTCACTGATGGGGACACTCATTGAAAAATCAGAGTGTCCCCATCAGTGAAAAATCAGAGTGTCCCCATCAGTGAAAAATCAGAGTGTCCCCATCAGTGAAAAATCAGCGTGTCCCCATCAGTGAAAAATCAGCTGATGGGGACACTCTGATAAAACACTGATGGGGACACTCTGATAAAACACTGATGGGGACACTCTGATAAAACACTGATTAGAAATGGATCCCAATGCCGGTACTTCTAGTCCTGGACCAAAACAAAAACGGAGGTCATATGAAGCTGGTTTCAAACTTTAGGTTGTGTCCAGAGCAGAAGAAAGCAATAACAGTATTGCAAGTAGGGAATTTTGTGTTGACGAAAAACAAGGGAGTGGCGGAAAATGAAAGCTGACTTGGAAAAGATTCCAAAGGCAAAAAAAGCTTGACGTGGTTTGACGACTTCATATGAAGCCCTAGAGACTAAATTGCATGAATGGGTTATGGAGTGTCGTCAAAATGGTTACTGCGTAACACGCATGGGTATTCGCTTACGTGCCCTTCAAATGGCTAAAGATGACAAATTCAAAGCACCAGGCATTGAAAATTATGTTGCGTCAGCAGGATGGTGTACCCGCTTTATGAATAGGTTTGCCTTTTGTTTGCGGCAAAGAACAAAGATTTCGCAGAAGTTGCCAAAACACCTTGATGAAAAAGTGATGTCGTTCCATTCATTCATCATAAAACAAAGAAGGATCCATAACTATGACCTGGGAGATATTGGGAATATGGATGAAACCACTATGACCTTTGATCTTCCAAGCAACAGAACCGTGGCAAGTTTGGGAGAAAAAAACTATTTTTCTCAGAACCACAGGAAATGAAAAAAAAACATTTCACAGTCGTTCTGTCATGTTTGGCTAAGGGAACTAAGCTGCGGCCTGTCATTATTTTTAAAAGAAAGACCTTGCCTAAAAAGGTCAAATTCCCACCACGAATTACAGTGCGCGCACACATTAAAGGCTGGATGGATGAAGACGGAACAAAAAAATGGCTGGAAGAAATTTGGAACGGACGACCAGGAACAGCCTTAAAGAAAAAAACATCATTGCTAGTTTGGGATATGTTCAGAGCCCACACATCTGATGCCATAAAAAATTGGCAAAGTCTTCTCAAGTTACTTTGGCTGTTATTCCAGGTGGGCTTACATCTGTATTGCAGCCCCTAGATGAAGAACATGTGCGAAAGATGTGGCATGAATGGATGTCATCTGGTCAAGCCAGACTGACAAAAGTTGGAAATCTGGTGAAGCCTGACATAGAATTGATAGCGAAGTGAGTTTGTGATGCATGGGAAGAGATTCCAGAGGACATGGTGCAACGCGCCTTCAAGAAATGTGGCATTAGTAATGCTATGGATGGCAGTGAAGACAGCGTTTTGTATGAGAACGACAGCAGTGATGGTGATGACTGTGAACTCAGTGATGATGACAATGTCTATGCTGATAAACTCACAGCAGCTAACGCTGAAGCTCTCTTTGGACATACAGATGATGAGGAGGAATCCAGTTTTGAAGGATCTTAACTTGTGTTTTAGCTTTTAGCTTGGTTGCTGATTGAGCTACCATATTGTTTTTTGTTGACCCTCTTTTGCACTTACAGAGCTAGTTTACTGTTTGTCTTTGAAATAAATATTTTAATAACATTTAATCTACTGATGCCTCAATTAATGTAATTTTATTGGTAACTATTTTTAGTTTTGAAATTTACCGTACCAGTAGCTGCTGCATTTCCCACCCTAGGCTTATACTCGAGTCAATAGGTTTTCCCAGTTTTTTGTGGTAAAATTAGGTGCCTCGGCTTATACTCGAGTATATACGGTATCTTTCCTGTCACATCATCCTCTATGAGCGAAAGAGGCCGCTCTAAACAGTCTCAGTTGCTGGCTGGAATAGATGCTGTTACTAGGCCAGAGGTCTGCAGTACCTCTCCCTAGAGGCCTAGTAATTTAGTAGCACATGTAGATTGGTGGACTACTGCTCCCAGCTAGTCCGCTTTGCAAATCCTGCACCCGCATTGATTTGACACTTTCCCCACAGTCTCTCCTCTGGCCTTGCACCCAGCTCCTCTGGTATGCCTCATCCAGTAATCCACTGTGGTCCACTCATCGACCTTCTCCTGCCCCGTGTCCATGATGGAGAACTAACTTCTCCAGCCCCTCTGTTCCAGGACACTTCATCCATGACCGTGTAAAGATGAAGCTCCCTCCCAGCTCTCCCGGGCTCCTCCACTAGGCCTCGCACCCCCCAGATGGGAATGGGGCCCCTGCTACTGCCTAGTACTCCATTCTCCACATCTCCTGCCCGACAACAACCCCCCCAGTGGGCTGGACCTGAGCTTATATGGGAGGTCTGTCCCCTGCCAATTCCAATTGGGGATTGGTCAGGGCTCCTCACATGAGCTCCCTGCCACTCCAGTCCTGTGCCATGCCCCTCTTCCAGATCATTCTCCCTGGAAGCAGGGGAGGCACCCCAGAACTAGAGCACAGGTGATTACACCCACTGCTACACTAACCATTCCCTGCCCACAGATCAAAACAAGCAGGCCCAGTCTGAAGCATAGGCCTACCTAAATTTACCTGCACTAACAGTTCTACCTCACAAAAAATCCTACCTAGCACCTACCTATGGTAGAGGGTGCTACATATGTAATAAGGTAAACAACCTTTTGTGTGCAGCCCCCCTTATCCTTACCTGAGCCTAATCTCGATTCAGTGCTGTGCTCTGTGTCCTCACAGGCTGGACTGATAACAGTGGGAGTCATTGGCTTTTTCTGCTGTCAATCAAATTTTGTGACCTTGCAGCAGGGCTGAGCCACACTATCTGTGTCAATAGAAACAGGCAACTCAGCTCAGGATCAAGCCCATAGGTGTGCTACAATACAAAAATGCTTCCTATGGTGGCAAACAAAGAAGAGGGTTTGAGCAAGGCGTTCTAGTGGAGGACCCAACAAAAAGAGCATCGGAGCTGCTTTATGCAATGGTTTTGCACAGAGCAGCTCCGATCCTCCTCTTCTCAGGCCCCCCACCAAAACTCCAGGTAAGTAAAACATGTTTGTTATTAAAAAAAAAAAGTTAGCTTTACAATCACTTCAAGCAATGCTCAAATCAGTGGCAAAAATCAGGGGTTTTGCATAACGTCCGACCAGTCAAAAAAGTCCATAGCCATGGCATGTTTTTGCTGACAATGCAATATGAGCATTGCTAATGATAATTAGATAACAAGAGATTTGATAATAAGTGGAGGCTGTGGGGGAATATTTTGGTGTTTTCCTTAGAAGCATACAAAGCAATTGGTGATCCAGTATACTATAATCTATCATAAGTGAAATAACTGTTTTATGTACAGTAAACTTAAAATGAATTTTATTACATGTCAAATCCATATCTGTTATTATTAAATAAATTTGGAATTGCTGCAAGGCTTTAAACCCTGGTGCCATTCTCTATTATGGATTTCTCCTGAATTATTGAAAACAGGAATTTTATAGTATTCTCCTTTTTACAACTTTTTATTTCTTCCCCCCAAGCTGTAAATTGCAATGGTAGAGTAAGCTTCATTGTGTAACAAATGACTTACGTTTTACTAAGTAGTAATGCACCATTAAATATTTAGGTAATTTTATTTTCAAATCCCAAATGCCCTGCAGGAGTGCAGGGAAAAATTGCAAACATTGAATTATTTTCTGTTTTGTTTCAAGGAAGAAATTTTCTTTTAGGCTCTGCTAAGGTATTGATGCTGCTTTTCCATCAATACAATAGGGTTTATTTACTAAAGCCAAATTGGCGGTCTTCCTTTACAGCAAAGTGCAAGGGAAATTTCCCCAGAGCTAATGCCGCATACACACGGTCGGAATTTCCGACAACAAATGTTCGATGTGAGCTTGTTGTCAGAAAATCCGACCGTGTGTATGCTCCATCGGACATTTGCTGTATGAATTTCCGACAACAAAAATAATCGTCTATGGAATTTGGGTGGAAAGGACTTTAAACAATTTACCTTGCATTTCAACTAGGAATCATATGGTGACATTATCAGATGGGAGGAAAGTTTATATAATTCTTCTTTCTTTTGACATCTGAAAGAGACTTTGGAATATAAGTACTTATTAGGTCACCTCATTGTTTCCTTGAGTTGGAATTTCCAAGTTTTTTACTTTTCACATTGCTTCTATACGTATCACTTCACAGAGAGAGGTCACAGCCTCTTTGCATGTATATACATTATAGAGTTATTAATTTTGTTATTCGCGCAGCTTATTGTTTCTGAATTTTATTATATCGTGTGTGTCTCACATATTAAGTTGCAGCAATATATTTCACATTACAAGGACTAGCGCAGTAATTCACCATTTAATCATATAGATCTGTCTCATTGCCCCTAAATTGTATCAACTGACATGAAATGGCAGTTTCATGTCAATAGATATGGAGTACATGGGTATCATTGTTGATCAGATACAGCCATCGATCTCTTGCTGTGAAGGTTTATTTTTCTTTTTTAAACAAGTCATTATGCCATGCTGAGAAAGACTTGGAATAATTATAGGAAAAGTGAATGCATTTAAACTGTTAATTTAGAATATAGTTACATTAAAGCAAATCTCACTATAAACATTAAACAGCACACACCTTCAGGGTCCTGTAAGTATCTTAGTTTTGTTTAGAACTCCCTGGATACAATACGCCCCTGGCACTCTGTTATATGAATCTTGATTATCTACTTGTAGATTAAATCAATAGTTAGCCTCATCCCTTCTAACCTCCTATACTTGACTATTGGTTAGTGAATTGACCTGTTATAGTAATTGGTCAATAGAAAGGCTTAGAAGGCATATTAGCTTGTGTCATCTTTAGGGTCTTATGAGAAGCACTAGAAAAGAAGTTCCAGGTAGAGAAAGGGTGGAAGTAGTAAGGTAGTAGGGAATATAGTAATTACTACTTGTAGTAGTAGTAGGTTTGAGCAGAATGGCTATGTTTTTATACATAGTAGAATGCATATAAAATATATCATAATCTACAGAATATAATACTACTAATATTTATTAATTGTGTTTGGGTGTAAGATATTTGAACAACCCCTAAAGATCAGAACAAACTGACTTCAACATTAAATGTGGGTTAAATGTGTGTAGCACACGCCCGCGAGAGCTGCTGGTTTTATTTTGGGCCTTACACGTTACCTCAGTATCTGTTGTCTAGGGGAAGAAAAGTCTGTAGAAACTCCAATGTCCACACAAGCTGTAAAACCTTAAGCAGTTAGGTTTTATTTTCCTTCTGCATAAACAGATGAACAATGGTAGAAGGGTGAAGGGAAGGGGTAGGTTCAGGCACAGTACAGATCACTGGGGAAAACTCCTCAACTATTCAGTCATTCACCACTCTTCCTGGAGTGGGTATTGCTCACCCGGATAGGCCCCTCACCTGGCCTAGCAGCTGGAATGATGCACGAACTATAATCAGGACCAGTTTCTGCCACAGACCGGTTGTGGGCAAATTGGATACTCCAGCATCCTCTGCCACAGGATTTAACGCCCGGACTTCCAGCCGAACAGTCCAGAGCCTTTAAGCCAACCCGGCAGACTGTAAGGTGAACTTTAACTGCGGTGTATCCTCCAATAGAATCACCAGGCCCTCCTCAAGACACCAGCCTTCCTCTTGGTCTTTTCCAGAATAGGTCCTCCCCTGGTTTCCTCCATTGAGTGGCTTCCTCCCTCAGGACGGACAGCACAGGATCACCGTCAAGGTGTAGACCCAGTCAGCATAACTGGGCCCAATTGTCTGAGTTGCGGCCTCGGACCAGCATGGCTCAGAGGCCAAAAATCACACAATACACCCCTCGCGCCAGGAGGGCCGTGAGGGGATGAAGGACGGACCCCACAACATGGCGTCTACCCCTTAAGTACCCTTCCCCAGCATGCTCAGCGGGCAGACCACACCCACTGAACTGTTCCCGGAGGAAGGTGCCCAATACACTCTGGCTTGTCAGTCTTCCACATTGGCTCGAGGTGGGAACACCATCTACAGGCGAACAGTGGGAAGTCTGCCCAACACAGCCACAGCCGGACAGAGGCTAATTTAGCATCAATTATTTACATCTGAGCCTAACTATGGGCTCAGATACCCTCTAAATTGAAACATAGTGCCCAGTCATTGGGAGCAGGGCGCTACATGTGGAATGGGATATAAATAACTTTTATCAATAATAGTTGAACTGCTATTTCTATTTTATTTAATTTTATTTTAATTTATTTTATCTCATTTTGGAGTATAAAGGGAACTACCGTAAGTTCATTAATTGCTATTATATTTTAATATGTATATTTTTTAATCTATGGAGTATATTTTAGTTTTTGTATTCATATGTATTCATATTAACGATAAATGCTACTTGGTTAATATGTAGATTTTGAATAATTAACGTTTTAATATCATTGTGCATATGTTGAGGTAATTTTTTTCTGACCTTTAGGGGTTGTTCAAATATGTTACACCCAAACACAATTAATAAATATTAGTAGTATTTTATATCTACTATATATATATTTTGGTTTAAAAACCTAAATAGGTTAAAGACAGGAGACAATGTCGTTATTGTTAATCCTAAATACTGGAGAATAGCAAGACTTCAGTAAAATGGCCGCTGCTTTTAGAGACAATAGACCAAGGTAACATGGCCATGCGGTGCAAGGTGGTTTATATGCCAATTAGTGGAGCATTGCTGCCCCCCCAGTGGTTGTTATATTTAATCCTATATAAAGATAGATTGTGCACACCTCTATCCCTTAATGCCTCACATAAGATATCTATTCAGACGAAACATACATCAGGCAGGGCAGGACATAGCGGTGACGTCGGGGTGCTCGTGAGGGTACAGGACGAATGTTATATTTCCAATGCCTGTTTTCCACTGATCTGTTGTAAATAGACTTTTAATAAATTCCTTGCTTTTAATTTGGATGCTGCACAATGAGTTTTCCTTTTCTCATTTGAACATTGGTCTGACTGTCACTCTGAGAGTACTATCTTTGGCTTGTTTGTAACAACGGTTTCCATGAGAAGGTTGAAAAAGCCGAGATGAATCGTACCTAATGTGAGGGGTTATAAAACTCACAGATGCAAGTATAGACCGTGAAAGGTCTGTGGATCTGGTAAGAAGACAATTTTACCTTACAAGTTTGAGCATTGGGTGTTGCACTGAATTGAAGGACTTTGCACATTTCATCACTAAATGGACTTTGGTGTTTCATTTATATACCGTATTTATCGGCGTATAACACGCACCGGCGTATAACACGCACCCCAAGTTTAGGAGGGAATTTTAAGGAAAAAAACTTTTAGGAGGGAAATTCAAGGAAAAAAAACTTACATTTAAATGCAGCATGCAGCCTTGCCCAGTGTCCATCTGCAGCCTTGCCCAGTGTCCATCTGTCCATCTGCAGCCGTGCCCAGTGTCCATCTGTCCATCTGCAGCCTTGCCCAGTGTCCATCTGTCCATCTGCAGCCGTGCCCAGTGTCCATCTGTCCATCTGCAGCCTTGCCCAGTGTCCATCTGTCCATCTGCAGCCGTGCCCAGTGTCCATCTGTCCATCTGCAGCCGTGCCCAGTGTCCATCTGTCCATCTGCAGCCTTGCCCAGTGCCTTTGCGATCGTGTCAGTCCCGGCGGTTTTTAAAATTTGGCGCCGATTTCTGTGGAGAGGAGCGAGCGGGGCCGAGTGTACTTCGGCTAGACTCGGCTCCTCTCGCAGTTCCGCCCATCTCCACTGACTGCGCCGCTGACGGAGAAAGCCGAGTGTACTTCGGCTAGACTCGGCTCTGCTCACAGTCACAGGCAGGACTGCGAGAGGAGCCGAGACTAGCCGAAGTACACTCGGCTTTCTCTATGTCAGCGGCACAGTCAGAGATGGGCGGGACTGTGAGAGGAGCCGAGTAAAGCCGATTGTACTTCGGCTTCGGCTCCGCTCGCTCCTCTCGCTCGTTTTCAGCAGGGGAATTCGACGGAGTATCGGCGTATAACACGCACCCACGATTTTCCCCTGATTTTAAGGGGAAAAAAGTGCGTGTTATACGCCGATAAATACGGTACATTTCAATAATTTATATGATAGCGCAACACTGTTTTATATTTACTATCTTTTTAATATCTCATAATATCTGAATCAGTGTAGCTCTTACAAAGGTTCACTGTAAAATATTTTACTGCTTGTTAGGTATAAAGTTTTTTTTTTTTGTATTTCTGGTTTAAAGCGAAACTCCAGCAATGAAAATGTTTTTTATTTTGGATAGAGTTTACAAAGGTTGGGACTTCTGACAGCATTTTATTGATGGGTTTGCCCACTCCCTGTCCCAATAACTGCACAGAAATCTCTCTAACAGCCACAGTCGGCAATACAAACTCGACAGACATTCTCACCTACTATCAATCGGCTTTGTTTATTGTCTGAGGAAAATTCTCCCCAGTGGCATACTGAAAGCAAAAGAATCTGAGCCAGGTCCTAACCCTCCGTTTACAGTACAAAAATACATTTGGCTGGAGTACCACTTAAAATATGAGCATTGCAATGTCGACCTGATGTAAAAATTAAAAAAAACATATTGACCAATTAAATTACATTTTTCAATTTCCTGGTGCAGGAAAGTGTAAATACATACAGTATGACTGCCTGCTAAATAAACCCATGTACCCCCCATTCTTTGCATCCAAAGCTTATTTTTGTTTGTTCTTTTACAGAAAATAAAATCAATTGGTAAAATTCTAGCTCTGACTTTGGTTTCAGTATTTATTAATGAAGTCAGAGTTAGATATGGGTTCTGGCTTTTTTAGTAAGACCTGTGGAATCTTAATGCCCTACATCTTGATAAGACCCCATTGCTGCAGAGAAAAGCTTGCGTCCCCATTTGTGGTAAAAACTATTTGGAGAGGTGACGAGTACAAAAAGCTGCCTGCACTGTGCAGTTAGATAATATGGCATGAGTCAGCTAAGGTAGAACATATTATAATAATAATTATAATACTCTGGCTTGATAAAATACATTGAATACAGCTTAAAAGTATTCACATCAGATGCACAATTTATTTTCGAGCTGAACAGATTTAAACCTTCAGTTATGAAGTACAGACAATCATGGGTATTATTCAAGCTAAAGAACAATGTGCAAAGTTTAGTAATCTACAGTAACCATACTAAACAATTAGCTTTTATCTCCAGTAAACTGAATTCTAATTATTTGTTTAGTTTACAGTACTTGTAAGTATACTTTAAAGCATTGCGTGGCCTATATCTTTTTAGGTAGCAAGGTATACCATTGTTATATGGAACATATTTCCTATGTTTTACACAGCTTTGTTTAAATAAATACAGATTTATTTGATTTCAGATAAAAATTTAACATCTGCCCTTGACCACATTCTACATGACTTCATTAGATTTATTGAATATCCTTGGCCTTTAAGAACCCTTTTTTTTATCAACGTACATATTGTTTAACATGGATCCTTTCTGGCCACAGAAGTCTTATATTAACATTGCATAACATCAATGAAAAATCATCTGTAAAAATATTCTAATAAATAATATTAAATAGTAAAAAAAATAAAAAATTAAAAAGCATGACTTAATGCCTAGCTTAAGGATGATGTTTGGGTTTGACGCTACTATAGGTTCAAGGCAAATTCTGAATGAAGTTGATATGTAATCTTGGTGAATTTATGTGCCGATTCCTCCAGGAGAATTTTTTAAACCATAACTAGGGCCTTTAAACTATGACCAGCAGACTGAGAAGGACCAATAAGGGGATTTTGGATGAACCAGTTCCCTTACTATAAAAAGGGGGGTGTACAAAGCAGTCATAATGTCTATGTGTTAGAAGCTGCTGTAGGGAAAGCATAATGAAAGTTCACAAACTGCATAGGAAAGTACTTTGATTCTGAATAAAGGCGCTGTGGGCAATCAAACCCCTTGATTGTTTTTTTCCCTTAATATTGAGGACTTTATTTGTCTTTGATTTTATTTTGTGATTTATTTGAGGTCAGCGCCTACCTTTAGCTGCTATTCCCTATCTGAAGAACATTTTTTCCTTGCTTTGGCAGTGTATTGTTTTTAATTTTATCTTGATAAGACCTTTATTTAAGTTTTCTTTCTTTTTTTCTTTTTTTTTTTTTTTGCTGCAAGGCTTCCTTTTAAAAGATAGCAGACCTTTCTTTCAGGGGTGATATTTTGGGCTTTCATTTCTTTTGTGGGTTTTTTATTTTTTATTTTATGATGATAGGGAAAGAGACTGAGGAGAAAGAGTGTGTCATGGATATGCAGTAATGTTTGTCTGTCAGCTTACCTTCCTCCCCATGTGTTCATCCTATAGGCCAGACTCTCTCTCACCTGGCTGCCTTTATAATCTCCTCCCAGCCTGACTCCACCCCAGGCCCTATCACAGAACACTATATTAACCTGTGCACTGCAAGCCTGCCTTGCTGATCAACGTGTTTGTTTAAGCATTGTGTGTTTGGGTTCCTGCTAGCCGTGTGCTACGTCTGTCTCTGTGTTTTGATATTGGCTTGTTCCCGACTATCCCTGTCTGCTTGTGACCTTGACCTTCGGCTTGTCCTTCAATTATCCTTGTCTGCTTGTTGCCCTGACCTTGGCTTTTCCCCTCACTATTCTTGTATCCTGTGCTGCTGCTTCCCCTCTATCCTCCTTACCCTACGGAGTGTGAGCTAGGGGACTCTAGTGGCCGCGACCTGGATCCAGCTGCAGCATAACATCCTCACCACTAGAGGCTCTGGTGAAAACCTGCAGGGTCTTAGACTCCGCACCCTGGGGAATCTTGGCTCTTGCTTCCTGTGGATCCCTGCTGTGCTCCACTGGTCCCGCTTTCCACAACCACCCAGTATCCCATCCGCAGCAGTCAGCCATAGGGTTCACTACCTTGTGGTGCACTCCTGACCCCCAACGGTGTGCATCTGTCATCTGGCCACAGGTGACCTGACATGACATGACCATGCCCTATCATCCACTCTGGCATTGGTAACTGGGGGGGAAATCTAAACACAACACACAGAAAGGAACAAAGCTTTCTTAGGAAAGGAGGGGATTGGTAGTGGATGACTTCAGGTAAGAGCAGGTATGCAGTCCATGCTCTTCCTCTCTCCCAGCAGTTGCACAAAATGGTGTAAAATACAGTGTATTATTTATCCATTTAGTTTTAATATATTTTTTTATTAAAGAAAGAGTACAAAAAATACAAATGAGATATAAACCAGAAGAAATGGTTACAATAGAATATACAAGGCTATGGTAAGTATGAGGGGCAACTGGTAATCAGAAGACAAAGTAATACGTGAACAAAGAGAAGCTATTACATGTCATGGCAGGAACTAATTCAGTAGTTCAGTAGTCCTAGGCCTTTCCTAAAATAAATAAGTAACACATCAGGCAGTATAAAAAGGGGAACAGAAGGAGGAAAAAAGTACAGAAAAGAAAAAGGAGAGATGAAACAGGGGGGGGGACTGCTCTCAGCCTAGTGGATAAACCATATCTAAACATTTATCAACCATCCAAATTATGGGGGCGTGGCCAGGCAGCGGATGTAGCCGGACGTGTTCTCAGTGAGCTCCGCCGAAAATCCGCCAAATCATCCTGTGGATCTAAATAATATTGTTCTAAAGCTGGTTCAGCGGTTATCGGAAGGGTCCCGGAACATAGCCATACCTTTACCTGCCGGTTCGTCCTGCGATGTCGACCACCAAGAAGCAGAACTCGTCCCGGTCGGCGGACCTCGTGGCACAACATGGCGCCCTGGATGCTCGTTCCGCCAGAGATTGACACAGGGAGGGAGCGGAGAAATTGTTCTCTATGCCGCTGTCCTCGGATCCCATAGCCTCCTCCAGCACACCTACTGATTCCCCCGGGGGAGGATCGGAGGCGGATGACACAGTTCCTCTGGACGATCCGGCTGGCGCGGCCTTTACATGGGACACAGTGAGTACTCCAGAGGGGGCCTCTGCTAGGCCACAAGGCCCCGATAGCCCCAGTAATAATGAGCCTACTCTGAGGGACATTTTCACAGTGGTGACAACTTGTAACCTCTCCATAGCTGCGCTCACCACTGAGATTAAGGGAGTCAAAGCAGAAATTACCTTTCTGAGACAAGACAACCAAAAACTCAGAGAGAGGACATCAGCTGTAGAGGGCAGGGTAAGCTCTATAGAGGATGACTTGGCACCCATGCAGAGGGACCTCACATATAATAACCACCTTCTCTCTCAGCACTCTTCCCGCTTGGAAGATTTGGAAAATAGGATGAGGAGAAACAATGTGAGAGCGATTGGTCTGCCAGAGAGAATTGAGGGTAAAAACCCAGTGGAGTTTATCGAGACTTGGCTGGTCAATGCCTTTGGCAAAGAAACCTTTTCCCCCATGTTCTCTGTGGAGCGAGCGCATAGGGTCCCTGCTAGGGCTCCCGCACCTGGAGCTCCTCCAAGACCCTTCTTGTTTAAACTCCTTAATTACAAGGACAGAGATGCCATTCTGTGCCAAGCCCTATTACAACCTACAGCCCTAAAAATGGATAATGCCAAGGTTTCCCTGTTTCCAGACTTCTCGGCAGAGCTGCAGAAACAACGGGCCAAGTTTATGGATGTCAAGCGCAGGCTTAGAGACCTGGATCTGAAATATGCCATGCTTTATCCTGCTCGCCTGCGCCTTGAAGTGATGGGGACAGTCCATTTCTTTGATTCGCCACCCGCTGCTGCACAATGGCTAGTGTGACAGCAGGAAGGTAAAGTCACCTGGTTGCATCCAGGGGGTTAGGTATATTTCTCCCAGATTCAGGCTTTATGCCGACTTATACAACTAGGGAGAGAGTTGATGAAGCCCAGCTGAGGCTAGTGGGCTCATGGATGATTCATACCTCTAGGGAGAGGGCTGGGCGTCGTGCAGGCAGGGAGTTGATGAGACCAGCTGAAGCTTGTCAGCTCGGTTAAGGCCTCTATAAAAACTCCCAGATTCATTAGGTGTTTGCTCATGCCTGGACCCAGACCTGTGTGGACTGTCTAGGGAGAGTGAACCCCTGTGCGGTGAGACAAAGCCTGTGTGGCTATTTGTTTGGACATTTACTAAACCAGGGACTTAGGGACTAGGACAGCACCAGGCTGATCCCAGTTGTTAGTTAGGAAACCTGCATGTTTAGTCAGAGGTCAAGCTGACCAGGATTTATTTTGTTTATGTTTCTTTTTGCTTTGCTGTGTTTTTGTCACTGTAAATAGAGAAATAAACCGCACCTTTTGATCTTGAAAACCACAACCTCCGTCTGCTGGGCCTGTTTTTGTGTGGGGAGCCCAACCAGGGGGTCACACACACCCGCTATCGAGTTAACCCCCTCACAGTTGGTGGAGAACCAGTGGCATTTTTTTTTTAAGCCAGCATGGAGGAGATACTGAAACAGCTGGCTCTAGCAAATGCCAATCACCAGCAGACAAATGCAGGTTTGCAAAAGAGCCTTGCAGCTCAACAACAGAGCTTCGCAGCCCAGCAGCAAGCTCATCAACAGAGCCTTGCAGCCCAGCAGCAATCTGAGGCCCGCTTCATAGACCTGTTACAGAAGCAAGAGCAGAGACTACAACAAATGGAAGCAGTAATGCAGCAACGTCCGCAGACCAGTGAGGAAAGCCGTCCCACTAATACCACTTCCTTTGGGGTGAGTCGTTTATTGACAAAAATGACTGGAGAGGATGATCCAGAGGTATTTTTGACCACATTTGAAAGGACTGCTGAAAGAGAAAAGTGGCCTGAGGAGCAGTGGGCTGGACTGGTGGCTCCTCTGTTAACTGGTGAATCGCAGAAGGCTTACTATGACCTAGAGCCTGACCAAGCAAAAGACTATGTGATGCTAAAAGCTGAAATATTGGCAAGGCTGGGTGTCACCCTGGCTGTCCGGGCTCAGCGTGTGCGTAACTGGACTTTCCAGCTTGGAAAACCCCCCAGGTCTCAAATGTATGATCTCATTCACCTGAGCAGGAAGTGGCTACAGCCAGAGACTTTGTCCGCACCAGAGATTGTGGAACGTGTTGTAATGGATCGGTTTTTGAGAGCTCTTCCTACTGCCATCCAAAAGTGGGTAAGCCATGGAGACCCAGAGACGGCCGGTCGTCTTGTGGATCGTGTAGAGAAATACTTGGCTACAGAGAACCTGACGGCCTCTTCCAGAGACTCTCGGACTTTCCACCCTAAGACCAGACCATCCCCAGGGGCGGATAAGAGGATTCCAAGGGGTGAGGGTGGAGAGAGTGAGAGGGTGGGAGCTCTACCCAAAGTTTGGCGAGAACAGCCTGGGAAGTCAGGGGCTCAAGAGGCAGCCAAAAGGATTGTTTGCTACCGCTGCCGGCAAGCGGGACATATTGCAGCAAATTGCCCGGTTGTGGAGGAACCCATGCAATGTGACTTTCTGACGGACCGACGTCAGTCGCTGTGTGCGACAGTCGCATGCACTGCCATTCGGGGAACTGAGAAACATTTATGCAAAATGTGTATTAATGGTAGAAATGTTGTTGTGTTGCTGGATTCAGGTAGCCTTGTGACCCTGATAAAGGCTGAATTAGTTAAAACAGAGGTCTCTGGGAATAGCAAGGTAGCTGTTATTTGTGTGCATGGGGACACCCGAGAGTATCCAGTGACTACAGTGTGTTTCGAGACCCCCAAAGGTACCCTCTCTCATCCAGTGGGGTTAGTATCTCAATTACCGCATGATGCCATTGTGGGAAGGGATTTTCCGAAGTTCTGGGAACTGTGGGATGATCCTGAGCCCCCCACTGGTGCCCCTATGTGCCAGGAATGTGATAGCCAGAACTCCTCTGAGAGTGGTGAGGACTCTCCAGAATTTCCCTTGTCAGTATTGGCAGGGGAGACTCAAGAAACTGGAGAGGAGCCCACCTCCTCAGACGAAAACCTACCGTCTGTGGAGTTTTCTGATCTTGAGGTTCACAGGGAAAATTTTGCCACAGAACAGTTAAAAGACCCCGCCCTAATAAAGGCACGGGAAAACGTAGTGGAAATAGATGGCGAGTTAGTGAACCCAGATAATACCTGCACTTACCCATACTTCAGCGTAGAGAAGGACCTACTGTATCGGGTGGCAAAAAGGGCAGAAGAAACCGTTGAGCAGCTTGTGGTGCCCAAACCTTACAGGAAGTTGGTGTTGGAGTTGGCCCATGGGCACATTCTTGGAGGTCATCTGGGGACAGAGAAAACCCGAGAGAGGGTATTACAGAGATTCTATTGGCCTGGGGTGATGAAGGACATAGAAAATTATTGTTCCTCCTGCCCTGTGTGTCAGAGGTCGGCCCCGATGCCACATTTCCGTAGCCCGCTGGTCCCTCTACCCATCATTGAGGTCCCGTTTGAGAGAATCGCAATGGATTTGGTAGGTCCTATAATCAAGTCCGCTAGGGGGCACCAGTACATATTGGTTATAATGGACTATGCCACCCGTTATCCAGAAGCGATCCCTCTCAGAAATACCTCGGCCAAAACCATAGCCAAAGAGCTATCTCTTGTTTTTAGCCGGGTGGGTATTTGTAAAGAACTGCTTACGGACCAAGGTACACCCTTTATGTCCCGGGTTATGAAAGAGCTGTGTAAATTGTTCAAAGTGACGCAATTGCGTACATCTGTGTATCACCCCCAAACCGATGGGCTGGTTGAAAGATTCAACAAAACCCTAAAACAAATGTTGAAGAAAGTGGTGGATAGAGATGGAAAGGATTGGGACTGTCTACTTCCTTATCTGATGTTTGCTATTAGGGAGGTGCCCCAATCCTCTACGGGATTCTCCCCCTTTGAGTTACTGTATGGGAGACACCCAAGAGGGCTGTTGGATATTGCCAAGGAAACTTGGGAAAGTGAGAGTTCTCCCCACAGGAGTGTGATTGAGCATGTCGCCCTGATGCAAGATCGAATTGCACAGGTAATGCCCATCGTGAAGGAACATTTGGCCCAAGCGCAGTTGGCACAGCAGAGAGTGTACAACCGTGGAGCCAAGACCCGTACCTTTTCCCCGGGGGATAGGATATTGGTACTTGTCCCTACGGTTGAAAGTAAATTCCTTGCCAAATGGCAAGGCCCCTACGAGATAATGGAAAAAGTGAGCGAAGTGAATTACAAGGTCAGACAACCAGGAAGGCGAAAGCCCGAACAGATCTATCACGTTAATCTGTTGAAAGCCTGGAGGGATAGAGAGTCCCTAGTCACAGAAACTTGGTCACCAGCTCAAACTGGTTGCGTGATTCCGGAGGTTGGAATAGCAGCCACCTTGTCACAACCCCAACAACAGGAGGTTAAGGAGTTTGTGCTTCGCAACAAGGAGGTGTTCTCTGAGCTGCCGGGACAAACATCTGGGGTAGAGCATGATATTATTACCCCGCCCGGTGAAAGGGTGAAGTTAAAACCCTATCGGATCCCAGAGGCCCGACGGGAGGCAATACAGGAGGAAGTACAGAAAATGCTGAACTTAGGGGTGATAGAGGAGTCCCAAAGTGATTGGTCTAGTCCCATTGTGCTGGTGCCTAAACCGGATGGGAGCTGGCGATTTTGTAACGATTTTCGTCAGTTGAACAAAGTTACAAAATTTGACACCTACCCCATGCCACGTATAGATGAGTTGATCGACCGGCTGGGAACAGCCCGATACATGACGACTCTTGACCTCACAAAAGGGTATTGGCAAATTCCCCTGGCCAAGTCGGCCAAAGAGAAAACCGCATTTGTAACCCCAGACGGGGCGTTCCAATATAAGAGAATGCCGTTCGGGTTACAGAATGCGCCGGCCACATTCCAGCGGAAAATGGACCAGATACTGAGGCCCCATCGGAAGTATGCTGCGGCTTACCTGGATGACGTAATTGTCCATAGCACAGATTGGGCCTCACATCTGCCAAAAGTGCAAGCAGTCCTAGACTCTATCCGGGAAGCGGGGTTTACGGCTAACCCCAAGAAGTGTACCATTGGGCAGGAGGAGGCCAAATATCTTGGGTACACCATTGGGAGGGGAGTAATAAAACCCCAACTCAACAAAGTCGAGGCCATCCAGAGTTGGCCACGTCCCAACAGCAAGAAGCAGGTACGAGCCTTTCTGGGAATAGCGGGGTATTATCGGCGCTTCATTCCCCACTTTGCTTCGAAGGCTGTGCCCCTAACCAACCTGACGAAAGGGAAAGGGTCGGTCATGATTAAATGGACCCCCGAGGCCTCGAGGCAGCATTCCAATTCTTGAAACAAGCCTTATGTAGCCAGCCAGTGTTGTACTCACCCGACTTCTCTAAAGACTTTGTCGTACAAAGTGATGCGTCAGATGTGGGGTTAGGAGCAGTATTGTCCCAGGTCTGGAACGGGGAAGAGCACCCAGTCATTTACCTCAGCAGGAAATTGAAGTCCCATGAGGTAAATTACGCCACGGTTGAAAAGGAGTGTTTAGCGGTGAAGTGGGCTCTAGATTCCCTTCGGTACTATCTGCTAGGTAGGCACTTTGACATGGTTACGGATCACGCTCCGTTAAAGTGGATGGCTCAAAACAAGGAGACAAATAGAAGAGTGAATAGGTGGTTCCTGGCCCTACAGGAATTCAACTTCACAGTAAAGCATCGCCCTGGCGTTCAAATGGGGAATGTGGATGCTTTGTCTCGAGTACATGAATGCCTGATTGCTGGTGTTCCAACCCCAAGGTTAAAACAAGAGGGGGGGGTATGTGACAGCAGGAAGGTAAAGTCACCTGGTTGCATCCAGGGGGGTAGGTATATTTCTCCCAGATTCAGGCTTTATGCCGACTTATACAACTAGGGAGAGAGTTGATGAAGCCCAGCTGAGGCTAGTGGGCTCATGGATGATTCATACCTCTAGGGAGAGGGCTGGGCGTCGTGCAGGCAGGGAGTTGATGAGACCAGCTGAAGCTTGTCAGCTCGGTTAAGGCCTCTATAAAAACTCCCAGATTCATTAGGTGTTTGCTCATGCCTGGACCCAGACCTGTGTGGACTGTCTAGGGAGAGTGAACCCCTGTGCGGTGAGACAAAGCCTGTGTGGCTATTTGTTTGGACATTTACTAAACCAGGGACTTAGGGACTAGGACAGCACCAGGCTGATCCCAGTTGTTAGTTAGGAAACCTGCATGTTTAGTCAGAGGTCAAGCTGACCAGGATTTATTTTGTTTATGTTTCTTTTTGCTTTGCTGTGTTTTTGTCACTGTAAATAGAGAAATAAACCGCACCTTTTGATCTTGAAAACCACAACCTCCGTCTGCTGGGCCTGTTTTTGTGTGGGGAGCCCAACCAGGGGGTCACACACACCCGCTACCGAGTTAACCCCCTCACACTAGACAGAGAAGAACAAGTGATCCGAGAGGCACGCAATAGGCGCCCTGCTCCGCCGTGAGAGTCACCACACTACCTTTCCTGGTTTCCAGTTTAATCCCACTCTTCCATCACAAGGCAGAGTATACTGTTGTTACACGGTTCTTTCCTTACCAACACGGCTATTTTGTTCCAGCTGTTGAGAAGTACTTAAGACACTGTTGTGCACTTCCACTGTTGCCCCCTGGATGGCCTGGAAATGGCCAATGGTTGACTTTTGCCGTGACTGTTTGGCCCGGTTGGCCAGTCCCCATAGTTCAAGTTCTCCAGACACTTCTGCCAAGCCTTTTTTGCTGCTGTTTTTTTTTTCTATTTTTCTTTATTAATTTTTATGCCCGCTACCCCACCCGAATCCACCGTATGGGTTGCTATGTTTATATTCATTCACCCCCTCTTTCCTCATGTGCTATGCAACGAACTGTACCCCCCTGGGTATATTGCCCTGATTATATGAACTCCAACCTGATCACATATGTGCTGCTCCTAACCGTTTACATGACTGCATTCTATAGATGGCTAAGCTAACTAGATTTTTGTCCTGGAATGTTAGGGGTTTGAATAACCCAGTTAAGCGTTTGGCCGTGCTCCGCACGATTAAGCGAATAGATGCGGATGTGATATGTTTGCAGGAGACTCATCTCCCCTCGACTCCCATGCCACAATTTGCAACGAGACAGTTTTGTCATCAATACCACGCCACAGGCTCGGTTTACTCGAGGGGGGTGAGTGTCCTAATAAGACGAGGCACGCAATTCTCCTTCATAGATGTTAAAACTGATCCTGAGGGTCGCTTTGTATTTTTGCTGTGCTCCCTCTATGGGACAAAACTTATATTGGCCGGGTTGTATATTCCTCCTCCATACTCTGCGGGCCTACTTAAGATTTTGGCTGATTTGGAATCCCGCTTGCCATGTATACCGGTGTTGGTCCTGGGTGATTTTAATAACTACTTGGATTATAGGAAAGACAAACTCAGTGCCCGTATCTTAGGACCGACACTGCCAGGTACAGGGGTTACTCCTTTTGCTCGGCTTCTTCTAGAACTAGGTCTCACAGATGTTTGGAGAATGCATAACCCGGAAGCCAGAGTCTATTCTTGTCAGTCGGCCTCAGTGGGGGGCCTGTCCAGGATCGACATGGGACTGGGCACTGATTTGCTGTTACCTTTGGTTGTCTCTTCGCAATACCACCCCAGACAGACCTCGGACCACTCACCACTTTCGGTAGATCTCAGGTTGGGAGCCATTAAAGGGAATAGCTTATGGAAACGTAATCCTTATTGGCTGTCTCTGATACCGGACCCTGATCCCATTCCGGGACTTTTGAAGGACTTCTTTAAACACAATCTAGGCTCCGCAGAAGTTGGTACAGTGTGGGACACAGCCAAAGCCTATTTGAGGGGACAATTTATTAGACTTATTTCCCAGATTAAGACCAAAACTAAAGAGTGGGAGATGCTTGTACTTGCAGATGCGCAGCGCTCTGAGGCTGCCTATGTTGCTGACCCCAATGATAACACTAAAAGAATATGGTTGGCCTCCCAGTTTGTACTTGGGCAGGTGTCCCTGCAGCTGGCAGAGAACAAACGCTTCTTTCTGCAACAGAAACACTTTGAGGAGGGGGAAAATACAGGACATGTGTTAGCGATGATTGCCAAATCGCAGCAATCTACTTCTCACATAGTTGCCGTAAATGATGCACAGGGGACACCATTTTATTCCTCTCGGTTCATTATGGACAGCTTCTCCAGGTTCTTTCAAGAGGTTTATTCATCTAAGGTTCAGCCCACCCGGGAGGAGCTGTCCTCCTTCCTGGATAGGTTCCCTATTCCGGTCTTCTCGTCGGCTGATGTGGCCCTGCTCGGTGCCCCATTGACTGAGGATGAACTCCTAGAGGCCCTAGCGTCTGCTCAAAATGGGCGGGCTCCGGGTGCGGATGGCTTACCGGCTGAGGTATTTAAAAGATATACTGAACAGCTCCTGCCAATACTTTTAAAAGTTTATAACGAAGCCTTTGAAAAAGGAATGCTTCCCCCCTCCATGAACGAAGCTCTTATAGTGGTGTTGTTGAAACCGGGCAAGGGCGCTATGTCCCCGGACTCATATAGACCTATTTCCCTGCTCACATATGATATTAAGTTGCTGGCTAGAGTTTTGGCCACCAGGTTGTCCAAATGTATCCACCATGTGATACATAGGGACCAATCTGGATTTATCCCATCGAGATCCACATCTCAGAACCTGCATAGATTGTTTCTCAACATTCAAATACCGGTGGACAACCCAGGTAATAGGGCCATCTTCTCTTTGGATGCAGCTAAAGCGTTCAATAGCATCAAATGGCCCTATTTATGGGAGACATTGTCGAGATTTGGGGTGGGTGGCACATTTCTTAGATGGGTGCAATTATTATACAGCGCCCCCTCAGCTAGAATGCGAATTAATGGGGATATATCTGACTCATTTAGACTCTTCAGGGGCACACGGCAGGGGTGCCCGCTTTCTCCCCTGCTGTTCGCCCTTGCTTTAGAACCACTGGCCATACATATAAGAGCTTCGCAAGACATCACAGGATTTTGTAGAGGTCCTAATCAGGAGGTGGTCTCTTTATATGCAGACGACACCTTGATCTACCTGGGTGACACTGGTCACTCTTTGGAGAATGTGATGCAACTAATCGCAGGCTTCGGAGAGCTGTCGGGGTTTAGTATTAATTGGAACAAGTCGGTGCTTATGCCCTTAGACCCTCTGACTCGCCCCGTTCCTGTCTGTGCTTGGGATATTTTAATAGTGAAGGAATTCCGCTACCTGGGCATACAGGTGACCCCAGACCCAACCCAGTACCTGTTGCTTAATCTGGCACCATTGCTTCGTAAGCTCCGGGCTAAATGTACGGCGTGGACAAAGCTGCCTCTTTCGGTCACGGGGAGGGCTAATCTAGTGAAAATGATCTGGGCCCCACAACTCCTTTATATCTTTCATAATGCTCCTATTTGGATACCTCATAGATGGTTCACACAAATAGATTCCCAATTTAGAGACCTAATATGGGGCAATAAGTCAGCACGCATCAGCCTTTCTTCCTTGCAACTGTCCAAGGATCAGGGCGGATTGGCAGTTCCTCATGCTCGATACTATTATGTGGCTTCCCAGTTACAGCATCTGGGTAATTGGGGTGGGGAGGATGCAGATGATTCCATACGTTCGTTATTGGTCCCTAGTGGATCGGAGCTGTCTGCACTGTCCCACCTAGATGCAGGTTTTACTCATCTAGCTAATTCCCTCCCCACGATTCATCTATTAAATGCCCTTTGGAAATATACCAGATCCCTCCTGAAGATCAAGGGGGCGAGTTTGTTCACCCCCATATGGAGAAATAAATACTTTCCTGAACTCTTCAAGCTTAAAGAATTCCGTTCCTGGGAACTTGCAGGCATACATTTTATTACACAACTGTTCAGGGGATCTATCCTTAAATCATTTTCTGATCTGGAGGAGGAATTTTCCCTCCACAGGTCTCAATTTTATAGATATCTGCAATTGAGGCATGCTGTCCAGGCTGAGTCTCGGATTTCTGATTTCGGGCTGTTGGCACATCCCTTGATGAATGTGGTATTCCTGGCTGAAGATAAGAAGGGAATGATCTCAGGGATCTATGCTAGACTACTTGCTGCATCTCACGATGCCTCCAAACTTCCCTGCAGAAAGGGATGGGAAAAAGATTTGGGTCCCATAGATGGAGAAACCTGGGAACTGTGCCTTACCTCTGCTCCATTGGTGTCGGTTTCTGCGTCTCGCAGACTATCTCATTTGTTTTTGTTTCATAGAGTATACAGGACTCCACTTCGTTTATATTAATGGGGTTGTCGGGATACGCCACTTTGTCCCAAGTGCTGCATACACGATGGAGATTTGCTACATATGATGTGGAAATGCCCGAAACTTTTTCAGTACTGGAAGTACATCCTCTCCTCTATCTCACAGGTATACCAAATACCGATGCCGCAGGAACCCATCGTGTGCTTGCTTGGTGCGTTGGAGATACCCTCGCTCTCGCCCCATGGACATACTGCAATAATTTGTCTCCTTTATATAGCCCGGAAGGCGATTGCGAGGCTTTGGATATCTCCGAGAGTACCAACGGGAGGGCAGTGGGTGGAGATGGTAAACAGCCAGTTGATACGTGAGAAACTTACCTAACAGCATAGGAGTGCCCTGAAGAAGTTCTACTCGATGTAGCAACCCTGGCTTGATACCCCTGGTCTGGGCCCTTCTCAACTTATCAAAGATAGACTCTTACAGATATAGGTACTTGGTTTATAATGTGTATTCTGGGCCGAATTTAGGAGGGGGGGGGAGAATGGGAATATACATGGGAAGGAGAAGAGGTTAAGGGGGGGAGGGGAAGGGAATGTCTGGTATATACTATTCTTGATTTTCTGTACCTGTAGTGGAGGGTCTCGGGAAGGGGCGAATGAGGCATGGTGGCTGATATTTCTCTGAAAAAAGTTTTCTATGGGGAAGTTTGCCCTATCCCAATGGTTTGGAGATGGGTATGTTTCTTCTTTGTATTTGTAATTTTTCTTTCTTGTGCTGTTTTATGTTATATCAGTAATTGTTTATTATTTGAGCACTTGCAAACTGCATATAGTCTTTAGTCTCGGTCTCCATACTTTGCCATTTATACTGAGTACGCAGATAAGGATGATGATTACTCACTAGTTATGTGCGCAGATATCGGTTACATGTCTACTGTATGTCGTACCCACTGTACATGAGACTCAACTGATCGAAATCTGTATTTTGTGATTGATCCTGATATATGCCTAGAATGTACTTGTCTGTTATATGGCTTTCTCAATAAAACTTTATACTGATTTAAAAAAAAAAAAAATCCAAATTATAGTATATCAGATGTCAAATTTTCCAAATATGGAAGTGTAGATTTGAAAACTAGCCAACGGGCCCGTATCTTGGAAAAAGTAGAAGAGGATTGGTGTTGATCGATAGTAAGTTCTTCTATCAGACAGATGTGATCTATTTTTTCAAACCATTGATTCTTTGAAGTAACAGCCTTTTCTTTCTAGAAGGCTGGAATGAGAGATTGATCTGCAATTAGTAGATGTGGCATATTGGATCTTTCTTATCAGCCTGTGGGCCCATTTGTATAATGTAAGAGAACACCACAAGGATCATTAGAAACAGTACACCTTTGGATATTGTTAAAACGAAGCTCCACCCAAAAGGGGAAGCTCTGCTTGTTTGCACCACCCCCTCCACTGCCACAATTGGAACTTTTTGGGGGGAGGGGGAGCAGGTACCTGGTTTTAACAGGAACCCGCTCCCACTTCCAGCTCAGATCTACTAGCATGTTCAGACCCTCCTCCTTTTTCACAGCCTTCTGGGACACAGGCAGACAGGCAGAGTGGTTCAATGACAGTCCAGGTAAATGGCAGCCAGAGTGCAGAGAATAGTCTATATCTGAGGTCAGGAAAATCCAATATAGCAAAGCAGGGCAGACAAACAGGCAGCTTGATCAGGTTTTTACACACTCTATTACATGCATGAGACTGCAAGCTGGGCTAGCTTTAATTAGGTTTGGTCTCCACCCAGAGTCTGGCCACAATCAATCACCTTGCAGGTGGACAGACAGACAAGGAGAATGCCACAGCCAAAGCCAGGATATTGGAACCAGCAGCTATAATGGAGCAGGAGCACGCACGCTCCTGACAAAATCATGTTTATTGGCATTAAGCAATGGCATATACAGTAGTTGACTTTGAAAATTTGTGAGAGATGGATTCCTAGTTATTTTGGGGATGAACCCTGTCATGTAAAGGGGAAGGAGGATTTGAGTTTGTCAGCTGACTGTAAGGAGATATTTAGAATCTCTGATTTAGTAAGATTCATTTTAAAATTTGATAACATTTCTCTACAAAGGTAGAGAAAGCAGACATTAAATTTGGGAGTGAGATTGAGGGTTGTTGAATATAAAAAGGGATATAATTCATGTACACGGCATATTTGTGTTCATAATCTCCAATGCGTATACCGTGAATATTAGGATTGAGTTTAATGATGGATAAGAATGGTTCTAAAGACAAGGCCAAAAGAAGTGGCGAACGTGGACAGCCATGCCGAGTGCCACTGTGTAAGTGCCACTGTGTAAGGTGAAAGGGTCACTTAAGATGCCATTGACTCTTATTTAGGCAGCCGGATTATGATATAATGCTGAAATCCAATGTAACATTAAGGGACCCAGCCCGAGACAGGAGAAGACCATCATTAGATAGTCCCAGTCCACTCTGTCAAACGCTTTTTTAGCATCAGTAGAAAGGAGCAGGGTGGACTGGGGGTTACAATAGGCATGTGCTATGGGAAAGAGTGTGCAAAGGGAATTATCCCTAGCTTCTAGGTATGAACCCCATCTGATCAGAAGAGATCCATTTGCTAGGTGTTAATTAGTTGGGTGTTATGAAGATGCTTACAAATAAAGACAAGGCGTTTGGAGGGTATGGATGAAAAACCCTGGGATGTATCAACCCCGGGTTCCAATGCTACATTTAAATCACCAGCTAGTATGGTGAGACCCTGGTCAATTTAGTGACAATTAAAGAGAGAAAATTAAAGTGAATGTAAACCCAAAAGAATTTTTATTTATTTAAGGCTTGAACCTTGTACAGTCATCTGTTCCCAGTCTTGCCACGTAGAGTTGCTCTGAGCAATCCCCTTATCTTTTTTCAGTGACATAAAAACAGACAGACAGAGAAATAGAAGTCAGTAATTTCCCCTTGTTGTGAGTGACAGATGATTTATGAGAGACATTCTGTGTACTTCTGATCCCCTCCTCCTTTCTTCTCCAGCTCTCCCAGGATTGGCTGCTCCACACCTCAGCACGATTGGGCATGCTGAAGTCATGTGGTGACCTTTCTGGATTTTGACTGGATATTTGTGATCATAACAGCATTTCAGTGTGAGAAATACACAGGAGAAAATGCATGTTGACAAGGGGAGTGTAGAAGTGGACGGGGAGTCTACTGACATCATGACTCCACCCACCAAGCTCCAAGACAGCAGACCCACAGAATCTTCAGTTTTCCGGGTATCATAACAGACAGAGGGGAGACATTTGACAGGTAAGGATACATGCAGGAGGCATGTATATCCTTATAGATAACCACTATGGCAGTAGTTTAGAAGGATGAGAGTGGGTTTACATCCAATTTAATTTGGTCCTGATTGGGAGAGTAAAGTTTGGCTAAAGTACCCTTAATGAATAAGAACCTTCCGTGGGGGCCAGCAAGCATATCAGAAAGCTGAAATTTAACATTCCTGTGGAAACCTTAGGCGACCACTTTAACTTTATTGGAGTACGATAAGCTGTAATACCAAACAGGATACTAAAAAGAGTTAAGTTTGGGGCTGGTATTGTTGGGTAAATGCATCTCTTGAATAAAAGCTATATCACAAGCAAGACACTTGAGTTCCTGAAATAACTGATGTCCCTTACCTGTGGAGTGTAGGCCCCTACATTATGGAAAATGGTATTTACGGTCGCCATGGTGACACAGGAACATTTTTCATCTTATCAGATAATGGCTGAAACCAGATAACTGCTGTATAAAGGAGAGGGAGGGGGAAGAGAAGTCAGGAGAAAAGTGTTGGGCAAGGTGATGAAAAAAGAAAAAAAAAATAGTATTTTTGTACTCACCGTAAAATCCGTTTCTCTGACGTCCATGGACTGACACAGCCTCTTATACTTTACTTGTGGGACGTCCCAAAGCAGTGTCAAGAAGAGGGGTGGGAGCAGTATAAATGGAAAACCAAAACTTCACTCCAAACAGGCAGACCTCCTCAACGGAGGAGGTGCAACAATAAACAGCCGCATGCAACACCTTGCGGCTGAAAGAAGCATCCAAAGATGCAGCCACATCAACCTTATGGAACTTAGAAAAGGTATGAATGGACAGCCAGGTCGCCGCCTTGCACACTTGTGCAACCGACGCTTGATGTCAGAAAGCCCAGGAAGCACCAATTGCCCTGGTGGAATGCGCCGTAACTGGAAAGGGAGGCGCCCGCCCCTTAAGGGCATAGGCCTGTAAGTCAGTCTGCCTGATCCACCTAGAAATGGTGGCAGACGAAACCGCTTGGCCCTGTTTTGGACCAGAGACAGACACAAACAGTGAGTCAGACTTCTGAATGGAAGGAGTAGCAGACAGGTACACCGGTAAGGCACATACCACATCCAATGTGTGAAGCGCAAACTCTCTGGGATGCGATGGATGAGGACACAAGGACAGAAGAACAATGTCCTCATTAAGGTGAAAGGCCGAGACCACCTTTGGAAGGAAAGATCGTCGCGGGCTCAACACCGCATTACACTTATGGAGGACCAAGTAAGGCGACTTGCAGGACAAGGCCGCCAACTCAGACACCCATCTAACATAAGTAATGGCCACTAAGAAGGCCACCTTCTGAGACAAAGTCAAGAGAGGAATATCTCTGATGTTTTCAAAGGGAGGGTCTTGGAGAACGGAGAGCACCAAATTCAGATCCCAAGGAGGGAGAGGAGGCTTGACAGGGGGGATCACATGGTGAACCTGCTAGTGGACGTTGAAAGAAAATGGCCAAGGCCGAAATCTGACCCTTAATGGTGCTCAAAGCCAGCTTTTGGGTCACACCACGCTGTAAGAACCACAGGATTCTGAGGACGGAATACGTCCATGGACGCCAGTCTAGCTTTTCGCACATAGCGATGTAAGCCTTCCAGGTACAGTGATAGACCTTTCTGGAGGAAGACTTCCATGCCCTCAGCATGGTCGAAATGACCGAATCCAAGAGACCTCGGTCCCTCAGCACCTGGCTTTCAATAGCCATGCCGTCAAAGCCAGAGACTGTAAAGCAGGATGAAATGTAGGACCTTGAGACAGAAGGTCCTCCCTCAGTGGCAGTCGCCAAGGAACGTCCGCGACGAGACATACAAGATCGGCATACCAATGACGCCGAGGCCAACCTGGAGCAATGAGGATCACCGGAACCCCCTCGGCCGCCACCCTGCGCAGTAGGCGAGGAAGTAACTGCAGCGGTACACATATATCAGGCGATACTGACCCCACGGGGCAACCAATGCATCTGAGGTGTCCGCCAAGGGGTCCCTGGACCTGGCCACAAACCTCGACACCTTGCGATTGAGTCGAGAGGCCATCAGGTCCAAAAATAAAATAATAAAATTCTCAAAGGAATAAAAAAGAAAAATCTGTCAGGAGACTGGCTCCTGAGAGAGCCATGTCTTCTCCTCTGCTAGGCAGAAAAAAACTGAGGCTGCTGACTGCAGGTAGGAGGGTTATGTCCAGAGGGACCGCCCCCCCTGGGCGGGGCTGTTCAGCTCTGGTTTTTAGAATGTATGTTGTAACATCTAATATTCTGCCTAGATCTTCTCCTGCGAGCAGGGACATGTACCCACAAGTCAAGTATAAGAGGCCGTGTCAGTCCATGGACGATAAGAGAAAAAAGGTTTTCTGCCCTGCCAGACAGGAGAGAAAAATTTAATTTACTTACATCAAAAATTTGTATATAAAAAAGGTCATGATATCATTAATCTAAAATTACTTTTGCCACAAATGATTTTATCTCTCTCCCTCCCTCCCTCATGCCTTCACAACCATTTAAAATAGGTATGTCTTTCTGTGCAATACTACTCAGACAGTTGTGTCATCAATGTTGTGAGATCTCAGCATTCTAATTTACATATGTCATCTTTTTCTTTTTTTCTTTTTTCTTTTATCAGAATGTCATACTTTTCAAAGGTGACATGAAGGGTTGGTTTAAGGTGAGGCACATATTCCAATAAAAGCAAAAGTAAGCCACAAACATCATCACTATTAAACTTAACAAAAAAACTTGGAAAACAACAAAATGTTAGAGAACCTTTTTCCGTTTGCCTAGAATTGTACTTTAAAATATATTAGAAAATGTATTTGGTTTTCCAGTGAAGAAGTGGGTATACATTATACTGCAAAATAGACAACAAAGTGTGCACATAGCAAACTCATGTCATAAAAATTCTACAGGTAAAAAACAATATTCCACAATTACAAATCTAGAAACTGCTGTTTTCTGCAAGAACAAGACATATTGTTGAAGATGAATTAAGCCACAGGAGATTTTATTCACAGTCGTCTTTTCCTTCCATTGTGAATTAAATTGCCCTTTTTCTATTTCAACACATTTTATAGTAGACATTTATTTTTTGTTTAGGGCTGTTATCGTGAACTTGGTCGCTTTGCTTTAATTTGATGTACCTGACAGCGGTATAGGTGGACATAATTTACTCAGAATCTAGTACATCCAATTGTCTTTGTAATAACTTTCAAGAAAATGGGCAATACTTTAAAATGTTGTTCTATACAGTGGTTCAGCCACAAGTTTATAAGCATATCAATGTGGGAAATTACTGCTTGCTGAATATAATGGAACATTTAAATATATACAGTATATATATCAAGAACGCCTAGATCTCCTGACAGGGCTCTGTCTCCAAACAGCAGCAACTGCACCAACCCCAACTTCCCTCCACCTGCAACTCCCAGAAGACCTTCATTATAAGGGTTGTGCGCACCTGGGCACACACTCTGCTGGTTGTCCACAAAATCCGGACACTGGGTTGGGGATTTCTTCCATCCAAAGTCACTTTGAAATCACCAAAAATACAGAAATATCAAACTCCGGAAAAATCTGAAAAAAAAAAAACAGCTTTCTCTGCTTAAAATTATTGCTCCGTAGTCCTGCACTCTGCAAAGTTGCAAACCCTGTTTCCTCTTCCTGACAAACCCACAGTGACAAAGGCTCACACTGTCACTATGTAGCGGGTATGCACTTTCCCGGGTGTAAATTTGAATCTGGCGGTGACACCAGTGATGTGTGATTCCCTGCGGCCCTGAAGGTGGCGCTGTCGCCACGGGCTGGGGGTTGAAACGTTGCTGTGTGCCGTACCCCTTTTTGTCCTCCCTCGGCAGCGGTATGGTGGGGCGGGGAACCCGCCATGCTTGCTGGGAGAGGGTATAAAGGGGGCCGGCCATCTTGGTCACAGGGTTCGTAGTCCCAGACACCTTTAGTCTGCGGACGGTGGGTCGTGCCAGTCCTCTGGGTGGCCTAGGCCTGGAGGACCACCGGAGATCGTGTTCCATCTCAGGCACCTTTGGCCTGGGGTGAGGTACTTGAATGGAGGTCCGGAGCTCAGTGCCCAACACTGAGTTCCGCGAGGGAAGGAGATCCTAGGGAACCCAGGGATTGGGTACCCGAATCCGGAAGGCGCAATGGACCGGGGGGAGCTCCTCACTTGAAGACCCGGTGCAGCATATTGCCGGTGACGGGTGAGTCTCTCGTCGGAGACCGCCTGGAAGGAAATCCCCCTCATGTGGAGACCGCAACCCACTTTCAGGGGAGAAAGTGGAGAACGATTGTGTCTGGGCCTATTCGCACCCACACCTCCTTTCCTGTGCTGTTCTTCAAGGGAGTTCAACTGTTTGTGTTCATTCGCATGAGAATAAAGGAGTGTTGGACTTTAATGGTGTGGGGCTCATTTCTGATGGACATGGCTCAAGGTGACTCTCGGAGGGAGGATCCAGGTGCACAACACTGACCCGAAGGTAAATTAAGAACGTTGCCTATACCGCACTTATACATGTGGTGGAGGCCTGGCGTGGTGTCCCCGCTCCCTCCCCTCTGAGATACCCCTAGACAAGAGACAGACGAGAGAGAGCAAGAGAGGGGAGTGAGGGTGGCGCTACACGTGGGGGCTCGGGTCCGGTATAGTGTTGGTGCACCACGAGTACTGAATGTGTCTGTCGGAGGAGTTAAACTAATAGGCGGCCCTTCATTGGCCGAAGTGCACCCCGGTGCTCAAAGTCGTGGACATGACCCATTGAAGGGAAAGGCCCGCGCAGAAGAGTGAGGAGAGGGGGAAACCCAGCCGTGTGAAGGACTACACGTGGGGGTTTCTAGTTGCACTGCGCCACCAGGCACACCCCCATCGCTTAGTTCGTGGGCGTGACTCTAAAGGAAAAAAAGAAGAAAAGCCCACGAACTGGAGCAAAGGGGAGGAGCCCAATACGTGTGAAGGACTACACGTGGGACGTTGGCGCAAAAACTTTGCAGTGTGCGATGGATCAGCAACAGGTCGCCATGTTTGGACATGCCTCATGGATTCCAGTTCACCCTTCCACCACGACATTGACCGCTGCTGCTCCGGTAACAGATATGGGGATCAGGCTAAAGCCTCGGGGATGATTCGCCCTGTATTCATGCATGGACATTGAGGCCCTGGGTGTGATTTGTCCTGGCTGTTCGGGACTGGTGTGTCAGCTGAAGCCGTTCGGACGTTGTGAGGCCTGTGGGGAATTTCTGTTCGAAGTGGATCCGGCGGTGGAGAGGCCGAGAACCATCTACCCTGGCCGGGCTTTAGGTACCACCACTCAGAGAGGAGGGATCACTGCTGTGAGAGCCATACCTGCGCACACTGCAGCGAGCGCGGAGGAGGCCGTGAAAACTCAACGGGAGAAATCCGAGGATGCTGACTCGGTCACCACTGTCTCGCAGCGTCCACCACCGAAGAGGAAGACCGGCATGGTAGCCCTGACCAGCGGTTGTGGTGGACTGTCCCGCCCGCTTACGCCCGGCCCGGATGAATCCGTTGACGAGGGTTCCGGACGTCCTGCTTCAAGAAAAGGCTGAGGTAAGCCAGGCAGAGAGATTTGGTGTGTGGGCGGAGGTGTCGGGAAGTCATGGCCCAGCAAGTCCGTGGGAGGTGGTGGTTCCGTTTCTACAACTGGATACATACCCGCGGAGGAGTGTGACACCTCCGACCTAGAGTCGCTCTCGGACATAAGAGACGACGTTGCCATAGATGATTTGTTTGCCGAGAAGGGCTGGGACAAGGTACCGCTTGCTTCATCCCGCAGAACCAGGGATCCACCTATGTCTACAGGGGAGAGTACGCCCCGGGTGGAGGCACCAGCGCCTGAAGAGGGATCCCGTCCTCAGCTTGTCCCTACATCTCCAGTGCCACCTGCACCTGATGTTGGGGAAAAGAGACTGTTGCTGCGGGCGCCTATGCCCAGATTGGAGGTAGTCAGAGTGCCTCGTCACCCGGACTCAATAGTCTTGCCTGGTGAAGGGGACAAAGCTACCATGCCTCCTTTGGCGAGATTACAGCGCCTGTTCGGCCAGAAGGTTGCTACGGAGTATGGGTGGGAGTATCCATATTTGTCAAAGGAGTTACTTTATGAAGTGGAAGTGTGCCAGGAGCGCTGGTACGATGACTTTGTGTGGACCCACTTAAAAGTCCCGCACACCCGCAGGTACCTTACATGTTCTCCCAAGGCTTCTCAACGTTTTAAAGACTGCAAGGCAGAGTGGATGTTGGGACGTCACATCCATGCACACAAAGTGCTGATCCGGCGTAAAGAAGGAGAAGATGTGGAGTATCATCTAGAAACCATGGACAAGCACTTGAAGCCACTTGTTCTGCCGCATCCCCGCTTTAACCTTTGAGGAGAAAAAGACTCCATTATTTTTTTGTCCTGTGCTGCTGAACTTTCTGGGGCCGTTGTTTTTTTGTGCCTAGAGGAATGAGGAACTGTTCCTAGTTTGTTCTTCATTTTTCCAAAAGAAAAGATCAGAGTCTGGGGTAGATAGGGCTCAAAGAGAAGAAGAAGAGGTTCCACGAGTGCAGTTACCATTGATGCTGTCACCAGGTGGCAGTGTTGAGCAACATTAACACTTTTCACACACTCACTCTTTGGAGAAAAGGGATTTCTTTACGAAGAAGTTTCTTTCCTCCTACACGAATATATGTGTCAGGGTTTATGTGTGTTGTTTGTTTCTTTTCCCTCTGCAGGAGAGCAACCCTTCAAGATCACTGAGGATGGGTGGATCCTAGTCAGGATGGGTGGGAAAAGTGTAATGTAAAATGTGATTTAAGGTTATGATCACATGTTGTTGTTTCTTTCCCTTTCTATTACAGGGCTCAGACACAACTGTTTCATGGTGATAGTTTTTTTTTTTCCAAAGTTATTTTTATCACAATTGTTAGTGGGTTTCTGGACTGAATTATGTCAGCCATTGAGGGCATGATTTACTCCAGACACTGGGGACCAGTGTCAAAGGACAGGGGGGAGAGTGTAGCGGGTATGCACTTTCCCGGGTGTAAATTTGAATCTGGCGGTGACACCAGTGATGTGTGATTCCCTGCGGCCCTGAAGGTGGCGCTGTCGCCACGGGCTGGGGGTTGAACCATTGCTGTGTGCCATACCCCTTTTTGTCCTCCCTCGGCAGCGGTATGGTGGGGCGGGGAACCCGCCATGCTTGCTGGGAGAGGGTATACAGGGGGCCGGCCATCTTGGTCACAGGGTTCGTAGTCCCAGACACCTTTAGTCTGCAGACGGTGGGTCGTTTCGGTCCTCTGGGTGGCCTAGGCCTGGAGGACCACCGGAGATCGTGTTCCATCTCAGGCACCTTTGGCCTGGGGTGAGGAACTTGAATGGAGGTCCGGAGCTCAGTGCCCAACATTGAGTTCCGCGAGGGAAGGAGATCCTAGGGAACCCAGGGATTGGGTACCCGAATCCGGAAGGCGCAATGGACCGGGGGGAGCTCCTCACTTGAAGACCCGGTGCAGCATATTGCCGGTGACGGGTGAGTCTCTCGTCGGAGACCGCCTGGAAGGAAATCCCCCTCATGCGGAGACCGCAACCCACTTTCAGGGGAGAAAGTGGAGAAAGATTGTGTCTGGGCCTATTCGCACCCACACCTCCTTTCCTGTGCTGTTCTTCAAGGGAGTTCAACTGTTTGTGTTCATTCGCATGAGAATAAAGGAGTGTTGGACTTTAATGGTGTGGGGCTCATTTCTGACGGACATGGCTCAAGGTGACTCTCGGAGGGAGGATCCAGGTGCACAACACTGACCCGAAGGTAAATTAAGAACGTTGCCTATACCGCACTTATACATGTGGTGGAGGCCTGGCGTGGTGTCCCCGCTCCCTCCCCTCTGAGATACCCCTAGACAAGAGACGGACGAGAGAGAGCACACAGCTTCTGGCTCCTTGGACGCACACAGCTTTAACGCCCTTCAACGCACACAGCGTTTATCCTCACACAGAGACACTCGCTAGGTCTGTCTTCACACAGCAGTTAGCAAGCTGCCCGCTCGCCACCATCCTCCACACTCTGCTCTCACCAGCCCCTCATTATATTGGTTGTGTGCACCTGAGAACACACCATGCTGGCTGTCCACAAGACCCGGACACAGGGTTGGAGATCCCGTCCCACCCAAGTCTCTTAGGGATCTCCAAACTACCGAGTCCCATACTAAAGTAGGAAAACCTGGAGAAAACTGACAGAGCATTTTCCTCCATTTAAATTCTACACTCTGTAGTCCTGCAGTCTGCAGATATGCAAACCCTGTGTCCCTTTTATCTTCACTTTCATTGGGACAGAGCCTCGCTCTGCCACAATATATATATATATATATATATATATATATATATATATAGCGGACCCCCAAATTTGGGGTCGCTATGCCTGAAATTTGGAGAGTCGCCTGGGCAGTAGTTTGGCTCAGGCTGTTTAATTTCCTTAGATTGGACTCTGCTTTGCTGTGGTGTTGCTTGGATGTATGGTTCCCCTTTGACATGTAGGTGGCATTGTTGCCCAGGTCTCGGGTCGAACCACAGGTGGCATTGTGGTGTGATTGGGTGTCCTCTCTCGGCGGTTGTGCAGTGGGCGTGGTCTACCTGCTGTGCATGCCAGGAGAGGGTACTTAAGGGGCAGACGCCATTGGGTCTGGGTCCTCAGTAGTGATGAGCCGAACACCCCCGGGTTCGGTTCGCACCAGAACCCGCGAACGGACCGAAAGTTCGTACGAACATTAGAACCCTATTAAATACAATGGATGCGAACGTTTGAATTCTAAAGTGCTAATTATAACAACTATTATGCATGTTATTGTCCTAAAAAGGGTTTGGGAACCCGGGTTGTGCACCAGGGGACATGTATCAATGCAAAAAGAAGTTTTAAAAACGGTCGTTTTTCGGGAGCAGTCATTTTAATGATGCATAAAGTGAAAAAAAAAAAAGTCAAATATTCCTTTAAATATCGTACCTGGGGGGGGGGTCTAAAGTATGCCTGTGAAGTGCCACGTGTTTCCCGTGTTTAGAACTGTCCCTGCACAAAATGACACTTCTAAAGGAAAAAAAAGCCATTTAAAACTGCTTGCGGCTTTAATGTAATGTCTGGTCCCGGTAATATGGATGAAAATCTTTAAGAAAAGTGGCGTTTGGGAACCTGCCACTGAGGAACCGCACATTGCACAAACTCACGGAAGGGGGCCGAGTCTACCAACTGAAAAGGCAGCAGTTGAAGCGCTAGCAATTTAGCCAAGCTAGCATTCAACCGCTGGGCATGTGGATGGCTGGGAGTGAACTTCTTTCGACGGTCCAGCAGCTGGGGCAGGGAAATTTGCCTGCTAGAATCGGACGTCGGTGTACTGCTAGCAGAGTGGCCGCAAGTACTTGGCTGTGACACACCTAATTCTACACCTTCATTCCTCTCAGTGCATGTTTCAGAGAGGACTGAAGTTATAGTGGGGTTGGAGATCCCAGCTGATGCGGTGCAAGGAGAGGTCCGCTTTGTTCTTTGGTGTGGGTCTTTGAGGTAGGCTTGCCAACGAGCTGCATGGCAGGTCAACATATGTCTGGTCAGGCATGTGGTACCCAAGCGGCTGATGTTTTGGCCACGCGATATATGCTTGAGACATATGTTGCAAACAGCAGCTGTGCGATCTGATGCACTAGCCTCAAAAAAGGCCCACACCAAAGAACTTTTTGAATGACGGGCAGAGGCAGCGCCCTGCACAGGCGGAGCTCTGCGGTGTGATTCCGTCGGTGTACTGCCCTTACGCTGGCCACCAAAGGGCATCCTGCCTCGTTGGAGATGTGCCTCCTCCTCATCCTCCTCCTCCTCCTCTCTCCTATTAGGCACCCACGTGGAGTCAGTGACCTCATCATCCCCTCCCTCCTCATCACTGGAGCCAATCTGGCAGTATGCTGCAGCTGCTGGAACATGACTGCCAGATTGGTGTCCTTCTTGAGCATCCCCTCTGTCTGCTCTCACGCTACTGCCTTCCTGTAGCTGGGTTTCATCATCAGACCCTTCGAAATGCTGGGCATCCTCCTGGAGCATGTACCCAACACTGTGCTCAAACAGTTCGGGGGACTCCTCAGGAGGAGGACATGGTGGGTCTAGGGAAGGAGTGACTGATGATGAGTCTGACATTGATACCAGGGAAGAGGACGCTTTGGCAGCTGCTTTGCCAGTACCCTGAGCCTGGGTGAGAGAGGATGAGGAGGAGGAGGAGGGCTTGGTCATCCACTCTACCAAGTCTTCGGCATGATGTGGCTCAACATGTCCAGCTGCCGAAAAGAAGGACAAGCGTGTCCCATGGCCATGTGCTGATGACAATGCACCGCGTCCACGACCAGCACTGTTGCCCCCAGACACAGAGCCTGCTTTCCCTCTTTTATTGCCTCCTGACTGTCTGCCTCTCCTTGTTTGCCTTCCAGACATTCTAATAGATGGCCTGCAGGGAGATGGGAAAAAAGCAATAAGGGCTACCTTCAGGTGTCCTTCTCTGTCCCTTTACTTAAGGATTTCTAAATATGGTTGAGGATGATTGCTTTTGCACAGAATAGCACAACGACAATTTCCCTGACTGTCCAAAAAACAAGGATTTCAAAGATGGTTGATGAGGAATGCTTTAGCACACTATAGCACAAGGAGAATTTCCCTCACTGTCCTTCCCTGTCCTTAGAAACAAGGATTATCACAGTGAAAGAAACTGACACTCTTCCTACCTATAGTTTTCTGTCCCTAGAAAAAATGTTTTTTTAAAGCACACTATAGCACAAGGAGAATTTCCCTCACTGTCCTTCCCTGTCCCTAGAAACAAGGATTATCACAGTGAAAGAAACTGACACTCTTCCTACCTATAGTTTTCTGTCCCTAGAAAAAATGGTTTTTTAAAGCACACTATAGCACAAGGAGAATTTCCCTCACTGTCCTTCCCTGTCCCTAGAAACAAGGATTATCACAGTGAAAGAAACTGACACTCTTCCTACCTATAGTTTTCTGTCCCTAGAAAAAATGTTTTTTTAAAACACACTATAGCACAAGGAGAATTTCCCTCACTGTCCTTCCCTGTCCCTAGAAACAAGGATTATCACAGTGAAAGAAACTGACACTCTTCCTACCTATAGTTTTCTGTCCCTAGAAAAAATGTTTTTTTAAAACACACTATAGCACAAGGAGAATTTCCCTCACTGTCCTTCCCTGTCCCTAGAAACAAGGAATATCACAGTGAAAGAAACTGACACTCTTCCTACCTATAGTTTTCTGTCCCTAGAAAAAATGTTTTTTTAAAGCACACTATAGCACAAGGAGAATTTCCCTCACTGTCCTTCCCTGTCCCTAGAAACAAGGATTATCACAGTGAAAGAAACTGACACTCTTCCTACCTATAGTTTTCTGTCCCTAGAAAAAATGTTTTTTTAAAACACACTATAGCACAAGGAGAATTTCCCTCACTGTCCTTCCCTGTCCCTAGAAACAAGGATTCGCACAGTAAAACACACTGACACTCTCCCTACCTATAGTTTTCTGTCCCTAGAAAAAATGTTTTTTTAAAGCACACTATAGCACAAGGAGAATTTCCCTCACTGTCCTTCCCTGTCCCTAGAAACAAGGATTCACACAGTAAAACACAATGACACTCTCCCTACCTATAGTTTTCTGTCCCTAGAAAAAATGTTTTTTTAAAGCACACTATAGCACAAGGAGAATTTCCCTCACTGTCCTTCCCTGTCCCTAGAAACAAGGATTCGCACAGTAAAACACACTGACACTCTCCCTACCTATCCTTCTCTTTCCCTAAACTAAAGGAATCCAGGTTAAGCAAGAAAAAATAAATGTCACTGTCCCTGCCTATGCTTCTCTTTCCCTGCTCCGGAACACACTACACTAGGCCGCCGTGCTGGCGGCCTTTTATAGTGTGGGGTGTGTACTAAACACCCTCAGCAATAATTGGCCACAGGCATCCTGCCTGTGGCCAATCATTGCTCTCCTCGCTGCCGGCGCTGTAATTGGCCAAGCATGCGGGGTCACAGTGCATGCTTGGCCAATCACAGCGCCTGGATGACACTGCGATGGCGTAGTGCATTGTGGGCCGTTCGCGTCACTCGAATTAGGCGCGAACGGCCCAAATCGTTCGATCTTCGTCGAACGATCGAACAGCCGATGTTCGAGTCGAACGTATGTTCGACTCGAACACCGAGCTCATCCCTAGTCCTCAGCACGTACCCCACCTTCGGTGGCCCTCATGGCCAGGGGTGCGTGTGAATGTGCTGGGTCCCAGGCACCTTTGGCCTGAGGCTCCATTGTTCCAGGTATACCCAATACCTTTAACTGAGGCTAACAATCAGACCATCGGAATCCCAGGGTACCCGTGGGAGGGTGGCCCACTCTGAGAGAGAGGAAACCAGGGGAGGACCTGTCCGGAGGATCGGTGAACAAAGTCACTGTTCCGGGAGAGGCCTGGTTGCCTATCAGAGGGAAGGATTCTGTAAGTCACAAGATAGCTCCTGTAATGTGCCCCATTGACACCTATGGTCTCCAAAAGTTACAGGTGCTAAAGAGTTTTGGATTCAGGAACTAAAGGATTCTGTGGCAGAGGATCTCCTGAACTGTCCTTGGAGGGGATGACTCTAAAGTAATTGTTCGTGTTTCATTCCGGCTGCTAGAACCGTGAGAGGGATCTATCCGGGTGAGCAAAACCCACTCAGGCTTGAGTGGCGACGAGGGTAATTAAGTGCTGCGTGCCTGAACCAACCTCCCTACTCAACTTTATTTCTATCTTCAACTTTCCTTACCATGTTATGAGCAGAGAAAAAATAAACTTGTCTGTTGGAGTTTAACACTGTCTGGACATTGGCCTTCTTATTAGACCTCTATGTGTCTGGATTCTCAATTCTGGGTATTTTCCCTTTGACATGACATGAGTCCCCATCTAGTGGAGTGCTGAAATGCTGCCGAACTGAAGCCAGTGTGCCCAGTAACAATTTCAGTGACCCTTAGAAAATATGAAACCAGTGCACTTTTCGTTTTTGAGTTTCCCCAAAATTTAAATATAGCACCACAACAGAACAGCCATGTCCCCACTCATTCAAAGCCGACAAACATGACTGCAGTGTGATGGCAGTCCGGAACTTTCAGTAGCAGCAGCCCCAGTGACACATATCTCCCTTTCCCTCACCCCTATCATTTACATCCAGCACATCAGGAGGCCCCTAACATGAGCCAAACATGCACCAAAAATGCAGCAAGCAGGACATTTAAAAAACGCAACTGACCGGTTTAAAGAGTTCCATAGGATTTAAATGAATACTTTATGCATTTTTACAACAGCAGTGTGAAAGCAGCCAAGAATGCAACTGAAACATGACTAACTAGTTCCAAAATTAGCTAGTTTAAAAGAGATGCAATTTTCTTCCACTTATTTTAACGGAAAAACTGATCAGAAACTGATCAGTGTGAAAGGGTGCATACAGTGCACTTTAGTGAACCTGTGCTACAATCAACAACAATTTATGGATGCTAATGCTCTGTGCCTTAAAGTGTACTTTTAAAAATAATGCAAGACCAAGTTTTTCTTTTTACATTAAGGTGCATTGACAGCTTATTTAAAATGAATAAGCTACATAACGCAATTCCTTTCAACACATCAAAAGGTGTTAGGCTGGACTTTCACGTATGTGATTCTTTTGCAGTATGTTAAAGTAATTTAAAACCTTTATTTAATTTTTTTTAACAACAAACATGTTATACTTACCTGCTCTGTGCAATGGTTTTGTATAGAGCATTCCCGATCCTCCTCTTCTGGGGTCACCCGCTGGTGCTCCTGGTTGTGAACACGGACATTATGGCTGAAACGTGTTAACTTCTGCTGTGAATATTTATCTTTTATGAAGGTACAATAAATTTGGACTTATTAACCACTCCCAGCCCAGCCTATAGCAAAATGACAGCCCCCGGGAGCACGCAGCGCGGTGATCAGTGGTGCTGTGTGTCACTCTAATACACTGCATGTCTGATCGTAGTAAGGAGCCTCTGACGGAGGCTCCTTACCACGTGATCAGCTGTGACCAATCACAGCTGATCACAGCGTGAACCAGGAAGTGCCACCTTATCAGTACCAAATCATCAGTGCCGCCTCATCAGTGCCCATCAGTGAAGGAAAAAAACTAAATTTTATAACAGAAACAAAGAAAGCCTTATTTTTTTCATAATTTTTTAGTTTTTTTAGTTTTTTTAGCAAAAATAAAAAACCCCAGTTATGATCAAATACCACCAAAAGAAAGCTCTATTTGTGGGAAGAAAATTATAAAAATTTAGTTTGGGTACATTGTTGCATGAGCGTGCAATTGTCATTCAAAGTACAACATTGATAAAATCTGACAATTGTCCTGGGCAGGAAGGGGGAAAGTGCCCGGTATTGAAGTGGTTAATAATCATGTATGGAGTTGCGGATTGTCTTCTATCCATTTGCTCCTGGCTCCTCCTTTCCGTGTTTGAGAGCTCTTGGGCCCCGCTGGCTGCATCCACAGACACAGGCACTGGGGCTTTGCCTCACCCCCTGCTCCCTCATCATAGAATCAGAGTCACGCTTTTTAGTATGCATTCCCACCATGGCCATGTCCCAAGCTGCATCCTGGAAATCAGAGCCACAAAGACAGCTTGCTTTAATTTCTTTCATTGCTGTCAAACACATAATACACCATTATTGGGACTGGAATCTCCTCCCTCTACCTCCCCCAGCAGATTCAAACGCTCTCCTGCAGGATGGTAGTCTGAGGAAGAACATTCTCTCTACTGGCTACTGTGGTTTAATGGGGAGGGAATGGGGAGGCGTCCAGCCTTGGAGATCCTGCCTGCCTGGAAAGAGGTGGTGCAAGCTGAGTTGTTCTAAGGAGTAAGCATGTGTGGAGTCAAAGCTCAGCTGGTGGCATAGTTTAGTTTGTGTCTACCTCTTTACTAAGCTGTGGACTGTACTAGGTCTGAAGGGCTGAGATCCCAAGGGCCCTGGGCATGGGCAAGGGCTAAGCTGTGTTTATGTGGCCTGAATATTACTAGAGCCTGGGAGCCTGTGTACAGTCAGTGCTTGGTGGTTGCCATCACTACTGTGTTGCAGTGAGCTGTGAGGCAGGAGCCTGTGTGCTCAGAGGCTACCAAGAGTCCAGAGAGAGGACTGGGGTCTCCAGTGCTGCCTGGAGAGACTGAGATTCCACTGCTGCAAGTAGATATGGTGCCCATGGATACTGTCTGCTGCTTCTGAGAGATTAGGTGGGAACTGATGCTGAGAGACCATGTGGCTGCTGTTACTGTTGTTGCTGCTGCTGAGACCCCAGGAAGTGAGCTGTACATAGGGCTGAGTGGTAAATGCAGTGTCCTGTTTTGGTTAGTGCCAATTCACAACTATGTGCAATGACCTACCTTTTACCACACTGGAAAACGCAGGTCACTGCTAGGACACACAGAAAACAATTGTTTTGTGTGTTTCCTATTCACACTGAAATGCAGCCCGGAGCTGCACTGAATTGATCTGCGATTAAATGCAGACATGCTGCATTTTATTGCAACACACTGGACAGGATCGGATATCACAGTACAGCAGCGCAGCACACTGCACTGCTGTACAGCAACATAAAAATAGTGTCACTTTTGTGCACTTCATATAAAGTTTGTACAAAAAAGGGGCAGCTGTCTGTTGATTGTGAACATCATATCATACAAGGACCTAATATATTAATGCTGTATTTATACAGCATGAACTGCCGTTTCTTACTACCCTGCATTACATACTTTTTTGTTCACTTTTATATTTCTTTATCCCCTTAACTACACTTAACCACTTGACCTCCGAAAGGTTTTATCCTCTTTGTGACAAGACCATTTGTTTGTATTCAACACTGTGCTAATTTAACTGACAATTGCGTGGTCAAGCAACACTGTACAGAAATGAAATTTATATAATTTTTTTCACACAAATAGAGCTTTATTTTGGTGGTATTTGATCACCACTTTGTTTTAATTTTGTTTTAAATATATAAACAAAAAAAAATACAGAAAATTGTGAAAGAAAAATATTTTCTATTTTCTGTTATAAAACATCCAATAAAATCAATCTTCTTCATAAATTTAGGCCAAATGTATTCTGATACGTGTCTCTGGTAGAAACCAAACTGTGTAATGGAGGTGATCAGTGACTTATTGTGTGACTGTGATAGTGTGGCTGACAATCTAGCGCTAACTGACACTGGGTGATAAGGACGCTAACTGACACTGATGTCGCTAGCAACACTAATACAGTGATCAATAATAATACTGTACACTGTACTAATTACCCTGGTTGGGAAGGGATTAACATCAAGGGGCAATCAAGGGGTTAAATTGATTGTAACGTCTCTTTTGTTTTTTAATAACAAACATGTTATACTTACCTGCTCTGTGCAGTGGATTTGCACAGGGCATCCTGGATCCTCCTATTCGTGGGTCCCTCTCCGCTGAGCTGCAGCTCCATGTGTCCATTCAGACACAGAGCTGTGGTTCGGTCCTGCCCCATCTCTCTCTTGATTGGCTAACTGACTTTGATTTAAAGCAACGAGAGCCAATGGCGCTGGTGCTGTGTCTCAGCCAATCAGGAGGGTGAGTCACGAATGGACGAGGGACTCGTGCACATGGCTGGATAGAGATGGGGCTCAGGTAAGTATTAGGGGGACTTCTGCACACAGTTTTTTTTATTTTAATGCATAGAATGCATTAAGATAAAAAAAAAAAATTCTGCCTTTACAGCCCCTTTAACCACTTTAGCCCCGGACCATTTCGCTGGTCAAAGACCAGGCCACTTTTTACGAATCGGCACTGCGTCGTTTTAACTGACAATTGCGCGGTCATGCGACATGGTTTCCAAACAAAATTGACGTCCTTTTTTTCCCACAAATAGAGCTTTTTTGGTGGTATTTGATCACCTCTGCGGTTTTTATTTTTTGCGCTATAAACAAAAATAGAGCGACAATTTTGAAAAAAAATGCATTATATTTTTAACTTTTTGCAATAATAAATATCCCCAAAAAAATATAAAAAAAAACATTTTTTTTCCTCAGTTTAGGCCGATACGTATTCTTCTACATATCTTTGGTAAAAAAAATTGTGCAAAAGTTATAGCGTCTACATTATAGAGGATAGTTTTATAGCATTTTTATAAATTTTTTTTTTTTTACTACTAACTGTAGGGGGGATGGACTGTGTGTGACAAGACAGTGATCACCACTTCGGATTACAGGAAGCGGTGATCACTGTCATTGTCACTAGGCAGAGCGGGGAGATGCTTATTTACAAAAGCATCTCCCCGCTCTATCTCTCCGTGAGACGATCGCGGGTATCCCCGCGGCGATCGAGTCTGCGGGACCCGCGGTCAGACTCAGGAGAAGGAGGCAGGGTGGCTAACGCACCGCCGGTGGTGCCCGAGCGACCACACGGCGGCATCTTAACCAGTTGTCAACCGGCCGTCGTCTATTGACGGCGGCAGGAAGACACTGTTATCCTGGGCGGACGTCATATGACGTTGCACCTTTAAAATCCACTAGGGGGCGCACGCGTGCCGCCGCGTCACTGGGCACTAGGGATGAGCCGAACACCCCCCTGTTCGGTTCGCACCAGAACCTGCGAACAGCCAGAATGTTCGTGTGAACGTTCGAAATCTAAAGTGCTAATTATAAAGGCTAATATGCAAGTTATTGTCCTAAAAAGTGTTTGGGGACCCGGGTCCTGCCCCAGGGGACATGTATCAATGCAAAAAAATTAATAAAAAAATTCAGTTTTTTTGGGAGCAGTGATTTTAATAATGCTTAAAGTGAAACAATAAAAGTGAAATATTCCTTTAAATTTCGTACCTGGGGGGTGTGTATAGTATGCATGTAAAGTCGCGCTTGTTTCCCGTGCTTAGAACTGTCCCTGCACAAAATGTAATTTCTGAAGGAAAAAAAGTCATTTAAAAGCACTCGCGGCTATTAATGAATTGTTGGCTCCCGGCAATACAAAGAAAAGTCATTGATAAAAAATAAAAAAAAGTGTGGGGGTCCCCCCAAATTCATCTAACGGGCCCTTCAGGTCTGGTATAGATATTAAGGGGAACCCCGCCGCAAATAAAATAAAAAAAATGCGTGCGGTTCCCCCCAAATATCCATACCAGGCCCTTCAGGTCTGGCATGGATTTTAAGGGGAACTCCACCCCAAATTTAAAAAAAAAATGGCGTGGAGTCCCCCCAAAAATCCATATCAGACCCTTATCCGAGCACGCAACCTGGCAGGCCGCAGGAAAAGAGGGGGGGACAAGAGAGCGCCCCCCCCTCCTGAACCGTACCAGGCCACATGCCCTCAACATGGGGAGGATGTCCCCATCTTGATGGGGACAAGGGCCTCATCTCCACAACCCTTGCCCGGTGGTTGTGGGGGTCTGCGGGCAGGGGGCTTATCGGAATCTGGAAGACCCCTTTAACCACTTAAGCCCCGGACCATTTCGGGCCATTAGGACCAAGCCTGTTTTTGGGATTCGGCACTGCGCTGCTTTAACTGTAAATTGTGCGGACATGCAATGTTGTACCCAAATGAAATTTGCGTCCTTTTCTTCCCACAAATAGAGCTTTCTTTTAATGGTATTTGATTGCCTCTGCGATTTTTATTTTTTGCGATATAAACAGAAAAAGACCGAAAATTTTGAAAAAAAATGATATTTTCTACTTTTTGTTATAAGAAAAATCGAATAAACTCAATTTTAGTCATACATTTAGGCCAAAATGTATTCAGCCACATGTCTTTAGTAAAAAAAATGTCAATAAGCGTATATTTATTGGTTTGCGCAAAAGTTATAGCGTTTACAAACATTTTCTGAAATTTACACAGCTTTAAATTTATGACTGCCTATCTCATTTCTTGAGGTGCTAAAATGGCAGGGCAGTACAAACCCCCCCCCAAATGACCCCATTTTGGAAAGTAGACACCCCAAGGAAATTGCTGAGAGGCATGTTGAGCCCATTGAATATTTTTTTTTTTCGTCCCAAGTGATTGAATAATGACAAAAAAAAAAAAAATTACAAAAAGTTGTCACTAAATGATATATTGCTCACACATGCCATGGTTATATGTGGAATTGCACCCCAAAATACATTCTGCTGCTTCTCCTGAGTACGGGGATACCACATGTGTGGGACTTTTTAGGAGCCTAGCCACGTACGGGACCCCGGAAACCAAGCACCGCCTTCAGGATTTCTAAGGGCGCAAATTTTTGATTTCACTCCTCACTACCTATCACAGTTTCGAAGGCCATAAAATGCCAAAATAGCACAAACCCCCCCAAATGACCCCATTTTGGAAAGTAGACACCCCAAGCTATTTACTGAGAGACATGTTCAGTCCATGGAATATTTTATATTTTGCCACAAGTTGCGGGAATATGACAAACTTTTTTTTTTTTTCACAAAGTTGTCACTAAATGATATATTGCTCACACATGCCATGGGCATATGTGAAATTACACCCCAAAATACATTCTGCTGCTTCTCCTGAGTACGGGGATACCACATGTGTGGGACTTTTTGGGAGCCTAGCCGCGTACGGGACCCCAAAAACCAAGCACCGCCTTCAAGGTTTCTAAGGGCATAAATTTTTGATTTCACTCCTCACTACCTATCACAGTTTTGAAGGCCATAAAATGCCAAGATGGCACAAAACCCCCCCAAATGACCCCATTTTGGAAAGTAGACACCCCAAGCTATTTGCTGAGAGGCATGTTGACCCCATTGAATATTTTTTTTTTGTCCCAAATGATTGAATAATGACAAAAAGAAAAAAAAAATGTACAAAAAGTTGTCACTAAATGATATATTGCTCACACATGCCATGGTTATATGTGGAATTGCACCCCAAAATACATTCTGCTGCTTTTCCTGAGTACGGGGATACCACATGTGTGGGACTTTTTGGGAGCCTAGCCGCGTACAGGGCCCCAAAAACCAAGCACCGCCTTCAGGATTTCTAAGGGCGTAAATTTTTGATTTCACTCCTCACTACCTATCACAGTTTTGAAGGCCATAAAATGCCAAAATAGCACAAAACCCCCCCAAATTACCCCATTTTGGAAAGTAGACACCCCAAGCTATTTGCTGAGAGGCATGTTGAGTCCATGGAATATTTTATATTTTGCCACAGGTTGCGGGAATATGACAAACTGTTTTTTTTTTGCACAAAGTTGTCACTAAATGATATATTGCTCACACATGCCATGGGCATATGTGAAATTACACCCCAAAATACATTCTGCTGCTTCTCCTGAGTACGGGGATACCACATGTGTGGGACTTTTTGGGAGCCTAGCCGCGTACGGGACCCCAAAAACCAAGCACCGCCTTCAAGGTTTCTAAGGGCATAAATTTTTGATTTCGCTCCTCACTACCTATCACAGTTTTGAAGGCCATAAAATGCCAAGATGGCACAAAACCCCCCCAAATGACCCCATTTTGGAAAGTAGACACCCCAAGCTATTTGCTGAGAGGCATGTTGAGCCCATTGAATATTTTTTTTTTTGTCCCAAATGATTGAATAATGACAAAAAGAAAAAAAAAATGTACAAAAAGTTGTCACTAAATGATATATTGCTCACACATGCCATGGTTATATGTGAAATTACACCCCAAAATACATTCTGCTGCTTCTCCTGAGTACGGGGATACCACATGTGTGGGACTTTTTGGGAGCCTAGCCGCGTACGGGACCCCAAAAACCAAGCACCGCCTTCAAGGTTTCTAAGGGCATAAATTTTTGATTTCACTCCTCACTACCTATCACAGTTTTGAAGGCCATAAAATGTCAAAATAGCCCAAAACCCCCACAAATGACCCCATTTTGGAAAGTAGACACCCCAAGCTATTTGCTGAGAGGCATGGTGAGTATTTTACAGCTCTCATTTGTGTTTGAAAATTAAGAAAGACATTTTTTTTTCTTTTTTTTTTTCTTTTTTTACATTTTCAAAACTTTGTGACAAAAAGCGAGATCTGCAAAATACTCAACATACCTCTCAGCAAATAGCTTGGGGTGTCTACTTTCCAAAATGGGGTCATTTGGGGGGGGTTTGTGCCATCTGGGCATTCCATGGCCTCCGAAACTGTGATAGGCAGTGAGGAGTGAAATCAAAAAATTACACCCATAGAAATCCTGAAGGTGGTGCTTGGTTTTTGGGGTCCCGTACGCGACTAGGCTCCCAAAAAGTCCCACACATGTGGTATCCCCGTACTCAGGAGAAGCAACAGAATGTATTTTGGGGTGTAATTCCACATATGCCCATGGCATGTTTGAGCAATATATAATTTAGTGACAACTTTTTGTACATTTTTTTTTTTTTGGTCATTATTCAATCACTTGGGACAAAAAAAAAAATATTCAATGGGCTCAACATGCCTCTCAGCAAATAGCTTGAGGTGTCTACTTTACAAAATGGGGTCATTTGGGGGGGTTTTGAACTGTCCTGGCATTTTATGCACAACATTAGGAAGCTTATGTCACACATCATCCACTCTTCTAACCACTTGAAGACAAAGCCCTTTCTGACACTTTTTGTTTACATGAAAGAAATTTTTTTTTTGCAAGAAAATTATGTTGAACCCCCAAACATTATATATTTTTTTAAAGCAAAGGCCCTACAGATTAAAATAGTGGGTGTTGCATTTTTTTTTCCACACAGTATTTGCGCAGCGATTTTTCAAACGCATTTTTTGGGGGAAAAACACACTTTTTTTATTTTTAATGCACTAAAAAACACTATATTGCCCAAATGTTTGATGAAATAAAAAAGATGATCATAGGCCGAGTACATGGATACCAAACACGACATGCTTTAAAATTGCGCACAAACGCGCAGCGGCGACAAAACTACATTCATTTTTAAAAGCATTTAAAAGCCTTTACAGGTTACCACGTTAGATTTACAGAGGAGGTCTACTGCTAAAATGACTGCCCTCGATCTGACCTTCGCGGTGATACCTCACATGCATGATGCAATTGCTGTTTACATATGACGCTAGACCGACGCGTGCGTTCGCCTTTGCGCAATAGCAGGGGGGGGACAGCGGTGCTTTTTTTTTTTTTTTTTTTTTTTATTATTTATTTGGCTTTTTTATTTTATTTTTAAACTGTGCCTTCCATATTTTATTTTTTTACCATTTTTATCGTTATCTCAGGGAATGTAAATATCCCCTATGATAGCAATAGGTAGTGACAGGTACTCTTTTTTTGAAAAAAATTGGGGGGTTAGACCCTAGATCTTTCCTCTGCCCTCAAAGCATCTGACCACACCAAGATCGGTGTGATAAAATGCTTTCCCAATTTCCCAATGGCGCTTTTTATATCCGGGGGGGGGGACATTCCCTCCCACTGCTTGTAAAAGCAGTCTAGAGGCTAATTATCTGCTAGAATTGCTTTTACATGAAAGCCGGCTGCTGGCTGAAAAGAATGATACCAAGATGATACCTAAACCCGCAGGCATCATTCTGGTATAAACATTCAAAGTCCAGCAACATACCAGTACGTTGCTGGTCCTTGTTGGACATGTATTGTAATCTTTTTTTTCATACAGCCTATTGGCTGAACGAAAAAAAGAGATTGATTGGTGGGTATGCCCACCATTAGAATACCTCCCTTCATCCACCCACTTCTAATGATGGGCATATATGCCGAAGCATGGGGGCATCCTCCCGCAAAAAAGTTATGCCGCGTACACACGGTCAAGCCTTCGTCGGAATTTCGACCGTATGTACGCGGCATAAAAGGTTATGCCGCGTACACACGGTCGGACTTTTCCACGGATAAGCCTCCGTTGGAATTTCGACCGTATATACGCGGCATTAGGAGCAAAATCGCTCCTCCGCCCCTGCTGCCCCCATGCTTCGGCATATATGCTCTTTTTTTTAACTGTGGTGGTGAAATCACCTCCTACAGCGTTGGAGTCACGGCTTTATGTATCGTGGGAGCAAACGCTGTTGCTGTCAAGATAAATAGATCCGCGCTGCAACTGAATGGCGTACCTGCTAAGCAAATGGTGGTTAACATTAAAACAAAGTAACATTACAGTACAACAGTAAGACCTTACCATGCCATACCTGCAAAGCAAATACCAAAACAAAACCTAGTAAAAAATAAAAAAATGTTTTAACGCAACCTGTGCCTAAAATATATATATGCCGAAGCATGGGGGCATCCTCCCGCAAAAAAGTTATGCCGCGTACACACGGTCGGAATTTCGACCGTATGTACGCGGCATTAGGAGCAAAATCGCTCCTCCGCCCCTGCTGCCCCCATGCTTCGGCATATATGCTCTTTTTTTTAACTGTGGTGGTGAAATCACCTCCTACAGCATTGGAGTCACGGCTTTATGTATCGTGGGAGCAAACGCTGTTGCTGTCAAGATAAATAGATCTGCGCTGCAACTGAATGACGTACCTGCTAAGCAAATGGTGGTTAACATTAAAACAAAGTAACATTACAGTACAACAGTAAGACCTTACCATGCCATACCTGCAAAGCAAATACCAAAACAAAACCTAGTAAAAAATAAAAACATGTTTTAACGCAACCTGTGCCTAAAATATATATATGCCGAAGCATGGGGGCATCCTCCCGCAAAAAAGTTATGCCGCGTACACACGGTCGGAATTTCGACCGTATGTACGCGGCATTAGGAGCAAAATCGCTCCTCCGCCCCTGCTGCCCCCATGCTTCGGCATATATGCTCTTTTTTTTAACTGTGGTGGTGAAATCACCTCCTACAGCACTGGAGTCACGGCTTTATGTATCGTGGGAGCAAACGCTGTTGCTGTCAAGATAAATAATTCCGCGCTGCAGTTGAATGGCGCACCTGAAAACAAAAAATTACATACCTGAAAAGCAAGCATGATAAAACATTGCAGAATAGAATACAGTAAAAAAAGAGCAGAACAATAGAGAGAAAATAGAGAGAGAGAGAGAACAATAAAACGACAACTATTTTTGGTTTTTTTATTTTATATTTTTTTTGTGTTTTGTTTTTTACGTTTTTTTTTTCTTTTTTACACTTTTTTTTGTAACTTTACAACTGTAATGGTTCGGGTCTCTCAAAATGTAATGGCATCTTGGGAGACCCTGTGTAAGTGTGTCCTAGTCTGTGAAATGCTGTACCCTACGCTAAAACGTCACTTTTGAGTGGTAGCGTTCAAAACATTCACCTTGGCAAAGACCAGGCTTGTCAGGACAGAGTGGACAAAAACTACGGGTGTCACGCCTAAATCCGCGCTTGCTACAGACACGACATCTTTTTTGGGGGTGGCTTTGGGTAGGGGTACTCGGGAGGACATACAAATAATGCCTCTCATGCAGCCGGCTTACTGCATTTGGTTGGGGATGGTGAGGTGCAGAACCGCCTGGATACAGGAGTTCTGTGACTATCTCATTCTGGAATTTTAGAAGAGATAACGTCCCGCCTGAAGCTCTGTATAGCACATGAGCGTTCAGCAAAGCCAATTGGAATAATGATAGAGACACTTTTTTGTACCAGCGTCTCGCCTTACGGTCAATTAGATACGGCGCCATCAACTGGTCGTTGAGGTCCACCCCTCCCATATTTTGGTTATATTCGTGGACACAGAGGGGTTTCTCCACAACACCAGTCGCCGTACGAATTTGGACTGTCGTGTCTGCATGAAGGGAGGTAAGAAGGAAAACATTCTTATTGTCCCTCCACTTCATAGCGAGCAAGTTATTACACTTCAAGCAGGCTCTCTCCCCCAGCCTAAGACGGGCATCTACAAGCCGCTGGGGAAAGCCCCGGCGATTAGGTCGCACGGTGCCACATGCTCCAATCTTATGATCAAACAAGTGACTAAACAGTGGCACGCTCGTGTAATAATTGTCCACATACAAGTGGTACCCCTTTCCGAATAAGGGTGACACCAAGTTCCACACTATCTTGCCAGCGCTCCCTATGTAATCCGGGCAGTTGACCGACTCAATCTGACTGTCTTTTCCCTCATAAACCGTAAAGTTCACTACATAGCCTGTTGCCCTGTCACAGAACTTGTAGAGCTTGACCCCGTATCTGGCACGCTTGCTGGGAAGGTACTGCTTGAAAGACAAGCGGCCAGAAAATTTAATCAGGGACTCATCAACGCAGACAACTTGATCGGGAGTAAACAAGGCTGCAAAACGTTCGTTGAAGTGGTTTATGAGGGGCCGAATTTTATAGAGCCGGTCATATTCAGGGTCCCCACGTGGACGACAAAGTTCATTGTCGTTGAAGTGCATGAACCGCAAAATCTGCTCGTATCGTGCCCTGGACATGGAGGCAGAGAACACGGGCATGTGGTCAATTGGGTGCGTGGACCAATAAGCACGCAATGACGGAAATTTATGTGTGCCCATGTTGAGGGAAAGGCCCAGAAAGGTCTTAAATTCGGAAACCGTAATTGGTTTCCAATTTCTGGCAATTTTAGGCAACTGGGGGTTAGCGGCGATAAATTGACCAGCATATAAATTACTCTGGTCCACAATAGATCTATAGAGATCTTCCGTGAAAAACAGCGAATAAAAATCGATTGGCATAAAATCAGCTGTTTCCACCTGAATACCGGGTTGGGCAGTGAATGGGGGAAGTACGGGTTCTGCAGAAGTGGTGGGGACCCAATCAGGATAGGCAAATTCTGCAGGAAGGGCAGTATGGGCACGACGGGCCTGCCTTTGTCTTCTTGGTGGCAGCGGGACACTACTTGTGCTTGCCACCTCGCCAGCTTGAACTGCACTTATGGGACTCGCCACGTCACCAAGTGTTACTGCAGTGCTGGATGTACGTCCAGGCTGTACTAGGCCGCTGGTGCTTGCCAGTTCACCAGAAGGAATAGCGGCGCTAGTACTACTCTGCTCCATGATACGAGAGACCTGCGGTTCTTGCTCCTCAACAACCTCAGAAGATCGGGATCGGGTACGCCTGACCTTAGCAGGGACCTCAACTTCGTCGTCAGAGCTATCTGACGTGGGGCCGCTGACGTCACTGTCTTCTACGGGAAGATATTCTGAGCCTGAATCTGACAGATACGTGACCTCCTCTTCACTATCTGTCATGCTCAGAATCTCGTAGGCCTCTTTACTAGTGTACATTCGACTTGCCATTTTGGGCTTTAAATTTAGGGGTACACTAGTAAGATTCACAGGAAAAAAAGCACCTGACTGTCGTCAGCAAATATATCAAACGCTACAAAAAAACTGTTAGCGATCGCAGGGATCAGGCCTGTCTCTGCGAACGCTGCAGTTATGTGTGTTGTGTTTGGTAAGTGACAGTGATCGATCGATACTGCACTTGGGTGGGCTGGGCTGGGCTGGGCGGAGGGGCTAAACGCAGGTACTAGCAGGTATCTGGGCTGATCCCGCTAACACTGCGTTTTTGGGAACCCTAAACCGCTGGGGATGCTAGTATAGATCTGATCAGATACTATACCACTAAGGGGGGTGTATGCTTTGCGCGTGGGTGTTAGCGTTACTGGCACTAACCTAACACTGCCTGGGGCGACGCAGACCCTCTCTGGCGCTAAAACCTAATTGATCTCACCCGCCGGGCGATCAGGGGGGTTAAACCTTTATTGGGTTATATACGGCGGGTGCCCTGATGCTATAAAAAGCAAACTAATCAACCAGCGTCACCCGTAACCTTTATATGGTGATCACTGGTGAAAGGGTTAACTAGGGGCAATCAGGGGGTTAAAACCTTTATTAGGTTAAATATGGGGGTACCTGACACCAATAAAAACCTGCGGCGAACCTAAAAAAAAATAACTGCCTATCTAAAACACCAGCGACACGAATACAGCGATCGGAAAAACAATCGCTTAGTGACGCTGAAGTTAGGGGGTGAAAGGGTTACCTGGGGGGTGATCAAGGGGTTAAACCTTTATTAGGGGGGGTTAGGGGGCTACCCTGGACCTAAAGGGGCCTAATCCTAACTGCCTTGCAACTTTTTACAATCACAGATGACACTAAATGCAGTGATCAGTAAAATAAATGATCACTGCAATCAGTGACACTGTGATTGGGGGCTTTGGGGTGACCTGGGGGGTGATCTGGGGGTGACTGGGGGGTGATTTGTGTGCCTATGTGTACCTACGTGTCAGTGGACTGTTGGAGCACTAACCTCTGTCTTCACTCCTCGGCGCCGGGAACGAAAAGACCGCGGCGAGGGAGATGACATCACTTCCTCCAGCCTGTGTTTACATCACATGGCGGAGGAAGCAATTTCATTGGCCGGGAGCGATCGCGAGGGGGGGGGGCGGAATCGAGCGGCCGCCCCCTCATGCCTGATCGCTCCCGAACACTTAACGGCCGCTCACTGCAGTGAAGGGGGGTCCGGATGGACCCCCCAACTGCACAAAGGCGATCACGTAGATCTACGTGATTCTGCCTGTCCGTGCCATTCTGCCGACGTAAATCGGCGGTGGGCGGTCGTTAAGTGGTTAACAAACAACTTTAAGAAAGTGTAAAAAAATGTAAAAAAAAAACACACAAACACCTTGGAAAAGTCCTTTATTAAAAATAAAAATAAAAAATAAAAAAAACATTCCAGCGATGAAATCCAGTGTCCCGCGGTGATCCGATGTCCAGCGCTGTCCGTCATTGGCTGAGCCTGAGCGGACCTGATGGGGAACTTCCTCCGCAGTCTATTAAATGTATAGACCTGCCCCTTCTAAAGTTCCCCATCAGGTCCGCTCAGCCAATGACTAGGTGTAAGGCTAAGCGGACCAGATGCGGAACGTGAGAAGGGGCGGGTCTATTCATGTATTACACAGTGAAGGAAGTTCCAGGGCAACCACCGGGCAACCACCGGGCAAGGGTTGTGGGGATGAGGCCCTTGTCCCCATCAACATGGGGACATCCTCCCCATGTTGAGGGCATGTGGCCTGGTACGGTTCAGGAAGTTCCCCATCAGGTCCGCTCAGGCCAATGACGTAGGCGGGGTCTGACATCAAGATGAAGTGACATATTCGTCACGAAACGCGTCATGTCCGGCGTTGTTCTCCTGGGTTGTTGACTAACCCCACTCTCTCCTCTCCTCTCCTCATAATGAACATTATTGAATGAATTTACCGAACGAATTTCCCGTCAGCCTACAGAGGATTCGACAAGGACGATAAGCTCTTGCCCCCAGAGGCCTAAACCTGCAATTACACAGGTCTGCATATTCTCAGACGGTACAGTGTGACGGCTTCAGCTTCAGCCCAACGCTCAGCGCTGATGCGGTGAAACACAGCCATCGGATCACATGTGCCGCACGTGACCCAACGGAGGGACGCACTCTACGCAGCAGTCTCCTATGAGCCGGCAGGATCTCTCCTCTGAGCAGCAGCACTACGTGAGCTATAGAGCTCAGGGAAACCATCAAAAACTCATAGAGCAAGGGCCAAAAAAGAGACATTGATGTTGGGCGAATCACGGGATGGATGTCATGGATGGGTAAGCCAGTATATTACTACATGGTTACTGTGCCCTTCCCCTCCCCCCTATCAAATATCATCATACCTGTCTCGGCCAGCATTGGGCTATAATCTCTGTCCTTTTATAGACTGTCCGCAAAAGACTAAATTCACAAGCAATCCTATGCTATTCTTTCTGAACACAATCCTGTGCTAACCAATTTATCCCACATGGATGTTAGTAGCTTTTTTCAATTATAAGCACATCTATTAGCATATGGAGCAGTGCGGTACGAACTTTGAATCTGCAGGAACACTAGCCAACACGGCTTGATCTTGACATTCCAGTTTGGATATAGATCCAAGTAACTCTCTATCTTGCAGCTTAAACTTTAATTTGTCTGCACAGTCCTCTTATTCAATTATTGCTATAGGCTTTAGATATTGATAGGTCATCCACTTGGTAATTCAGTGTTCATTCTTAGTAAGAACATTAGGAGTAGTAGAGCGGGCGGCTTATGTCCACCCGGGCCATCTTTTTTACCTTTTACAACAGTGCACTGTGTATGGTTTTTTTCATGTTTTTTTATTCTAATGTGCATATACTCAGGAGAAACCCTTTCCCCTAAATGAGTATATTCATACTGTTAGGTTGAAATGTGTTAATTATTTTATATAGCATTCAACCAATAAAGTTCTTTCAATTTTCAATTACCAAATGTACTGTGGTTGATTCACCCTATAACCGTCTATTGGGCCTCGTCCCAATCTCCCGTTCCCCCCGGTCCCTTATTTATACTGATGGGGAACTTCTTTCACTGTGTAATACATGAATAGACCCGCCCCTTCTCACGTTCCCCATCAGGTCCGCTCAGCCAATGACTCCCCTTAATATCTATACCAGACCTGAAGGGCCTGGTAATTGAATTTGGGGGGACCCCCACGCTTTTTTCTTTTTTTTATCAATGACTTTTCTCTGTATTGCTGGGAGCCGACAATTCATTAATAGCCGCGAGTGAGTTTTAAATGACTTTTCTTCCTTCAGAAATGACATTTTGTGCAGGGACAGTTCTAAGCACGGGAAACAAGCGCGACTTTACATGCATACTATACACACCCCCCCCCCCCGGTATGAAATTTAAAGGAATATTTCACTTTTATTGTTTCACTTTAACCACTTCCCGCCCAGTCAATAGCAAATTGACGTCCGGGAAGTGGTTCTGTTATCCACACTGGACGTCATATGACGTCCTGCGGGATAACAGCCGCATCGCGGCAATCGGTGGAGCGGTGGGTCAGTCTGACCCACCGCTACACTGATCTCGGTAAAAAGCCTCCGTCGGAGGTTTTTTACCATGTGATCAGCCGTGTCGAATCACAGCTGATCAGGAAGTAAACAGGAAGAGCCGTTGATCGGCTCTTCCTCACCCGCGTCTGACAGACGCGAGTAGAGGAGAGCCGATCGGCGGCTCTCCTGACAGGGGGGGTTCGCGCTGATTGTTTATCAGCGCAGCCCCCCCTCGGATACCCACACTGGACCACCAGGGAAGCCCTAAGCATGTGGATGGCCCCCATGGCCATCCACATGTAGTAAAACTAAAAAAAATATTAAAAAAACATAAAAAAATATGCCACACATGGGCACTGACGGGCACGATCATGCCAAGAAAATAAAGTGTGGTGGCTGGCATTGCTAGGCAGCAGTGTCACCAGTGTCACCTACTAGTGTCCATCAGTGCCACCTATCAGTGCCCATCCGTGCCCATCTTTGCCCATAAGTGCCCACCTATCAGTGCCCGTCCGTGCCACCTATTAGTGCCACCCATAAGTGCCCATCAGTGCCGCCTAGAAGTGCCCATCAGTGCCGCCTATGAGTGCCCATCAGTGCCGCCTATGAGTGCCAATCAGTGCCGCCTATGAGTGCCAATCAGTGCCACCTATGAGTGCCCATCAGTGCCGCATACCAGTCCCACATATCAGTGCCCATCAGTGCCGCCTATCAGTGCCCATCATCAGTGCCCATCAGTGCCACCTCATTGGTGCCACCTCATCGGTGCCCATCAGTGTCGCCTTATCAGTGCCCTTCAGTGCCGCCTTATCAGTGCCCGTCATTGAAGTAGAAAAGGTACTTATTTACAAAAAAAATTTACAGAAACAAAGAAAAAAATAGTTTTTTTTTAAATTTTCGCTCTTTTTTTATTTGTTGCGCAAAAAATAAAAATCGCAGAGGCGATCAAATACCACCGAAAGAGAGCTCTATTTGTGGGAACAAAATGATAAAAAATTTGTTTGGGTACAGTGTAGCATGACCGCGCAATTGTCATTCAAATTGCGACAGCGCTGAAAGCTCAAAATTGGCTTGGGCAGAAAGCTGTATAAGTGCATGGTATTGAAGTGGTTAAGCATCACTGCTCCCAAAAAAACGTCCGTTTTTAAAACTTTTTTTTGCATTGATACATCTCCCCTGGGGCAGGACCCGGGTCCCCAAACACTTTTTATGACAATAACTTGCATATAAGCCTTTATAATTAGCACTTTAGATTTCTCCCATAGACTTTTCAAATTTGCCGCGAACACCCCAAATTGTTCGCTGTTCAGTGAACAGGCAATGTTCGAGTCGAACATGAGTTTGACTCGAACTCGAAGCTCATCCCTACTGGGCACACGATGTGTGTGCCCGGCAGCCGCGCTGGCCGCCCGGCACCCGCGATTGCCCAGTAACCGAGCAGGACCGTGGATCTGTGTGTGTAAACACACAGATCCACGTCCTGTCAGGGAGAGGAGACCGATGGTGTGTCCCTTGTACATAGGGACACAGATCGGTCTCCTCCACCCACAGTAAGAATCACTAATAGGGAACACATTTAACCCCTTCCTCGCCCCCTAGTGTTAACCCCTTCCCTGACAGTCATGTTTATACAGTAATCAATGCATTTTTATAGCACAGATCGCTGTATAAATGTGAATGGTCCCAAAAATGTGTCAAAAGTGTCCGATGTGTCCGCCGCAATATCGCAGTCACAATAAAAATCTCTGATCGCCGCCATTACTAGTAAAAATAAATAAAAATGTTATAAATCTATCCCCTATTTTGTAGACGCTATAACTTTTGCGCAAACCAATCAATATACGCTTATTGCGATTTTTTTTTACCAAAAATATGTAGAAGAATACGTATCGGCCTAAACTGAGGAAAATTAAAAAATAAATAAATGGATATTTATTCTAGCAAAAAGTAAAAAATATTGTGTTTTTCTTTTGTTTATAGCGCAAAAAATAAAAACCGCAGAGGTGATCAAGTACCACCAAAGAAAGCTCTATTTGTGGGGAAAAAAGGACGCAAATTTTGTTTCGGTACAGCGTTGCACGACTGCGCAATTGTCATTCAAAGTGTGACAGCACTGAAAGCTGAAAAATGGCTTGGGCAGGAGGGGGGTTTAAGTGCCCAGTAGAGAAGTGGTTAAAGAGGACGTACCTGTACGTACCTATGCCTGTCTGTGCCATTCTGCCTACGTAAATATACAGGCGGTGGTCCTTAAGTGGTTAACTGTGTGCCTAACAAGTATAATGTGCGTAATGAGTGCTGCTTTTACTAACAGGTCTGCCTGCTTTTTCTCACTGAACTCAGAATTGATTTTAGAGAGAAGAAATAGACAGATTGCCCTCTCTGCACAGAGTTCTGTGTGCTGTTATTGGCTAGTAGCTGAGCTGGAGATTGGATGAGTTCAGTTCTCATTAACACACAACATTGAAACCTTGCTCCTAAACTTTTAACACTTTTTTTCCGACAGACAGTGTTCAAATCTAGTACAATTGATATGATATCTGCCTGCACAGTACAGACATGGTTAGTTATGGCAAACACAGCTTGTCCCCCATGACAGAAAAAAAAAGTAGAATTTTACTCTGGAAGTTCCAGAAAAAATCAACTAAAAAGCTTAAGCCCTCTTTTTTTTTTTTTTAATTAGATGCTTTTATATTAAGATTTTAGCATTTTTTACAGAGAAAGAAACATAAAAGAACTAGTGGGTACAGTTAAACAATACCAATCACCCCCATCAGAACTGGCTAAATATATTTTTTTGAGGTATGCTATGTGAACGGGAACATGTAACATATCTAAATGAGTTATTATTGCAAACTGGCTGAGAACATGGAAATACACTTTAAGGCATTCTAAAATGGCTACTTATTCAATAAAATTGGGTTTAATGTATACATCAAAACAAACTGACTTGGTCGTTATCACATTGCAGCTCTACCTAGAGTAGATGATGTTACCAAGAAAGAGAAGGTATAATTCTAACTCTCTACCACTTTAAATTCCAGTTTGAAAACTGTAGTCTGCGTCACTGTTACAATCGATGTAATTGCTACCAAAGGTAATGAACAGCTAATAAGAACTAACCCAATTATATAGAAAGAGCTACTACACCATAATTACAGTACAGTAAGAATGTAGTGTCACCAAAGTGATAGAAAAGAAAAAAAAAAAGTCTTAAAACAACAACCAATGTAGCTGCCTCTTTTAAGGACAAGTAAAGTGCAATATCTTACATTTTAGTCTCCCCTGAAGATGTTGTATAATGAATCGCATAGGGGTGGAGCTAACAGGTGCTGACGTCATCCTGCACAAAGCGGTCACGCTCACACTGAGGAATAGTGAAACTGGCAGCCATATATGATTAAGCATACCGATCTAAGTGCTTAAAGATAGCACAGATTAATGTAAGTGCAATACGTTTTATGTGTGAGAGTTTTAAATACTGTAAAAGAGAATTTTATGCTATGTGAGCATTTTTGTTTTTCCCTATGGTCAGTCTGTAATGCAGGGGTCTCGAACTGGTGACCCTCCAGCTGTTGCGAAACTACAAGTCCCATGAGGCATTGCAAGGCTGACCATTACAAGCATGACTCCCACAGGCAGAGGCATGATGGGGCTTGTAGTTTCGCAACAGCTGGAGGGCCGCCAGTTTGAGACCTTTGCTGTAATGTGTTTATTGGGAACATATAGAGGAACAGTGTGGAAAACCTGAAAAGAGTGAATCCCTCTTTGGAAAATGTACTATTTCATCCAATTTTTTGATGAACGGAAGGGGTCAAATGTTCTGGTAAATTCTCACTGATGTGGAGGTGATTGCATAGAGTGATGGGAAAACTGGTACAGAAGAGGCACTGAGTGTTTAGGCACCTTTGTACAAAATTGACCGCAAGCATAATGCAATTGGAGGACACTAGGCACTTTTGAATGATTATATAAACTGCAGCATGGAATTATTTATTGATTCACTGGACACTTGACGTTGGATGTTGAAAAAATCTTTTTGGGGACACTTTATTATGTAGCACTGAACACTTTATAATATATGAATTGATATAGTGTGATTGTCCACAGAAATATCTGCATGATATTATAGCACTGTATATTGTGTATACAAGAAGGAATGGATGGCTGAACACCGAAGTAGTAGAAAGTCTTTTATTGTAAAATAATCCATAAACGTGAATGACACCACAGGACGATGAAGGCAGGTATAGGTAGACACGTTTCACACAGTGACGCTGTGCTTATTCATTTCTGTATTTTGTGTATATATAGAAAAAGTAGGTAAAGATCTGCAATAAAGTTTGGTAAAATCCTTGCACTCTTGCCTATGTATATAGGTCTTGCACAGAGGATTGGTTTTGTTTTCTCATTAAAATAAGGGCCATCATACCATCTTGTTATGCATGATTAAAAAAAAAAAAAAAAAAACCTTCACTGCAGCAAATAGTAAAGTTCCAAGCACAGTGGGATGTGTTGGGGTACCATTCACTTTTAAATAGCACCCCAATGCCTCTACAGAGCCCCCCCCCCTATGCTACAGAGTACAGAAGCATCCCACAACATGCACAATTTGATATGTAAAAAAAGAGCAGGAACAATTTCCCCTGCTTGGTGGCCCATTCAAAATGAATGAGCTGCTGTAACATACAAACAAAGTGTCTTGCGCTGAGTGCATTACCACAATGCACTGTTGTGAGAATAGACCTTCATTCTTTCCCTACCTTTTCCTCCTTACATTGTGTCAGCATTGACTGTAATTTAGTTCTGAATCCCAATTACTCTACAACACCAGAAAATTGTAGCAGCCTTGTTTTCCATTATTTCTAAAAATCTATATCCTTTTCCTTTTCATCAAATTGGTGGCCTTGTGCCCAGCATCTTTCAGTGTTGCTACAAATCTAAAACAAAGGCGAGTTCTCCGTGGGTGAAAGTGCCATAAAAATGCCAATTATTATTGCTGTAACTGACAAAGGCTGCACGTGAACAAAGTGAAAATAAATAAGGAAGAAAACATCATATCCGAATTTATCATTTGTAGTGTCTTCCCAGTTCAGCTGAAGGGTATTGATACTTCTAACTATGTACTTCAATAAAACAGAAATAGCAAAAGAAGCAACCTAGTTCAATGTATATTAATTAAATATAAGCACTTCTTTCGTTCAGACTTAGCTTTGTTTCCTCTTCCTGTTTAAGGATGGGATTTGGGTTTGCAGCTACCATGGGTTTGCATCAAATACCCGAAACTCACAAAGTTCATAAATGTTTTGTTAAAAAGTTTGTAGGTTTGTCAACAGAAATAAGGTGCAACGTATAATTCAGTTTATAGCCTTTTGCATGGTCAGCTGTGACACAAGAGCCAATAATTTGCAGGAATAGATAACTCAGTTCTATTTCTATAAAAGGATGAGCTTGCAGCAGCCATATTGTCAGTATGTGATAGAGCTGTTAGGAAAGCTGACAATTCTTTGTAGGGAGGGATACTGTTTTAGACATGAGCTACCAAATTGCAGATGCAGCCATATTTTTTTTCCCTTTTCCCTGAAGAGGGTTTCTACAGGAATGACAAAACCAATCTAAGAGCCTAAAGCCCTGTACACACGATCGGTTTTACAGATGAAAACAGTCCGATGGACTTTTTTCATTGGACAAACCGATCGTGTATGGGCCCCATCGTTTTTTTTTCCAAAAAAAAAAAAACGATAGTAAATTCCGATTGTCTGTGTGGAACTCCATCGGAGAAAAAACCCACTCATGCTTAGAATGAAGTCGACGCCACGGCGTTTGGAACGGTCGGATTTTCGACTGATGGTGTATAGGCAAGACTGATGGAAGTCAGCTTCATCTGAAATCCGATGGAAAAAAACATCGGATTTTATTCCATCGGAAATCTGATCGTGTGTATGGGGCTTAAGGGTGTGGTAGGGGGTGCTAAATAGTGCTATGAGTAAGCATCTATCTTTGATGTGAAACGCGTCAGCTATCCACCCCTGCATGTCAGTTTTCTGTTTTTGTCTGTTTTTGGACTTTTGAATCTATGGATTAACTTTGGATTTTAATTTTGGAATTTTGAAAATAAATCGTTTATATAGAGTACGGCAGTCCAGGGCTCTTTTATTTCCCATGCATTAGTGCAGAGCCAGCACCTGTTCCAGTATCAGGGCAGGAGCATTCCTTGGAGCTTCACAGCTTGGAGCGGTACACACCTTTCATTGCTAAATAGTGTTGACATGTTTTTATGATGATCCGGTGGAACTCCCTCAATGCCAACAACATATTATTGCACAGAATGGAATTACAATTTGTTACACGCTAAACATGATGGAAATCCAATGTATGTCTTCCTAAAAGGGGGTATTGTTTCCCATCAGCTTTCTGCTCCTCCTAATATAGGTATGCATGGTGTCTACCTGATTATCATTTTCTACATTTGTCTAAACACTTGTTATAGATGTGATTTTTTATCATAGCAGGGATTATGGATTATCTGTAGTGTTTGGCTCTTAGCAGTTTGATTTAAGGTTAAAAAACAGACTTAGTTTATATATTGTTTTAAGCTGCTCTGGCAGACTTTTTACAACAGGTCCACAACAGGTACAAAAAATTTGTCGCCTGCACTGACATTGTCGTACAGAGGGACATGGGAATTTTAAAGAGTGTCTTAGACGCAATTTATGAATTCCCCTGACTGTGTCTATGTACTTTTGGTTTATTGCTATGCTTTTTTAAGCCTAAAATTGGGCTTTAATATTTTGCAGTTTTAATTTACAAATCTTTAGTATGAACTTGAAAAATAAATGAGACAACTACTAATGAGTTACGTGGGCCTAATTCATTGGTGAGTCTTGTTCATTTAGGCCTTTTCCACATCATACGTGCATAAAAACTGATGGAAAAAATGTACAGATTTGACATGTATAGAATCTTCTAGACTTGTTCATTACCATGTACAGAGATGTGCATTTTTCTAACATTGGTCTCTGCAAGGAAACAAAGAAAACAATTGTCTTCTATGTGCCCTATTCACACCATAACATTGCTGTCATCTGAGTTTTTTTTCTGTGCAGGAATATGCAACAAACAGTTCTCAGCAAGGCCACAAACATAGCAATTGTTTTATATGTGCCCTGTTCACACCACAATGTTGAGGTCATGCAGTCTTTTTTGTGTGCACAAAAATGTTGCAGATTTCTGCACAGAAAAAATATGTCCATGATAACAATGTTGTGGTGTGAACAGGGCACATACAAAACAATTGTTTTCTTTGTGCTTTTGCAGAGACAGGTGCAAAAAAACTTACGTCTCTGCACATGTGTTCTCATTTGGAGTAAGAATGTAAAAGCGGGCAAAAGCATTGCGGCCCGCTTTCTTGGGACTGGGGCCACCTGTCCCCTCTCTGTTTAGTAAGGGGTTGAGTAATAATAGGCCAGGGGAGGGGCGGTACTGTTCTTTTAAATTATATTGCAGGTGTGAGCAAGCCAATAGTGGGCCAGAGAAGGTTCTGGTTCCCCCAGGAGGATATTTAAGGGCCGCAGAGGGTCCTGGACGTCCTCTGCAGCGGCCCGGAAAGAAGGAAGAAGAGCTGCACGTACCTGTAAATGGAGGACCTGATCCGCGGATTCGTGGAGCGAGCAGAGAGCCGGGGGGGGGGGAGAAGCCTGGCTGCGGCGGTGCCTGGAGATGTCCCTGGAGGAAGACGTGCCATCGGTGGTGGAGGAAGCGGCACAGCAGCATGACGGCGGAGTGGCGGTGCCTTCCCCTAGGCGACTTACACGGCGGAGTGTACCCCCGGAGCGGCAGACGAGGGAGGACGAGTGCCGTAACCCCACGGCCAGTGCGGGGGCAGGCGGCGGAGAAACGGAGCCCGGGCGGCGGCCTGGGCAGAAGAAGAGACGTCAGTCGCAGTCCCCTGCGAGAAGGCGGGGCGGGAGTTCTGTGCCTCAGGGGGGAAGACGCAGGAAGATGGCGCCGCCTACCTCAGCGGACGCCGGACATCAGGCTGCAGCTCCCACTCAGCTGCTGGCTCGGCAGGATGCCCTGGTTCCAGGCACCTTATTCGGCATGGTGCAGCCAGGACTGGAGGCGTCAGCACGTGCTACAGCAACACCTATGGTGCTGACAGGACAAGGGTCAGCCTCTGTTCCAGAGAGTCAAGCTTCTGTACCAGCTATGGTGCAATTTCCACTGGCCGTCCCATCACCAGCCTTGCTTTCAGGTCCTGTGGCAGCTCCGGTGCCAGCTCTGATATCTGGTCCAGTACCAGGTCCAGCACCAGTACCAGCTCCAGCGGTGCAGGGTGAGTTAAGAAATAATGTAACACCTGATGTAATGGTTTACCTGTCAGCTATCTCTTCTGCTCTTTCTGCTGCTGGTATCCCTATTCCTGCTTTCCCTGCTGCTGCACCCACACTGTTTTCTACTGCTGGTTCTTTTCATACCTCACCTATTACTAACCCAGTGTCAGATAGTTTGCCAGGTTGTGCGATATACAGCCCTGAGTTGCGCTCGCCTAGGGAGACGGCTAGAAGGTCAGTCCCGGAGGTGAGTATGAAAGAAGTATTGCCATGTGAGATGTCCCCCTTAGGTTATCACTTACCAGGGTCAGTGAAGGAAAAAATTTGGGCTGGGGAGTTTGTGGATATGCTATCCCTCCTTCCGGCGGCTAAGGATTTTATTTTTAAAACAGAGAAGAGGGAGGATAGGCAGGAGGAGGATAGGCGCAGGCCGGTGGCTCGCTCTTTTAATAACTGGTTACAGGCATTTTTTTGTTTTTGCCAGTGTATTGGTTGAGAAACGGCCGGAGTTGAGCGGGGGCCTTTTTCAACATATGGATCACGTGTTGGAGGCCTATAAAAGTTTTGGCGGTTTGGGCTGGTACTTCTACGACGAATCCTTCCGCCAGAAACTGGTGGTACATCCGTCTTTGAGGTGGGGGATGAAGGACGTGGGCTTATGGCTTAACCTGATCGTTCCTCAGAAAGCACCTCTGGCTAAGTCGAGCCAGGGTACCCCAGGTACCCCTGGGTACCGCAGAGGTTGTTGCTTCGCCTTTAACGAAAGTTTGTGCCGTTTTAACGCGGCATGCAAGTATAGGCACGAGTGCTCGGTCTGTGCAGGGCCCCACCCGATGGTGAAATGTTTTCGGAAGTCAGCGCCGCCATCTTCCAGGGATACTTTTCAAAAGAGCCTGCACGCCGGTGAGGCTGGGAAACATGCGCCCCTGGTTGGATCTGTACCCAAACAGGGAGAAGGCGCTTTTATTAATTGACGGTTTTTCATTCGGTTTTCCCCTTCCGGTGTTCTCAGGCAAAGGTTGTACGGTTATGGAGAATTTGAAGTCCGTCCGGCGCTTTCCGGAGGTGGTACGGGAGAAGGTTTTGAAAGAAATAGCGGAGGGGCGGATGGCAGGGCCTTTTTCTGCGCCGCCTTTTCCTAATTTCCGGATCTCACCAATTGGGGTAGTGCCTAAAAAGGAGCCGAACGCCTTCCGTTTGATTCAGCACCTCTCTTTCCCTAAGGGGGTTTCGTTGAATGACGACATCGACGTTAATTCATGCTCGGTGGTTTATGCGACATTTGAAGAAGCCATTGTCAAGATTAAGGCACAAGGCCGGGGGGCGCTTGTGGCAAAAGCGGACATCAAGTCGGCTTTTCGGCTCTTGCCCATTGCTCCGGCGGCGTTCAGTTCATTGGGATTTTGTTTCGAGGGTGCTTATTTTTTCAACAAATGCCTACCAATGGGGTGCTCCCTGTCTTGTACATATTTTGAGTCATTTTCCATGTTCCTGCATTGGGTCGTGAGTTTTGAGGCAGGTCAGGACACGGTGGTACATTATTTAGACGATTATTTGTTTGTCGGCCCAGCGGAATCTACGCTTTGTTCCCGTCTATTGCATTTGTTTACAGTGATGGCAGGCCATTTTGGTGTTCCTCTGGCGAGGGAGAAGACCTGTCTACCGACAACGCAGATGGAATTCCTAGGAATTCAACTGGACACGGAGGCTATGGAATTTAGCCTGCCTATGGCAAAGGTGGTAAGGACGCGGAATCTTATCGCCTTTTTCTTGAGACGCCGGAAGGTGCTTTTGAAAGAAATGCAATCGTTACTAGGCCTGCTGGCTTTCGCTTGCAAGATCATGCCGGTAGGTAGGATCTTTTCGCGACGATTGTATCTCGCTACTTCGGGCTTGAAGTCCCCGTCCGCACACATCAGGTTGACGGGAACGCTTAAGGACGACTTGCTGGTATGGGCCGATTTCTTGGCGGATTTCAATGGTAGATCCTTTTTTCAGTCGGATTTTATTTTTGCTCCAGATTTTCGTTTATTTACCGACGCGGCGGGTTCCAAGGGTTTTGGGGCAGTTTGGGGGTCACATTGGAGTTGTGGTGCCTGGCCAGAGTCCTGGGTCCACAAGAAGGCTACAAGGAACATTGTGCTCCTTGAGCTATTCCCGGTGCTGGTGGCAGTCTCGCTGTGGGGCCATTTCTTTGCCAATAAGCGGATTTTGGTGGAAACCGACAATAAAGGGGTCCTTTTCGCAATCAACTGTCTTTCTTCCGGTTCTCTGTTTGTAGTCAAAATCCTGCGTCATTTGGTTTTTTATGCCTGAAGTTTAATATATGGATTAAGGCACGGTATACGCCAGGAGTGCTGAATGTGATCGCGGATTCTCTTTCCCGTTTCCAGATGCAGCGTTTTCGACGGTTGCTGCCGGAGGCGGACGAGGTAGGCACACCGTGCCCGGATTACCTGTGGGATTTGATCTAACACCGGTTTTGGAGGTTATTAGGCAATCAGTCGCCCCGCATACATGGGTGGATTATTCTGCTGCATGGAGGAAATGGGTGGCGTTTGCCGGCTGTACGGGTTTTGCCTGGGACGCACCCTCAGAATCGGCTATTTTGGCTTTTCTGGTTTCTTTGATGGAACGGCGGTTGTCGCACAGTTACATTGCAAAGACGCTGGCCGGGGTATCCTTTTTCTTGCGTCTGCGGCAGCTCCCGCCTTGCTCTAGTTTTTTCTCAGTAAAACAGGCATTGAAGGGTTACAAAAAACACAATTTTACCCCAGATGGACGGAGGCCCATTGGTCGGTTATTACTAAGACGGATTTGCGAGGCGACATTGGTTGTGTGTTTTACGGAGTATGAGGCATTATTATTCCAAACCGCCTTTGTGTTGGCCTATTTTGGAGCTTTTCGGGTCTCGGAATTGCTTCCAGGTTCCAAGACGTGTTCGCGGGGCATGTTAGCTGAGCATGTGCTAGTAGAGGATGGGAGGGTGTACCTTTTCCTGCGGCAGTCTAAAAGGGACCAGATGGGTCGTGGGGAATGGGTGTCGTTATCAGCAGGCGAGGATAGCTCGCTGTGCCCGGTGGTGGTGGTTAGCCGTTTTTTGGTGGTGCGTCCTCGGGGGGATGGCCATTTTCTGATACATAGGGATCGGTCCCCGGTCACTAGGTATCAGGGATGAGCCGAACACCCCCCTGTTCGGTTCGCACCAGAACCTGCGAACAGACAAAATGTTCGTGTAAACTTTAGAACCCTATTAAATACAATGGACTCGAACGTTCGAAATCTAAAGTGTTAATTATAAAGGCTAATATGCAAGTTATTGTCCTAAAAAGTGTTTGGGGACCTGGGTCCTGCCCCAGGGGACATGTATCAATGCAAAAAGAAGTTTTAAAAACGGCCGTTTTTTCGGGAGCAGTGATTTTAATAATGCTTAAAATGAAAAAATAAAAGTGAAATATTCCTTTACATTTCGTACCTGGGGGGTGTGTATGATATGCATGTGAAGTGGCACATGTTTCCCGTGCTTAGAACTGTCCCTGCAAAAAATGTCATTTTTGAAAGAAAAAAAATGCATTTAAAACTGACTCGCGGCTATTAATGAATTGTCGGCTCCCGGCAATACATACAAAAGTCATTGAGAAAAAAAAAAAAAAAAGCGTGGGGGTTCCCCAGAATTCAATTACCAGGCCCTTCAGATCTGGCATGGATTTTAAGGGGAACTCCACCCCAAGTTTAAAAAAAAAATGGCGTGGAGTCCCCCTAAAAATCCATACCAGACCCCTTATCCGAGCACGCAACCTGGCCGGCCGCAGGGGAAAAGGGGGGGACGAGAGAGCGGCCCCCCCTCCCTCCTGAACCGTACCAAGCCACATGCCCTCAACATGGGGAGGATGTCCCCATGTTGATGGGGACAAGGGCCTCATCCCCACAACCCTTGCCCGGTGGTTGTGGGGGTCTGCGGGCGGGGGGCTTATCGGAATCTGGAAGACCCCTTTAACAAAGGGGACCCCCAGATCCCGCCCCCCCCCTATGTGAATTGGTAACGGGTACATTGTACCCCTACCATTTCACGAAGAAAGCGTAAAAAAAATGTTTAAAAAAACACACAAACACCTTGAAAAAGTCCTTTATTTAAAAAAATAAATAAATAAACATTCCAGCGGTGAAATCCAGTGTCCCGCGGCGATCCCGATGTCCAGCGCTGTCCTTCATTGGTTGTGCCTGAGCGGACCTGATGGGGAACTCCCTCTCAGTATTTTAAATGTATAGACCCGCCCCTTCTAAAGTTCCCCATCAGGTCCGCTCAGCGGACGAGATGCGGAACATGAGAAGGGGCGGGTCTATACATGTATTACCAAAGTGAGAGCAGTTCCCCATCAGGTCCGCCCCCTCGGTATGTCAGACCCGCCTACGTCATTGGCTTGAGCGGGGAACTTCCTTCACTATGTAAATTTAAATTTACATAGTGAAGGAAGTTCCCCGCTCAAGCCAATGACGTAGGCGGGTCTGACATACCGAGGAGGCGGACCTGATGGGGAACTGCTCTCACTTTGGTAATACATGTATAGACCCGCCCCTTCTCATGTTCCGCATCTCGTCCGCTGAGCGGACCTGATGGGGAACTTTAGAAGGGGCGGGTCTATACATTTAAAATACTGAGAGGGAGTTCCCCATCAGGTCCGCTCAGGCACAACCAATGACGGACAGCGCTGGACATCGGGATCGCCGCGGGACACTGGATTTCACCGCTGGAATGTTTTGTTTTTTTGTTTTTAAATAAAGGACTTTTTCAAGGTGTTTGTGTGTTTTTTTAAACATTTTTTTACGCTTTCTTCGTGAAATGGTAGGGGTACAATGTACCCCTTACCAATTCACATAGGGGGGGGGGCCGGGATCTGGGGGTCCTCTTTGTTAAAGGGGTCTTCCAGATTCCGATAAGCCCCCCCGCCCGCAGACCCCCACAACCACCGGGCAAGGGTTGTGGGGATGAGGCCCTTGTCCCCATCAACATGGGGACATCCTCCCCATGTTGAGGGCATGTGGTTTGGTACGGTTCAGGAGGGAGGGGGGGCCGCTCTCTCGTCCCCCCCTTTTCCCCTGCGGCCGGCCAGGTTGCATGCTCGGATAAGGGGTCTGGTATGGATTTTTAGGGGGACTCCACGCCATTTTTTTTTAATTTGGGGTGGAGTTCCCCTTAAAATCCATGCCAGATCTGAAGGGCCTGGAATGGATATTTGGGGGAACCCCACGTCAATTTTTTTTTATTTGCGGCGGGGTTCCCCTTAATATCCATTCCAGACCTGAAGGGCCTGGTAATTGAATTCTGGGGAACCCCCACGCTTTTTTTTTTTTTTTTATCAATGACTTTTGTATGTATTGCCGGGAGCCGACAATTCATTAATAGCCGCGAGTCAGTTTTAAATGCATTTTTTTCTTTCAAAAATGACACTTTTTGCAGGGACAGTTCTAAGCACGGGAAACATGCGCCACTTTACATGCATATCATACACACCCCCCAGGTACGAAATTTAAAGGAATATTTCACTTTTATTTTTTCATTTTAAGCATTATTAAAATCACTGCTCCCGAAAAAACGGCCGTTTTTAAAACTTCTTTTTGCATTGATACATGTCCCCTGGGGCAGGACCCGGGTCCCCAAACACTTTTTAGGACAATAACTTGCATATAAGCCTTTATAATTAGCACTTTAGATTTCTCCCATAGATTTTTCGAATTTGCCGCGAACACCCCAATTTGTTCGCTGTTCGGCGAACGGGCGAACAGGCAATGTTCGAGTCGAACATGAGTTCGACTCGAACTCGAAGCTCATCCCTACTAGGTATCAATTTACATATGTACTGCAGCGCTGCATGGCACATTTAGGTCTGGACAAATTAAAGTTTTCCTCTCATTCTTTTAGGATAGGGGCTGCGTCTGACGCAGCTGATCAGGGTCTCCCGGCTTCGGGCCATTATGGGTTTGGGTAGATGGTCGTCCAATTGTTTCAAGCGTTATGTCAGACCTAATCTCTCTTTTTAATCCATAGGTTTTCATCATTATGTATGGATTCTGGGCCATTCCTATATCGTCTGGGCACAAAAGCGTGCTGCTCAGCGTAGGTATTCAACTAATCTGTCCTTACAGCCGGAATCCTTCACTCTATATTGGAAAGGTGTGCGGGGCATGAGGTGGCACCAGCTGTACTGTCATTTATCACGATTATGTCAGGTTTGGCCCCTCCCCTCAATATTAATAGTGCATTTGGGTGGGAATGATATAGGAAACACCCGAACATTAGAGTTGTTGGCCTCAGTTAAAAGGGATCTTTATCGTTTTCATTTAACTTCCCCAGGTACAACCATCGTATTCTCGGAGATAGTGCCGCGCATGTGTTGGCTATCTTCTCCGTTGCATAGGGTGATGGAAAAAATGAGGAAGAGGATTAATCGGGCAATGGCTAAATTTATGCCGTCCTTGGGAGGTTTTGCGTATCAGAACGTGGATCTGGAGGGGGGGATCCCAGGCCTGTACCGGCAGGATGGGGTCCATCTTTCGGATGTGGGTTCCGATATATTTAACCTTGGTTAACAATACTGTATTGAGAGGGCCGCGTATGTGGGGTAGGCCGGGCTTCTTGCTCAAGTCCGGCTGGTGGGGACATTTTTGGTGATGTTACAGTGATACTGCCCGAGTTCCAAAAACTGGGCAGAGTTTATGTGAATGATTTATGGTTTTTGTATTATTATACAAGTTTCAATTATAATGGTTGTGTTGAGAATTGTGTTAAACCAATAAAGTGTCGCGGCCTTTTTTATGCCAAAATAAGCATGTGGTGGTGTTGGTTTGTGGGGTTGTATCTGGGGTTTAGGTAGGGGGTGAGTGTGGCCTACAGTCCCATGTAAAAGCGGGCAAAAGCATTGGGGCCCACTTTCTTGGGACTGGGGCCACCTGTCCCCTCTCTGTTTAGTAAGGGGTTGAGTAATAATAGGCCAGGGGAGGGGCGGTACTGTTCTTTTAAATTATATTGCAGGTGTGAGCAAGCCAATAGTGGGCCAGAGAAGGTTCTGGTTCCCCCAGGAGGATATTTAAGGGCCGCAGAGGGTCCTGGACGTCCTCTGCAGCGGCCCGGAAAGAAGGAAGAAGAGCTCCCACCCCCACTCCCGTCGCGACATTTTATGTGGTAGGGTCACCCCGGAAGCGGGGGGGACATTTTTGGTGATGTTACAGTGATACTGCCCGAGTTCCAAAAACTGGGCAGAGTTTATGTGAATGATTTATGGTTTTTGTATTATTATACAAGTTTCAATTATAATGGTTGTGTTGAGAATTGTGTTAAACCAATAAAGTGTTGCGGCCTTTTTTATGCCAAAATAAGCATGTGGTGGTGTTGGTTTGTGGGGTTGTATCTGGGGTTTAGGTAGGGGGTGAGTGTGGCCTACAGTCCCATAGAATAATGTTTAACAGCAGCTGTGGCCATATTTCCTTGAGTGCAAATTTTATTTATATAATGCAAACAGGTTTAGTAGCACACTCTTCTTCCTAGAAACCAGCATAAAGACCAACATTTCTTGAGCATTCATAAAGTATATATACACATCGACCAAAGAAACAATATTTCCTTGAGATACCAGTGAGCTTACCAGTATGCATTAGGACTAAAAGCAAACACATGGAGGTCATAGAAATCTATACAGGTAATGCTTCAGGTGGGCACAGAATCCCAGTGCCGCAAGGCACCAATGCTAAATTAACTCCCATTTCAAAAATTTACTTGTCAGGTCTTACAAGGTTATCTAAACCCTAAAACAAAAAGTTTACATTTTGCAGCTTACCAGTCCTTAGATGTGGTGGTTGCATTAGTATTAATTTTTCAAGCTAAGAACATTTTCAGTAATTAAAAAAAAAATACCTGTTGATCTTGCCAGAAATGAAATGCCCTTGTCACTTCCTGTAAAATAAGCAGAAAGCACAAACAATGTTATCAGCCTTCTGTAATCTTCAAAATCCCCACATCCCCTATGCCAGGGGTCTCTGAACTATGACCCTCCAGTTGTTTAGGAACTACAATTCCCATCATGCCTAGTCATGTCTCCGAATTTCAGAGTTTTATAATGCCTCATGGAAAGTGTAGTTCTGCAACAGCTGGAGTTGCCCTATGCAATGGAGATGAAAGCATGTTTGAAGTCTGGATGACAAGCCTGGAAGACAATCGTGGCTCCCTTTATAGATACAGTGGAGATGTAGTGTAGCCAGTCAGGGACAGGAAATATATTATTTGCAGGATTAACAGGTAAAGAAAATAAAAATAAAAAATAAAAAATAAAAACAAATGCAGCCACAACATTTAAAGATTTGTTTGTTTTCGATTTTGTTTCATTATTTTTTTTTTTTTTTTCGTAAATTCCTGAATTCGAAAATTCATAAATTCCTGAATTCGGAATTCGTAAATTTGTAAATTTGTAAATTCGAACATTTGGAATTTGAAAATTAGACATGTGCACACTGAAATATTTTGTTTCGGAATTTCGTTTTCGTTAGAAAAATAAATGTATTTAGTTACTCCCGAAATTCGTTTTTATTTATTTTGTTTTTCGTTGGAAATTGCATTAGTCCGAAAATCTGAATTAATTAAGGTCGAATCTGTCATTGAAGGCTTATGGTGTCTGTCGAATGTTCAAAGAAGATTCGACGGAGCAGCAAAACTGTACGACGCTGCAATCATACATTTCCGGTCGAATGTTCCGCCTACAAGCTAGCTATAGTAGATTTATAATGTTGTATGACTAGTAATAATTATATTTATTAATTATTATTACTAGTCAACCAACATTAGAATTCTTCTATGGCCTATGGGCCGAGCATTTGACCGGAAATGTACGATTGCAGCGTCGTACAGTTTATCTGCTCCGTCGAATCTTCTTAGAACTTTCAACAGACACCATAAGCCTTCACTTCAATGACAGATTTGACGTTTGTATGTTTTCGATGCTTTGTCGAATCTTCGTCGTTCACGTTGAATTGTCAAGTTAGTTCTAGCTATTTTACTGCTCCTCCTCTTTGGTTACAATCAGCCAACAACATTCATCATCATCATTTTTTTTATTTTACTTCCCCCACCCAATTCCAGCAGCGATCTTTTCTCTCTATGTCAAATCTTTTCTCTCTATAATGTTGAATCTTTTCTCTCTATAATGTTGAATCTTTTCTCTCTATGTCGAATCTTTTCTCTCTATAATGTCGAATCTTTTCTCTATGTAGAATAATCTTGGACTAATAGAGTTAAGGCTAGGCACATTCGACCACAGGTTCGATGGACACAGATAGTTATTGTCAGCCTCACGTCGAATCTCCTATCTATATCGAACTGTTGTTGCAACGAAAATGAAAATTAAGCATTTGTTTATGTCAGATCTTTCGGTTTTCGGATTCTGCATTTTCGTTTTCGTTTGTTAAAACGATAACGAAAATACCTGAAATTCAGGCGAAAATGCATTCGGACGAAAACGAATGCACATGTCTATTGAAAATTAGAAAATTAGAAAATCTGGAAATCCGATAACTCAGAAATTTGAAAATTTGGAAATGAGAAAATTAGAAAATCCGAAAATAAGAAAGAAAATTCGAAATAATAACTAAGAAATAATAACTAACTAATAATAACTAACTATTAAATTATAGGTATTAGAATTTCCTTTCAAATTTGGCTGTTAGTGAACGTATTGAATACAAATTTATCTGAGGTTACAAATTATCCAAAATAACGAATGCCGTATCTAAACAAATGGAATGGAATAAATTAATAATAAATAATAATAATAAAAAGTCATTTGTTACGTTCTATTTGTTTAGATACGGCATTCGTTATTTTGGATAATTTGTAACTTTGCATAAATTCATATTCGTTAGGTTCACTAACAGCCAAATTTGAAAGGAAATTCCAATACCTATAATTTAATAGTTTAATAATAGTTAAGTTATTATTAGTTTTTATTTCAGATTTTAGAATTTTTGGGTTTCCGTTATTATTTTCGGATTTTCGTACTTATTTTTGGATTTTTTTTAATTTCCGAATTTTCTGATTTTAAAATTCTGAATTTCTAAATTTTCTAATTTCTGAAATGTAGAATTTTCTAATTTCTGAAATGTAGAATTTAGAAATTTCTGAAAAAAATTGTTAAACTGGTTTTTGTTAATTTGGATAATTCCGAATTATCAAATTTGTCTAAGTTAATTTAAAAACGTATTCGGAATGAAACAAATTGCACATGTTTACTAGGGATGAGCTTCGAGTTCGAGTCAAACTCATGTTCGACTCGAACATTGCCTGTTCGCCCGTTCGCCAAACAACAAACAATTTGGGGTGGAACACAAGCCGCGGAACACCCTGTAATAGTCTATGGGAGAAATCTAAAGTGCTAATTTTAAAGGCTTATATGCAAGTTATTGTAATAAAAAGTGTTTGGGGACCCGGGTCCTGCCCCAGGGGACATGTATCAATGCAAAAAAAAGTTTTAAAAACTAACGTTTTTTCGGGAGCAGTGATTTTAATAATTCTTAAAGTGAAACAATAAAAGTGAAATATTCCTTTAAATTTCGTACCTGGGGGGGGTGTATGGTATGCCTGTAAAGCAGCACTTGTTTCCTGTGCTTAGACCTGTCCCTGCACAAAGTGTCATTTATGAAGGGAAAAAAAGTAATTTAAAAGCACTCACGGCTATAATGAATTGTCGGCTCCTGGCAATACAGAGAAAAGTCATTGATAAAATAAAAAATGCGTGGGGGTCCCCCCAAATTCAAATACAAGGCCCTTCAGGTCTGGTATGGATATTAAGGGGAACCCTGCATCAAATTTTAAAAAGAAATGACGTGGAGTTCCCCCCACCCTTGCTCGGTGGTTGTGGGGGTCTGCGGGCAGGGGGCTCATCCGAATCTGGAAGATCCCTTTAACAAAGGGGACCCCCAGGTCTCGCCCCCCCCCCCATGTGAATTGGAAAGTGTAAAAAATTGTAAAAAAACACACAGACACAGTTGGAAAAGTCCTTTATTAAAAATAAAAATCCAGTGTCCCACGGTGATCCGATGTCCAGCGCTGCAGTCTTCACTCCACACGAAACCCCCAAGATGTACGAGGGGGCGGGGTCACCCGTCACATCATAGGGTAAGCCCCAGCTTTCCCCGCTTGCCGAGGAATAGCCAATGACGTAGGCGGGATCCCGCCTACGTCATTGGCTATTCCCCGCAAGCAGGGAAAGCCGGGGCTTACACCTATGATCTGACGGGTGACCCCACCCCCTCGTACATCAGACCCCACCTACGTCATTGGCTGAGCGGACCTGATGGGGAACTTCCTCCGCAGTGTAATAAATGAATAGACCCTTCTCACATTCCCCATCAGATCCACTCAGTCTTACACCCAGTGAAGGTGACCTCGCCCCCTGCGTCATTGGCTGAGCGAACCTGATGGGGAACGTGAGAAGGGGTGGGGTCTATTCATTTATTACACTGCGGAGGAAGTCCCCCATCAGGTCCGCTCAGCCAATGACGTAGGCGGGGTCTGACATACGAGGGGGCAGGGTCACCCGTCAGATCATAGGGGTAAGCCCTGGCTTTCCCCGCTTGCGGGGAATAGCCAATGACGTAGGCGGGATCCCGCCTACGTCATTGGCTATTCCCCGGCAAGCGGGGAAAGCTGGGGCCTACCCTATGATGTGACGGGTGACCCTGCCCCCTCGTATGTCAGACCCCGCCTACGTCATTGGCTGAGCGGACCTGATGGGGGACTTCCTCCGCAGTGTAATAAATGAATAGACCCTACCCCTTCTCACGTTCCCCATCAGGTTCGCTCAGGGTTTCGTGTGGAGTGGAGACTGGATGAGACTGCAGCGCTGGACATCGGATCACCACGGGACACTGGATTACATCGCTGGAATGGGTTTTTTTTTTTAAATAAAGGACTTTCCCAACTGTGTCTGTGTTTTTTTTTTACACTTTCTTTGTGAAATGGTTGGGGTACAATGTACCCTGTTACCAATTCACATGGGGGGGGCGGCATCTGGGGGTCCCCTTTGTTAAAGGGGTCTTCCAGATTCCGATAAGCCCCCCGCCCGCAGACCCCCACAACCACCAAGCAAGGGTTGTGGGGATGATGAGGTCACAGATCTACAAAGCCCTTCAGGTCTGGTATGTGGCCTGGTACGGTTCAGGGGGGGCACTCTCTCGTCCCCCCCCTCTTTTCCTGCGGCCTGCCAGGTTGCGTGCTCGCATAAAGGGTCTGGTATGGATTTTTGGGGGGAACTCCACGCCATTTTTTTTTTATTTGGCGTGGAGTTCCCCTTAAAATCCATACCAGACCTGAAGGGTCTGGTATGGATATTTGGGGGGAACCCCACGTAATTTTTTTTTTAAATTGACGCAGGGTTCCCCTTAATATCCATACCAGACCTGAAGGGCCTGGTAATGGAATTTGGGGGGACCCCCACACATTTTTTTTTTTTTTTTATCAATGACTTTTCTATGTATTGCCGTGAGCCAACAATTCATTATAGCCGCAAGTGCTTTTAAATTACTTTTTTCCCTTCAGAAATTACACTTTGTGCAGGGACAGTTCTAAGCACGGGAAACAAGCGCTGCTTTACAGGCATACTATACACCACCCCCCCCCCCCCCAGGTACGAAATTTAAAGGAATATTTCACTTTTATAGTTTCACTTTAAGCATTATTAAAATCACTGCTCCCAAAAAAAGTCAGTTTTTAAAACTTTTTTTTTGCATTGATACATGTCCCCTGGGGCAGGACCCGGGTCCCCAAACCCTTTTTAGGACAATAACTTGCATATTAGCCTTGATAATTAGCACTTTTGATTTCGAACGTTCGAGTCCATTGTATTTAATATGGTTCTAAAGTTTGCGCAAACTTTAGGTCTGTTTGCAGGTTCTGGTGCGAACCAAATGGGGGGGGGGGGTGTTCGGCTCATCCCTACTAAGGACTGGTAGGATAAAACAGGGCTTTTTTTCTCATTGAATAGGTGCTGTAACTCCCCCCTTCTGAGTCACCTCTTCTCTCTGCACCCTAACCACCTGCAAGCACTGTTACTTGGTTCCACCCCCCTACCAACCCCCCAGCACCACCTCAATTAGAGAATACAGGGCAAAGTATTATTGTCATGTCATGCTAAATAATTTGTATGGAATTTGATAATGATAACAAGACAAGCAGTAAAATAGACCCCCTGCAGCCAGCAGCAAAATACCAACCCCACCCCATCAGCAATAGATTCCCCCAGCAACATAGGACCCCTGCAACAAAATATCACCCCAGCAACAATTGACCCCTGGAAGCAAGAACAGAACTCCCAGTGGCCAGCATCAATAGACTCTCCAGCCGCAAGGAACAATTGTAGATCCCTTCCAGCAACAATTGACCCTCCCAACAACATAAGCTCCCTGAGTAACGATAGATCCCCCACCAGCAAAAATATACCTCCCAGCAACAATAGGCCACCACACAACAATAGATCCCCCAACAGCCAGCATCAGTAGACCCTCCATCACACCCAAGCACCCCTTGCCATTACATACATTTAGTGCTGTAGGTGCTGGAACTGTTTCCCCCCTGCGTTCCCGCTGAAAAAATGCCCTGGGATAAAATATAATATATTTTCATTTTGGGATTTGGATACTAAAGATCCGGTTGCAATAATTTTGCTTGCCAGGCCATATGCTAGTGATACACTTGAAAAAAGATTATAGTTTTAAGCTTTCTATAAGCTTTTAACCATAGCAATCTGCAATTAATTGTTTAACTTCTTGTCTAGCTTTTAGTAACCAAGTGATCAGAATTGGAATTAAAACTATAGTAGTTTTGATTGAAACTTGCACGATTATAGAATTATGGGTGGCAACCACTGTGGCTAATACCCAATGGAACAATTAAAAATTATCAACAACACTGAAAATGGTATTGCCAGCAGTGCTGTTACTAGTGATGAGCCGAACACCCCCAGGTTCGGTTCGCACCAGAACCCGCGAACGGACCGAAAGTTCGTACGAACATTAGAACCCTATTAAATACAATGGATGCGAACGTTCGAATTCTAAAGTGCTAATTATAACGACTATTATGCATGTTATTGTCCTAAAAAGGGTTTGGGAACCCGGGTTCTGCACCAGGGGACATGTATCAATGCAAAAAGAAGTTTTAAAAACGGTCGTTTTGAAAAAGTGCGCATGCGCGGGGACTCGGAGAAGGACGTGTGCTGACCGAGCTCCCGGCACCCCGACCCACCAGAGCTAACGATAGCGCAGGCACTGAGGTCCGTGAGCCAGGACCGATCCCACACCAGTCCCGAAGTGGCGATGAACCGTAGGGCACAGGGGCAGCCGCGGAAAGGACACGATACGCAAACTACAGCCCAGAAGAGAGCAGGGCCTTCCCCTACAGCACAGCCGCGATCCAAGATGGCGCCGGGTAAGCCAGACACACGAGGCAGCACGGCAGCAGCCAGATCCGACGGCGCTACACAGAGAGGAGACAGGCAGCTAAATCTGGAGCCAACTAGGGATCCATTCTCCTCACAATCCTCGGGAGAGGTGGAGACCGGACAGCGGGGTGAGTCACTATCACATCCCCCATCCCCAGCCATTTACGCTGATAGACATGACTCTCCAAACTCCCCTGCCTCCCCTGCCTCCTCCATGGATAGGAACATGGCAGACTTAGCAGAAGTCCTCATTAGCCAATCCAGCCAATCCAGCCAGGATATGCCAATTCCCCAGCTCTCACACTATTCCCCTGATGCTGTACTGTTGGGCAGATTCTCCACCATGCTGCAGCAGGAGCTCTCTAAGGCCTGCACATTAATCACCACTGACCTGAAAAAAGACATCCATAGCTTGGGAGAGCGTTTTGAGCTAATTGAAACCAAAGTGGATGGAGCCATCAAAAGGGTCAACCAGAACTCAGCCATGGTGACAGACCTCCAGGATAGATTAGAAGAGGCATTCACAAAAATTGAAGATTTGGAGAATCGTTCTCGTAGGTACAATGTCCGCGTGCGTGGCCTCCCTGAAACTCACACAGATCTAGAGGGGGCTGTAAAAGACCTGATGAAAACCCTTATCCCTGATATAGCCAACCACCACATGGAAGTTGATCGCGTTCACCGAGCACTGACAGCCCCAAGGGCCGACGGCCTACCACGAGACATTATTGTTAAGCCACATCACTACCGCATTAAGGACAAGATGATGCTTGCGGCTCGCAACAGGCCGGACCTGTCGCTATTTGGAACACCAATACAGCTCTTTACAGATTTGGCGCCATCAACGGTCCAGAAACGCAGAAACCTACGGCCATTACTCCAGCAACTTATGGCCAAACAGATTAAGTATCGATGGTCGTTCCCTTTTAAGTTATCATTCACTTACAACGGAAAGTCCCACTCCTTTTCCACGTTCCAAGCAGGCGAAGACCTACTGCTTAGTCTCGGCATCATTGCACGGGACTCTCCGACTCCGATTTCATCTCCCCCTCGTCTGGATCATCGTCCCCTCTCCCCGATATGGCAGGATCGCACACGCTCACAGGCCAGAAATGCTCGCCGGAATACCTGAGTATTATTGCTCTTCTCTCTTTTTGCTTTTTTGCCCCCTTTTGGGAACTGTTAGTGCTTGATTGCACGGATATGGCCTGGGCCCATGGTGGACTATGGGCCTGATGGGGCCATCGTTACCGTTCACAGTTCACAGGTTACAATGTCACGGGTTACAAAGTTACTGGAGTTCCTGGTTCTTCGGACTGGCTGCCAGCCGAATATTTTACAACCCCGACGGGCCCAACCTGGTCGAAGAAATTTTGCTTTTTGCTTTTTAGCAGTCTGGGGGCCTTAGTCGGACCGCAATGTGTTCCCCTGTTGGGCTGTGGCTCGGGGGCCGGAACGACCGATGGGGACCCTTCCGGCCCCGGCGCCACTGGCCTTGGGAATGCATGTTCTTATAGACAGCCTGTTATGTTAAAACTGTATTGATTGATTTTGTCATTTCCGATATGACCTCGAATAGCCTGCTCGTACAGAGTGTAATCATATTTGGGTCGGGGTGGTCATGCTTGCCACCCAACTGCAAGACTACCTATCCTACGACAAGGATGGTACCCTTGCACCTAATTTGCCGGATGTTGTCTCCGGCAGGGGTTATTCCCCATTCCTTCATTCATCAGCTAGGATTGAGTTATATTGGTTGTTTGGGCCTAAGGCCTATGTATATGTTTTTTTGCTTTTATTTTTGTTTCTCTTCTTCTCTAATGCCTTTTCCTTCTCTCCCTTCCCCCTCTTTCTTCGGAGCCTCGGTTCAGCGCCCTTCCCTTATGTCATGGTCTGAGAGGTCACATAGCCAAACAGTCATCATCATCGGGACCCTTCTCGCTTCATTCATTATGCAAGGTAAGAGTGCTCTGCCCTACCACGATGGCCACCACATATAACACAGACTATTCGATAGTTAGCCACAATGTACATGGATTTAACTCCCCTACTAAAAGAACTAAGGCTTTCCAGTTTTATCATAAACAGAAGGCTGAAGTCCTGCTATTGCAGGAAACTCATTTCTCCAATGTCTCAGCGCCCCGTTACCTCAATGGGAAGTATCCACAGTTTTACTTGGCAGGGGGTCGGGAAAAGAAGGGCGGTGTAGCCATCTGCTTTTCGAAACGGACCCCCTTTACCCCCATCGCTATCGTTAAGGACAAGAGAGGTAGATATATTATGGCAGTGGGGCGGCTCCATGACCAGGAGGTGTCCTTTATATCATACTATGCCCCGAATACTGGACAGCCGGAATTCTTTAGCAAAATGCTGAAGATTCTTATGCCCAAAGTCCAGGGTCAGGTCATTATGGGAGGCGATAGTAACATTCCCTTGGACAGAATTATGGATAAATCGGACTCCTCTAGACCAACATTGAAACGCCCACCGACTGGAAGCAGCAAGGTTGCACGTCTGTTTCATTTCTATGACCTCATCGACGCCTGGCGAGAAAATAACCCTACGGTCAGAGACTTTACACACTTTTCACAAGCCCATCATACTTACTCGAGGATAGACCACGTTCTAGTACGTATGCCTTTGCTACCATTTATTAAGTCGGTTAAGATTTTATCTACCCCTTGGTCTGATCATTCCCCGATAAAACTCTCTACTTCAGGGCTATGGACTAAATCTAGACCCTCCCCGTGGAGACTTAATGTGAGCTTGCTGAATGACCCTACAATCTTTTTAGAGATTCAAAAGGAAATACAGGAATACTTTAGACTTAATAAGGCATCGGACACATCCCCCGCAATTAACTGGGTAGCTCATAAAGCAGCGATTAGGGGCATATTGTTACAAGTGGCAGCCAGGATTAAACGCAATAGGGAACAGGCAAATAAGATTCTGGAAACTAACTTAGATAACTTACTTAGTGAACAGCACAGAAATCCCCTGGTAGATATAAGGCATAAAATTGATGAGGCTCGACTAGCACTAAATCTTAGCTTGACTACTCAAGCGGAGAAACATATTAGTTGGTCTAAGCACAGGTTCTATACGATGGGTGATAAACCTACCACAATGTTAGCTAGAAAACTGGTTCCTCGACCGTACACACCGACTTTGCCTAAACTACGACTATCCACGGGCCTAACCTCCCAGAACCCCGAACGGATAATTGGAGAATTTCACAAATTTTATGCTAAGCTGTATGGAGTGCAGGACAAGTTCGATTCATCTGAAGCGAGCACATTCTTTCGCGACTTACAGCTGCCTAAATTGACACAAGCCCATGCGGAACTGATGGACGGTGCTCTTACAGAGCCTGAAGTCAGGACTGCAATCAAAACCCTACACCCTACCAAGGCCCCTGGGCCAGATGGATTCCCGGGTCACTACTATAGGAAATATCACGATCTTCTGGCCCCACATCTCTGTACTTACTTTAATGACCTGAGAAGCGGCAGCAAGCTCCCCAGCCATGAAAATGTAGCCTATATAAGTGTTATCCCGAAACCAGGAAAGGACCATACAGACTGTTACAATTATCGCCCAATTTCTCTGATCAATACGGATCTTAAGATTCTAACCAAAATACTGGCCCAGAGACTTAATACTTTTCTTCAGTGTTATATCCATCCTGACCAAGCAGGTTTTGTCCCGACAAGACAGGCATCGGACCAAACCCGCCGGATAATTAACCTTATCTCGGCGGTTCGGTCTGATTGGGATGGAAAGGGGACTAGGAGGGGAATGTTACTTTCATTGGATATCCAGAAGGCGTTCGATTCTATCTCCTGGGACTATCTTTTTGATGTTCTCACACGCTTTGGATTTGGGAGACGCTTTCTGGATCTCCTTCACATATTATATGATTCCCCCAGTGCCTCGCTAATGCTCAGAGGATATACATCCCAAACATTTCCTATCAGGAGAGGAACTAGACAGGGCTGCCCGTTGTCGCCACTATTATTCGCCCTGGCGATTGAACCACTAGCGCTCAAAATTCGCGCCTGCAGAGATATACAGGGCATTTATTGCGGAGACTATGAACACAAATGTTTACTCTTTGCGGACGACTTGTTGCTGACCTTGACCTCACCGATCACATCCCTACCTAACTTGTATGCTATTTTGCAGCCTTTCTCCAACATTTCCGGGTTGGCAATTAATCATAGTAAGTCAAGAGCACTGAACTTATCTTTGCTAAGCTCCACTCAGGCTACGCTTGAAAAATCATTTCAATTCCGATGGGAATCCACAGCTCTCCCTTATTTAGGCATACAGCTGACCTCATCTATTGGTGAGTTGTACAAAGAGAATTATCCAGCCCTTTTCAAACGGCTAACAGCTGACATGGCTAAGTGGCAGGTTCACCCGCCATCGTGGTTTGGCAGACTTCACTCAATTAAAATGAATGTTTTACCTCGATTATTGTATTTCTTCCGTACCTTGCCAGTTTCATTGGCCCGTGATGACCTTAAACGATTCCAGAATAAAGTACTACAGTTTATTTGGGGTGATAAGAGACCCAGGGTGAATAGGAGCACTCTATACACGTTGAAGCGGAGAGGAGGACTTGGTCTTCCAGACTTATTAAAATATTTTTATGCTGCCCAGATAGCACAACTTACAAGGTTTCACTCCCAACAGGCACAGGCCATTTGGATGGCTATGGAATCTTATTCCTGCCGTCCCAAACCTATTTCTTATATTTTATGGCTCCCTATCAAGGAGCGACCTCCTATACTTTGCCCTACTTTATCCATGTCACTGGAACTATGGGACAGACTCTCCAGATCTCACAAATTCAAATCTCCTCATTCTCCACTGACACCTCTGCTTCAAAATAAAGCATTCACCCCGGGTCTCACTCCACTAGCGTTCGAATGGTGGACTAATAAGGGTTTTAAGTGTATTGCTGACTTGTGCGATCATAGAGGTATGCTGACCGAACGGACTATGGCTGACAGACATCAAATGCCTCCAGCGGAGGGTTATAGGTTCGCCCAAATCTCACATTATGTACAAACCCTGGCTCGCAAGAGCAACCTAGCAACCCAAACTCCCATGGAACATCTATGCAAAAATTATGATAAAATTAAAGGACATTTATCTGCTATATATTCGATATTGCTGAGTGTATCGACAAAGCTGACTTATATGGTCCAATGGGAGACCGACTTGCAGGAAACCCTGGATCTGGACGAATGGCATAGGATAGCCGAGACAGCATCTCGTTCGCTCGTCAATACTTCAATAATTGAGGCCAATTATAAGGTTCTACTGAGGTGGTATATGGTGCCGGTCAGACTGGCAACTTTTGTCTCAGGAGCTACCCCGTTGTGCTTTAGAGGATGTGGCCAGATGGGCACCACCTATCATATTTGGTGGACATGCCCAAAGGTCCGGAGGTTTTGGATCAGGGTGTATAATTTAGTTTACTCCCTTACCCAACTAAACCTAACTAAATCAGCTAAGCAAGCACTACTGGGGGGAGGAGATGTGGAAGCCTCCAAGTCCTGCAGGAGGCTCTTGACATTTATTTTTATTTCAGCCAAAATCACTATTGCTAGGAACTGGAAATCGGCAGCTCTACCATTCGATCAGCTTAAAGGCAAATTGTCTTGGTTGATGCTAAACGAACGCTTGACCGCTCTGGCCCAAGATAAAATGAAACTGTTTCATGGAGTTTGGGACCCATGGCTTCGTTACCTAACTAATGACCCGGGGATGTTTACAGCATAGCCTAGGGGATTAGGTTGAGATGTCTGGATGCTGAATCGGGGCTCCTCCCCCCCCTCCCTCCCCCCATTCCCCCCTCCTCAACTGTCCTTTCCTTACTCTGTCTCCTTCCTTCTATTCTTTGTCACTGTCCTCTTTCCTCTCTTTTGAAATTTGTTTATTGTTTATTTTTGGAGTCAGATCCAGACCTTAGAGGTTTGTGCTGCTCCCTGTTTTCTCAGCTCCTACGGGACCATTGTCAGTCTGATCAGACCTCTGGGCTGCCCACACGGCCGGCTGGGTTGCGCCCCCCCGATAGATGGATGGGGGGGCGGCTCATCTGGGTGGACGGTTCAGATATGATCTGCGATGCTAATAGGGGTTAACGGCTCTACGGAGCTTCGGACTACTCCAAGGACCCCTACATTTGGTGATCTTCATTGTGTTACCCCAAATGTTGACTGTGACTGTTCAATGTTATGTGGCGACTTTTATACATTTTGTATGACAAAACTTGAATAAAAAGATTGAAACATAAAAACGGTCGTTTTTCGGGAGCAGTCATTTTAATGATGCATAAAGTGAAAAAAAAAGTCAAATATTCCTTTAAATATCGTACCTGGGGGGTGTCTAAAGTATGCCTGTGAAGTGCCACGTGTTTCCCGTGTTTAGAACTGTCCCTGCACAAAATGACACTTCTAAAGGAAAAAAAAGCCATTTAAAACTGCTTGCGGCTTTAATGTAATGTCTGGTCCCGGTAATATGGATGAAAATCTTTAAGAAAAATGGCATAGCTACCCCATGACCCCCCCCCCCCACCCCAGCCCATTACCAGCCCCTTTGGGTCTTGTATGGATATTAAGGGGAACCCCGCACATAAAATAAAAAAGGCCCTATATACTCTGAACAGCCGTATACAGGCGGTGCATACAAGACAGGGACTGTAGGTTTGTTCTTATGTAGAATCTGTTTGTAATTTTGAACAGGTACATTGTTTAAGTGTAGCTCCAGCCCAAAAATCTATTTTTAAACTTTTTGGAAAACATAGGTAAGGGTTATCACCCCTGTAACATTTGTTTTGCTGTCTGTGCCCCTGTTCAGAACATTTCACCTCACTTTCCGTCCCAATGACAACTGTTTTTGAAATGTGGTGTTTTTCTTGAAACAAGGATTGGTGATAAAGCATCAGTACAGAGGAGACACCTTTCTCCCATATTAATTCTTACAGGAGAGAATTTTCCTTCCTAGGGGTAGATTTCCTCTCACTTCCTGTTGTCTTCTTGCGTTTGCAAGTAGGAGTCGTTTGTAAGTTGGATGTTTGAAAGTAGGGACCTGCCGTATATACTCTGCAGAAATAGGCCCCTTAGTTGTTGGTGTTGGCACAACACTGTAAGCACTCACAGTTACTCTTGGTTGGTGCTGGAACGCCCTGCTGTCAACTATTATATCAGGAATTGTAATTACATATAATTGTTGAACAGTGGTAGTAAAAATTGGGCCTTTGATGGTGGTGCTGGTGCCACAACACTGTAAGCCCTGACAGTTACTCTTGGTGGGTGCAGCAATGGGCCCTGCTGTGAATTATTAGATCAAGAATTGTAATTGCATGCCCCTGTTGAACAGGGGCTGAAAAATTGGGCCTTTCGTGGTGGTGGTGGTGGTGGCGTTGCCACAACACTGTAAGCCCTCAGAGTTACTCTTGGTGGGTGCAGCAATGGGCCCTGCTGTGAATTATTAGATCAAGAATTGTAATTACATGCCCCTGTTGAACAGGGGCTGAAAAATTGGGCCTTAGGCACTGGTGGCACAACACTGCAACCCCTCACAGATACTGTACTTGGAGAACAGCAATGAGCCCTGTTGCAAAGTATTGCTTAAAAAATTGTAATTACACGCCCCTGTTAAACAGGGGCTGAAAAATTGGGCGTTAGGCACTGGCGGCGGCACCCATAAACAAAAATGATCTTCCAAGCTATCATCATCAATCGTATCATTGAGGACTCGGAGGAGGAGGATAGCCAGTCAACATAACAGCACAGGCACTCAGCATCAGCATCAGTCTTGAAGGGATGTGACATGTTAAAATCAATTAGTCTGTTATATCAGCATCAGGTGTGTGGTAGCTGGTGGTGATCCAAGACTGGTTCATCTTGATGAAAGTCAGTCGATCAACCGAGTCGGTGGACAGGCGCACCCTGTGATCCGTGACAAATCCTCCAGCAGCACTGAATGTGCGTTCCGAAAGAACGCTGGATGCAGGACAGGCCAGTAGCTCAATTGCATACTGTGCAAGCTCTGGCCAGTGATCCATCCTCAAGACCCAGTAAGCCAGAGGATTTTCGGTGGGGAAGGTGTCCAAGTCTGACCTTGCCCCTAGATATTCCTGCACCATGTTTATCAGACGCTGGCGATGGTTGCTGGAACCGATCATACTTTGGGGCTGCGGACTAAAGAATTGTCTGAACGCATCGGTCAGACGGCCACCTTCCCCACCGCTCCTTCTTTGACTGGCCGAAGCCTCAGCAACTCGTTGTCCAGGACCAGGAGTTTGTAACCTCCCAGTCTCTGGGAACGCGTTGCACAGACCTTTCTGCAAGACCTCCTTGGAGTTGTCTCATCCTCTGCTCCCTCTGCGACGGTAACATAAGGTCCGCAACCTTACCCTTGTACCGTGGATCAAGGAGAGTGGCCAGCCAGTAATGGTCCCTCTCCTTGATCCGAAGAATACGAGGATCCTTCCGCAGACTTTGCAGGATCAGGGAGGCCATGCAGCGTAGGTTAGCTGAGGCATTCGGTCCGGAGTCCTCTGGATCACTAAGGACGACATGATCCGCAGCCACCTCCTCCCAGCCACGTACAAGTCCACGGGTTTCTTGGGACTGTAAATCATCCCTAAAAGACTGCTGCTGTTGATGCTGCTGAGTGCCAGGCTCCATCTCCATGCTGACACAATCCTCCTCCTCCTCCTCCTCCTCGTCCTCTTCCTGTGCGATGGGTGGGACAGAAGGAACACTGTCTGGGTAAAGGGGGCCTTGAGAGGCAAGGAAGTCCTCCTCTTCCTGCCTCTGTTCTGCCTCAAGTGCCCTGTCCATTATTCCATGCAGCGTGTGCTCCAACAGGTGGACAAGAGGTACAGTGTCACTGATGCATGCACTGTCACTGCTCACCATCCTCGTGGCCTCCTCAAATGGTGCCAGGACAGTGCATGCATCCCTGATCATGCCCCACTGGCGTGGAGAAAAAAAACCAAGCTCCCCTGACCCTGTCCTGGTGCCGTAGTCGCACAGGTACTCATTGATGGCCCTCTGCTGCGTGTGCAGCCGCTGCAGCATGGCCAACGTTGAGTTCCACCTGGTGGGCATGTCACATATAAGGCGGTTCTTGGGCAGGTTCAACTCCTTTTGCAGCTCAGCCAGGCGAGCACTGGCATTATAAGATCTGCGGAAATGCACACAGACTTTCCTGGCCTGCCTCAGGACATCCTGTAAGCCCGGGTACCTGCCCAAGAACCGCTGTACCACCAGGTTAAGGACGTGAGCCACACAGGGCACATGGGTCAGTTGTCCCTGTCGGAGGGCGGAGAGGAGGTTGGTGCCATTGTCGCAAACCACCATTCCTGGCTTAAGCTGGCGTGGCGTCAACCACCTCTCGGCCTGGCCCTGCAGAGCAGACAGGACCTCTGCCCCAGTGTGGCTTCTGTCCCCCAAACACACCAGCGCAAGCACGGCATGGCATCTTTTTGCCTGCGTACTTGCGTAGCCCCTTGAACGCCTACGGAGCACCGCTGGTTCAGAGGACAAAGCACAGGAAGAGGCCATGGAGGAAGAAGAAGAGGAGGGGGTGGAGGAGAGAGGTGTGTCACAACCAGTAGTAGCATTTTGGAGGCGTGGCGGTGGAACAACCTCCAACACTACTGCACCTTGTCCTGCATCCTTCCCAGCTGCCAAAAGAGTGACCCAATGGGCCGTGAAAGAAAGGTAATGTCCCTGTCCATGCCTGCTGGACCATGAGTCAGCGGTAATATGCACCTTACCGCTGACCGCCCTGTCCAGCGAGGCCAAGACATTGCCTTCCACATGTCGGTAGAGAGCCGGAATAGCCTTCCGTGAGAAAAAGTGGCGTTTGGGAACCTGCCACTGAGGAACCGCACATTGCACAAACTCACGGAAGGGGGCCGAGTCTACCAACTGAAAAGGCAGCAGTTGAAGCGCTAGCAATTTAGCCAAGCTAGCATTCAACCGCTGGCCATGTGGATGGCTGGGAGTGAACTTCTTTCGACGGTCCAGCAGCTGGGGCAGGGAAATTTGCCTGCTAGAATTGGACGTCGGTGTACTGCTAGCAGAGTGGCCGCAAGTACTTGGCTGTGACACACCTAATTCTACACCTTCATTCCTCTCAGTGCATGTTTCAGAGAGGACTGAAGTTATAGTGGGGTTGGAGATCCCAGCTGATGCGGTGCAAGGAGAGGTCCGCTTTGTTCTTTGGTGTGGGTCTTTGAGGTAGGCTTGCCAACGAGCTGCATGGCAGGTCAACATATGTCTGGTCAGGCATGTGGTACCCAAGCGGCTGATGTTTTGGCCACGCGATATACGCTTGAGACATATGTTGCAAACAGCAGCTGTGCGATCTGATGCACTAGCCTCAAAAAAGGCTCACACCAAAGAACTTTTTGAATGACGGGCAGAGGCAGCGCCCTGCACAGGCGGAGCTCTGTGGTGTGATTCCGTCGGTGTACTGCCCTTACGCTGGCCACCAAAGGGCATCCTGCCTCGTTGGAGATGTGCCTCCTCCTCATCCTCCTCCTCCTCCTCTCTCCTATTAGGCACCCACGTGGAGTCAGTGACCTCATCATCCCCTCCCTCCTCATCACTGGAGCCAATCTGGCAGTATGCTGCAGCTGCTGCAACATGACTGCCAGATTGGTGTCCTTCTTGAGCATCCCCTCTGTCTGCTCTCACGCTACTGCCTTCCTCTAGCTGGGTTTCATCATCAGACCCTTCGAAACGCTGGGCATCCTCCTGGAGCATGTACCCAACACTGTGCTCAAACAGTTCGGGGGACTCCTCAGGAGGAGGACATGGTGGGTCTAGGGAAGGAGTGACTGATGATGAGTCTGACATTGATACCAGGGAAGAGGACGCTTTGCCAGCTGCTTTTCCAGTACCCTGAGCCTGGGTGAGAGAGGATGAGGAGGAGGAGGAGGGCTTGGTCATCCACTCTACCAAGTCTTCGGCATGATGTGGCTCAACATGTCCAGCTGCCGAAAAGAAGGACAAGTGTGTCCCATGGCCATGTGCTGATGACAATGCACCGCGTCCACGACCAGCACTGTTGCCCCCAGACACAGAGCCTGCTTGCCCTCTTTTATTGCCTCCTGACTGTCTGCCTCTCCTTGTTTGCCTTCCAGACATTCTAATGGATGGCCTGCAGGGAGATGGGAAAAAAAGCAATAAGGGCTACCTTCAGGTGTCCTTCTCTGTCCCTTTACTTAAGGATTTCTAAATATGGTTGAGGATGATTGCTTTCGCACAGAATAGCACAATGACAATTTCCCTGACTGTCCAAAAACAAGGATTTCAAAGATGGTTGATGAGGAATGCTTTAGCACAGTATAGCACAATCAGAATTTCCCTCACTGTCCTTTCCTGTCCCTACAAACAAGGTTTAGCACAGTAAAACACACTGACACTCTCCCTACCTATAGTTTTCTGTCCCTATAATTTTTTTTTTTTAAAGATGGTTGATGAGGAATGCTTTAGCACAGTATAGCACAATGAGAATTTCCCTCACTGTCCTTCCCTGTCCCTACAAACAAGGTTTAGCACAGTAAAACACACTGACACTCTCCCTACCTATAGTTTTCTGTCCCTATAAAATGTTTTTTTTAAAGATGGTTGATGAGGAATGCTTTAGCACAGTATAGCACAATGAGAATTTCCCTCACTGTCCTTCCCTGTCCCTACAAACAAGGTTTAGCACAGTAAAACACACTGACACTCTCCCTACCTATAGTTTTCTGTCCCTATAAATTTTTTTTTTTTAAAGATGGTTGATGAGGAATGCTTTAGCACAGTATAGCACAATGAGAATTTCCCTCACTGTCCTTCCCTGTCCCTACAAACAAGGTTTAGCACAGTAAAACACACTGACACTCTCCCTACCTATAGTTTTCTGTCCCTATAATTTTTTTTTTTTTAAAGATGGTTGATGAGGAATGCTTTAGCACAGTATAGCACAATGAGAATTTCCCTCACTGTCCTTCCCTGTCCCTACAAACAAGGTTTAGCACAGTAAAACACACTGACACTCTCCCTACCTATAGTTTTCTGTCCCTATAAATTTTTTTTTTTTTAAAGATGGTTGATGAGGAATGCTTTAGCACAGTATAGCACAATGAGAATTTCCCTCACTGTCCTTCCCTGTCCCTACAAACAAGGTTTAGCACAGTAAAACACACTGACACTCTCCCTACCTATAGTTTTCTGTCCCTATAATTTTTTTTTTTTTAAAGATATTTGATGAGGAATGCTTTAGCACAGTATAGCACAATGAGAATTTCCCTCACTGTCCTTCCCTGTCCCTACAAACAAGGTTTAGCACAGTAAAACACACTGACACTCTCCCTACCTATAGTTTTCTGTCCCTATAAAAATTTTTTTTTAAAGATGGTTGATGAGGAATGCTTTAGCACAGTATAGCACAATGAGAATTTCCCTCACTGTCCTTCCCTGTCCCTACAAACAAGGTTTAGCACAGTAAAACAGACTGACACTCTCCCTACCTATAGTTTTCTGTCCCTATAAAAAATTTTTTTTTTAAAGATGGTTGATGAGGAATGCTTTAGCACAGTATAGCACAATGAGAATTTCCCTCACTGTCCTTCCCTGTCCCTACAAACAAGGTTTAGCACAGTAAAACACACTGACACTCTCCCTACCTATAGTTTTCTGTCCCTATAATTTTATTTTTTTTAAAGATGGTTGATGAGGAATGCTTTAGCACAGTATAGCACAATGAGAATTTCCCTCACTGTCCTTCCCTGTCCCTACAAACATGGTTTAGCACAGTAAAACACACTGACACTCTCCCTACCTATAGTTTTCTGTCCCTATAAAAAATTTTTTTTTTTAAAGATGGTTGATGAGGAATGCTTTAGCACAGTATAGCACAATGAGAATTTCCCTCACTGTCCTTCCCTGTCCCTACAAACAAGGTTTAGCACAGTAAAACACACTGACACTCTCCCTACCTATAGTTTTCTGTCCCTATAATTTTTTTTTTTTAAAGATGGTTGATGAGGAATGCTTTAGCACAGTATAGCACAATGAGAATTTCCCTCACTGTCCTTCCCTGTCCCTACAAACAAGGTTTAGCACAGTAAAACACACTGACACTCTCCCTACCTATAGTTTTCTGTCCCTATAAAAAATGTTTTTTTAAAGATGGTTGATGAGGAATGCTTTAGCACAGTATAGCACAATGAGAATTTCCCTCACTGTCCTTCCCTGTCCCTACAAACAAGGTTTAGCACAGTAAAACACACTGACACTCTCCCTACCTATAGTTTTCTGTCCCTATAATTTTTTTTTTTTTTAAAGATGGTTGATGAGGAATGCTTTAGCACAGTATAGCACAATGAGAATTTCCCTCACTGTCCTTCCCTGTCCCTACAAACAAGGTTTAGCACAGTAAAACAGACTGACACTCTCCCTACCTATCCTTCTCTTTCCCTAAACTAAAGGAATCCAGGTTAAGCAAGAAAAAAAAATGTCACTGTCCCTGCCTATGCTTCTCTTACCCTGCTCCGGAACACACTACACTAGGCCGCCGTGCTGGCAGCCTTTTATAGTGTGGGGTGTGTACTAAACACCCTCAGCAATAATTGGCCACAGGCATCCTGCCTGTGGCCAATCATTGCTCTCCTCGCTGCCGGCGCTGTGATTGGCCAAGCATGCGGGGTCACAGTGCATGCTTGGCCAATCACAGCGCCTGGATGACACTGCGATGGCGTAGTGCATTGTGGGCCGTTCGCGTCACTCGAATTTGGCGCGAACGGCCCAAATCGTTCGATCTTCGTCGAACGATCGAACAGCCGATGTTCGAGTCGAATGTATGTTTGACTCGAACACGAAGCTCATCCCTAGCTGTTACTGGTTTGAAGAGCTTTTTCAACTGCAACAACCCTTGTATCCTGCCATGTAATTTGCCTTCATGCGATCATTTAAAATAACCCAGCCTCCCAATTATTAGTCCTTATTTTTACCACCATAAAAAAGCTGTACACGTTTTCTAATTAGAAAATAATACTGGATCTCAAGTAAGTGACAGTTAAAGCATAAAAGACCTATAACCACAAATATGAAATACGAACTAGTGCTTCGGTAAATGGAATCATAAAAACAAATTTAATTTCTTTTTTACTCCAAGCTATAAATATAATTAACTGCAATCCTGCAAAGACCAGTGGTACACTTTAAAGGAAGCTCTACCAGTACTAATTACATATGCCCTGTATGTTTCATTATAATTATTTTTATTTTCTTTAGAAATTCATACTTAGCCTAGTCATCTTATTTTTAATGTAATGCAATAACCTTATTCAGTAAGGCAAGGTAAAGAGTAATAATTATATGGCAAGTGCAGTAAACCATAGCAGCAAATTAGACCTAATTTCTTAAAGCCTCATCATGCATCAGGTACCCTCTGCTGTCTACAGCATTTGCCACTAATATCCCCCACATGTCCCAACAATCGACCATTGGCCTGCAGCAGAGTGTTGAAGACATTTCAGCTTAGGAAAAGTTAATGCGTTGGAATTTAGAGACTGCTTTTAAATGATAAAATATGTTTTGAAAACATACTTTCTTACTGTATAATGCATCATGCTAGAAATGCACGAGGGCCAACCACTTAACCATTGCTGATTATGTCTACTTATCTTCTTGGTTTTTTTGAAAGCAGACGTTGATAACGTTTACAAAATAACTGTTTAGATACCATATACCGGTACAAAAGATGACTATTATCCAGTCTATGTGAATCAGGTGACAGTCTCTATGACTTTCACACAAAGAAGGCCTCCAAACACACCAGGTAAACTGTCTGAGCTGTCATATAACACAAATGTTATATATATTTAAATTATTATAATATATGTACAATTATATTTTTACTTATTTTCTAAGATTTCCCTTTAATTCATATGTAAATAAGATCTGCTAAATGAACATGATGTTTCTTAATTTGAAATCTAAGCAGAAAAAAATGACCAAACTGACTTTTAAGGCACCAAACACAAGTATTTATTGGTATGCATTAAAATACTAATAATTCATAAAAACAGGCAACCATGACGCATAGTACATAATGAATAATCCTCATCTGAGAGGGTTATGTCACACTCCCAGTCTGAATATATGCATGTTACATTAGTATAATAAATCTGAAAAAACAAAAATAGTTCTGTCATATCCAAACTCTGAAGGCTGGGGTTGAAACAGATCGCAAATTATCAACGTGTTTCTTGGAACAAAAGTCCACTTCTTCAGAAGGTCAGATGAGGAGTGTTCAAAATCATGTGATGGCGATGTGCCTATCCAGGAGGTTACCACTATGCCAGCAACTGATGTACAGGTATTCTGCCATATATCTGAAGTTATCCACAATCATTTATACACATCCCAAATCATTTCATAAGATGGTCTATAGAAGCCTGTTTTTTTGTGTCCCCACTAAGCACTGATGCTATTATAGTGTGCAGTATTAACAACACCTATAGATTTGGCTCTTCTGGGATCTAGTTATGAATTATTTGATGGTTTTATACTCTTCCCTCATTAAGTGGCCTCAGGGACTGCCCGGTAGATCCATGAGTGTTTTGTACACTGCTCGTCTGACATTCCTGAAGAAGCAGACTTTTGTTCTGTGAATCACGTTAAGAATTTGGGCTCTGTCTCACCCCCAGCCTTCAGACTTTGGATACGACAAAACTATGTGTGTGCCTTCATCAGCCTCTAGATTTGAACATCTGAGTCATCCTTGTAAATGCTTGTATCATGGTGATTTTTTACACTCCTTCCTCATTTGATCTCCTGAAGAAGCAGACTTTTGTTTTAAGAAACGTGTTGAGAATTTGGGATATGTCTCAAACCCAGTCTTCAGACTTTGGGTATGACAAAACTATTTCTGTTTGTTCAGACTTATCATATTAATGTAACATGCGCATATTCAGGCTGGGGATGTGACATAACTCTCTCAGAGGAGTTTTATTAATTATGTACTATGGATCATGGTTGCCTGTTTTTATGAATTACTAGTAATTTTTTTTTTTTTTTTTTTTGTTTACAAACTTTTTTATTGTGTACAAAATAATGGTACAAACATTATGTCATGACATCAGAGAATTACAGTATTTTCAATCAATAATTATAATGATTTATGACAGAGTAACCGCCTTTATTTATTTATGACAACATCTATTACATATAAAAAATAAATGATTTAGTAGTATTTTGAAATGCAGGGTTGTTTTTGTGTATAAAAGAATTGGTTGTGAAAAGGGGATTCTAATATGGGTCTAAAAGGTAGTCTGAATATTTGAACCATAGGTTCTACTAGTAATTTAAAGTGATACTAAACCTTCATTTTTTTTATATTAAAATAATAAACACTTCATACTTACCTGCTCTGTGCAATGGTTTTCAACAGAGTAGCCCCCATCATCCTCTTCTCAGGTCCCCGCCAGGACTCCTGGCTCCTCCTCTTCAGCGAGTGCCCCTATAGAAAGCGACTTCTATCAATCTGCTCAGTAAGTAGGGACAGAGCTGGGAGAGCTTCTGCTCTTGTGCACAATGCTGGATTGAGTTTGGGCTGAGCTATGTATAAGAGTGGGGGGAGGGGGTTGTGTCTGCAGGAATCCTGCAGCACAGAAAGTAATGTTAGGCACACAGGTAAGCCCTTGATTGTCCTTAGATGTTAACCCCTTCCCAGCCAGTGCCATGGGTAGAGTGTACAATATTATCACTGATCACCGTATTAGTGTCACTAATGACATCAAGGTAAGTGACCCTCCCAGCCAGTGTCAGTGTCTGATTGCCCGCCACACTATCACAGTCATACCATAAATCACTGATTACCGCCATTACAGTATAACGTCTATAGCTGCATACATTCCTATATATATCATAGTTTGTAGATGCTATAACTTTCATAGAAACCAATTAATCTACACTTCTTGGGATATTTTGTTTTATCACAAACATGTAGCAGAATGCATACATACATACAATTTGGCTTAAATTTATAAAGAAATTTGATTTTTTTTAAATATAATTTTTTTACAAAATTTTCGATCCTTTTCATTTATATAATAGAAGAAAAAAAAACAGAGGTAAAACCACCAAAAAGACAGCTCTATTTGTGTGAAAAAAATGATATTAATTTCACTTGGGTACAGCATTGCATGACCGCGCAATTACTAGGTATGGTAGCGCAGTGCTAAATTGCAAAAAATGGTCTGGTCACAAAGCGGGTAAAACCTTTCAGTGGTCAAATGGTTAATGCACACCAATAAATATCATTTTTGATTTTTAAACAATTGTGTTGGGTGCCTTACAAGTCTGTTGCTACTTTTTTCCTATTTAGTTGTCTGTTCATATACAAGATGTGGCGCCTTATTTTATATTCCTGCCCTGTATTTTAACTCCAAATATGAAATGTATTTACAGTATCTCCAGAGCACAATTACTGCACTTAAAGTGTTACTAAACCCACAACAATAAAATCAGTGTGTATATGCAGTAAAGTATGATTGTTATATTAACTGTGGAACCTAAGGTGTATTGTGTAAAAAGACTGTTTGATTCTGTCTTCTCTGATCCTCCCCTTCTTCCACAGTCCCCAATCTATCTGCTGAGCCTTGGGAGAAAGCTGCACATGCTAATTTTTGTGTTTATTGTCAAATATTTTTTTATTTTCTTGGGAGAGGGCATGTGATCAGCACAGGGCCAATCAGCACTGTCCAGACAGAGGGTGAAGGGTCCTGCAGCCTCAGAGGACAATCAGGGGAGAATGAAAATCCCTTCTACAAGCTTTAACCAGACACTGGCTGAAATTATAAGAATGTTCTAACTGCTGATGAGAAAAAGTATTTAGCCGTTTATATTTACTAAAATAAATGCATTTCCATGTTCTGTGTACTGTGGGAGACCAGATATAGTGAATGCAGGGTCCTAGGTTTAGTAACACTCTAAACCTAAGAACAATAGATAAAATCAAATAAATTGCAACTTACCAGTCCTTAGATGTGATGGGTGCATTTGTTTTCTTTTTCCTTTATTTTTAACTGGTGATCCTATCACTAACAGGGATGAGCCGAACACCCCCCTGTTCGGTTCGCACCAGAACCTGCAAACAGACAGAATGTTTGTGTGAACTTTAGAACCCTATTAAATACAATGGACTCGAACGTTAGAAATCTAAAGTGCTAATTATAAAGGCTAATATGCAATTTATTGTCCTAAAAAGTGTTTGGGGACCCGGGTCCTGCCCCAGGGGACATGTATCAATGCAAAAAAAGGTTTAAAAAATAGACGTTTTTACGGGAGCGGTGATTTTAATAATGCTTAAAATGAAAAAATAAAAGTGAAATATTCCTTAAAATTTCGTACCTGGGGGGGTGTGTATGATATGCATGTGAAGTGGCGCATGTTTCCCGTGCTTAGAACTGTCCCTGCACAAAGTGTCATTTTTGAAGGAAAAAAAGTAATTTGAAACTCACTCGCGGCTATTAATGAATTGTCGGCTTTTATCAATACATAGAAAAGTCATTGATAAAAAAAAAGCGTGGGGGTTCCCCCAAATTCAATTACCAGGCCCTTTAGGTCTGGAATGGATATTAAGGGGAACCCCGCCGCAAATTTAAAAAAAAAATGGCGTGGGGTTCCCCCTAAATATCCATACCAGGCCCTTGAGATCTGGCATGGATTTTAAGGGGAACTCCACCCCAAATTAAAAAAAAAATGGCGTGGAGTCCCCCCAAAAATCCATACCAGACCCTTATCCGAGCATGCAACCTGGCCAGCCGCAGGGGAAGAGGGGGGGACGAGAGAGCGGCCCCCCCTCCCTCCTGAACCGTACCAGGCCACATGCCCTCAACATGGGGAGGATGTCCCCATGTTGATGGGGACAAGGGCCTCAAACCCCACAACCCTTGCCCGGTGGTTGTGGGGGTCTGCGGGCGGGGGGCTTATCAGAATCTGGAAGACCTCTTTAACAAAGGGGACCCCCAGATCCCAGCCCCCCCCTATGTGAATTGGTAAGGGGTACATTGTAACCCTACCATTTCACGAAGAAAGTGTAAAAAAATGTAAATAAAAACACACAAACACCTTGAAAAAGTCCTTTATTAAAAAAAAATAATAATAAAAAAAAAAACATTCCAGCGATGAAATCCAGTGTCCCGCGGCGATCCCGATGTCCAGCGTTGTCCGTAATTGGTTGTGCCTGTGCGGACCTGATGGGGAACTTCCTCCGCTGTGTTTTAAATGTATAGACCCGCCCCTTCTAAAGTTCCCCATCAGGTCCGCTCAGCGGACCAGATGCAGAAACATGAGAAGGGGCGGGTCTATACATGTATTACACAGCAAACGAAGTTCCCCATCAGGTCCGCCCCCTCGGTATGTCCGACCCCGCCTACGTCATTGGCCTGAGCGGGGAACTTCCTTCACTGTGTAATTTAAATTTCCCCTCCCACCTTCAGTGTGCAGCAGCCCCCTCAGCCCCCATTATACTTACCTGAGCCCCATCTAGATACAGCGATGTTGCGCACGAGTCTCAGCTGTCCGGCACTCTCCCTCCTGATTGGCTGAGACACAGCAGTGAGTGCCCTTGGCTCCCGCTGCTGTCAATCAAAGTCAGTGAGCCAATGAGGAGAGAGAGGGGTCAGGGCCAAGCCATGGCTCCCTGTCTAAATGGACATACAGAGCAGCAGCTCTGCTCGTGTGCTCCCACAGCAAGCTTTTTGCTATGGGGGCACTTGGCAGGAGGGTGGGGCCAGGATTGCCAGTGGGGTACCCAAGAAGAGGTGGATGTGGACCGTTCTGTGCAAAACCACGGCACAGAGCAGGTAAGTATAACATTTGTTATTTAAAATAAAATAAAAAAATACAAGACTTTAATATCACTTTACGGTTTACATTAATTCTAAACGGTGAGTTTTTCCACAAAGAGGGATGTAGTTTTACGGATATTACATTAAAGTTACTAGGAGGTGCTTGGTAGATATCTTCTTACATGGGCAATCATTTACTTTTTCTTCAAAATATGATCAAGTGAGAAAGATTAATAGAGTGCTCTGCTTGCAGATAAGCAGATATAATCCCATGGGCACATGTGTCTGTATTAACGTGCCCTGGCATGCTTAGATAAATAATATATAACCCTGTTACTCACATCATAATAACCTAAGTATTACATGCGTGCCTTTCGGATGGTTCCCTACTGTTTTCCGAATGCCATACCCATTATTATCCTGTTTGTATGCAAATGATTGTTATTTATATCCTCCCACCCTTTATCCTTCTTCTAAGTTGACATTCTTTGTTGCTCCCCAGTCTTTGTATGGAATTCTTCGCTTACTCAGTATGAGTCCCCTTGGTGCAATTTCACATGTCTGTAGTAATTATACAATAGGATACAATCATCGCACTCTTCCTTAGGGAGAAATCTGTTTACTTGTGCATGGCTTTAATAGCAGTTACACTGTGTGCCTTTTCCACCTCATTACCAGATGAACATAATATTCAGGCTAGTATGGTTAATCTTTTATTTTTCACCTTTGATTCAAGCTGTGGATAAGAAGTCAACAGCCTTTTCAGCACCAGAAGCTTTTGGTTATATGGCCTATTAGTCATTTTAAAATGTTGAAAATAATAACATTTTATTCCAAGGTGTATTTGGGATTAAAATTATAAACTGAGCTGTGGGGAAGAAATCATTTTGAAGAATATAACATACTGCACATTAGGTAAGTAGCAAGTCTTGCATTTTTCTCTATGCAAGTAATGCTAGTAAAGTAAAATCAAATACATGCGCAAGGGTTAAAATAAAAAAAAAAAGGAAGAATTAATACAGAACTCCTCTTCCCCTTTCACCATTAAAAAAAAAAAAAAAACATTTTTTAATGAGGAGTCCTTGTAGTAACAGAAATGTGGGACTCTGGGTAGTTCCCACACTCCATTTCCCACAATTTTAATCATTCGATAGTAATTATTTTGGTTACATTGTACTGTATTAAAAGTAATTAACCAATCACAAAGTGGGAACTGGACTGTGGAAATCTCTCAAAATTCCACAGTCCAGTTATTACAATTATTCTCTATTAGAATCAGTCATTCATTGCTGGAGCAGCTGTACTTCCACTAACACAAATCCACTGAACATAATAGATTGAGCTGGGTGAAGAAAAAGTATAATAATGATCTGCAATGTGCAACAACTTACAGGAGAAAAATGAAAAACCATTGATTTTTTTTGAATAAATAGGCTTCTAAGTACCTGTTTCTGTAAATGCTTAGGATTATAAAAGGCCATTAGTGTAATGTTGTGGCGCTCATATTCAGCATTATTGAATAAACAATGCACTGTTATTTAAAGTGAAACTTCAATTCCCTTTAAAACATGCACTCTAGACCAGCTGTACTAGATCATTTGACATTTCAGCAAAGTGTGTCATATACAATTGTTTTGGTGCATGATATTATTGGAATGTTATTGTTACAGTTATAATGTACATAACATTGATAGTATATTTTTGGCCTGAGGGCTAGTGTTAGGAGTGTAGGAATTGGGTTGCAGCCATCACAGCTAATACCAAGGACCTGATCCAAGGCTGTTTCCTCCATTACTTTTTCAGCAACACTTCAAAAAATTGCACAGTGTACCAGACAAAGCTGCACAGGAAAGCTAAAAGGTGCACTGCACTGCACATGGTCATGTAAAATCAGGTCACATGACTAAGTGCAGGAGATACACAGGAAATCATCCTCTACTAACACTGTACCTTAACCACTTCGCATCCCGGCTATTGTACAATGATAGCCACAAGGTGGCTCTACAATGCCGGGAGGCCGTCATATGAAGTCCTCGGGCCTCCCGGCCGCTGGAGGGGGGCGCTCACGTGTGTCCGCTGCGTCACTTAGGTGCCGATGCGCGTGCCTTGCGCCCGCAATGTCCTCCAGGTACCCGCGATCGCCAGTTACAGAGCCAGGGACGTGGATCTCTGTGTGTAAACACAGAGGTCCACGTCCTGTCAGGGAGAGGAGATCGCTGGTGTGTCCCTTGTACATAGGGACACCGATCAGTCACCTCCCCCAGTCAGTCCCCTCCCACTACAGTTAGAATCACCTAGCAGGGCACACATTTAACCCTTTGATCGCCCCTAGTGGTAACCCCTTCCCTGCCAGTCACATTTATACAGTAATCAGTGCATATTTATAGCACTGTTCGCTGTATAGATGTGAATGGTCCCAAAAATGTGTCAAAAGTGTCCGATGTGTCCGCCTTAATATCGCAGTCCTGACAAAAATCGCAGATAACCGCCATTACTAGTAAAAAAAAAATTATTAAAAAAAATGTCATAATTATATCCCCTATTTTGTAGGGGCTATAACTTTTGCGCAAACCAATCACTATATGCTTATTGCGATTTTTTTTTACCAAAAATATGTAGAAGAATACATAACGGCCTAAACTGAGAAATAAAAATAGTTATTTTTTTTAAATTGGGATATTTATTATAGCAAAAAGTAAAAAATATTGTGATTTTTTCCAAATTGTCAGTCTTTTTTTTATAGCGCCAAAAATAAAAACCGCAGAGATGATCAAATACCACCAAAAGAAAGCTTTATTTGTTGGAAAAAAAGAACGTCAATTTTGTTTGGGAGCCACATCGCACGACCGCGCAATTGTCATTCAAAGTGTGACAGTGATGAAAGCTGAAATTTCGCCTGGGCAGGAAGGGGATATATGTGCCCAGTAAGCAAGTGGTTAAAAAACAACAAAAAGAACAAAGGGAGAAAACACTTGGTGCCTTATCCCAAGCACTTTATTAGACCATCAAAAAATACAGAATATATTCACAGTACTTATGGTGATGATGACCACTGTGCAACACAGACTGGATGATCCTGACATTGCAGCCCTCTCAAGACTGGGGAACCGTGTAACTACAAAAACAAAAAAACAAAAACAAAGGGTGCAAATGTCTAGTGCAATATCTTGTATTTTTTTATCCTCAATAAACTGCTTGGGAAATGCACTAGGCGTTTGCGCCCTATGTTTTTTTTTTGTTGTTGTTTGTGCAGTTAGAAGAGTCAGTCTTGAGGGGGTTGCAATGCCAGGGTCATCCAGTCTGTGTTGCACAGTGGTCATCATCACATGCTATGGTGTAAAGTTTTCACTGTCCTTAGGCAAGTAACCCTGTACGTTTCTTTTTAAGTGCTGCCATCAAGCACATCCGATCAGAGTGTTCTGTGTTAAACTAGATTCACCCGATAGCAGTAAGATGAGTAAGAGGTTCATAACAAAGACAAATCCCAACATCAGACACTTTACTCTAACCATGGTTTAGTTTGAGGTTAAAATCCCTTTGATGCTTCCCGACTTTATATATATCGTCTTTTTTGGAAAACTTCAGTTCAGTTTTATGGGTTTGGGTATGGGTCGTGTTGAGGTTAGAGGCTGATAACATGGCAGTTTTACAGGCTTGATAAATTCATTGTTAGGTTGTGATCTACAAGAGTACCACTAACTACAGCGGGAGGTCTAACCACTACAATCCCCAACCCCCTGGAGATACAAGACAGAAAAATGGGCAACTCCAAACTCATCTGCATAACTTGAAAATCATTTTAACAGCGTAGTTAACAAATGAAGGATGGTTCTAAAATGTGGAAGCCTCCCTTTACATAAACTCTTCTACTATTTTATTTTCAGTACAACTGGAACTGTGATAATGTCTCCTGCTAACTAGATATAGAGACTTTGCTGCCCAACAAAAATCAAGCAGCCAAGCAATTTAAATGGGCTAGTATTGTTGTCACTCAGCCCATGTTGTTACAGATTTAATAGTTTTCCAAACCTTTTCTTTGAGCGTAAGGGTTAAAAGGTGAATTTAATATCCCTGTGTTCCCAGACAACCTCTATTTCCCTATAGGTTTTTCTAGCAAGGCTTGGATTTTTTCTTTCTGTTGTGCAGCAATGTAATATTATAGTTACTGTCACTCAGATTCATGTATTGTGTTATTTTATTTTTTTTACCTGTGAATAACCCTTCTGGCAAGTATGTCTTCCTTTTTTGTTCCTTTGTGCTTGTTTTGAATAGGTGTGTACTTAGTAAAGGTTTGTACTGCAAAGGGCTCACTTACACAAATGTACTTTAAAAGCAAATACATATTGTATCATGTAGATTATAATGTTTGCTTTTTTTCCCCTAAGGTTTTTCTTTTGTTCACAGTTGTTATCCACTAGGGATTGGCAGAACACCCCCATGTTCGGTTCGCAGCAGAACTCCCGAACAGGTGAAAAGTTATTACACGAATGGTAAACCCTATTGAAGTCTATGGGAGCCGAACAGGAAAAATCAAAAGTGCCCATTTTGAAGGCTTATATACAAGTAATTGGCCATAAAAGGGGTATGGAGGTCTGGGTACTGCCCTGGGGGACAAGTCTTAATTATTTTTATTTAATTTTTAAACTATAGTTTTCACAGGAGCAGTGATTTTATTATGCTTAAAGTGCAACAATAAAAATGAAAAAAATAAAATAAATATAGTGCTGGGGGGGGGGGGGGTCCCGTAAATGTGCCTGTAAAGTGGTGCATATGTAGCATGCATAAAACATGCTGAAGCAAAAATTGCATTTCTAAAGAAGTTTTAAATGACTCACGGTTGCAATTGCCGACACCCAGCTATTGAAAAAATAAAGAAACAAAACTGTGTGGTGTCCCCCAGTCCATACCAGTCCCATACATGGGGTTTACAACCACTTTAACCACTTCAGCCCCAGAAGGATTTACCCCCTTAATTTTTTGCGATACGACACTGCATCGATTTAACTGACAATTGCGTGGCCGTGCAACGTTGTACCCAAACAAAATGTATATCCTTTTTTTCCAACAAATAGAGCTTTCTTTTGGTGGTATTTGATCACCTCTGCAGTTTTCATTTTTTGCTCTAAAAAAAAAAAGACTGACAATTAAAAAAAAAATATATATATATATATATATATATATATATATATATATATATTACGTTCTGCTGTAATGTATATAAAAAACAATACAAAAAAAAAACGAATTTATTCATCAGTTTAGGCCAATAGGTATTCTGCTACATATTTTGGTAAAAAATCGCAATAAGCATATATTTATTGGTTTTGCGCAAAAGTTATAGCGTCTACAAAATAGGGGAAATATTTAGGGACATTTTTTTTTATTGTTTTTACTAGTAATGGCGGGGACCAGCGATTTTTTTGCTGGACTGCAAAATTGCAGAGGACAAATCTGACCCTAAGTGACACTCTTTACGGACCAGTGACACCAATACAGTGATCAGTGCTATAAAAATGCACTGATCACTGTATAAATGGCACTGGTAGAGAAGGGGTTAACACTAGGGGTGATAAAAGGGTTAAGTGTTCCCTAGGGAGGTGCTTTCTAACTGTCAGGGGACGGACTGACTGGGAGTAGAGAGAGATCGCTGTTTCTCCTCCCCTGTCAGAATGGGGATCTGATTACTACAGGATTCACATATGGACAATTTTTCATAGTTTAACCACTTTGATAATTTTATGGAATAGGATTTTTTTTTTCTTTTTAATGATTTTCCTTTATTGTTGTTATTTATTATACACACTGTTTTGATTTATATATTCATCTGTGTGGTTTTTCCAAGTGTATGCGCGCTCTTCCCCCCCTTTTTCATTCATGTTGAACTTTTAGTATTTACGTTTTTAGAGCTGCGGCACACATTCACTTTATAGGTTAGTGCAAATTCTCCCCCCCCATTATACAGAATGGGGATCTGCCTTGTTCACATAGGCAGATCCCTTTTCTGCCTCTCTTTACCACGATCCGCCACAATACCACATGCATGGACCGACATACAGGTACGTCAGTTTGCGCAGCCGAGCCGCCTTGCCACAGTATATATGCAGAAGGCAGTCGGGAAGTGGTTAAGGAAGGTGATTATACTGTTTGAAACATATATATATATATACAGTGCCATGAAAAAGTATTAATACCCCTTGAAATTTTCCATATTTTGTCATGTTACAACAAAAACGTTAATGTATTTTATTGGGATTTTATGTGATAAACCAACACAAAGTGGCACATATTTGTGAAGTGGAAGGAAAATGATAAATGATTTTTCAAATTTTTTACAAATAAATATGTGAAAAGTGTTTACTCTGATACCCCTAACTAAAATCTAATGGAACCAATTGCCTTCAGAAGTTACCTAATTAGTAAATAGAGTCCACCTGTGTATAATTTAATCTCAGTATAAATAAATCTGTTCTGTGATGCCTTCAGAGGTTTTTTAGAGAACCTTAGTGAACAAACAGCATTGTGAAGGCCAAGGAACACACCAGACAGGTCAGGGATAAAGTTGTGGAGAAGTTTAAAGCAGAATTAGGTTATAAAACAATATCCCAAGCATTAAACTTCTCACAGAGCACTGTTCAATCCATAATCCGAAAATGGAAAGAGTATGGCACGACTGTAAACCTACCAAGACATGACCACCCACCTAAACTTACACGCCGGGCAAGGAGAGCAATAATCAGAGAAGCATGGTAACTCTGGGAGAGCACTCCACAAATCTGACCTTTATGGAAGAGTAGCAAGAAGAAAGCCATTGTTGAAAGAAAGTCATAAGAAGTCCCATTTGCAGTTTGTGAGAAGCCATGTGGGGGACACAGCAAACATATGGAAGAAGGTGCTCTGGTCAGATGAGACCAAAATTGAACCTTTTTTGACCTAAAAACAAAACGCTATGTGTGGCGGAAAACAAACACTGTACATTACTCTGAACACACCATCCCCACCATGAAACATGGTGGTGGCAGCATCATGTTGTGGGGATGCTTTTCTTCAGCAGGGACAGGGAAGCTGGTCAGAGTTGATGGGAAGATGGATGGAGCCAAATACAGGGCAATCTTAGAAGAAAACCTGTTAGAGTCTGCAAAAGACTTGAGACTGGGGCGGAGGTTCACCTTCCAGCAGGACAATGACCCTAAACATACAACCAGAGCTACAATGGAATGATTTATATCCATAGTCTCCAAACTTTGACCCCTTGCTTGCTTTTATATGGCCCTCAGGGCATTATTTTGTGCACTCACACCAATGAAGGGCACAATCCCTCAAATTACACCAACGTTGGGGCACAATTCCTCCCAATGACACCAACGATGGGGCACAATTCCTACCAGTGACATCAACAATGGGACAGAGTTCCTCCCAATGACACCAGCAAAGGGCACCCAATGACACCAATGATGGGGCACCATTCCTCCCGCTGACACCAATGATAGGGGATTTTTTAATCCCACTAACGCAGGGACATTTTCTACTCCCTAAACTCTGAAGGACAGTAAACTGTCCCTTTGCTTAGAAAGTTTGGAGACCCCTGGTTTAGATCAAAGCATGTTCATGTGTTAGAATGGCCAAGTCAAAGTCCAGACATAAATTCAATTGAGAATCTGTGGCAAGACTTGAAAATTGCTGTTCAGAGACATTCTCCATCCAATATGACAGAGCTTGAGCCTTTTTGCAAAGAAGAATGGGCAAAAATGTCACTCTCTAGATGTGCAAAGCTGGTAGAGACATTCCCAAAAAGACTTGCAGCTGTAATTGCAGTGAAAGGTGGTTCTACAAAGTATTGACTCAGGGGGGCTGAATACAAATGCACGCCACACTTTTCACATATTTATTTGTAACAAATTTGGAAAACCATTTATCATTTTCCTTCCACTTCACAATTATGTGCCACTTTGTGTTGGTCTATCACATAAAATCCCAATAAAATACATTTATGTTTTTGGTTGTAACACGACAAACTGTAGAAAATTTCAAGGGGTAAGAATACTTTTTCAAGGCACTGTAGTATCTGTAGACACAGAGCACAATTACTGCAATTACAGATAAATTGCGCATTTATTGATGGTTAAACTACATCTATGCGCGGATAGCATGCAGGCATAGGTTCCTGCACGTACCATTAGTTTGATGCTGGTGTGTCCTGAGAGCCCCAAAACCTGGCAAGCAATGAATGACTTTGGTGCTCCAGCTCCTATCTAACGATATGTAATGTATATTCCTGCTATTCTCTGCTGGGGCAGTTTATTGGCTTTAGAGTCTACAAGTTTTACTTAACATAGAGCTAAAGAATTAACTTTTTTTACCCAATGCATTAAGGTAAAAAAGCCCCAGTACATATGTTACCCTACACACATTTCTCCTTACTGTCCCCAAAAATGTACCTGCTGTTCTTGTCACAACTGCCGACCATGGGGTGGATCAGTACTGTTGCCTGAACTTCCTTCTTCTGGAGGAGACACTATGGGCAGGAGGAGGAGGGAGCAAGGGCATGGCTTTCCAGGTAAAATGCGTGTATACTGTATGGAAACACATAGCTTAGCTCAGGTCCCGGAAGAGACCACGCATGCACAGGTGTCTTCTTAGCACCCAGCTCGCTAAAAGAGACACCCACAACCAGAAAGAGGGTCAGTGGCTTTGGGACACTTCAGGATTAGTGATGAGCCGAACACCCCCGGGTTCGGTTCGCACCAGAACCCGCGAACGGACCGAAAGTTCGAACGAACATTAGAACCCTATTAAATACAATGGATGCGAATGTTCGAATTCTAAAGTGCTAATTATAACAACTATTATGCATGTTATTGTCCTAAAAAGGGTTTGGGAACCCGGGTTCTGCACCAGGGGACATGTATCAATGCAAAAATAAGTTTTAAAAACGGTCGTTTTCCGGGAGCAGTCATTTTAATGATGCATAAAGTGAAAAAAAAAAAGTCAAATATTCCTTTAAATATCGTACCTGGGGGGTGTCTAAAGTATGCCTGTGAAGTGCCACGTGTTTCCCGTGTTTAGAACTGTCCCTGCACAAAATGACACTTCTAAAGGAAAAAAAAGCCATTTAAAACTGCTTGCGGCTTTAATGTAATGTCTGGTCCCGGTAATATGGATGAAAATCTTTAAGAAAAATGGCATAGCTACCCCATGACCCCCCCCCTACCCCAGCCCATTACCAGCCCCTTTGGGTCTTGTATGGATATTAAGGGGAACCCCGCACATAAAATAAAAAAGGCCCTATATACTCTGAACAGCCGTATACAGGCGGTGCATACAAGACAGGGACTGTAGGTTTGTTCTTATGTAGAATCTGTTTGTAATTTTGAACAGGTACATTGTTGAAGTGTAGCTCCAGACCAAAAATCTATTTTTAAACTTTTTGGAAAACATAGGTAAGGGTTATCACCCCTGTAACATTTGTTTTGCTGTCTGTGCCCCTGTTCAGAACATTTCACCTCACTTTCCGTCCTAATGACAACTGTTTTTGAAATGTGGTGTTTTTCTTGAAACAAGGATTGCTGATAAAGCATCAGTACAGAGGAGACACCTTTCTCCCATATTTATTCTTACAGGAGAGAATTTTCCTTCCTAGTGGTAGATTTCCTCTCACTTCCTGTTGTCTTCTTGCGTTTGCAAGTAGGAGTCGTTTGTAAGTTGGATGTTTGAAAGTAGGGACCTGCCGTATATACTCTGCAGAAATAGGCCCCTTAGTTGTTGGTGTTGGCACAACACTGTAAGCACTCACAGTTACTCTTGGTTGGTGCTGGAACGCCCTGCTGTCAACTATTATATCAGGAATTTTAATTACATATAATTGTTGAACAGTGGTAGTAAAAATTGGGCCTTTGATGGTGGTGCTGGTGCCACAACACTGTAAGCCCTGACAGTTACTCTTGGTGGGTGCAGCAATGGGCCCTGCTGTGAATTATTAGATCAAGAATTGTAATTACATGCCCCTGTTGAACAGGGGCTGAAAAATTGGGCCTTAGGCACTGGTGGCACAACACTGCAACCCTTCACAGATACTGTACTTGGAGCACAGCAATGAGCCCTGTTGCAAAGTATTGCTTCAAAAATTGTAATGACACGCCCCTGTTAAACAGGGGCTGAAAAATTGGGCCTTAGGCACTGGTGGCACAACACTGCAACTCCTCACAGATACTGTACTTGGAGCACAGCAATGAGCCCTGTTGCAAAGTATTGCTTCAAAAATTGTAATTACACGCCCCTGTTAAACAGGGGCTGAAAAATTGGGCGTTAGGCACTGGTGGCGGCACCCATAAACAAAAATGATCTTCCAAGCTATCATCATCAATCGTATCATTGAGGACTCGGAGGAGGAGGATAGCCAGTCAACATAACAGCACAGGCACTCAGCATCAGCATCAGTCTTGAAGGGATGTGACATTTTAAAATCAATTAGTATGTTATATCAGCATCAGGTGTGTGGTAGCTGGTGGTGATCCAAGACTGGTTCATCTTGATGAAAGTCAGTCGATCAACCGAGTCGGTGGACAGGCGCACCCTGTGATCCGTGACAAATCCTCCAGCAGCACTGAATGTGCGTTCCGAAAGAACGCTGGATGCAGGACAGGCCAGTAGCTCAATTGCATACTGTGCAAGCTCTGGCCAGTGATCCATCCTCAAGACCCAGTAAGCCAGAGGATTTTCGGTGGGGAAGGTGTCCAAGTCTGACCTTGCCCCTAGATATTCCTGCACCATGTTTATCAGACGCTGGCGATGGTTGCTGGAACCGATCATACTTTGGGGCTGCGGACTAAAGAATTGTCTGAACGCATCGGTCAGACGGCCACCTTCCCCACCGCTCCTTCTTTGACTGGCCGAAGCCTCAGCAACTCGTTGTCCAGGACCAGGAGTTTGCAACCTCCCAGTCTCTGGGAACGCGTTGCACAGACCTTTCTGCAAGGCCTCCCGGAGTTGTCTCATCCTCTGCTCCCTCTGCGACGGTAACATAAGGTCCGCAACCTTACCCTTGTACCGTGGATCAAGGAGAGTGGCCAGCCAGTAATGGTCCCTCTCCTTGATCCGAAGAATACGAGGATCCTTCCGCAGACTTTGCAGGATCAGGGAGGCCATGCAGCGTAGGTTTGCTGAGGCATTCGCTCCGGAGTCCTCTGGGTCACTAAGGACGACATGATCCGCAGCCACCTCCTCCCAGCCACGTACAAGTCCACTGGTTTCTTGGGACTGTAAATCATCCCTAAAAGACTGCTGCTGATGATGCTGAGTGCCAGCCTCCACCTCCATGCTGACACAATCCTCCTCCTCCTCCTCCTCCTCCTCCTCCTCTTCCTGTGCGATGGGTGGGACAGAAGGAACACTGTCTGGGTAAAGGGGGCCTTGAGAGGCAAGGAAGTCCTCCTCTTCCTGCCTCTGTTCTGCCTCAAGTGCCCTGTCCATTATTCCACGCAGCGTGTGCTCCAACAGGTGGACAAGAGGTACAGTGTCACTGATGCATGCACTGTCACTGCTCACCATCCTCGTGGCCTCCTCAAATGGTGTCAGGACAGTGCATGCATCCCTGATCATGCCCCACTGGCGTGGAGAAAAAAAACCAAGCTCCCCTGACCCTGTCCTGGTGCCGTAGTCGCACAGGTACTCATTGATGGCCCTCTGCTGCGTGTGCAGCCGCTGCAGCATGGCCAACGTTGAGTTCCACCTGGTGGGCATGTCACATATAAGGCGGTTCTTGGGCAGGTTCAACTCCTTTTGCAGCTCAGCCAGGCGAGCACTGGCATTATAAGATCTGCGGAAATGCACACAGACTTTCCTGGCCTGCCTCAGGACATCCTGTAAGCCCGGGTACCTGCCCAAGAAGCGCTGCACCACCAGGTTAAGGACGTGAGCCACACAGGGCACATGGGTCAGTTGTCCCTGTCGGAGGGCGGAGAGGAGGTTGGTGCCATTGTCGCAAACCACCATTCCTGGCTTAAGCTGGCGTGGCGTCAACCACCTCTCGGCCTGGCCCTGCAGAGCAGACAGGACCTCTGCCCCAGTGTGGCTTCTGTCCCCCAAACACACCAGCGCAAGCACGGCATGGCATCTTTTTGCCTGCGTACTTGCGTAGCCCCGTGAACGGCTACGGAGCACCGCTGGTTCATAGGACAAACCACAGGAAGAGGCCATGGAGGAAGAAGAAGAGGAGGGGGTGGAGGAGAGAGGTGTGTCACAACCAGTAGTAGCATTTTGGAGGCGTGGCGGTGGGACAACCTCCAACACTACTGCACCTTGTCCTGAATCCTTCCCAGCTGCCAAAAGAGTGACCCAATGGGCCGTGAAAGAAAGGTAACGTCCCTGTCCATGCCTGCTGGACCATGAGTCAGCGGTAATATGCACCTTACCGCTGACCGCCCTGTCCAGCGAGGCCAAGACATTGCCTTCCACATGCCGGTAGAGAGCCGGAATAGCCTTCCGTGAGAAAAAGTGGCGTTTGGGAACCTGCCACTGAGGAACCGCACATTGCACAAACTCACGGAAGGGGGCCGAGTCTACCAACTGAAAAGGCAGCAGTTGAAGCGCTAGCAATTTAGCCAAGCTAGCATTCAACCGCTGGGCATGTGGATGGCTGGGAGTGAACTTCTTTCGACGGTCCAGCAGCTGGGGCAGGGAAATTTGCCTGCTAGAATCGGACGTCGGTGTACTGCTAGCAGAGTGGGCGCAAGTACTTGGCTGTGACACACCTAATTCTACACCTTCATTCCTCTCAGTGCATGTTTCAGAGAGGACTGAAGTTATAGTGGGGTTGGAGATCCCAGCTGATGCGGTGCAAGGAGAGGTCCGCTTTGTTCTTTGGTGTGGGTCTTTGAGGTAGGCTTGCCAACGAGCTGCATGGCAGGTCAACATATGTCTGGTCAGGCATGTGGTACCCAAGCGGCTGATGTTTTGGCCACGCGATATACGCTTGAGACATATGTTGCAAACAGCAGCTGTGCGATCTGATGCACTAGCCTCAAAAAAGGCCCACACCAAAGAACTTTTTGAATGACGGGCAGAGGCAGCGCCCTGCACAGGCGGAGCTCTGCGGTGTGATTCCGTCGGTGTACTGCCCTTACGCTGGCCACCAAAGGGCATCCTGCCTCGTTGGAGATGTGCCTCCTCCTCATCCTCCTCCTCCTCCTCTCTCCTATTAGGCACCCACGTGGAGTCATTGACCTCATCATCCCCTCCCTCCTCATCACTGGAGCCAATCTGGCAGTATGCTGCAGCTGCTGGAACATGACTGCCAGATTGGTGTCCTTCTTGAGCATCCCCTCTGTCTGCTCTCACGCTACTGCCTTCCTCTAGCTGGGTTTCATCATCAGACCCTTCGAAACGCTGGGCATCCTCCTGGAGCATGTACCCAACACTGTGCTGAAACAGTTCGGGGGACTCCTCAGGAGGAGGACATGGTGGGTCTAGGGAAGGAGTGACTGATGATTTGTCTGACATTGATACCAGGGAAGACGACGCTTTGGCAGCTGCTTTTCCAGTACCCTGAGCCTGGGTGAGAGAGGATGAGGAGGAGGAGGAGGGCTTGGTCATCCACTCTACCAAGTCTTCGGCATGATGTGGCTCAACATGTCCAGCTGCCGAAAAGAAGGACAAGCGTGTCCCATGGCCATGTGCTGATGACAATGCACCGCGTCCACGACCAGCACTGTTGCCCCCAGACACAGAGCCTGCTTGCCCTCTTTTATTGCCTCCTGACTGTCTGCCTCTCCTTGTTTGCCTTCCAGACATTCTAATAGATGGCCTGCAGGGAGATGGGAAAAAAGCAATAAGGGCTACCTTCAGGTGTCCTTCTCTGTCCCTTGAAACAAGGACTTTCACAGTGAAAGAAACTGACACTGTCCCTACCTAGAGTTTTCTGTCCCTAGAATAAAATTTTTTTTTAATCACAATATAGCACAAGGACAATTCACTCAATGTCTCTCCAGGTCCCTGAAACAAGGACTTGCAGAGTGAAAGAAACTGACACTGTCCCTACCTAGAGTTTTCTGTCCCTAGAATAAATGTTTTTTTTAAGCACAATATAGCACAAGGAAAATTAACTCACTGTCCTTACAGGTCCCTGGAAACAAGGACTTGCAGAGTGAAAAAAAAAAACACTCTCCCTACCTACAGTTTTCTGTCCCTAGAAAAAATGTTTTTTTTAAGCACAATATAGCACAAGGACAATTAACTCACTGTCCTTACAGGTCCCTGGAAACAAGGACTTGCAGAGTGAAAGAAAAAAAACACTCTCCCTACCTACAGTTTTCTGTCCCTAGAAAAAATGTTTTTTTTAATCACAATATAGCACAAGGAAAATTAACTCACTGTCCTTACAGGTCCCTGGAAACAAGGACTTGCAGAGTGAAAGAAACTGACACTGTCCCTACCTAGAGTTTTCTGTCCCTAGAATAAATGTTTTTTTTAAGCACAATATAGCACAAGGAAAATTAACTCACTGTCCTTACAGGTCCCTGGAAACAAGGACTTGCAGAGTGAAAAAAAAAAACACTCTCCCTACCTACAGTTTTCTGTCCCTAGAAAAAATGTTTTTTTTAAGCACAATATAGCACAAGGACAATTAACTCACTGTCCTTACAGGTCCCTGGAAACAAGGACTTGCAGAGTGAAAGAAACTGACACTGTCCCTACCTAGAGTTTTCTGTCCCTAGAATAAATGTTTTTTTTAAGCACAATATAGCACAAGGAAAATTAACTCACTGTCCTTACAGGTCCCTGGAAACAAGGACTTGCAGAGTGAAAAAAAAAAACACTCTCCCTACCTACAGTTTTCTGTCCCTAGAAAAAATGTTTTTTTTAAGCACAATATAGCACAAGGACAATTAACTCACTGTCCTTACAGGTCCCTGGAAACAAGGACTTGCAGAGTGAAAGAAAAAAAACACTCTCCCTACCTACAGTTTTCTGTCCCTAGAAAAAATGTTTTTTTTAATCACAATATAGCACAAGGAAAATTAACTCACTGTCCTTACAGGTCCCTGGAAACAAGGACTTGCAGAGTGAAAGAAACTGACACTGTCCCTACCTAGAGTTTTCTGTCCCTAGAATAAATGTTTTTTTTAAGCACAATATAGCACAAGGACAATTAACTCACTGTCCTTACAGGTCCCTGGAAACAAGGACTTGCAGAGTGAAAGAAAAAAAACACTCTCCCTACCTACAGTTTTCTGTCCCTAGAAAAAATGTTTTTTTTAATCACAATATAGCACAAGGAAAATTAACTCACTGTCCTTACAGGTCCCTGGAAACAAGGACTTGCAGAGTGAAAGAAACTGACACTGTCCCTACCTAGAGTTTTCTGTCCCTAGAATAAATGTTTTTTTTTAATCACAATATAGCACAAGGACAATTAACTCACTGTCCTTACAGGTCCCTGGAAACAAGGACTTGCAGAGTGAAAGAAACTGACACTGTCCCTACCTAGAGTTTTCTGTCCCTAGAATAAATGTTTTTTTTAAGCACAATATAGCACAAGGACAATTAACTCACTGTCCTTACAGGTCCCTGGAAACAAGGACTTGCAGAGTGAAAGAAACTGACACTGTCCCTACCTAGAGTTTTCTGTCCCTAGAATAAATGTTTTTTTTAAGCACACTATAGCAGAAGCACAAAACACACTGACACTCTCCCTACCTATCCTTCTCTTTCCCTAAACTAAAGGAATCCAGGTTAAGCAAGAAAGAAATAACAGTCACTGTCCCTGCCTATGCTACTCTATCCCTGCTCCGGAACACACTACACTAGGCCGCCGTGCTGGCGGCCTTTTATAGTGTGGGGCGTGTACTAAACACCCTCAGCAATAATTGGCCACAGGCATCCTGCCTGTGGCCAATCATTGCTCTCCTCGCTGCCGGCGCTGTGATTGGCCAAGCATGCGGGGTCACAGTGCATGCTTGGCCAATCACAGCGCCTGGATGACACTGCGATGGCGTAGTGCATTGTGGGCCGTTCGCGTCACTCGAATTTGGCGCGAACGGCCCAAATCGTTCGATCTTCGTCGAACGATCGAACAGCCAATGTTCGAGTCGAACGTATGTTCGACTCGAACACGAAGCTCATCCCTATTCAGGATGAGGAAAAAAGGGATATGTTAAAGGACAAGGACTATATATAACAAAATAGGTAGACCTGGAGTTCCTTTTCAAAAAACAAACAAAACTGTCTTAATATAATTTTAAGCCCCTCTTGTTTACGATCAGGTGTTGATTAACTGTTGAATACATGCCCTGTATGAGGACCAGGTGGGTTTACCCATATGGGAATCCAGGATGAATTTGAGGCCATACACCCACACGAATATCACAACAAGGGGAGCAGCGGTTGTGTCTGTGCAGTCAATGCATCTCAATTGACAGCGATTAGAACACCTGTGCATCCCTATGCAGGTAATAAAAAAGAAAAAAGTTGCGCTATTTTAGACGTAACACCTGAGTGATACTTATGTGACATAAATATGAACTTTTAAGTATGCGACACCTAAACATATATGAATGAGCACAGCGGCTCACACAGTGAATAAATAACACAAAAAATTGTGATGCAAAACACGCAATAAGGAATCACTAGTGATGAGAGATCCATATACCATCAAAAAATGTCTTTGAACAAGCAAAAAAGTCCAAACACAAAAGTTCATATACACGTGTAAATGTTGATCCTCCACCGTGCTGATTATAATCCATACATCCTGCACCCAGAGCTAGTGTAGAATAGGACAGCCTCCACCAATACAAATACTGCCTCTTACCGAAGGAGATGGATCCCTTGTCACAGGGGATCAAAGAAAGCCTGTGGCTATTCCCCAGCCAAGGGTATGGGACAAGCAGCGTCTCTTAACCATAAGGTCAGCAGCTCATGACGGTAGAAACCATGGTCCCCGTAAATAAAGAGAAGGGATATAGTAGTGTAAAACCTTTTACACGTTTATTAAAAAGAAACAGGTGCACACTTACATGTATGCGGATAAAAACAATCGAAAAATAGGCCGGCCGGCTCTATGTGTATAGCAGCCCGTATGTCTCCGGGTAGCGTGGGCACGATGACGTCAGAACGTAGCTCCGCCCTACGCGTTTTGTCATCAAAGACGTGGTCACGGGATACGGGCGGCGCTCTGACGTACCGCTCTAAATAACCATCTTGATCAGCCAAGCCTCGATGTGAACCGCGGGATGCCAAAGCACCACCATTTTGACTGAGGGAAAGGTCCCGCTAAATACTATGGAGATGATGGCAAACCCTATTTTTCGATTGTTTTTATCCGCATACATGTAAGCGTGCACCTGTTTCTTTTTAATAAACGTGTAAAAGGTTTTACACTACTATATCCCTTCTCTTTATTTACGGGGACCATGGTTTCTACCGTCAAGAGCTGCTGACCTTCTGGTTAAGATACGCTGCTTGTCCCATACCCTTGGCTGGGGAATAGCCACAGGCTTTCTTTGATCCCCTGTGACAAGGGATCCATCTCCTTCGGTAAGAGGCAGTTTTTGTATTGGTGGAGGCTGTCCTATTCTACACTAGCTCTGGGTGCAGGATGTATGGATTATAATCAGCACGGTGGAGGATCAACATTTACACGTGTATATGAACTTTTGTGTTTGGACTTTTTTGCTTGTTCAAAGACATTTTTTTGATGGTATATGGATCTCTCATCACTAGTCATTCCTTATTACATGTTTTGCATCACAATTTTTTGTGTTATTTATTCACTGTGTGAGCCGCTGTGCTCATTCATATATGTTTAGGTGTCGCATACTTAAAAGTTCATATTTATGTCACATAAGTATCACTCAGGTGTTACGTCTAATATAGCGCAACTTTTTTCTTTTTTCTTACTTGTTTGGTGTTGTATAACACACATTGTTGCAGCTTTATTTTTCATACATTAGCGCAGTTTTTTTTCTTTCCATTTCTGTTTATTATACACATTATTGCTGCTTTTGACATTTGCTATTTTATTTGTTTATTTAATCAGTAACACTATTCAATGGATGTCTTTGAATTCAGAGCCACTCGGGTGGTCAACACAGATGGGGTCTTTGAAACCTTTAAGGATGGCGAAGGGGACCTGGGGGGTCTTTTTATTAGACTCAAAAATCTCACGATTGCTGAGATACATACCCAGTGGGACATAGCCTTTTTAGAGACCTACATCAAGCACCTTATGGTGCCTCGTAGTCTCAGGTGGGAGGTATGCCCCCAGAAGGGGGGAGTAGACCTTGAAGGGTGGTTTAAGTATTTTAACGAAGCTGGCATTAATTTTCTTAAGTTTTTGGTAGATAGGAAAAGGAGTAAATTGGTGAGACTCGATGATGAAATCAAATTAATCAAAAATAAACTAACCCCCTTTAAATCTGGTGAGGAATATCTGGAGAGGTCCAAACTTTTGCTCAAATCTCTTAAAAAAGAGGACAAAGAGCAGAAAGTCAAAAAGAAAAAGAAATGTAAACGTGACTTTTCTGATTATGACTCTAGTATCGTCTTTGAGTGGCAAAAAAAGCTTTTAGCCGAGCAGGCCGCTTTGGCAGGCCCAGAGATGGATACTACCCCTCAGGTTGCCAGTCAGGTTTCATTGAGGCCAATGGGAACCACTGGTAAACCCGGACTTTCTGGACCTGGACGTGGCTGCTCTCCTGTGAGAGGGCCACTTTCCCAGGCCCAGCTAAGACCCAGCAAATGGCCTAACGCTCATAACAATGGAGGATGGGGAAAAAATGGCTCCAAACAGCCTAATGGTCCTCCTTTTCGACCTCCAGGACGTGGTCAATATCAACAAGGCCCTGGAGGGTTACCCCGTGATCAGGGATGAGGATGGAATCAGGGTCCATTACCCCCACCCCCTAGGGGTCGGCCGACCGTTGCTCAACCTAGGTCAGGCTATTATGAGGGGCAGGGTCCCTACCCACGTGGTCAGGGTTATGACTCGCCTTACCCCTACAAACAACAATTTGTACATTATGAAGGTGATTTTGATGATGGTTTCAGTGTCCCAACTCAGAACAGTTTCTTCCCCCTAAGAGATTTGGCAAACTCAGACCAAGGGGCCCTTCGATCGACCTATGATGAGAGTAATAAAGGTGCGTCAGGTGGATATTACCTACCTAGGCAGGAAGATCCACATGAAGCGGACCGTAATGATAGATATGATCACCAGAATTGGGGTTTTCCCCGTCCCAGCCAAGGACTAAAAAGAGTGGTCGAGTTAAGAGAGGAATTAGAGGGGGGAGGAGAGCTCAGTCCAAAAAGAGCAAAGATGTAGGTGATGCTGGTATATTTAATCTAAGTTCCCATGTGTTATCGGTACCAGAACTGACAGTTCTAGATAAGGGTCTGAAGTTTGCTCCACCTCAAAATATGAGCAAATTTCAGACCTATATGGACATTCATAGATATGTCCGTAAACTGAATGTTCAGAGATATCTTGTTTCCAACCCAGTCAATCCATCTGTCAATAATACTGACCACATTTCCCACTCTGGACTTTCGAACGCTTCCCTTTTTAACCCTCCAGGCCACCTGTCTCCTTCTTTGAGGGTTTTCAGGGATTTGGCACTCAAAGAGTTGGATGCTATGTAGATCAGGTTACATAATAATAAAAGGGATATAGAGTTGGGTTTGAATTCTTTATGTTCTAATAAAAATGTTGTCATCCGACCCGCTGATAAGGGGGGGGGTATAGTCGTATTGAACAAATGCGACTATATGCAAGAAATGTACCGCATCTTAAGTGATGTGGCTACATATACCCCATTAACCTCCAACCCTAACTTAAAATACAAGGTACTGTTGGAGGACATTGTCAAAAGGGGTTTGGATGACAGGATCCTTAACAAAAAGGAACGGCTATTCTTGGTGCCTAAGGCACATCGAGTTCCCATTATATATTATTTACCGAAGGTACATAAGAGTCTTATTTGCCCCCCGGGACGTCCCATTGTCAGTGGGATAGATTCCATCACGTCCCGGGTGGGCAAATATATAGACTTCTTTTTGCAGCCTATAGTGCGTAAAATTCCTTCCTTTTTAAAGGACACTCGTCATGTTATCAATCTCCTCTCTGAGATAACACCTAGTGAAGGTATTTGGTTGGTCACAGCGGACTTCACATCCCTGTACACCGTGATTCCCCACCAACTGGGTTTGGATGCAGTCCGTTACTATATGGATCGAGATTCCGATCTGCTTCCGGACCAAATTAATTTTATTATGGAGTTATTAGAGTACGCAGCTACTCATAACTTTTTTTGGTTTGATGGGAAGTTTTATAGGCAGGACAGAGGTGTCGCCATGGGGGCCAAATATGCCCCCAGTCTGGCGAACCTCTATATGGCCAAGTGGGAGGAGGATGTCGTCTGTGTTGACACCAGGCCTGATGTGGCCCTGTGGGCTCGTTACATAGACGACATCCTCCTCCTGTGGAGAGGTAGCCACCCTGACCTTTTAGATTTTATGGATTCTCTTAACATCAATTCTAGAGGCATTAATTTAAGTTATGTGGCTAGCCAGGATCAGATCAACTTTCTGGATCTGACTGTTTCTGTGGGTGATGGGGGTTTCATTACCTCAACCTTCTTTAAACCTACCGATAGGAACTCATTTATCCCCAAAGAGAGTTGTCATTATGCACCTTGGTTGGGTGCTGTGCCTAAGAGCCAGTTTCTACGGTTGAAAAGAAACTGCTCGAATCACACTACTTTTTTGGCACAATCTGATATTCTAACCAAGAGGTTTTTGGACAAGGGTTACTCCCCTAAGTCCCTTAAAACTACTCTTGATTTGGTCAGCTGTGTGGACCGTGCCAGTTTGCTAAAAGAGAAGGATAAGAAGGATCCTGGGTTGTCATTTCATACCCCCTTTATTACCAATTTTTCTTGCCAACACTCCCAGATTAAGCATATTGTTAATAAACACTGTCACATCCTTAAAAATGATAGGGTCCTTAATACTATTTTGCCAGATAGACCACAGGTGGTCTGTAGAGGAGCTCCAGCGAGGGACAGACTGGCACCTAATATTTTTGATCCACCCACGATTAGACCCACTTTCTTTCCCAACCTCACGGGTTACCATCAGTGCAGGAGGTGTCAAGTATGTTCTCTAAATGGGTGTAGATCCAGGAGAACTACCCAATTTAGTTCCACCTGTAATACCAAAAGCTTTGACATCAAACCCTTTATTACCTGTACGACGGAGGGCGTGGTCTACTTACTGCAATGCCCTTGTGGGTTGCAGTATGTGGGCAAGACCAAGCGCCCACTTCGGGTACGCCTTAACGAGCATATTGGTAATATTAGAAGAGGATTTACCAAACACTCTGTGTCCAAACATTACTTGGCTGTACATAATCGAAACCCAAAGGGTACTATCTTTTTGGGGATCGATAAATATAGCCCTCACTGGAGGGGGAGCAATCTGGTTCAGAGTATCTCTAGGCTGGAGATGTTGTGGGTGCACAGAATTAAGTGTTACACCCCTTTTGGTCTCAACATAGATGTCGATGTGAATTGCTTCATAGACAATTCTTGACCTCTCTGTTGACCATATAACTATTTATCAGTTCTGTTGGGGAAGAGCCTTTTATGTAGAATACTGTCTATTTTTATTCATTTATGCATTCTCTCTTTGTACAATTTGCATTTTTCCCTTTCCCTTTTTGATAAGTTTGGGCTCTGACCTAAACGGTTAAATGGGGTTATGTGAAGGTGTATGATATTGTGACCCGACTTGACCTATTTAGTGCCTCACTTAATCCGGTTACCTAGTACATGGTTTTATATATAATTTATGTTTAATGTTCAATCTATTGTCAATTTATTGTTAGAATTTGCTGGGTGTTTTTTATGACCAGGGTTGAGATAACTGGTATATTGATTTAGCCTCTGGTAATACTTTGTGCTTTTGTAAACCTGATGTGAACCCTGGGGATGGCTCAGTCCGTCTGTTCCAACTGATAAGGACCTTTCTGTTTGTAATTTCTAACAAATTGTGCCTTATACTTAGATTCTTTAACATCAATTGACAATTTGAGACCAGTTTTTGGTCTTTTTAATAATTGTGTCCAATTGTGTTATTTATTTTGTTATTTTTGTACACACTCGCTATTGACTTTGGGTTTGCCATCATCTCCATAGTATTTAGCGGGACCTTTCCCTCAGTCAAAATGGTGGTGCTTTGGCATCCCGCGGTTCACATCGAGGCTTGGCTGATCGAGATGGTTATTTAGAGCGGTACGTCAGAGCGCCGCCCGTATCCCGTGACCACGTCTTTGATGACGAAATGCGTAGGGAGGAGCTACGTTCTGACGTCATCGCGCCCATGCTACCCGGAGACATACGGGCTGCTATACACATAGAGCCGGCCGGCCTATTTTTCTATTGTTTTTATCCGCATACATGTAAGTGTGCACCTGTTTCTTTTTAATAAACGTGTAAAAGGTTTTACACTACTATATCCCTTCTCTTTATTTACGGGGACCATGGTTTCTACCGTCGAGAGCTGCTGACCTTCTGGTTAAGATACGCTGCTTGTCCCATACCCTTGGCTGGGGAATAGCCACAGGCTTTCTTTGATCCCCTGTGACAAGGGATCCATCTCCTTCGGTAAGAGGCAGTATTTGTATTGGTGGAGGCTGTCCTATTCTACACTAGCTCTGGGTGCAGGATGTATGGATTATAATCAGCATGGTGGAGGATCAACATTTACACGTGTATATGAACTTTTGTGTTTGGACTTTTTTGCTTGTTCAAAGACATTTTTTGATGGTATATGGATCTCTCATCACTAGTGATTCCTTATTACGTGTTTTGCATTACAATTTTTTGTGTTATTTATTCACTGTGTGAGCCGCTGTGCTCATTCATATATGTTTAGGTGTCGCATACTTAAAAGTTCATATTTATGTCACATAAGTATCACTCAGGTGTTACGTCTAATATAGCGCAACTTTTTTCTTTTTTATTACTTGTTTGGTGTTGTATAACACACATTGTTGCAGCTTTATTTTTCATACATTAGCGCAGTTTTTTTTCTTTCCATCCCTATGCAGGTAAACACAGCCCCCAATGGGTCATGTGCACTCTGTGGGAGAAGTCCTAATGCTATGGCAAAGCATTTTCACCTCCAGTTTCAATAGAATACAGGACATTTAACAAGTGTATTGCTCTGATTTGTGGCAAGGATTCATTAAAGGTGCTCCATTACCCACCAACCTAAATACAGGGCACTTTCACCCCTTTCCTGCCCATGCCAATTTTCAGCTTTCAGCACTGTCATGCTTTGAATGACAATTGCGCGGTCATGCAATGGTGTACCCAAATAAAAAAGTTATAATTTTTTGATACAGATAGAGATTTCTTTGGGTGGTATTTATTCACCACTGAGTTTTTTTATTTTTTGCTAAACAAATAAAAAAAGACAGAAAATTTGGAAAAAAAAGTTTTCTTTGTTTCTGTTATAAAATTTTGTAAATAAGTAATTTTTCTCCTTCACTGATGAGGCAGCACTGATGGGCACTGATGGAGACTGGTGAGGAGGCACTAATATGCAAAACTGACGGGCAGCCTTTATGGGCACTGATAGGCGGCACTGATGTGTACTGATAGGCAGCACTGATAGGCAACACTGATGGGCACTGATAGATGGCATTGATAGGCCGCACTGATGAGGCACTGACAGGCATCACTGATGGACACTGAAAGGCAGCACTGATGGGCATCGCTGATGGGACTGCACTGATAGTTATTGCACTGATTATCAGTGCAGATCCCCCTGTCAGGAAAGCCGCTTATCGGCTCTCCTCTTCTCACGCACTGTCAGCTTGAGTAGAGGAATGCCGATAACTGGCACTTACTAGTTACACTGTGATCAGCTGTAATTGGACACAGATGATCACATGGTAAAGAGTCTATGCTGGCATGTTCTGAAGGACATAATATGACGTCCAGTCAGAATGGGAAAGCCACTGCCCGGCCGTCATTTTGCTATAGGCTGGGTGGGATGTGGTTATCAGGCATTACACCAGGTTTGCTTTAAATTGTAAGGAAATGGTAAAAGACAACTCTTCCCCTCCCCAATGTGCACATGTACCACACCCTCCCCCTTTTCATTCTGCCACAATGTTTACATGTGACCAGTCCGTCCTTTTCTTACGGCTGCCTGTGCATAAGAAGGTGGGAAAATGGGATCCGGTAAACATTGTGGCGTAATGCTAGGAGACTCTATTCCAGAACTCAATAAGTATGCTGCTGTAAAGGGGGAGGGCAGGTTACACTTTTTGAAAGTTTCCTTACATTTTATTGTCTTAGTTACCAGACACATATACTCATCTTTCCTCTGCTCCCCTGCTGTTATGCTCAGCAACCAGATATGAAAAAAGATGGACTCACTCTCTTTTCTTCACCATAGGAGAGTCCTCAGCCCTACATAAGCCCTGACTAAAGCAAATCATAGCATACACTGAGCTTTATTTTCTCTCACTTGGTGGCTGAATGAAGCAGTGGAGTGGCAGTGGAAGAAAGGTACGTGCTGCTGGGATAGAGGTTAATAAAGTGAACCTAATGCTTTCCCCTGCAATCAGATCAAGGTGACAGGTTCTTTTGTAAGATACACAGAGATCTGCCTTGGCAAAGCAGACTTCCTGGTAGTGTGAGCATGCCCCTCACAGCATTCTACAAAGCAATACTGGCACCTCTGCCACCAGTCAAAGTACCCATGCTTTGTTATTTCAAAAACAGGGAGGGTAGGTCTATGTCTGACTTTTAAAAAAGTCAGTGGCTGTGGCAGGCTCTCTGCAGGAATGAACAATAAAGCTAAAGGTAAATCAGAGCCCTTACAGGGCCTGTCATAATGAAGAACTGCGGTCCATACTTTGATTGATTACAGGTCCACTGTAAGTGAAGCAAGGAATATTCAGGACAAAATCAGCCAGTGAGGATCTTCTGTCCTAATAGACTTTTCAGGTGACATTTACAATCAGTGAGGTAAGCTTGTGCTGCGCTTTTTCTGCATCATCTCAGAAAGTATTGCAGCTGTACCAGCAAAATAGAAACTGTCAAAACACAGAGAGCCTAATTTATATTCCCGGGCTTAGTTTTAACTCACCAATGTGTCTTAATGATAACATACCTCCTCTGACAAAATAAAACTTTTCATGATACATGTTTTTCTTTCAATGAATGTATAATTTCACTGGATAAAAAAGATGCTTGCAGAATGATAGAAAAAAACAAAACACATAAGCCATAAGATAACATAATGTCTAACAAAGGCACTCTAGCAGCATTACTAAGTACTTTCCTTCATTTTCCAGTGAATACAAAATGCTTGACAGAGTTTTTTGTTTTTGAGAGGCTATTCCATAATAATTGAGAAAATTCTGCATGCAGCATAGCATACTATTCTCCTCTTCAGTTTAAGATACAAATGCTTGCTAACACTTTCTACTGAGCAGCGATGTCATAGAAAACGGCATACAAAACACTGGGAAAAACTCTATAAAACACTTAAACAAAAAGGCTTAGCAACACACCACATCTTGACATTGTGGAAAAGCATGGCAATTTGCATTACTAAGCGTATAGACCCATTTTTTTTTTTGGTTTGTTTTTATTTGGATAGAGTAGGAAAGAGTCAGAACCCTATCAGTGTATTTTTTCTATGTCCTGCTCAAGAATTTTCAATTCACTTCTTGTCTTGGAGTCTCAAAAGGAAATGAGAGGAAATCTCTTTAAAGTAAATAGAATTCCCTCTTGGAAAACTTCCCTGTGCTTCTTAATATTATGACAAATCCAAAATCTAGGCTTTTTACTTATTTTCTGTCTCTGTGATAATGGTCGCCAGGATAAATTGAGTGGTGAGTTTTCTCATGGAGGACACAGAACTCAATAGAAAACATTCTAGATGTTTTTTTTCCATTACATACTCTTCAAAGTTGGGAATTTTTAGGTACCAATGGCGTTCACAGACCTAGTGTGGCAATAAGCTCTTTATTAAAAATCCCAGCTAGGAATAGGACTACAGGTCACTTAAAGTACTGGAAAAAGCACAAACACTGCATTCTGTACTGAATGCAATCACTTGATTGGGTTTAACACCATTGAAACTGCTTAGTTTTTCAAAAGAAGAGAAAGTAATATGCTAGGTCAGGGATGCCCAAGCCACCTATTTATTTGAGTTAATTACTCTAAAACTGTGCTCACACCAGAATACTGTTTTTACTTTGAAGCCGTCCCTGGATAACTTTTTCCTTTTGCTCCCATGACGCTCTGTTTTGTCACCAGTATTAAAACAGGTGTTTGTGTATTTGCTTGGCATTTGTATATGATCCTTATGCCTGCAATCCAGTAGCTTGATGAAGGAGTGCGGCTGCCACGTCACACGCAGCCTTGCTTCACGAAACGCATTGCATTTCCAGTGACATCAGTACCCCTCGCCTGCCATACTACTGCGCTCCAAGCCTCGTTCTGGAATTCCTTCTCCATCGCAGCTGGCTTCATTTCCATCTGACAGCGGTGTGAGCGATTCCTCAGCAGCATAGCGCCCCAGCAGGACTAGAAGTGGACTGACAGAGCTGATGACCTCCCTTCGTTTGGGAATAAATTTTACGCCTGATTTTCACCATCTAAATGTAAGTGGCCTATGTTACTACTCTATTAAAATTGTTTTAAAACTTCTACACCCAGAGGCGCCTCTTTCCTTGTGCTTTTTCCTGTAGATTTGGAACATGGTCTCTGTTCCCCTCTGATGGCAGCCCTGAGAGTGTAACTTTACCCCTGCTATACCATCCTTCGCCAGCCCCCGGACTTCCTATATATTTTTCACCACTAAGAGCCTGGACTCTTGCTTAATCTCTCTGATTGTACATATTATTATGTACACCTAGTTATAAATTTTTATACTGTTTGGGTACTTGTTGCTGTGCTACCTTGCGCATCTTACTTGTTTACTATGCCTGCAATCCTTCACTGCTGTCTGTGACAGTTTTACAAGCATAATCAGCACCTTTATCATTATGCTTGTAGTACTTTTTCACTTAAAACACATGTACAGTTAAAAAATGGTCAAGATTATGTTTTATATTTATGAAACAAGCTGTGATCTGACAGAAAACCTATTTATGAAATCTATTACTACCCCTATTTTACAGTCTAGTATGGCAAAGTTGATAAATCATCTTATCTCCGAGGACCACCAAACACTTCATAGATGATAAAAACACCATAATGACATGATATCCTAAATCTACTTTTCATATGAAATGTTACTTTGGAAGTGAAGTCATTGTAAATAATAGTTCTGTTTACATAGTAGTACTTTCTAAGTGCACAAGGTTCAAGACAACGTTGTAACTTCACATAATAATTTGATAAAAGGATGTACATCTATTATGATGTAATATTAGGACATAGCTATCAGAAAATACAATGTTATTATTGAACTGAGCAACAAGTTAGCTAAAAATGTTTAGCCCTATAGAAAATCCACCCTCAAGGGTTTTATATTTATCTGTTGGAAAAAAGTAAAAAATAAATGGATTCCTGCCAGTGTACGCTCTGTAATATCACCTCTGATGTTATTATTGCCTTTCTAACAAATCATCTCTGGCTTCAGCTTGGAGGGTGCGAAATCCCAGCTTCACATGTCTGCTTGTTATCCAGCACAATTGTATTGCAGAACTCACTTTAGAAAATTTCTGGCTAGAGAATTTCATAACTGGACAGACACTTACTACAGCAAGCTAAAGCAGGATTTCTATCATCAGCTACAAATCACCACAAGATATGACAGGCTACTAGCTCATCAGCTTGATATACCCATATTACATTTACCTGACATATGATGTGATAATTAGAAATAGTGTTACTTAAGGCCTAGCTTACACTTGGGGGGGGGGGGCGGTTGGCGGTAAAAACAGGTGGTTGAGTCTTGTTTTAAAGGCCCCCCACCAAAGCTGCAAAGGCAGTCTTACAGGAGTATATACATGTCATGGCCTCTATTCCTTGTGCAGCTAAAATGATCCCCTGTTTTCAAAGTGTTCCACCACAAATCAATCTTCAGCGGGCTAGAGGATAGATAGCCTGAAGCTTAGAGGGGGTATAATACCACCTGGTCAGTAATTTAAGGGCAGTCTCCCTAATCGCAAGTGATTTAGTACTTTTGTGCAAGTTATCCAGCATAACATCCCATTCCTTAGAAGTAAATTGTGTATCGCAATCAGTCTCCCATTTACTCAAATAGGGGAGCACCCTAGCAAAGCTGGAAACAGCAACTGAACGATAGAGGTCTGAAATGAGAACCCTGCCTCTAGGAGAGTCACAGCAAATCTGGATAATAATTAGATCAGTAACATTGATTTCCCATTGTGGACAGGTGCCCGAGACAGGTGGAATAGTGTTATGGGAGAAAGGATAAGAACAGTACATACAGTGTATACAGTGACAAGCCAGTCTTATCGAGATTTTATGTTGCCTGTCCTATCCCCTTGAGTGAATATTGATAAATTTTATTTGTGTATTTCATCTTTCCACATTGTTTATTATTAGGTGCTGCCAGGGCCATAGCAAGGGTGGGTTCCACCTGAGTAAGCCGTGTGCAAGAAGTTTGTTATCATATTCTTGTGTTCCCCTAAAGATTGTTTCTAGCATCTCAGTGCAGGCGGTGCAAGATCTTTGGAGTATGTGAATCAGGTCAAGAAAAGGCTACAACTGTGGTTTGAAGATAGCTGTTTACTAAAAAATTTAAAAAGGATCAGATTACTAAAAGTTAAATGGAGAAAAATGTAGTCAGCTTCTGGTAAAGGTACCCTTTTTCATAGAATAATCTAACTTTTATGATCAGGCAAGATACAGTAGGAATGTCATCAAGTAGTGCCAGACTCTACAGATGTCCTTAGGATTTTATAGCAGAATGCTGTTTATAAATGTTTATTTTCCATTTTTTGAATGGCACAATATTGGCAAATGTGCACAACCTAAATCTTAATTGCAATTAAAATCTGACACTTAACCATTCCTTTTAAAATAAATATAATTTTTTTTTAAATAAAGCTTATACTAAGGATATTACAGATACTAAATATTGTAATTCAAACTAAATACCGTATTTATCGGCTTAAAATCAGGGGAAAATCGTGGGTGCATGTTATACGCCGATCCCCGCTGTCTCTGAGGGGAAGACAGGAGCGAGCCCCGCCGATATACACATAGCCGAGTGTACTGTGTACTCAGATGAGCTCAGCTCCGCTCGCAGTCACGCCCAGTCCTGCCATTGGACCTGTGTTATGTTCATCATAGTAGCTTGGCCAAGGGGCGGGACTGGGCGGGACTGTGAGAGGAGACGAGAGGAGCCGAGTACAGCTGAGTACACAGGACATCCGACTCTGTATATCTCGGCGCCGCTGCGGTAAAATTTAAACGATCATGCTGCAAGGACACTGGGCAAGGCTGCAAGGACACTGGGCAAGGCTGCAGATGGACACTGGGCAAGGCTGCAGATGGACACTGGGCAAGGCTGCAGGTGGACATTGGGCAAGGCTGTAGGTGGACACTGGGCAGGGCTGCAGGTGGACACTGGGCAAGGCTGCAGGTGGACACTGATCATTCTGCAATGATGGACAAGGCTGCAGATGGACACTGATAAGGCTGCATTGATGGGCATTTAAATGTACGTTTTTATCCTTAATCTTCCCTCCTAAAAGTTTTTTTCCTTAAAATTCCCTCCTAAACTTGGGGTGCGTGTTATACGCCGGCGCATGGTATACACCGATAAATACAGTATTTACTAACAAATATAACAAATAATTGTTATGAATCTCAGACAGCAACTCTTAAAAATCATGTATCTTAAAAAATAAATCTATTAATGACTAATTAAAAAATTAGGTTTATGATATCCCAAACTATTAGTAATATCAGTGTTGATATACCTAGCATTCAGTATATTTAAAGTCCAAATGAAAAGAATTCACTGCTCCAGGTGTAACTAAAACACCCACTGGAATACACACCTGAGTGCTAGCCCTGGCTCGTCTCCGTGGTAAATTGTCAAAATAAGAAACTACTGCATCTCACGTGGGCTCCAAGTAAAGTTTATTGGAATAATAAAATATCCTAAATGACACAAGAGGACACCAGCAGTGGTCAAGGTCGATGCGTTTCACACAACAGAAATGTGCCTAACCATTACCAGTACATTTAAATGTAGGCATGAATTGTTGTATCTCCACCAAATCCAAAGTATAGTCCATAAATTGTTTCCACCTCTTATAAAAATTGTTAACTTGTTATGATTCAAGAGTTCAACACTTCGTTTTTCTGCTGCTGTTTCTGCTGATCCCTGTTGAACCGGACACATTTTGATCCATGTTAGACATGTGCGATTCGTTTCGTATGAATCGAAAATTCATACGTATTTCCGAAAATTCGTATATTCGGAAGCATCCGAAATACGAATTTATATGCTCCCGAATTTTACGAAATACGAAATTTTGTTGACAAATTTCGGATTTGAATTTTAGAAAGGTATTTTTTGCTTTTTAAATTCATCATAACGAATGTTCGTAATTGTTACGAAAAGTTAATGAACCTAAAGAAAATTTGTATTCAATCCAAATTGAATTTCGGACACGAATTACGAAATACGAACTAACGGCCCGGGCTACAATACCTTTCTCAATATGGCAGTCGTGAGGGGCTCCCACCATCCCTGTGCTGTGCTGACTTCCTCCTGGGGCTGTACCCCTGCTGTGCTCATTATGAGGGGCTCCCACCATCCATGTGCTGCGCTCATTATGAGGGGCTCCCACCATCCCTGTGCTGTGCTGACTTCCTCCTGGGGCTGTACCCCTGCTGTGCTCATTATGAGGGGCTCCAACCATCCCTGTGCTGTGCTCATTATGAGGGGCTCCCACCATCCCTGTGCTGTGCTGACTTCCTTCTGGGGCTGTACCCCTGCTGGGCTCATTATGAGGGGCTCCCACCATCCCTGTGCTGTGCTCATTATGAGGGGCTCCCACCATCCCTGTTCTGTGCTCATTATGAGGGGCTCCCACCATCCATGTGCTGTGCTCATTAGGAGGGGCTCCCACCATCCATGTGCTGTGCTGACTTCCTCCTGGGGCTGTGCCCCTGCTGTGCTCATTATGAGGGGCTCCCACCCTCCCTGTGCTGTATTGACTTCCTCCTGGGGCTGTACCCCTGCTGTGCTCATTATGAGGGGCTCCCACCATCCATGTGCTGTGCTGACTTCCTCCTGGGGCTGTGCCCCTGCTGTGCTCAATATGAGGTGCTCCCACCCTCCCTGTGCTGTATTGACTTCCTTCTGGGGCTGTGCCCCTGCTGTGCTCATTATGAGGGGCTCCCACCATCCCTGTGCTCTGCTGACTTCCTCCTGGGGCTGTGCCCCTGCTGTGCTCATTATGAGGGGCTCCCACCATCTCTGTGCTGACTTCCTCCTGGGGCTGTACCCCTGCTGTGCTCATTATGAGGGGCTCCCACCATCCCTGTTCTGTGCTGACTTCCTGGGTTTGTTTGTAGCCCGTTGCCATTAGTTCGTATTTCGTAATTTGTGTTCTAAATTCAATTTGGATTGAATACGAATTTTCGTTCGATTCGTTAACTTTTCGTAACAATTACGAACATTCGTTATGATGAATTTAAAAAGCAAACCCAGGAAGTCAGCAGCACTGCTGACTTCCTGGGTTTGCTTTTTAAATTCATCATAACGGACGTTCGTAATTTTACAAAAAGTTAACGAATCTAAAGAAAATTTGTATTTCGTACGAATCCAAATTGAATTTCGGACACGAATTCCGAAATACGAAATAACGGCTAATACGAAACAAAACAAAACTAATTTATTGACGGCGCCCATGTCTAATTCCGTGTATGGCCAGCTTTAGGCTTGTTTTTGGGTTGGAGACTCTGCACACAAATCCTATTATTACATTTGCAAACCTTCAGGGATACATGTTGAAAGGTGCATGTGTTTGCAGTTTAACCACTTGCAGACCGTATACTGTATATATAAGGCAGCAAGGCGGCTCTCCTGCACTGGATCACGTACGCCATTAATAGTAAAAAAAAAATAGAAATTCCATAAAATGTTTCCATAGTTTGTAGATGCTATAACTTTTGCATAAACCAATCAATATACGCTTGTCGGGATTTTTTTTACCAAAAATATGTAGCAGAATACATATTGGCCTAAATTGATGATTTTTTATTGGATATGTTTTATAGCAGCAAGTTAAAAAAAAATATATATTTTTTTAATTGTCGGATCAAATACCATCAAAAGAAAGCTCTATTTGGGGGAAAAAAGGACATACACTTTATTTGGTTACAGCGTCGCACAACTGTGCATTTTTCAGTTCACAAAAATTGGCCTAGTCAGGAAGGGGGGTAAATCTTCAGGAGCTGAAGTGGTTTACATCAGAGTTTTGAGATACATTTGCAGTTTTTGGGATGAGTTTTTTAGAGGAGAGCTGTTTCCTCATATGCAACAAGGTCATTAAGCTTTCCGGTATGGATTTATACTTCAAAAGAGGAAACAGTGCCTTAAGTGATGGACCATAGAGGTAAAAGAAGACAAGATTATTTTCTGTTTCTAAATAAAGAAACAGATCAAGTATGCAAAATCTACATCTCTGCACTGCTCCTTCAGTTTCTTCAGAACCAGAAAGTGAGCATAGGCCCCAGGCAAAATTCAGTACTGTCTCAGTCAGCAAAGTCATTTTTGGGCATAAGTGACCATAGCTCCAGAATGCCCAAGATGAGTTAGATCACAGAATAATGCCGCATACACACGATCGGAATTTCCGACAACAAATGTTCGATGTGAGCTTTTGGTCTGATATTCTGAGCGTGTGTAGGCTCCATCTGACTTTTGCTGTCGGAATTTCCGACAACAAATGATTGAGATCTGGTTCTCAATTTTTCCGACAGCAAAGGTTCTTGTCAGAAATTCCAACCATGTATATCCAATTCCGTCGCACAAAAATCCTACGCATGCTCCGAATCAATTTGACGCATGCTCGGAATCATTGAACTTAATTTTTCTTGCCTCGTTGTAGTGTTGTACATCACCGCGTTCTTGGTGATCGGAATTTCCAAGCAACATTTGTGTGACCGTGTGTATGCAAGACAAGTTTGAGCGAAAATCCGTCGTGAAAAAAATTGTACTCGGAAATTCCGATCGTGTGTACGCGGCATAACAGTGTATATTGTGGCCTGTGTTTCTACACAAGACTTGCAAGAAGGACCATCAAAAAATATGTGAAAACCTAAGTGTTCAGAGTTGGAAGGGCACTGCAGAGTAACCATAGCTTTATAAGGGCATCAAACTGTTCAAGTGGCACATGAAAAAGTCTATAAGTACGGTACATTACACTATAGAATCAATGTGGTAATGAGAAATGGGACATGGCAAGGAGAATGAGCAGTGCATGATGTTCCGAGGCAAAGAATTGAATATAAGGCCAATCCATTCTTCTGTACAGTAGCCACCTACAGTTTATGTCCACTGCATTCACTGATAACTGCTTGTCAACAATCTTAGAAAGTTTCTAATGCGAAAGTGTATTTTATATTTCCACAAAAAAACACAAATGCAGCGCTCGATGAAATTGACATAAAACTTTATAGTCTTGTTAAAATAGATGAATAAATGTCAAAAAATTGCATAAAATTATATAAGATTGCACAAATAGCTAGAGACACTAAAATCCATATATATATATAGGTATATAAAAAAATATTAAAAATATAAGAGAGATCTTCTGTTAGTGAGCAATGTTTATGGTGGAAGTAAATAATGCTGATGCCACTGCGGAATCTTGGGAAAGAGGGGTTAACATCAGAACAATGTAGTAAGGGTCCCCAGAGACAGCCTGTAACAGTACAGCCAGAGGCTCCGAGGGGGTGGATGGATAGGCAGCTCTGCAGGAAACACGGAGGGCGATGTAGGCACCAATGGCAGCCAGGCGCACGCTGATGACAGACCAGTGGCAATGTAGTCACGGCCCTCCATCCATGCTACTACATTGCCACTGGTCTGTGAATCATTGAGTAACATCCATATTTCCGCTGATGCCATCATCAGCGCACCTGGGTCCCTGATTCGCTGACACCTCTGCCTCCAACCATATTGGACGGCGCTGACGTCATCAGTGTGCGCCTGGCTGCCATTGGTGCCTACATCGCCCTCCGTGTTTCCTGCAGAGCTGCCTATCCATCCACCCCCTCGGAGCCTCCGGCGTAGGGTCTACTGCATCCATCCGTCCCCAACAGGCTGGTCCCTCGGAGCGGTCCGTCTGCCCGCTATCTGCTGTGACATCTGCAATCCCTGGGACCCCAGCTCTACGCTTCAACATCTCGGTGGTCAAGCATGACCTCACTCAAGCAGGTACACTAGCTATTACACCAGGCACTTACTCCACCTATCACGGTGGCTATCTGGCTGTACTTATACAGGCTGTCTCTGGGGACCCTTACTACATTGTTCTGATGTTAACCCCTCTTTCCCAAGATTCCGCAGTGGCATCAGCATTATTTACTTCCACCATAAACATTCCTCACTAACTGAAGATCTCTCTTATATTTTTTATATTTTTTTATATACCTATATATATGGATTTTAGTGTCTCTAGCTATTTGTGCAATCTTATATAATTTTATGCAATTTTTTGACATTTATTCATCAATTTTAACAGGACTATAAAGTTTTATGTCAGTTTCATCGAGCGCTGCATTTGTGTTTTTTTGTGTGTTTCTATCCGCCTTCTAGTGGTTTGCAGCCGCACTGTCACTGACTCACTTGAATCCTGAAACAGGTTGGACATTACCATACTAAGACTAGAAGTTTGCAGCGCCCACAGGATTTTTTTGTTTATATTTTATATTTCCTGCTGTTTTAAAGAAATTTCTTACAGGCCTTTTGTTGAGGCCTGTAACAAATCAAAGTGACAGTTTCTTGCTTTGCTGTTTTGATGGCTTTAGCAATAAATGTAATATATTGCGCATAAATAGATCAAAACAAGCCTCCAAGAAAACCTCCCAGTTAAAATATATTTGTGGAAGTCAAATTAATTACCATCGTTTTAAGCAAAAGTGGTGGTATCTTTTCAAATGTTTTCTATTTTCTTGGGTGTTCAGCTACACCAAAGTGTTGATGTGTCTAATTGATCATAATTTATTACTGGCGATAGTATAAACTTATTTAGAACCAAAGCAACCCTGTAATTAAAATTCTGTTATGGACAAACATAAAACACCGGCTGTCACATAGATGGATTCTGACAAAACATTTGACAGCATCATTTATGTTGAGTCCACGTTCTGCTGTCTAGGGAAATTATAAATTACTCTTGGTTCATCCTGTGCTGTCTCGTTTACTATTAAAGAGAACCATTTACAAAAGAAGAGCAATGTTCTTCAACACATTTGGGCTTAACTGACAACATATATCAAAGATCGGTGGTGTATGCTGAGCAAAGATTTATGGGCTTTTAAAAAATTGTTTCCCAGTCTGTTGGCTCATCTTAATTGTCCAGCATACTTTTTTGGTGCCTAAAAACTGTCCTTAGGATCTTCAATCCTGTTTCAATTTAGCCCAGTCTATACTCTTCCATTACCTACAACTTCAACATACAATTAGACTGCAATGTGATGCACTACGGTAACACTTATCACCTGTCCCACTTTTCAACCCTATGCAAAAAAAAAAAAAAAATACTAAGGGGTCCCTAGAAGCTATACAATGATTTTATCTGCTTTTCTTGACAATCACCCCTTTTAAACAAGGAGCTTATGGGAAAAAGATATCAATATCTTTGAGGAGGGCCCATGGTATGAAGCTACTCAAGCTGTGCAATTCTCCTCTCACAAAAATCACACAATTATGCCTTGTACACACGATCGGATTTCCGATGGAATAAAATCCAATGGACTTGTTTCTTCGGAAATTCCGATTGTGTGTGGGCCCCATCGGATTTTTTTCCATCGGAGTAAAAAAAACAGAACAGGTTTTACATTTTTCCGATGGAGAAAAATCCGATGGTAAATTCCGATCGTCTGTGTGGAATTCCATCGGAGAAAAATCCACGCATGCTCAGAATCAAGTCGACGCATGCTCGGAAGCTTTGAACTTCATTTTTCTCGGCTCGTCTGAGTGTTTTACGTCACCGCGTTTTGGACGGTCGGAATTTAGTCTGACAGTGTGTATGCAAGTCAGCTTCATCGGAATTCCGACGGAAAATTCCATCCGATTTTATTCCAACGGAAATCCAATCGTGAACAAGGCATAATACATTCTGTTTATATATTCTATTGTGGCTATGTCCCAAACTGCATATTTAATAAAAAGGAGTCAGGACTATTTCAAAGCACGCTTAGTGAGGATCATAAACAATGTGTATTGGGAATTTGTTGTGACCTTCCTGCTCAGGAGCAGTGTATGGAAGAAATAGATTGAGCCCTGCCCCAAGCCCGCAGATTAATTTAAATAAATTGGAAATCTAAAGAGCCAACAACTCTAGCAGAATGGATAAAACAAATGGGAGTGATGCTTGGGCTGAGCCCCCTTAACTTAGTAGACAAACTCCTTCTGTGAGGGGTGAAGAACATTTTAGAGTTACTGGTATGCATATCCTACCTTCTGTAGAAAGCAATATACCATGTCTATTGTGCTGTCCTCATTGACCTGGTGGTATGCTTATTTATCCTGAATGTTGTAATGCCTTGTAAACACTGTTTTGCTGATATTGGCATTGTCATTGAACCACTCTGGACACTGTACTGTTTAAGACAATTCCTTTAAATTGAATAAACCAATAAAAAATAAAAATAAACTGTCTTTAAATCTAAAAATAAATAAATATATAATTCCAAACTGCAACACCCCAGGGGACTCCTACTTTTTGTAACCTTTTTGTTAATCTCTATTATATGTATAAATAAGCAATGCTTTTTAATGAGGACTCCCTATGAAGTGCCACTTGCATTCCAGCAGCTCGGGGAGATCTGGGGTGCCCAGACCCTGACGCTTCATTTGTTGTTGCTCCTAGTGACCACATAGCTGGGGGCTGGGGAAATTCAGAGCAAATAGTTTTCGAGGAGAAGGCTGCTTTTTACCCTGAGATGTACAGATCTTCTGTGGAAAGGAGTATACTCTGAAGAGAATGTTTATAAGGTGGTCCTTTTAAAGGTGAACACAGGCAATATGTGTGACATGTTTGGTGTTCCCTCACATTGGAGAGCAAAGTGTGCTTGAATCTCTCTATATCAGCCCATAGCAACTAAGAAAATACACCTTTCTTCCATTTAAAGGTGTTAAATTGATGAAAGATAATGGCTTTTTTGCTGTCCTTCATTATACCTTGCGTATTATGCCAGATCACCTGTCTGTTTACACCCTTCTGCCTTAAGATACACTAAAAGGAAGGGGAACAGATCCCCATCCATCTGCTTATAGCAGATCAGATTGGATTCACGACGATAAAAATGACAACGTGAAAAACGACGAGAAAAAATAGAGCATGTTCTAAATTTTTAATGCCCATTTTTCTCATCGAGAAAAATGCTCTGGAGCCTACACACAATCTTTTTTAATGACCAATTTAAAAAATTGCATTTTTCTCGTTATGAAAAACGGTTGTGTGTTTGCGGCATTACATATTTACAAAACTCGCAGCTGTTATTGGACCAATGCTTGGGCTACATTTTAGCAGGACTATACTATATACCTTTTTTTTTCAGTTTATTGCAGGTTAATCTAAAGTACTGAAAAGCTTTTGGAGGCTGATTAATTATTATACTCTTATAGGATTCAAGAACAGTAGAAAAGAAAACCTAAAGCTAAACATGGTAATATATTTTTAGAGAGCTTCCATTATTAGATGATGATTTGCCCTCAGCAAGCTATCTTCAGTTTATAAATAAAATAAATAAGGGCAGTGTCTGGTGTTGTGTTTTGTGAAATGCTGTATACTATTCTAGGTACAAGTAATATTATTGTTTTAATAATGCATATTCCACAAATACAGCTGGCATAATGGTCCTTCAAAGGCTTAAGCCCTGTACATGGATCGGATTTCCTATGGATTTTAAACCAATGGATTTTTCCATCGGAAATGCGATGAAGCTGATGATCGTCCCAAACGCTGTGACGTAAAACACTCTGACGAGCCAAGAAAAATTTAGTTCTATGCTTCTGAGCATGCGTCGACTTGATTCTGAGCATGCGTGGGTTTTTTATCCGATGGAGTTCCCCACAGACAATAGTAATTTGCTATCGTTTTTTTTTCCCATCGGATAAATTTAAAACATGTTCTATTTTTTAACACCGATTGAAAAAAGACCGATGGGGCCCATACACGAGTGTGTACAGGGCTTTAGGCTTAGTACTCCTATTTATGACAGTTCATCCATCCCATCACCATGTTCATGGAGACGTCACAATTGTAGTTGGAACTCAATGTAAAATATTTTAGTTTATTTTAGATAAACTGGGTATAGGTAAGTTCTGTCTCTCACCTCCTGTCCCAGGTACAACTAGCTAAAAGAAAAAAATCCAAACAAGAACAGATTAAGCATTACAAACTTGACAGAGGAAGAAAAGTAAAAATATGTTTTGATTGCAGGTCTACCTAGTAGTAATTGGTAACATTCAACTGGACTTGTTCTGTAATGCTGAAAACAATTCACCTCTCATCCAAAAAGTTTCCTCTAAACAGTGTAAGGAACATATCTAATCATTTACAGCAAGGCAAGTAACTCATTTACTCAATCCAGTCACTATGGAAATGTGTCACAGTAGATGTTGATTGTTCAAAAACAAATTTGAAGCTGCCTTAACACATTCCATGGAAAATGAATTAAGGCAACAACGCTACTGGCATGGCATGTTCCTGGCACTCATTAAAAATAAGGGAGCTGCTTAAATAGTTAAATAGTCCTCTTATCTTTTTTCAGTGAGATAAAAACAGACAGACAGAGAAATACCAGTTAGTTCTCCCCCCTGTTGTGAGTGACAGGTGATTTACATATCTCATGCACAAGCCTTAGAGAGGCATTATGTGTAATTCTCATACCCCTCCTTTCTTCTCCAGCTCTCCCAGGTTTGGCTGCTCCACACCTTAGCATGGTTGGGCATGCTGAAGTCATGTGGTGACTTTTCTGGGTTTTGACTGGATGTTTGTGATCATAGCAGAAGTTTAGTGTAAGAAATACACATGAGAAAATTCATGTTGACAAGGGGAGTGTAGAGGTGGGCGGGGAGTCTACTGACATCACGACTCACCGAGCACTGGACAACAGACCCACCCACAGAATCTGCAGTTTTTCAGGTCTCATAACAGACAGAGGGGAGACATTTGACAGTTAAGGATACATGCAGGAGGCATCTATATCCTTATAGATAACCACTATGGCAGTAGTTTAGAAAGAATGAGAATGGGTTTGCATCCACTTTAAAGTGGTTGTAAACCTCAGTTATGAAATTTGAACAAAGCATTATATATCTGTAGTATTTACTTGTCTATCTCCAAGCTCTAATTGTCATTTTTCTCTAGTGATTTGTTCCACTGTTGTTGTCCACTGTTGTGCCACTGTTATCAGCATGCGTCACTTCTGAGAAGTTTTCCCAACACCTGAGATAAATTTGTGATGTTGAGGAGAACTCGGCACACAGCTTGTCTATTCAGAACACAGCTCTGTATCCTTCCTTCATATTTGTGTGAAGGGCTGTGTGTCCCTTTCCTCCAAGCAGCCTTCACACAATGTACAGGAGCTCTAACTGCAGCTCTCCATTCCCCCCTCTGTGCTCCTGACAGATGAAGAAGGATTTTATCACAACTTTGCACTTTTGAAAGGATGTAGAAAGGAGAAGACAGCACATATACAAGTAAAACTTATGTAGGAGAATTAGTTTAATCTCTGTGTATCATTTGGGGCTATTCACTTCACTGGGTATATGAGAGGTTTTACAACTACTTTAAATGTGACCAACTACTAACAGGTATACCATGACTTAGTAAATTATAACCTTTACAGACACATTGCTTGCACATCTATTTTAAAGAGAACCAGTCAAAAGTAGACATTTGAAAGAATCTTTATGCCTACTGTATATCCCTCTCGGGGCAGAAAATCTTAGCTCAGTTTCAGTCTGCAAGGTCTACGTGAGGTCGATGCACTTAGCAGGCTGATGAAAGGAAGTAAAACAGTCAGTTAACAAAGCCTCTGGCTGCATTTACTTCACAAACAAACAAAAGATTTCCCAGCACTAGGGATGAACTTCGAGTTCGAGTCGAACTCATGTTCGACTCGAACATTGCCTGTTCGCCGAACAGCGAACAATTTCGGGTGTTCGCGGCAAATTCGAAAAGTCTATGGGAGAAATCGAAAGTGCTAATTTTAAAGGCTTATATGCAAGTTATTGTCATAAAAAGTGTTTGAGGACCCGGTCCTGCCCCAGGGGACATGTATCAATGCAAAAAAATGGCAGTTTTTTCGGGAGCAGTGATTTTAATAATGCTTAAAGTGAAACAATAAAAGTGAAATATTCCTTTAAATTTCATACCTAGTTTGTGTGTATAGTATGCCTGTAAATCAGCGCTTGTTTCCCGTGCTTAGAACTGTCCCTGCACAAAGTGTAATTTCTGAAGGAAAAAAAGTCATTTAAAACTCACTCCCGGCTATAATGAATTGTCGGCTCCCGGCAATACATAGAAAAGTCATTGATAAAAAAAAAAAATGCGTTGGGGTTCCCCCCAATTCAATTACCAGGCCCTTCAGGTCTGGTATGGATATTAAGGAGAACCCTGCCGCAAATTTAAAAAAATGCGCGCGGTTCCCCCCAAATATCCTTACCAGGCCCTTCAGGTCTGGTATGGATTTTAAGGGGAACTCCACCCCAAATAAAAAAAAATGGCGTGGAGTTCCCCCAAAAATCCAGACAAGACCCTTTATCCAATCACGCAACCTGGCAGGCCGCAGGAAAAGAGGGGGGGACAAGAGAGTGCCCCCCCTCCTGAACCGTACCAGGCCACATGCCCTCAACATGGGGAGGATGTCCCCATGTTGATGGGGACAAGGGCCTCATCCCCACAACCCTTGCCCGGTGGTTGTGGGGGTCTGCGGGCAGGGGGCTTATCGGAATCTGGAAGACCCCTTTAACAAAGGGGACCCCCAGATCCCGCCCCCTATGTGAATTGGTAATGGGGTACATTGTACCCCTACCATTTCACAAAGAAAGTGTAAAAAATGGAAAAAAAAAAATACACAGACACCGTTGGGAAAGTCCTTTATTAAAAAGAAAAAACATTCCAGCGATGAAATCCAGTGTCCCACGGCGATCCGATGTCCAGCGCTGTCCACACGAAACATCATTGGCTGAGCCTGAGCAGACCTGATGGGGAACTTCCTCCGCAGTGTAATAAATTAATAGACCCGCCCCTTCTAAAGTTCCCCATCAGGTCCGCTCAGCCAATGACGTAGGTGTAAGGCTGAGGACCTAATGCGGAACGTGAGAAGTTGCAGGTCTATTCATTTATTATACTGCGGAGGAAGTTCCCCATCAGGTCCACTCATCCAATGACGTAGGCGGGGTCTGACATACGAGGGGGCGGACCTGATGGGGAACTTCCTCCACAGTGTAATACATGAATAGACCCGCCCCTTCTCACGTTCCACATCAGGTCCTCAGCCTTACACCGACTTCATTGGCTAAGCGGACCTGATGGGGAACTTTAGAAGGGGTGGGTGTATTCATTTATTAGTAATAAATGAATACACCCGCCCCTTCTAAAGTTCCCCATCAGGTCCGCTCAGCCAATGACGTAGGTGTAAGGCTGAGGACCTGATGCGGAACGTGAGAAGGGGCGGGTCTATTCATGTATTACACTGTGGAGGAAGTTCCCCATCAGGTCCGCCCCCTCGTATGTCAGACCCCACCTACATCATTGGATGAGCGGACCTGATGGGGAACTTCCTCCACAGTATAATAAATGAATAGACGCGCCCCTTCTCACGTTCCGCATCAGGTCCTCAGCCTTACACCTACGTCTTTGGCTGAGCGGACCTGATGGGGAACTTTAGAAGGGGCGGGTCTATTCATTTAATACACTGCGGAGGAAGTTCCCCATCAGGTCTGCTCAGGCTCAGCCAATGACGTTTCGTGTGGACAGCGCTGGACATCGGTTTGCCGTGGGACACTGGATTTCATCGCTGGAATGTTTATTTATTTATTTATTTTTTTTAATAAAGGACTTTCCCAACGGTGTCTGTGTATTTTTTTTACAATTTTTTACACTTTCTTTGTGAAATGGTAGGGGTACAATGCACCCCATTACCAATTCACATAGGGGGGGGATCTGGGGGTCCCCTTTGTTAAAGGGGTCTTCCAGATTCCGATAAGCCCCCTACCCGCAGACCCCCACAACCACCGGGCAAGGATTGTGGGGATGAGACCCTTGTCCCCATCAACATGGGGACATCCTCCCCATGTTGAGGGCATGTGGCCTGGTACGGTTCAGGAGGGGGGGCGCTCTCTCGCCGCCCCCTCTTTTCCTGCAGCCTGCCAGGTTGCGTGCTCGAATAAAGGGTCTGGTCTGGATTTTTGGGGGGGGGGGACTCCACGCCTTTTTTTTTTTACATTTGGGGTGGAGTTCCCCTTTAAATCCATACCAGACCTGAAGGGCCTGGTATGGATATTTGGGGGGAACCGCACGCATTTTTTTAAAATTTGCGGCAGGGTTCCCCTTAATATCCATACCAGACCTGAAGGTCCTGGTAATTGAATTTGGGGGAACCCCCACGCATTTTTAATTTTTTTTTAATCAATTACTTTTCTTGTATTGCCGGGAGCCAACAATTCATTATAGCCGCGAGTTAGTTTTAAATGACTTTTTTTCCTTCATAAATGACATTTTGTGCAGGGACAGTTCTAAGCACGGGAAACAAGCGCCACTTCACAGGCATACTATACACACACCCTAGGTACGAAATTTAAAGGAATATTTCACTTTTATTGTTTCACTTTAAGCATTATTAAAATCACTGCTCCCAAAAAAAGGCAGTTTTTAAAACTTTTTTTTGCATTGATACATGTCCCCTGGGGCAGGACCCGGGTCCCCAAAAACGTTTTATGACAATAACTTGCATATTAGCCTTTATAATTAGCACTTTTGATTTTGAACATTCAAGTCCATTGTATTTAATAGGGTTATAAAGTTCACGCAAACATTCTGTCTGTTCGCAGGTTCTGGTGCGAACCGAACAGGGGGGTGTTCGGCTCATCCCTACCCAGCACACTTACTAATAAGGATGGGCCGAACACCCCCCAGTTCGGTTCTCACCAGAACTGGCCGAACAGGCAAAAAATTTGTTCGAACACACGAACGCCGTTAAAGTCTATGGGACACGAACATGAAAAATCAAAAGTGCTGTTTTTTCGGGAGCAGTGATTTTAATAATGCTTAAAGTGAAAAATAAAAGTAAAATATTCCTTTAAATTTCGGACCTGGGGGGTGTCTATAGTATGCCTGTAAAGTGGCACATGTTTCCTGTGTTTAGAACAGTCCCTGCACTGACATTTCTAAAGGAAAAACAGTAATTTAAAACTACTCGCAGCTATAATGAATTGTCGGGTCCCGGCAATACAGTTGTTAAAGGGGTCTTCCAGATTCTGATAAGCCCCCAGCCCGCAGACCCCCACAACCACCGGGCAAGGGTTGTAGGGATGAGGCCCTTGTCCCCATCAACATGGGGACATCTTCCCCATGTTGAGGGCATGTGGCCTGGTACGGTTCAGGATGGGGGGCGCTCTCTCGTCCCCCCTCTTTTCCTGTGGCCTGCCAGGTTGCGTGCTCGGATAAGGGTCTGGTATGGATTTTTGGGGGGAAACACATGCCATTTTTTTTTGGTGCGGGGTTCCCCTTAAAATCCAAACCAGACCTGAAGGGTCTGGTTTGGATTTTGAGGGGGACCCCTACGCCATTAAAAAAAAAAATTGGCGCAGGGTTCCCCTTAATATTCATACCAGACCCAAAGGGCCTGGTAATGGACTGGGGGGGAACCCATGCCGTTTTTTTTCAATTACTTTTTTCTATATTGCCGGGACCCGACAATTCATAATTGCCGCGAGTAGTTTTAAATTACTTTTTTTTTCCTTTAGAAATGTCATTTTGTGCAGGGACTGTTCTAAACACAGGAAAAATGTGCCACTTTACAGGCATACTATAGACACCCCCCAGGTACAAAATTTAAAGAAATACAGGTGGTCCCCTACTTACAAACATCCGACTTCCAAATGACTCCTACTTACAAACAGAGGGAGCCAACAGGAAGTGAGAGGAAATCTACCCCTAGGAAGGGAAATTCATTCCTGTAAGAGTTAATATGGAAAAAAGGTGGCTCCACTGATGCTTTATCACCATTCCATGTTTCCCTAACAACCCCAAATTTTCATAATCCAATTGTCATTGGGACAGAAAGTGAGGTGAAATCTTCTGAACAGGGGCACAGACAGCAAAACAAATATTACAGGGGTGACAACCCTTCCCTATGTTATCCAAAATGCTTAAAAATAGATTTTTGGTCTGGAGCTACACTTAAAAAATGTACCTGTTCCAACTTACAAACAGATTCAACTTAAGAACAAACCTACAGTCCCTATCTTGTTTGTAACAGGGGGAACGCCTGTATTTCACTTTTATTGTTTCACTTTATGCATTATTAAAATCACTGCTCCCGAAAAAACTGCAGCTTTTAAAACTTTTTTTTTTGCATTGATACATGTCCCCTGGGGCAGGACCCAGGTCCCCAAACACTTTTTTTGAAAATACCATGCATATAAGCCTTTAAAATTACATTTTTTCGAATTTTCCCCGAACTCAGCATATTGTTCGGTGTTCGCCAGAACATCCGAACAACCAAAGTTCGGCCCGAACTTATGCTGGCCCATCCCTACTTTCCAACCAGCTTACAAAACAACCAAATTAACCCTGTATAACAATTTAAATTAAAAACAGGAGGCTTTGTTTGTACACATTTGCAAAAATGCATAAATTGCAGTGCCCACGCCAAGGCTCTTATGAATACTGCTTTCCTAACCTAAAGATTTTCCAGCACACTTACCAGCCAGCCTGCAAAACAACCAAACAACCAAATTGACATTTCAAGTCTGTGAGGTGGAATTTACCCCTTCTCATTCAACAAATGCACAAAAATGTTCTAAAATGCATGGCAAATACAATAAAATGCTTGGCAAACAAACGGGCCAAGGTCTGCCCCTAAGAAAGGTACAAAAGTTACTTTGGTGCATTTGCTGCATGTAAGGCAGCCCATTCAACTCATGTGAAAAACACGCAAAAAATGCTAAAAAAACAAAACACGTTAATGCAGGTCGCACAGGTGTGAATGGGGCCTAAATCACATGCACCTGGTAAAGCTGCTGTTTTGCATGTTAACCACTTTAGCCCCGGAGGATTTGGCTGCCAAATGACCGGGCCACTTTTTACGATTCGGCACTGCGTCGATTTAACTGACAATTGCCCGGTCGTGCGACGTGGCTCCCAAACAAAATTGATGTCCTTTTTTTCCCACAAATAGAGCTTTCTTTTGGTGGTATTTGATCACCTCTGCGGTTTAATTTTTTTCCTCAGTTTAGGCCGATATGTATTCTTCTACATATTTTTGGTAAAAAAAATTGCAATAAGCGTTTATTGATTGGTTTGCGCAAAAGTTATAGCTTCTACAAAATAGGGGATAGTTTTATGGCATTTTTATTAATATTTTTTTTTTACTAGTAATGGTGGCAATCATCGATTTTTATCGTGACTGCGACATTATGGCGACACATCTGACACTTTTGACGCTCTTTTGGGACCATTGTCATTTATACAGCGATCAGTGCTATAAAAATGCACTGACTACTGTGTAAATGACACTGGCAGGGAAGGGGTTAACCACTAGGGGGGCACGGAAGGGGTTAAGTGTGTCCTAGGGAGTGATTCTAACTGTGGGGGGGGCTGGGCTACATGTGACACGACACTGATCACTGCTCCCAATGACAGGGAGCAGAAGATCAGTGTACTGTCACAAGGCAGAACAGGGGGATGCCTTGTTTACACAGGCATCCCCCCGTTCTGCAGCTCTGTGACATGATCGCGGGACACTGGCAGACATCGAGTCTGCGGGTGCGTAGGCACAGTCATGGAGCTCGGGGCAGGGGCGCCCGCACGCTGCCGGGGCACATATATATACATTGCTCTGCGCAGCCGTGCCATATTGGGCAGCCGTGCCATTCTGCCGACGTATATGTACAGGACGCGGTTGGCAAGTGGTTAAGTTGCAAGGGGGGATTTCCCGCACATTGGAAATCTATCCTCTCACCTTCTGTTGAGTCTATAGAAAAAAAAACTGACTGGGGTTTTTAAACCTCCTCTACTTTATAAAAGATAAAAAGTGTTAGCTTTAGATAAACTTTAACATAGTAATAAACTCTGAGCGTTTTTAGTTTAACACATGAGTGCAACGAAATAAACATTGTCCAATAAACTATTTGTTAAAAGTAAGCATGCCTTACTGTATATACAGACTGATTTTACTGTTATGGGTTTAGTAACATTTTAACAGTGAACAGTGCACTCTCCAGTCAGTCTGTTAGCTTGGAGATGGGAGAAGCAGGGGAGTCCCTTGCAATCCTTGATTTTGTTGCTGTGTGTTTATATTGATACACACAGTGTATGGAGTTCCTACATGCAAGGGTGGTTCCATAGGATGCTTTAAGAGAAAGAACCACCCTAAAACAGAAAACCTGGGGCAGCAGTCATGACACCAGCTTAAATTGGAACATACAGCATACTGAACTGGACACCTGGTTCTGTAGTTATGTATGCTACATGAACTCGTCACTGAAAGGTTAGAAGATAAAGAAGCTACATGCCCAATAAGTGATTAAATCCACTACTTAAAGTGCTTAAAAAACCCTGAAGATGTAATTTCACTTTAAGGACTGGCTTCACAAAATATATATTTTTTTACTATAATCAAAGCACTTTTTAAAGCAAAATCTCAAGGAAACAGCTCAATATAGGGCTGAAATACATATATTTTCTGTTTTTTTGCCAAATAATTTGTAATTTTTTCCAGTAAATCTTGTGATTTACAAACATTTTTCGCACAGCCAGGTAAGTGACTCACATACAGTCATTTCTGATTAGGCAATTTTCCTTTCTGACTCAGCATTTTGGGTTCATCTTTTCATTTTCAGCATTATTATTGGACAGTGCATTTGTTATAAGTCCAGTAAGCAGGAAGCTGAGCCAGGTAGAAGTACGCTGACCCTGAAAAAATTATTAAACAAGCAAATAGCAGGGAAAACTTACTAACTAGCAGAGGCATCTTTATCACAAGAATGGATGCAAGACTGTAAACATTTCACCTTTGTACTTGCCCGGGGTTTCATTTTATTATTTGACTTGAATTCCTCTTTACCATTATCACTAGTTTGCTGTAAAATCTCTGCTGCTATAACTTCTGCATTTTCTGGCCATCCTCTTAGCCTAACAATGCCAATGTGCCTCCTTAGTGCTTTTATCCCAGGGATTTCACGTAGGGAGGAGAGACGTATCCATACCATTTGCGTAGCAACAATATGGGCAATTGCCCTGCAGTGGAAATCATCCATTGTCCCCTTGTCCTTGATAATAAATAGAATTGATGCTGTTATGCTAATGGTAATGGCCTTTATACTCTACAAGATATAATGCACCTGGTTTCTCTTAAATTGGATTCTTGGACTACCCACCATCATATGTTTATATCCTGATTTCAGGTTTTGCCTTTGTATAGATACCTTCTATTATGGTATGCTAGAGTGGAGTCTTTTTGGCTCTTCTTCCTGTTGCTCCCTACTTTTTCTGACTTCTTAATATATAACCTTGTAATATGTTTTTTTTTTTATATGTTAATTTTGCTGCTGACACTGTGATTTTCAGTTGTTTTTTTAATGGATTATGTATACATATTAATCATCTTCTCTTTTGTATATGCCTTGACATGATGCTATGTATTGGATGTGTTTGCTTTCCCAATAAAAAGTTTGTAAACACAAAAATGCTAAATACTAAAACTCATTTATTTGTGTTTTTAGGTACAGGAGGTTCAAAGTTCACTATTGGCAAGTCCATCTGGCTACTCTGGGCTTTGGTCTTTAACAATTCTGTGCCAGTGGAAAACCCAAAAGGTACCACAAGTAAAATCATGGTTCTCATCTGGGCATTCTTCGCAGTAATATTTCTGGCCAGCTACACTGCCAATCTGGCTGCTTTTATGATCCAGGAAGAGTATGTGGATACCGTGTCTGGACTCAGCGATAAAAAAGTAAGGGCTTAAGAATTTGTGTTGTTGATTTTCATTAAATTTACAAAACAAAGTAGAACTTGGTGGTCTATGCTGATTATATAGGAACAAAAAAACCTGTTTTAAAGTAGCAGTTGTCAAGAGGATAGTCTTTGAGACATGCTGATAACTGATTGCTGAACGAATAAAGGAACCATCAAAATTTCACAGACAAGAAAGATCCTTCAGCTGTTTAGGCAGAAAGGAGAAGTTCGATAGAGGCAAAGTATATTATAACATGTTATCATTAACGAGAAGGAGAAGATCCTATTCATATATCCTATTTAAATTTGGTTTTTAGTTATTCTTTTAATAACTCAACACATTATCTTAAAGGGAAATGGTAATAGTATTTTTCATGTTTTATTATTTGTTTAATGTTTACAAATTTCAAAACTGATTTTTATTTTGTCATTTAATAATTATTACAGGGTGCATTCATACCCTCAGTTTGAAATGTCCACCTCTACCTGTATGCTGTCTGACCAACTGTCTTAACCTGCAAGAAACCATACATGCTTTGGATTACATTTAATTTTACAAATTTTAAAACTGATTTTTAATTTACTATTTGTTATTTATGTAAAATTTTAATTCTATAAGTAAACATTTAAAAGTTTTCTAAATTAAATAACAAAATATTCATAATTTTCAGCTTATCAATCTTTAGATGTATTAGCTGCATTAGTTTTCCTAAACTAAAATGTTTTTACCAAGAACTGAAAATACCAGTTGATCTTGCAAGAAATGCATTGACTTTGTCACTTTCTGTAAGCTGAACAGGAAGCAAAAATAATATATTTTTTTAGTGTAAACTACTAATGTCACCACCCCCCTTATGATGGAAAAAAATACATCCTTGATGTTCAGCGTGGGTGACAATCATGGTTTCCCCAATAGATACAGTGAAGTAGCGAACATAGCTAGGTGAAAATAAAGAGAAAGAAGCTTGAAAAAAAGAAAACAAATGCAGCCTCTAGGGATGAGTTTTTACTTAAGTCTGGCCAGATTTGGTCAGTTCATCAGCATAAATCCCCGTAAAAAAACTGGCAAGGGATCTGTCTTTTAGTGATGGCAAATCCGTCATCAATTACATTGTCCAACAATGTAAATACAGCGTCGCTTACCATGACCCACCACCACAATGACCCACTGCTTGTGATGTTGCCCCACCTCTACAGTCACCTGCCACATGACAATGATGCTGTGGTGCACTACTGCCACAAAATGACAGGTTCCCAGCTGGTTTCTGCTTGTAAACAAAGCAGAAAGCAAAGCTATGAAACCAGCATTAATCATGTCATCCAACACTGTAGATCTGGTGTCAATCGTGATGATTTGCCACCATGACAACCTGCTGGCCCGATAATCTTTACCCACCAAACTACCATCATAAAATGAAAGATCCCCAACAGACTCCTGTTTGAGAGCAAACCAGTTGGGGATCCTAAATTATATCATTGACCAAATATGGTTATGGCCATATTTGATCAATGGTGTCATCCAGAATCTCTGGCTTGTTTGTTTGTTTACAAATATCAACAAGCTGGGTATCTGTCCTTTAGTAAAGGTAGCATTAAGGCCTCATGCCCACAGACGTTTTTACAGCCGCGTTTTTTACAGTTTAAAAACGCCTGTCCATGTTATTGTATACATTTTTTGACCTTTTTTTTTTTTTCAAAAAAACAAAACGTTGGAGCTCAAAAACGCAATCGCTGCGTTTTTGCATGTTTTTTAGCGGTTTTTACCGCTTCGCGTTTTTTTATGCCTAACGCCGACGCCGAGGTCCTGGGTTTTTTTTACAGCTTAAAAACGCCTATGCTATTTGCAGCTCAAAAACGCCTATGTGGGCATGAAGCTATAGACTAACATGGACAGGCGTTTTTAAGCTGTAAAAAACGCTCAAAAATGCGGCTGTAAAAACGTCCGTGAGCATGAGGCCTAATGCTTCAATATGACAGCACCCTTGCTGGCTGCTATTTGTAAACAAACCATATGGGGATCTGTCATTTAGTGCTGGTAGTGCTATGATGATCTGCTGCCTGACAATGTTGTCCCACACACATGACAACCCGCTGCCCACTGATTTTGACCTGCTTGGAATTCTGGGTGATGTCATTGATTAGGGCCTCCAGCTGGTAAGTTTACAAACACCAGCCAGATTTGCTGGTTGGAATCTCAAGCTGTGGGAGATTTTGAGTGGAGAGTGAAAACCAGTTTTGTTTTTGACTGCTGGTGATTGCTGTGTTTACATTTTTAGGTTCTTTTTGGGGTCTTTCCTTGCAGCTTTTAAACACCTTTTCTGTCACTTTTTATGCAGTCTTTTTTTTTCATTCTTTCCTTCAGACTACTAATTAGGGGAGTGGTTAATTGGTCACAGTTGCTTCAGTACCTATATAACTTTCTGTAACTAATTTATGAGCTTGCTCATCCTTGAGCTTGCCACCTTTTTGCTTTCTGGAACTTAGACTTAAGCCTTGTACACACGGCCGAGAATCTCGTCGCAAAAAAACGTTGTTTTTCTAGCTGGGTTTATTGTCAAGCTTGACGAGATTCTTGTTAAGCTTTCCTTGCATACACACTGTCAATCCAAAATCTCGTCGTTGTAAAGCGCTGTCAAGTACAACACGTATGACGGCAGTATAAAGGGGAAGTTCTATTCCAATGGCGCCACCCCTTGGGCTGCTTTTGCTGATCTCGTGTTACCGCGTGTTGGTAAAAGTTTGGGGAGAGACGATTCGCGCTTTTCAGTCTTCGTGCTTTCATTTCGTTACAGCGTGATGAATGTGCTATCTCCATTACGAACGCTAGTTTTACAATAAGGTGCGCTCCCGTCTCATACTTGATTCTGACCATGCACGGTTTTTGAAGGCTTGGAAAAGCATACACACGAACGGTTTTCTCGTCCAAATACAGTCTGACGAGAATCACGACGAGAAAAATGAGACCCCCGATGCGAAAAAAGAAAGCAGGTCTTCTTTTTTTCTCGTCAAGATTTTGGGCAGTTTTCTTGACGAGAAACCTGAAAGCCTCGTACACACGACCGGTTTTCTCGGCAAGAAAGCTCTCCCAACAGTTTTCTTGTCGTTTCTTGCCGAGAAAACCAAGGCTTAAGTGGAACTGGACTAAGTGGTGAGTTAAAAACTAGAGTTGAAAACAAGAGATTATAACAGGAGTCATCAAACATGTAAGTAACATCGGAAAGTTCCTGTTAGTAATATTACTTTTTGTAACTGGGACAATGTGTGCTAGCAAGATTGAAGTTTTTGTGCAATGGAGAAACAGCTCCAGGATGGATACTGCTACGGCAGATGTGAGCAGGTTTCTATTCTGGAAGCTTGCATTAGAGATCTGAAGGAGCGAATTGCAACACTGGGCAGAACTGATAACCCTGAAAGGGGTCTGAGCAGGTGGCTAGTAGAGTTAATGGAGAGGTTGGAGGGGTAAATCAGGATTATCAGGTAGGAAGATGGGTAATGTAGTTAGAGGGAGTGTTAGAGGCTCACAGAAAAGGAAGGCCAGCCCTGGGTTTGAGCACCTTAACAGATTTGCCAAGTTGATTGAAGATGTGGGGGTATCAAGCTCAGAGGGGGCAGCCCTAGATGTCACTGCTCCCCATAATAGCTGGAAGAGCAGCCCATCTAGTAGGGGTGGTGAGGGGAGTGCAGGTAGGGCTAGACAGTTGGTGGTAATAGGGGATTCTATATTTAGAAGGACTGATAGAATAATTTGTTGCCAGGATCGTCTCAACCAAATGGTTTGCTGTCTCCGTGGTGCCAGGGTTTGGCATGTGGTGGACTGGGTTGATAAATGACTGGGAGGGGCATGATTCAGCTGTCTTGGTCCACATTGGAACCAATGACAGAATATATGGAAGGTGGAGGCTCCTTAGGAAACAAATGAAAGAACTAGGCTGCAAGTTGACCTTCAAGGTGATATTCTCTGAAATATTCTCTGAAACATGCCATGCGCAACACAGGAAAGACAGGGGGAGATTAGAGAGCTGAATGCATGGCTAAAGACCTGGTGTAAGAAGGAGGGATTTGGGTTTTTAGAGCACTGGGCTGACTTTTCATTGGGGTGCAACATATATGCTAAATATGGTTGGCACCTACATGGAAGGGGGTCTACTGTGCTGGGGGAGAGGTTTATGGGAAGGCTGGAGAAGTATTTAAACTAGGACAGTGGGGAGGAGTGAATTAGATTATAATGGGTCAGACAGGTCAGACGGGGTTCAGCCCCTATTGGTGAGTGGAATGGGGAAAGATGGGGGAGGGCTATGGCAGATGAAGGTTCCTATGTTACAAATAACCATCGGAAATAGTACTATTTGTACTAAAATAAAAAATCTGCAACATACGTCTGCAAAATGTGACAATGAACTAAAGTGTTTTTTCACCAATGCCAGAGGTCTGCCAAGCAAATTAGGGGAGTTGGAAGCTCTGGTGCATGAAGAGAACTATAATCTAATTGGTATTGCTGAATCTTGGCTTCATTCTTCTCATGACTGGGTTATTAATATTCCTGCCTATGCTCTCTTTTGGAAAGACAGGGTAAAATGGAGGGGTGGTGGAGTCTGTCTCTATGTGAGTAGAAAGATAGAAGTGATCTCAAAGTGAGTATGAAAGAGGACCTAGTTGATGGAGAGTGTGATGAGTCAGAAGCATTTTAGGTGGAACTGTACATGGGTGTGCGTACTACAAAGGTTATTATTGGAGTTTGTTAAAGACCTTTCAGTGTTAATGAGGAGGTAGAGACTCAGCTCCTTGCACAGATGGAAAGGGCTGCAAGGGATGGGACAGTGATAATAATGACTGGAGTAACTCCCCGGAAATTGACTGAGTTATGGCACTTCTGGGACAGTTAAAGGGTAAAAATCTACAAACCTATTACAAGACAATTTTACGGTACATTTTATTGAGGCCCCGACTAGGAACAACGCTCTGCTGGACCTGGTAATCTCAAATCATGCAGAGCTTATTACCAATATTCATATAAAAGAACATCTGGGTAGCAGTGACCATAACATGGTTTCATTTAATGTTAGCTGTAAGCAACAAACATATATGGGAAAGATAAAAACACTTAACTGTAATGCCCTGTACACACGATCGGATTTTCAATGGAATAAAATCTGATGGAATTTTCCGTTGGAATTCCGATGAAGCTGACTTCCATCAGTCTTGCATACACACCATTAGACAAAATTCAGACCGTCCAAAACGCAGTGACGTAAAACACTCTGACGAGCTGAGAAAAATTAAGTTTAATGGTTCTGAGCATGCGTGGGTTTTTTCCCCCCGTTGGAGTTCCACACAGACGATCGGAATATCCTATCGTTTTTTTTTCCCATCGGAAAAATTTAAAACATTTTCTATTTTTTTACACCGATGGAAAAAAGTCAGATGGGGCCAACACACAATGTTTTTTTCCGATGAAAAAAGTCCATCAGACTTTTTTCATCTGAAAAAACTATCGTGTGTACAGGGCATAAGAGAGCAAAGGATGAGGGCTGCTCTCCAGAACTTAAACTGGGAGGAAAAAGTGTCATCAATAGACAAAGACCAGAAATGGGAATTCTTCAAAAGACTGTATGCAAACTCACTGCAAAGTATATTCCCATGGGCAATAAGTTTAACCACTTGCTTACTGGGCACTTAAACCCCCCTGCCCAGACCAATTTTTATCTTTCGGCGCTGACGCACTTTGAATGACAATTGCGCGGTCATACAACACTGTACCCAAATGAAATTTTTTATCATTTTTTTCCCCACAAATAGAGCTTTCTTTTGGTGGTATTTGATCACCTCTGCGGTTTTTATTTTTGTTAAAAAAAATTAAAATACTGATTTAAAAAAAATAATTATATTTTTTTCTATTTTGTGATGAAATTTTGCAAACAGGCAATTTTTCTCCTTCATTGATGTACTTTGATGAGGCTGCACTGATGGGCACTGATGGGCTGCACTGATGGGCACTGATGGGCTGCACTGATGGGCACCGATGGGCTGCATTGGTGGGCACTGATGGGCTGCATTGATGGGCACAGATAAGGCAGCACTGGTGGGCACTGATAGGCAGCACTGGTGGGCACTGAGAGGTGGAACTGAGAGGTGGCACTGAAGGGCATTGATAGGTGGCACTGGTGGGCACTGAGAAGTGGCACTAATGGGTGGCATGGATAGGTGGCACTGATAGGTGGCAGTGATGGGTACTGATGGGTGGCAGTGATGGGCACTGATGGGTGGCAGTGATGGGCACTGATCGGCACTGGTAGGTTACACTGATCTGGCAGCATTACTAGGTGGCACTGATGAGGCACTGATTGGCACAACTGGTGGGCATTGATAGGTGGCACTTGTGGGCATTGATAGGTGGCACTCGTGGGCATTGATAGGTGGCACTGTGGGCACTGGCAGATGGCAATGGCAGGTGGCACTGGCAGGCGGTATTTTTTGGGCACACATGAGGCAGAATTGCCTCTTCCTCCTCGGGACCGATGTCCCTGGTACAGAAGCCGATGATTGTCTTTTTTTTCTCCTCACGCTATCAGCGTGAGGAGAAAAAAAACAATTACCGATACTTTGTTTACATCATGTGATCAGCTGTCATTGGCTGACAGCTGATCACGTGGTAAGGGGCCGAGACCGGCCCCTTACACGGATCTGTGATCTCCCGAGTCTCAGTGACTCGGTGATCACAGCGCGCGCTGCGCGCTCCCTGCAGGTCACGCGCGCAAACGGGAGGACGTCTATTGACAGCCTCCCGGATTTTTCAGACCCTTCCGGTCTGGTATGGATTTTAAGGGGAACTCCACGCCAAACAAAAAAAAATGGCGTGGAGTTCCCCCAAAAAATCCACACCAGACCCTTTATCCGAGCACGCAACCTGGCAGGCCACAGGAAAAGAGGGGGGGACGAGACAGTGCCCCCCCTCCTGAACCGTACCAGGCCACATGCCCTTAACATGGGGAGGATGCTTTGGGGGTCTGTGAACCCTCAAAGCACCGTGTCCCCAAGTTGATGGGGACAAGGGCCTCATCCCCACAACCCTTGCCCGGTGGTTGTGGGGGTCTTCGGGCGGGGAGCTTATCAGAATCTGGAAGACCCCTTTAACAAAGGGGACCCCCAGATCCCGCACCCCCTATGTGAATTGGTAAGGGGTACATTGTACCCCTACCATTTCACAAATAAAGTGTAAAAAATTGTAAAAAAAACACACAGACACCGTTGGGAAAAGTCCTTTATTAAAAAAAAAAAAAAAAAGATTCCAGCAGTGGTAATGCACTCTCGGTATCCTGCGATGGATGATCTCCTCTCCGGGGTCCAGCGATGGATGATCTCTCCTCTCCGGGGTCCAGGCTCCAACGATGATGTCCAGCGCAGCAAGGAACAGCACTCTTCACCGGAGCGGAGAAACCCCGGGAATGACGCAGCTTCAGCCAGTGACAGCTCTTAAGTAGCTGAGGGCGGGGCCACCTGTCACGTGACCCCATCCCCCTCTGATGCAAGGGGAAACCCGGGCTTCCCCAGTGACGTGAGGGTGACCCCGCCCCCTCTGATGTAACGCAGGTTTCCGTTGCATCAGAGGGGGGCGGGGTCACCCGCACATCCCTGGGGAAGCCCAGGTTTCCCCTTGCGTCAGAGGGGAACGGGGTCACGTGACGGAATATTTCACTTTTATTGTTTCACTTTAAGCATTATTAAAATCACTGCTCCCGAAAAAACGGCCGTTTTTAAAACTTTTTTTGCATTGATACATGTCCCCTGGGGCAGGACCCAGGTCCCCAAACACTTTTTGTGACAATAACTTGCATATAAGCCTTTAAAATTAGCACTTTAGATTTCTCCCATAGACTTTTACAGGGTGTTCCGCGGCTTTTTGAATTTGTCGCGAACACCCCAAATTGTTTGCTGTTCAGTGAACGGGCGAACAGGCAATGCTCGAGTCGAACATGAGTTTGACTCAAACTCGAAGCTCATCCCTACATGCCAGTAGTTGATAGCCATATCCCAAGTTGGTCATAGGGAATCACAGGACAAAAGCCTGCTTCCTCAAGGAGATCTGGCATATATCTCTAAAGTTACAAGCTAAACCACAATGAGCATCAATACATACAGCATCAATTACATCATGCAATCAGCAAAGTACATGTCTACACATATACATTAACTGCTGCAAGGGCTCACATTACATGTAGCTTGTTCCCAGAGTTAAAGGACCATAGCTGCCACACAAGAAAGGGGCCCAACCGTTCAAGAGATTATATGGATTATATGTGCAATATGGAAAAGAGCAGAGATATATGCTCTAAGAAAAATATATATATATTACACATAATCTCAATTCTCTTGATGGGTTGGGCCCCTTTAATTTGTGGTGGCTACAGTCCTTTAACGCTGGGGAAAAAGCTAATTGTAATGTGAGCCCTTACAGCAATATACATGTAATTTATATGTGTAGATATGTACTGTACTGATTGTATGATGTATTTAATCCGGTATGTATTGATGCTCATTGTGGCTTTGTTTGTGACTTTTCAGAGATATATGCCAGATTTATCTGAGGAAGAGTGCTTTGTTGTGCGAAAGGTGTTGGGAATTATATGAGATATTGCCACTGACCCACTGCAATTGTTTCAAACAGCACCTACTGTATATGTCTGATTTTAATCTTTTTAATGTTGTGTACAATAAAAAATGAAAGTTAGTATTATTCCTTGGTATAGTACCAAGTACTAGTAGTTTTTTTCTTGTGACAAGATTCAGCTGGGTTCACTGAAACTCCCTGTAAACTGAAATTTGCCTGGTTCACTCATCCCAAACAGTCACAACAACTAAGGACTAGTAAACTGCATGGAATTCAATTTTTGTTTTTGGGTTTATATATACAGTGATATAGGGTGCACCTTATTTAGAGAACATTCGGGGCTTTTTAAAGACAGAACAAAGATTTCCTTTGTAACCATCTGTCTCAAATGGAATCTACTTTTGTGAACAGAGAAGAGCAGAAAAGAATGCAAACACTATGACATATTTGGATGTGTGTGTAATTTGAACTTCAGCTATTTAACTCTGTTAACTAGAGGCTTTGTTTAGAAAAACAGCTAAGTTTGGCCTGCTATACATGTAGAAAGAAACCTAAAACCTGCTGGCAGGAAATGGTAATTATGAATACATACATACTGCATACACATATCATAAGCCTTGTTCTCACAAAAGGTGGCTTCCTGTACAACTAAAAGCAAAACCTTTGTTGGATAGATTAGGGATGGATTATAACCCCTGTCTGGGTTTTTGTTATATTTGTCCCATTGGAGAGATTTCCCTTTACTTCTTGTCTCATAGGCAAAAACAGGAAGTGAGAGAAAACCTCTCCAAAGTGTGGGAATCCCTGGTTATCACCAGGGTCACCAGAACTGGCATCCCTATGTGAAGTACTGGTCACCCTTATTACTGTTCTGGGGACACCCAAAAATTCTTTTTTTTCCTTTCACTTTTAATGACAATGAATAACCATAAACATGACAAATAGAGAGGATAAATCTCCCTAACGGGGACACTACAAAAGCATAACAGGTGTTCTAATCCCTTCTCTGTTCTGTCCAAAACTTAAAAAAGTTTTGCCTTTATTTGCCATAATATTCTCTTAATGAAACTTTTCACTACTAATGGTTTTCTTAAAAAAAAAAAATGAAAGGCATAGGGGTGTATTTACTAAAGCAAGAGAAAGAAAAATTACTGTATTTATCGGCTTATAGCACGCACTTTTCCCCCTGAAAATAGGGGGCAAATCACAGGTGCGTACCTCGGAGGGGAAGGAGGGGGATGAGCACTGCCGGAATTCACAGAGCCGTCATCTCCTGTTTACTCGGCTCTCACTCGGCTCTCACGTCACACACACAGTCCCTCCTCCGCCACCAGCAGTGTTCTGTTTATCACAGGAGCTGGTCCAATGCCGATGGCGGAGGTGGGGCTGTGTGTGTGACTGCCGGCTGAGAGCTGAGTAAACAGGAGATGACGGCTCAATGATTTCCTGCACTGTTCAGACTGCATTGATGAGAGATGGTGAGGCTGCAGATGAGCATTGAGGCTAAAAATGGGCATTAATCAGGCTGAATTGATGGGAGATGGGCTGCAGATGGGCATTGATCAGGCTGCATTGATGGGAGATGGGCTGCAGATGGGCATTGATCAGGCTGCATTGATGGGAGATGAGGAGGCTGCAGATGGGCACTAATCAGCCTGCATTGATGGGCACTGACCCTTATTTTAATTGAAAGTTGTTTTAAAAAATATGTTTTTTCCTGAAACTTCCCTCTTAAAATTAAGGTGTGTGTTATACGCCGATAAATATGGTAGTCACAAATCTGCATAGAAGTCAATCAGCTTCCAGGTTTTATTGCAAAAACTTAAATGAACAAGCTGAGGTTAGAAGCTGATTGGTTTCTATGCATAATTGTGACAAATTTTGCCCTCTCCAGCTTTAATAAATAAAGCCCATAGAGTTAAAACTTTGGGGTTGATATACTAAGACTGGAGAGTGCAAAATCTGGTGCAGCCGTGCATGGTATCCAATCAGCTTCTAACTTCAGCTTGTTCAATTAAGCTTTAATTTATATTAGTAAATCAACCCATTTGAGGTAAAATCGTTGGGACTACCTAGCATTCAAAAACTGTTCAGGAAATCAGAATTTTGTCCGGAGTATATAATATATAGCACAGCTTAGAGAGTGTAGTGGACAAGAATATGTAATGTAGCTTACAAATAACACCAGTCTAGAGTATGTAATATACTAGTGTTTACATTAGGAGGAGGGGGACATTTTTTCCCTTACATTGGTGCTCAGTGAGAGAAAAAAAGCTCTTTACATTTGTGGTCAGTGTTAGAAGACTGCACTTACAGTGGTGGTCAGTGGAAGAAAAACTGCACTTACATTGGTGGCCTGTGGAAGGAAAAATATCCTTTACATAGTAGTCAGTGGGAGGAAAAATTTGTGTCATTGGTGGCCAGTGTAACCCCAGCTATGGTGACAATGGGAGAAGAAGTGCCCCTTATATTAGGGTGACCAGATGTCCCCAGTTTCCAGGGACAGTCCCCGGATTGAGGACACTGTCCCCCGACCTAATCTGTCTCTGGTTTTGTCCCCGGATTGGATTTCAACAGGAGCTGGGGCAATTTCAAAGACAGTCAGTGCAGAATAAAAAAAAAAATCTGAATTGCACATCCCTGCTCCGCCGACCCTACTAGCTTACGAGGGTGTATTTTTTCCATTATCTGTGCACCTTTCTGATGATGATGTGCTGGTCAGAGTGGAGGGACTATTTTTTCAGTTTCGGGCGCATGTTCTTCTGCCTTGGCCAGCGGCCTGCCTGCTTATCTCCTTGCCTTCCCCAGCAGAGTGCTCTTCCTCCGCTCCCCACCCAGTAGTAGCTGGGGCCCAGAGAGTGAGACTTGAGAGGCTGTGAGGCGGGCGGTAGCGGCAACGGGGAGAGAGGCAGCTGAGCTCAGCTGACGATGTCCAGCAGCAATAACAGAGGGGAAGAGGAGCCGATCGTGGGGCTGCCGGTGCCTTCAAGGCTTCAACACAGGTGTACTTTGGGGGTGTCTTTGAATAGACTACTTTTTTTTTTTTTTTTTGGGGATTTTCAAAAAAAGGTTTATTGTGATTAGATGCAGTACAATTATAAAAGAAGGTAACAAAGGACCCCAACCGAGGTCGGTATAGAATATGATCATCAGAAACAAACAAAAGAAGGCCACTTGGAATTATGTTCCATCACAATATCATAGACCACAGTACCTAATATAGAGGGTAGAGCAAACTCAGCATACAAAAAAAGTAGGCGCCAATAAATTTAAAGCAGGCCCTGAGGGACAACGGCCCTACGTCTACTCCCGACCAGTCCACGCACCCCAATTGGGATCCTGCTGTGCACGGAGCGATCGGGAATAGAACACCCAGGGAGGGATATGAACAAAGGGCTTGGCAACCCGCCAACCTGTCCTGGTTGCTGACCCCCTGAGGGGGCGAACCATCCGGGGGGAGTCTGAGCTCGATCCTCTGTTAATAGTCTGAAGGGGTTAAAGAACCCAACTAATGGAATTGCTTCCAAATGCCTGTAAGGCAGAGCATCTAGCTGTATCCATCAACATAAAACAAGAAAGACTGAACAGATGTAATTCCTGAGTAGCCAGTGACAGTCTAAGATAGAGATTGAGAGTAGGAAGAAAAGAAAAGAAGAAATAGGGATAGGGAAGAGAAGGGGGAGCGAACTAGAGAATAAGAGGGAAAGGAGGGGGCGGGGGAAGTCAGGATTCCTTGCGGAGAGGGGGGAAGAATGATCAGCAACAAGCCGAATCGGGGCTGTCCAGTGCTCACCTATTGGGGAAGAAGGGATATGCCTACGTGTGTAGCCCAGGTTTCCCAAATAAGACGGAATTTTTCTGGATTGTCTAGTAAGGTATTAGAAATCCTTTCCTGTGTCATTATCCAGGAAATCTTGTGTTTAGCTTGGCGAAATGACGCAGAGGGCGACTTCCAGGCGTGGGCTAAGGTAATCTTGGCCCCCAGAAGGATGAAGTGTATGAGAGAGCGGGACAATTTAGGGACCTTAGGGAGAGCATCATTAAGGAGGGCAATAGTAGGGTTTTGCTTCACCTCGAAACCAGTGACTTTGCGAATGAGGCTGAAAATTCTATTCCAGAACCCCCTAATTATAGGGCATTCCCAGAGGGTGTGGAGGAGAGAGCCTACGAGGCCACATCCTCTGAAGCAGAGGGGGGAAGACTGCGGGTAGAACTTAGAAAGGCGAGTAGGGACCAGGTACCATCTGGAGATAACCTTAACGTCAGCTTCCATCAGGGAGGTGTTTAAGATACCCTTAAATGAGCGGGAGAAATTTGTGTGCCAAGTGTCTAGGTCCCATTCAAACTGGAGGTAATGCTCCCATTTCAACATATAGCTCGCTTTGCCCTGAGGGTCAGCTAACGCTGAATAGATCAGGGAGATGCCCCCCCTGACGCCCATGGCTGAGGAACACCAATGCTCATATTTAGTAACAGAGAGTGGGTTGTCTGAGCTTTTCCAGACCCCACGCAGAAAATGTAACAACTGATAATAGCGGAAAGTTTCAGAGGAGGGCATGTCCAGTTTGGAAGTGCAGTATTTGAGCGAGATGGGGCCATCATTGTTAAAATATTGTCCTATTCTGTATAGACCCTTGTCGAGCCACCATCCAAAAGCCTTGATGTTTAGACCCGGGGGGAATTGGGGGTTGTGGAAGATGTGAGCCAGGGGATGCCAGGAAGAGGATAGTGAGGGATGTTTATGAAGGATATCACAGAGGGCCATTGAGTGAGAAAGGGCGGGTGACAGGATTGAGGGGCGGTCCTTACGTGGTCTCCAGGCTAAATAGTCCAATGTGTGGTTAGGGGTTGCCTGCCTTTCTATGTCTAACCAGTCTGGTTTAGGTCCTTTAGTATATATTGCTGAGAATTGACAGAGTTGGGCTGCTTGGTAGTACCACCACATATTGGGAAGGCCAAGGCCTCCTTTCTTCCTTGCCCTATACAGAACTTTTTTAGATAGATGATGTCCCTTGCCCCCCCATATGAACTGTATGATTTTTGATTGGAGTCTATCCAGTGCTCGCTTCTTGACAGGGATAGGCAGGGACCGGAAAAGATAAAGCAATTTGGGCAAGAGGGTCATCTTGACCGAATTGACTCTACCCAGCCAGGACAATTTATAGAGAGACCATTGTGTAAGTTCAGTTGTGAGTTTTTTGAACATGGCAGGGTAATTGTGTTGGAATAGGAGCTCTACTTTTGGGGTGAGGAAAACACCTAAATAGGGAAGAGAAGAGGCGCACCAGGAGAAGGGGAAGTTTGTTTTGAGCCTATCGACCATATCTTGGGGTGTAGTGACGTTCAGGGCCATTGACTTTGCCATGTTGACCTGAAGGCCTGAAACCTTTCCAAAAGTGTTGAGGAGTTGGAGAATATTGGGGGTCGACTTGAGAGGGGAGGTGACGAAAAGGAGGACATCGTCCGCAAAGAAGGCACATTTGTGTGTATGTTGACCACATTGAACCCCATGAATGTCCGGGTGTTGTCTAATTGCTAGAGCTAGGGTTTCTATCGCTATCGCAAAGAGAATAGGGGAGAGCGGGCAGCCCTGTCTGGTACCTTTTAAGATTGGGATTTGGTTGGAGAGACGTCCCTGCAGTTTGATCTGGGCTTTCGGGGAGGAGTATAGAGACTCCAGGGTTCTTAGGAATTCCGGGCCAAAGCCCCAATGGCGTAGAATGGTAAAAAGGTTTGGCCAGGTGATCGTATCAAAGGCCTTTTGGAGGTCTATGGAAAGAATGTATCCCTTCTGGGGGGACCCGCCATCCCAGGAGGATTGCATAAGGGAAATCAAATCTACCGCTCTCCTGATCTGGTCCGGTCCCTGTCTCCCGGGAATGAAACCCACCTGATCCTTATGAACATAAGAAGCGATGAAGGAGGCCATTCTGTTGGCCAAAATCTTGGTCATGATTTTCAGATCATTATTGATCAATGAAATCGGCCTATAGTTGCCTACATCACTAGGATCTTTTCCCTGTTTGGGGATCACAGAGATATATGCGAGATTGGCAGCCGGTTCGAGAGTGGAGCCTTCTCGTAGGGAGTTAAAGAGACGGGCCAGACGAGGAGAGAGGACCCCAGAGAAGGTTTTGTAATAAAGGGCGGAGAAGCCGTCCGGCCCTGGCGCTGAGTCTGTTTTGAGATTTTTGATGACTTCCTGGACCTCTTCAGTGCTAAAAGGTGATTCCATCATGGATCTATGGGACTCTGAAAGTTTGGGGAGATCAATGTCAGCCAAAAATGATTCTAAGGGAACAGGGTCAGCAGAGGAGGGAGATGTGTATAGTTTGGAGTAGAAAGCCTGGAAGGTTTCTAGGATTTTATGGGGGTTCTGGGTGGGAGAACCCGATAACGATTTAATCTTGGGTAAGGAGAAATTTTTGATCCTTGGGGAGAGTTTGGCCGGCAAGCGTGAGCCGATTTTATCAGCTTGTAAGTAGAATTTGCCGCTTAACCAGCTCAAGTGTTTGTCTGCGTTAGAAGTTAAGGCAAGATTTAAAGCAATGCGAGCGCATTCCAACTTGGCCAGACTGGCGGGAGTAGGTTTAGACTTATGGGCTTTACTAAGTAGTTTAAAATCCCTTTCCAAGTATTCTACATCCACCTTCCTTCCTTTTTTCAGGTTGGAAGCCATTTGAATCATCCTCCCCCTCAAGACGGCTTTATGAGCTCCCCAGAGAGAACTAGGGGTCGTGTCCCCGGTGTCATTGAGGAGGAAAAATTCTTGGATGTCCTTTTCCAGCATGGTGCAGTGGACCGGGTTGGCAAGGAGGGATTTCTTTCTCGTACATCACGGGACACAGAGCGACTTAGTCATTACTAATGGGTTATATAGATACCGTCAGGTGCTGGCACTGGCAACTTCCAAAACCGGAAGTACCCTCCCCTATATAAGCCCCTCCCATCCGGGAGCACCTCAGTTTTTTGCCAGTGTCTAAGGTGTTGGCCAAGAAGAAACATGTGTTTTTCACTGAGCTTGCGTACAGGTTCTTTTGGGCCTCAGTAAGCTATTCCGGATCCGACCAAAAAAGCTTCATAGCTAAACGGTCGGTACCCGGGCCTTGCAGAGAAGAGCAAGGTTTTGCCTGTAATGCTTCTCTTAGGAGAGCTGGACCCTGGGATCCAGAGCTCTGGTCATACCCACGACCAAGATGTTTTCTGTGCAGGGTGCTATACAGGTCCAGGGGAGTGGAATCCTTGGGAACCCGGTCCCTGAAAGTTTGATTACAATGCCTGCCGTGATAGGTGAAGTTTGGGCTTTTGTGGACCAAACAAAGTCCTGCGGCGGGGAACAGGTAAGTGGGGGCCCCCAGGAACTTGGTTCTATTGGGGGACCCCCAAGCCTAATTTGTCTTTCTGTCTGTTACCTAACGGTATTCCCGCTAATATTCTGTGTATGCCTGTTACTACTGAGAAAATGTAAAAATTTTAATAGTAGGCAAGAAAAAAAAATAAATGTAAGACCGCGGTACCTGTGTTAGACACTAGAGGCCGCTATGGTTCTTTTTCTTGTAATGTGGATTTTTTTCTTCCAGAATCAAATCCAGGCAGTTGGTATGTTCTCTGCTGGGAAGCTGTCTCCTCTGCCCTGTTGCTGCGCTCATCCATCCCCGGGCCCTGCGGCAAAGGGACCCTGGCTCCCATCTAGCTCCTGGTTGTTTTCAAAAAAGGCGCCGAAGGCGCACGTGCCCGCGCGCGTGCGCATGCACGCGCCTCTATTCATAGAGACGATCTGGAAAAAGGGGCGGAGCGGGTGGATGACGCTCAGGTGTGCGCCGCGGCGCTACTGCGCATGTGCGGGCGTCCAGCGTGTTTTGAAGCACATTATAGCTGGCTGTTGAAGTGCACAGACAGAGCTAGCAACAATATAAAGGCACATAGAGGCGGTTGATGCAGGCATCCCCTAGAAAGGCACTTTAGTAGACACCAACTGTGATATAGCAGCAATTGTGCTAGACTATTCTCAGTAAAAGTGGTGTATTACGGCTGGAATACCTCAGCTTTAGGCTTAGGAATATGCCGTCCAGAAGCTCCGGAACTGAATCTTCCAGGAAGCGAAGGGGGTCTCATCGGGCTCTGAGGATCTTGGGCATACTTCTGCTGCACCAGTCTCCCCTGAAGTTCAGAGGTAAGTGACCGTAGAGACCCCGCAGGGGTACTTGGTACTGTGGCTGTCCTCAGTTCACCTTCTCCTGTGTATGTAACAGAGGAGGTTTTTTCCTCAGCTCTGGGAGGATTAGAGAGAGATTGTCAACATTGATCGGTGCCTCCCTGTCAGGGAAAGCACGCCCGATCTCCGTCTCCTCCTTCAGAGTGCCTGTTAGCAGAGCAACAGTCCCATACAGGGATCGACCTGCCTGAAGGGGATCAGGATGAGGTTGATTCTGTTATAGAGGAATCAACAGTGGGGGAACCTTTTCTCAGCATCTCAAGCTGAAAGATTATGGGTTCAGTCTCTGACTAACATGGTCCGATCAGCATTTAAAAATGCACCTTGCGGAACCATCAACCACTACTGTATCCTCGTTGGGGTCGCTAGAAGCCCCCAGACTGTCTGTTCTTTTCCACTTCACCCTTTGCTGAAAGGGCTCATTTACCAGGATTGGGAACATCCTGAGAAAATATTTATTCCCCCAAGAGATTTCCGGTGGTCTATCCCATGGAGGATAAGTTCATCAAAAAAAAAAAAAAATGGAAGGTCCCTACAGTGGACGCAGCCATCTCTTGTATGTATAAATCACTCACATGTCCAGTGGATAATATCTAAATGTTCAAGAACCCAATAGATAAAAGATTGGAGTCCTTATGAAAATCTGCTTCTTTCTACAGCAAGCTTGGTGACACAACCAGCAGTAGCAGCTATTGGGGTCTGCTAAGCAGTGAAGGATCAGTTGAAACAGGTCTTGAGGGACTTGACAGATCAGCAGGCTTTGCCCTAGCTGATCTACTTAGAGCCTTAGGCTTTGCGGTTGACGCCATAAAGGATTCAGTCCATCAGGCCTCCCGCCTTACGCTGTCTATAGTACATATGCGTAGGCTCCTATGGCTCAAAAACTGGTCTGCTGAAACTCCCTGTAAAGAATGGCTGGTTAGCGTCCCATTTCATGGTGAACGCTTATTCAGGGAAAACCTGGACAAATATATCCAGAAAATTTCCAGCGGTAAAAATACGCTCTTGCCGGTTAAAAACAGAGTTAGAGGTCCCTCTTTAAGAGGCCTGCTTCTCCAGTCCCTGGGGCATCGGCTGTGTAACAGTTCCGACGGCCTCCTCGGTCAATTCCCGGGGGTAAAAAACAGGGACAGTAGCAGGGTAATGAGAAACCCTGGGTCAGGGGAGGTACAAAACTTCCCCCAAAGTTAAATTCATTGAAGCCCCCACTCAGTCGGGTGGGGGGAGGACTCCAGTTGTTCGCAAGAGACCTGGCGGGACACGATCAAGACAGATAGGTGCTCTCCACAGTATGTTTGGGATACAGTTTGGAGTTAAAAGACTCTCCTCCTTCCCATTTTTGAGGTCAAACGTGCCAAGGGATCCCCGGAAGAGAGAGTCCCTCCTGTTGGCACTAGAACAACTATTGCTCCAAGGAGTAATTATGGAGGTTCCCCTGGAAGAATGAGGGTTCGGGTTTTACTCAAACCTCTTTACAGTCCCGAAGCAAACGCGGACGGGAGGCCCATATTAATTCTAAAAGGGCTATACAAATTCCTGTATATCAGGACTTTCCGATGGAGTCGATCCGATCGGTGGCCACTGCCCTACAAGGGGAGGATTGGTTAGCCGCGATCGACATCAAAGATGCTTATTTGCACATTCCCATCTTTCCAGTCCACCAAAAATTTCTACGCTTTGCAGTAGAAGGGCGCCATTTTCAGTTCAGAGCCTTACCCTTCGGTTTGGCCACAGCACCACGAGTGTTTACAAAAATTCTGGCCCTTTATTGGCCAATCTAAGAACACAAGGTGTAATAATAATGGCATATCTGGATGACTTGTTGCTGATAGACCACTCAGTGAAAAAACTAGACGTGGTCGTTCACAAGACAATCAAGTATCTGGAATCTCACGGTTGGATTATCAACCGAGACAAGTCAGCCCTAAAAACCAGTCAAAAGTCTGGAATACTTGGGGCTAAGGTTGGATTCAGGCCAGAGAAAAATATTCTTGCCTCGAGGAAAGGTGTTGTCTTTGAAAGATTTGATCCACTTAGTGGGTACAAAAAAGACAGCCGTCCATACGCCTGTATATGAGGCTGCTGGGAAAAATGGTGGCATCATTCGAAGCAGTACCCTACGGTCAATTCCATTCAAGGAATTTGCAAGGGGTCATACTGTCAGCCTGGAACAAAAAAGTTCAGGCCCTAGACTTACAATGTCCTTGTCCCCTTCCGTTCGCAAGAGCCTCCGTTGGTGGTTGGTTCCCCAGAATCTGGAAAAAGGAAATCCTTCAGTCCGATTTCTTGGAAGGTGGTCACTACAGATGCCAGCCTTATAGGCTGGGGAGCAGTACTGGAGCAATAGTCTCTCCAGGGCAGATGGTCGGATGCAGAAAAGGCCCTGCCCATCAATCTCTTAGAGATACGAGCAGCCCGGTATGCCCTAGTAGCATGGACATCCAAACTCCAAGGGTCCCCTGTCAGAATTCAATCAGACAATGCCACAGCAGTGGCATATATCAATCATCAGGGGGGCACCAGGAGTCGTGCAGCCCAGAGGGAAGTAAATTACATCCTGAAATGGGCAGAAAGATATGTCCCAGCCATATCTGCGGTATTTATTCCAGGAGTGGAGAATTGGAAGGCGGACTTTCTAAGTCGCCAGCAATTAGGCCCAGAGGAAGGGTCCCTTCACCCCGAGGTTTTCTGGACAATATGTCAGCGGTGGGGAACATCGGATGTAGATCTTCTAGCATCCAGATTCAACGCAAAGGTGGACAGGTTTGTCTCTCGGACAAGGGATCCCCTAGCTTGCGGCTCGGATGCCCTAGTGTTCCCTTGGGATCAGTTCAAGCTGATATATGCATTCACACCGCCACAATGGTTACCTCGATGACTCCGCAGAATCAGGGTAGAAAAGGAACCAGTGATTCTGGTGGCTCCAGCGTGGCCCCGAAGAGCGTGGTACGCGGAGATTGTAAAATGTCAGTGGGGAGTCCTTGGTCTCTCCCACGTCGTCCGGACCTGCTTTCGCAAGGACCGATATACCACCCTTCCTTACCAGCCCTAGGTTTGACGGCCTGGCTATTGAAGCCCACATTCTAAAAAAGAGAGGGCTCTCTAATCCTGTGGTATCTACCATGATCAATGCCAGGAAGCCGGTATCCAGGCAGATCTACTATAGAATCTGGAAGGCGTACATCGCGTGGTGTGAGGCCAAGAAATGGCATCCACATAAGTACGTAATAGGTAGGATTCTGGACTTCCTACAGTGGGCTGTAGATAGGAAGCTTGCCTTGAGTACTATCAAGGGTCAGATTTCGGCCTTGTCAATATTTTTTCAAAGGCCCTTGGCTTCGCATTCACTAGTCAAAGCCTTTATACAAGGAGTGATGCGTATTAGTCCTCCGGTTAATATTCCCATATGTCCATGGGATCTAAACTTGGTTCTGTCGGTTCTACAGAAACAACCATTTGAACCATTACATCATATTTCTTTGGTGCTTCTCACCAGGAAATTGATTTTTCTAGTAGCCATTTGTTCGGCTAAAAGAGTGTCGGAATTAGCAGCTATGTCCTGTAAGGAGCCATATCTGGTTATCCATAAGGATAGAGTAGTGTTACGTCCTCATCCAGCCTTTCTTCCTAAGGTGGTATCGAGGTTTCATTTGAACCAAGATGTGGTTCTTCCTTCTTTTTTCCCCAAACCTACTTCGGTAGAGGAAAAGTTATTGCATTCTTTGGATGTAGTAAGAGCAGTTAAAGCTTATCTAAAGGCCACTGCTCAGATTCGCAGAACGGATACTTTGGTTATTCTGCCGGAAGGCCCCAGAGAGGGTCAGGCAGCGTCAAAATCTACTTTAGCCAAGTGGATTCGACAGGTCATAATACAAGCCTATGGCTTGAGAAGGAGACCGCCTCCGTTCAAAGTTAGAGCGCACTCCACGAGAGCAGTTGGAACTTCATGGGCAGTGCATCACCAGGCCTCCCTGGCTCAAATCTGTAAGGCCACAACATGGTCTTCAGTACACACGTTTACTAGGTTCTACCAGGTGGACGTTAGAAGTCAGGAGGATGTTGCCTTTGGGCGCAGTGTGTTGCAGGCCGCAAAAGATCCTCATGTCTGATAGCGCTCAGCTTATATATGGTGTATCCCCCCCTCATTGGGCATTGCTTTAGGACATCCCATTAGTAATGACTAAGTCGCTCTGTGTCCCGTGATGTACGAGAAAGAAAATAGGATTTTTATAACAGCTTACCTGTAAAATCCTTTTCTTGGAGTACATCACGGGACACAGAGCTCCTGCCCCTCTTTGGGGACACTTATTGCTTTGCTACAAAACTGAGGTGCTCCCGGATGGGAGGGGCTTATATAGGGGAGGGTACTTCCGGTTTTGGAAGTTGCCAGTGCCAGCACCTGACGGTATCTATATAACCCATTAGTAATGACTAAGTCGCTCTGTGTCCCGTGATGTACTCCAAGAAAAGGAGTTTACAGGTAAGCTGTTATAAAAATCCTATTTTACTCAAGCGCCACTGAGGGGGGCCTGAAGGTGATAGGGAGCTAGAGATTCTAAGGGTTACTAAGGAGTGGTCCGACCACGGAACTTCTTGTATTGAGGAGTGAGTGGCTGTGTGAATGTCCGAATTGGGTACGAAGATGTGGTCAATCCTGGCAAATGTTTTGTGTGGGGCAGAGTAATGGGTAAAGTCTTTGGCTGTGGGATTCAACTCCCTCCAAGAATCAATCAGGCCCAAGTCGTGTAGGAGTCAGGCGATTCTGAGGCTTTGTTTGGAGGGTCTCTTAAGGCGGGGCCTGTTCTGGTGGGATTTGTCAAGTGTGTGGTCAAACGTGATATTGGAGTCACCCCCTATTAAGACTCTACCTTCTAGAGGAGAGGGTTGAGAACATGGATGCGAAAAAATTTGCCTGGCCCCGATTGGGGGCATAGTATGAAACAAAAGAGTACGTCACCCCTTCTATGAGCCCTTTGACCAGCAGGTACCTACCATCTTCATCACGAATTGTGTGGATGTGGGTAAATGGGATACGCTTAGCCAAGAGAATGGCCACCCCTCTCTGTTTGGTGTCAGCATTCGCAAGGTAGAAGGTGGGAAAGCAGGGGGTATAGCTAGCGGGGAAGTGGGTCTCCTGAAGAAGGACAACATCAAGGCTTCTGGCCCGGTAGCTCTGAAAGGCCTTCTGGCGTTTAGAGGGGGAATTAAGTCCCTGTGTATTGTGGGTAGCTACTTTCAAAGGCAGCTTGCGAGTGTCAATCTCAGCCATGGGTGCCCGAGGGGGGGTGCGAGAATGTAAAAGGGGAGCTTACCTGAAGAGAAGAGAGAATCCGGACATCCAGCGTGAGGTAGGTTATCAACAAACGCTCTGGAGTAAGGCCTGGGGGAGTTCTCCGCAAGGAATCCTGGAGGAGAGGGGAGGAGAACACTGTGGGGAGGAGAGAAGGCGGGGGAGAAGAAATAGAAGAAAAAGAGGAGAAAGGATCAGAGATGTCATTATGTTGGTTAATTAAATCACAAAAAGAGAACAAAACAAACATATGCAAAAATTCTGAAAAAATTCAACAGGACCGGCTAGCCGGGTCCAAGGACTCCTGCAAGAGGGGTCTTGGAGAGGGTGCAACCCCAGTAGGGGTTGTCTACCTGATGTCACCAGAGGGATTAAAAGTCCCTCCGCGTCACAACAGAGAGAGTGGCATGATGAGCCGTTCCGGCCGTCAGAGCCCCCAATGGGGGGTAAAACAGTACTGGAACGGCCAAAGTGCAGAAAATACTGTAAACAAACAAATATAACGATCCGTAAAACTGTATAACCAGAACATAACCAGCGCAAGGAATGGAACCTGCAAGGGAGAGAAAGGGAAGGTGGGGAGGGAGGGCAAGAAAGGGAGGGGGGGAAGGGGGAGGGGAAAGGGAAAAAGGGGGGGCAGGGGGAAGGGAGGGTAGAGGCTACTAGGCCTAACCATAGGTAGGAACTAGGAAAGGCATATCATATATGCAACAAGTCAGAAAGTCAATGAAAGCGTCCTCCTCATCGAGGTGGGAGGAACGGGAGGTATTGGGAGTCCCAACTAGCCATAAGATGGGCAAGTGGGGCCCAAACCAAACAGATCAAGACCCTGGCCCGCCTGATGCAAGTCAGGGCGGTGCGGGTCTGTCTACCACCATACTAGAGGGGGAGAGTAGTTAGCTCTCTGAATTATTAGGGGTAGTCAAAAACAACACATCTCCCGTCCGGGAGTAGAACAGAAGTCCCTCATCTCGGGGGTCGGGATTCTCTCTGTCTCTTTGTTTGTTGTTTATTCCATAACGGGGTCAGAGGACTGCCTGGGGGTGGACGCTTTGAGGAGCCTGATTTGGTTGTCGCTTGTTGTGTAGCAAGTTCTTGGGAGATAAGACCAAGTTGAAGCAGGAGACGTTCGCCATCTTGAAAGGTGGAAAAGCCAAAGGATTTGTCCCTGAAATGAAATTGTAGGCGGAACGGAAAAGCCCAGCGGTACTTGATGGAATTCTGGTTGAGGACCTCCAGGAGGGGTTTAAGGGACCTCCGTTTCTGGACCGTGGTGGGCGAGATGTCAGCAAAGATTTGGATTTTATTCCCTTGGAAGGAGAGATTGTCCAGGTTGCGGGTCTGTCTCATAACATCCTCCTTCACACCATAGTAATGGGGCTTGACTAAAATGTCCCTTGGGAGACCATCTGGCCTGGGGGGCTGGAGGGCTCTGTGAGCCCTGTCAAGTTCCAATCTGTGGTCCTGAATGTCTGGCATGAGTTCTTTAATGAACAATTTAACTGTGCTGTGAACATCAGTAACAGATTCAGGGATCCCACGTATACGGAAATTATACCTCCTACTTCTGTTCTCTAAATCATCGATTTTAGAGAGAGCTGTCTCAAGTTGATCTTGTAAGATTTGGATGCATGTGGTATTTTGGTTAGTATGGGCGGCAGTGTTATCCACAGCCTGCTCAATTGCATCCATGCGGGCTCCCAGGCTCTGCAAATCAGCCTTAATGGTAGCAGTGATCTGTGTGGCATTGTGAGCTAGGCCTGTGGCTAGCATCTCAGAAAAGTTCTGCAGCATGAGTTGCATGTCAGCGGAGTGAACTGGCTGCAAGGGGGAGGAGAGGTGGGGGCCTGCCAGGCCTAAGGGGGATCGCAGCATGGCAGAGTGGGGGAGATCTCCAAAAGTCTGTTTCAGCAGGGACTCAGTGGATGCTGGGGAGATCCCTTGGGGTTGCAGGTACTCACAGGAGTTGCCAGCAGACCGATCTGGTGCTGGTAATGGGATGGAGGATCCGCAATGGAGTCCGGGTCCTCCATGCTGCCTTGTGCTGCGGCCGCCATCTTGGATGAAGCAGGGGCTGCCAGTGTAAAGTCGAGCTGGCGGCTCACCTCGCTCTTTTGCGAGCCACCCGGCATATGATAGTGTGCCTGGTTCACCCGGGAGGCGATGGGGTCAGTCCTGGCCGGTTCCCGCTTGGTCTGAAGGCTCAGGGGGCTGCGAGAGGCCGGAGCAGTGCGGAGCTCCCGTTCAGAGCGTCTTCCCGGAACTCACAGGCAGCTGCGCTTATTGGTCATAAGTTAACAAAATCAGCACCCAGCAGCCATGTTATGTGACACACTGTGACAGAGCCAGCCAGAGCCATGATAGAGTGTCTGCTGCCTGTGAGTTATCATAATGCTGATGATCTTAACCAGTTGCCGACCGTCCCATAGCAGATTTACTGCTACAGAGTGGTCGCGCTGCGCAAGATCACTTATATTCGTGATTCTGCATTTCTGAGAATCAGAGCCAATCAGTGGATCCGGCAGACTCGATGACCACCGGTACCCGCTGATCATTATGTACATAGGGAGAACGGTGGTCTGCCTATGTAAACAAGGCAGATCGCCGTTCTGTCAGTATGGAAGACATTGATCATGTGTTCCTGCAAAGCAGGTACAGGTATCTATGCCTTCCCTAGTAAAATCACCTCCCCACTTGTAAGGCACACATTTAACCCTTTGATTGCCCTAGATGTTATCCCCTTCTCAGCCAGTGTCATTAGTTCAATGACAGTGTATATTTTTAGCACTGATCACTGTATTAGTGTCACTGGTTCCCACAAAGTGTCAAAAGTGTCAGATTTGTCCACCGCAATATCGCAGTCCCACTATGAGTCGCTGATTGCTGCCATTACTGGTAAAAAAAAAAATATGTCCCCAGATTTCATTTAAAAAATCTGGTCACCTTACCTTATATTTGTGTTAAAGGAAGGAAAAATGTCCCTTACATTGGTGTCAATGGGAGTAAACATGCCCCTTACATTTGTGCTAGAGAGAAGGAGAATTCTCCTTTTATTAGCGTCAGTAAGGGGAAGTAGTGGTGTCAGTTGGAGGAACTCTCTGTATTTAGATTGTATGAAAACAGGACAAAAGCCATAAGTGGCAACTATACAGAGAATAACGTGAAGAAATAATTCCGGACGGCTTCACTTCCAAAAATCCTTTTATTGCATATGACAGGTGGTTGACAGATGGAGCAGGGGACAAAAAGGTAGATGCATTTTGCGCAAAGATCAGTGCTTAGTCATTACCAAGAATAACCCTATAATATAATCAATATGCAAGAGAAGATGTCTTTCTGCTGGATTATACATACTTTTCAGAAATGCCAACTTCAGTGTCAGGAAATGCAGAGTATTATGCAAGATGTACCTATAAAGCTAAGGAGGAGACCTAGGCAGGTTAGGGGAAACTGGATGACAGGAATCTCAAACTACAACTGGAAGTAAACTTCCAAGGTTTCATTTGAGCAAGGTGTGCTGTGAATACAATTGTTTTTCTTATATTTATCTTTATAAAGTAAGAATAATACATAATAAATCTGTGGGGTAACACATGGGAATCTATGTAGTTCACTTTAGGACAGCACATATTTCTAACCTTGCAAAACTGTGATAGTGAGCACATTCAAATCCACTTCAACCTCACATATACTGTATAAATATGCATTATTTAGAGAGCAGAACAAATTTATAAGAGCTGCATTAAAATATCAAATAAATGTATATAATTAGGAACGTTTTTCAAGTGTTGAATTGCACTGAAATTCTCAGCACTAAAATATATGTGGTCTCTTCATCTATGTTTTCAAACTTATATAAAGTTAGTAAACAACAACACTTGAGTTATGTTAAAATAATTCCCAACTAAAAAGAAAAAGAAAAACCGTAAAAAAAAAAAGATATCTGTGAGACGTGCCCTAGTTTTCTACCTGAAAAGTGGTGTGTTCTTTATTTTGTGTGCTTTGTGTTGTGTCTCTCCACTGTAATGAATGTTTGCAATTGGATCTGCTTCTGATGATCCTGGGAACGCTACTGTTTTGATGTGTCATTTCTGACATTATTCAAAGTGAAAACTCTAGAGGCACTTCCATTTTCCCCAGGTAAATCAAGCTCAGTTTCGTTCTCATCAGAAAGCAACTGTTGGGTTCTGAGCAGTAAAAGAATTAGAAACAATTTAACAATTAGTATATAATTAAAATATAGTTAGCAAAAAGCCAAGAATAGTTTCAGGTTTCTTTGATTAAGCCAACTTAGATAGCAATGACATCATGCCTTAAACAGGCAGCTGGCGGATGATATTGTAAGCAGAACAATACAGCCTATCATTAAACATGGTACTAAGTGTCAACTATAGCAGTTGGTCGGTGACATTGTCCTCATTTAAACAGGTGCACGCAGACACCATAGAAGAATCTTCAAGGAAACCACATGGTACCAGGAAAAAATAATGTTGCAGCTTTTAAAGCCAAGGGTTAGTCATTCTGAATTTAAAATAGCCTTTAAAACCAAATAGTTATTTAAGAGAATTTGAGTCATGAATACTGAAATAAATTCTGAACAGATTTAATTATGAAAGTGTATACCTTTGAAATATATACCTTCCTTAAAAATAAGTCTAAATATAGACTTACAAAAAGTGGAAAGAACTTAATTGATGCTGAAATCATACAATTTTTTTCTGAGATAATCATGGCGTAATCAGCACCTTCAATCAACATTACTAGTTGTGTCAATCTTAAATAGGTGTCTTTACCTCTCTTAGTAGATGCTGTGATTTCTCTGATAACAGGTTGTGTCTTTGGAACCATCTCAATTTTCTCCAAGGAAATGTCAAAATATGTTATTAGAGTTTTCAAAGTTTTATAAGAGGTATACAAAAAGTTAGTAAATGTCAGTTTTCTTAAAGAAATCTTAGCACAGAGACTTTTTATTTGGCATATTATAAATTGCAATGTGCATAGTCCACTGGGTCCATTATTTTTAATATTTGACAAATTTATGCAGCAATAACATTTTATTTTCTGCACCATATTACATAGAACATTGATCCTTTTACATTGGTCCCAAACATCAGCAGAGCTTACAATCAAATGTTCTTACTAAAGTCTTATAGACTGAAGCCTCGTACGCACAAACGAGTTTCTCGGCAAGAAACGACAAGAAAACTGCCGAAATAGCTTTCTTGCCGAGAAAATCGTTCGTGTGTATGGTTTCTCGTCGAGAAAACTGACCAGAATCTCGACGAGAAAAATAGAGAACCAGCTCTCTATTTTCTCGTCGAGATTCTCGTCGGCATGTTTCTCGACGAGAAAAGTGTGTGTGTACACTTACCTGTCGCCGTGGAAACCCGCGCATGCTCGAATTGACTTTGACGCATGCGCGTTAGCTTCCTAGGCATAGGTAGGGTGTAGCAAGATGGCGGCGATGGCATCAAATGTGACGGGCGCACGCTCGTCGTAGTTGATGACGTCACCGCGTTCGCTCCATTCAAAGAACCACGGGTTCTTTGAATGGAGCGTGTGTACACTCGGCCGGGACAAGTTTCTTGTCCAAGAATCTCGTCAAGAAAAACAACGTGTTTTTTCCTGATGAGATTCTCGGCCGTGTGTACGAGGCATAACTCAAGAAGAAAGGACAGTTTTGTTGGAACATTATTAAAGTGACAAAGTGACTATGTATTTCTGGTTAACAAAACACAAGTTATTTATTTTTTGGGGGAATTTGAGGGAATTCATAAATGGTATTGTAGGCACCCTTTAGGGTGCAGCACCAAAAGTGTCCATGCTTGTGCTCAATTTATGTACCTTTCACCGACAGGCCCATGAATTTGACTGTGTTCCTCCCCAGCCCATGCGACTGTCACACTGACAGACACTTGGCTAAGAAGTTTTATACTAGGGGTGAATGGAGTCTGGTAGGGAACAGAGAGACTAGTTCTCCATCAGGTCCGTTCTACTTTTGATTGACAGTGCACGGGAGTGGGTGGATCCATAGCAGCCATTCAGTCCAATAGCGGCTATCAAATCCTCCCACTGCTGAGCACTGTCATTTAAAAGGGCAGAGGACCTGATGGGGAACTAGTCTCTCAGTTCCTCATTAAGCTCACCCTCAAGTCATATTCCAAATACGGGCAATGCCCAGAATTGCAAGAATTTGTCACTGCCATAGCTATAGATTCCCTAAGGGGATGTAGTAAGGCCTACCTGAATTTGTGGCATGTGTCGGTAATCCAACACTGATGTAAATGCTTGCCTAAATTAGAAGCAGGTAGTTCTTAAGGTAAGGGAACTACCACCAGAAAACTGTCACCAGGGCCCTTTGAAGTACCAACAACACATTGTATTGTATTGGCAATTTTTTACATTTTACAAAAAAAAACATGTACAAGTACAAAGAGCATGTCAAGTCCAAAGGGTTTTTTCCATGTTAAAACACAAAATGAAGCTCAGGGCCAGGGGGCAATAAGCTTTCTATAAGACAAGTATTAAAGTATAACTAAAAACATAACTTTTTTTTTTGTTTTAGTTGTGGATAGAGTGAAGAGGAATTAGAATACCTGTCAGGTTTTTAATGTTGTCTGTGCTCCTGTTAGGTAAATTTGTCCTCTCTATTTGTCCTGTTGACTATTATCACTGAGAATGAAGGTGATTAAAAATCACACATTTTTGCCATCAGAACAGGAATAGAGTGAGAATCATTTAACAGAGTCACTAGTTCTGGCCTCCTCACTTTGGAGGAATTTCCTCACCTACTGTTTTTGCTATGAGACAGGGAGTGAAGGGAAATATCCCCAATTGGACTTAGCTAAGCTATTTTCATCTTTATTATAAAAAAAAGGTTTCTTGAACAGTGATAGGAGCTAGATCTCCACAAAAGCAGACTACTGTTCTTTCACATCTCAAAAGATATTGTATAAGCAGAGCAAAGCTATGGTATCCAAAAAACTGTACATTTAACCAAACAAGGTAATGAAAAAACAATATTGAATTAGTGGCTTCACTTTTTTTCTATGTAGGGATAGTAGAGTGGGATGCAGATTCCTGTAGGCTAGCCTTAAGAATACCCCCGCAGCAAAGCACTTCCACAGCAATAAGAGAAAGCTTCTTGTGCAGAGAAAAGATAAATGCTGAACAGCTGCCTGGATGCAGGTCACTTATCTAGATAAGGCACCTAAACTTTGTACATAAAGAAGTGACATTTAGTCCTCAGCCTAAAAAAACTGCGACAGAAAAAAAAAAAAAAACATTAATGTGTACTTGTGTGTATCCTGGAACCTTGTAACGGAATGCAGTTGAGGAGTCAGTAGGATCAAGAGTCGTGTTTAACCCGGCTTGGTAACAATAATAGCACTTCAACAACTGCACTTTCAATTTTACATAAGTACCCATCAAATTCAGAACTCACCAGAAATGTCAGAGCCGCATAAATATATAAGTGCTTGTGTCACAACCTTACAAATCATTAGTTCTGCAGGTAATCGTCCAGAGCAACAGCAACCACGCAGAGACACAGGTCTGACATTCTTGGTGAGTTCTGAATTGATGGGTTTTTGTATGTAATTGAAAGAGTGGCTGTTAGAGTACTACTTCTGTTATCTGGCAACACAGGAATGGATGTATAAGTTGTGGCTGGACATCAATATACACAAGCATGGTACTGATATCTGTAAATTAATTTTACTCAGTATGGGATAGTGTTGAGGGTTATTGTGCCCATTATTTGTTGCCATTGTATAGAATGCCATGTGATTGAGGAGGGAGCTGCACAGACAGTGAATTGTGCTCGCAGCAATCCAGAAGCAGTTCCATTTCGGATGGTTGACTGAAGGAATGACACTGGTCATTTTGAGTCAAAGGTTGAAGATTAGCAGGGTAATATTATCATACAGTATTTACAGTATATAGGGCCAACAGTTTGCACAGCAACTTACAATATAAAAGGACAGTTACAATACAAAAGGGTTAGGAGTGTAATGTAAACCTAATCTGCTTCTAATGGAGGGCTGAACAGAGTGCAGTCACCTCTGCAGAGTAATCAGTGAAAATTATCAGTTTATGCCCATTTACTGTATTTCCAGAGATCTGGATAAGCAGAAACATTGTAATATGGCTGCTTTGTTAGTGTATTTTAGATTTTTTACAACAAAAGGTCTGGGAGCTGTTCTGACCAGCTGCATTACCTTTAAACCCCAAACAAAAAGGAAGGGACCATGACCATCAGAATGATTATGAGGTCATGCTGCAGAACAGAGGAAGTCCTATAATTCTTCAGTTGCTCCACCTGTAGTGATTCTCTAGATTTTCTACATTGTTTTGTAGAATTTTGTCTTTTAGATTTTTCTAAATCTGTAATTCTCATTTGTGTGGTCATTAGTTCACCCTCCAAGGTAGAAATCTGTTGTTGTTCTTCCTGGAGCTTATTAGCCCAAGTGGACAGATCCTGCTCTAACAGATGCAGGCTGTTGGGGATTTCATTCTCTACCACTTCACTGACTGTTGGACGCAGAAGGCTAGCCATAGCCTCCGCAATCTTTTCCTTCTCCCCGTGTAAGGCTTTCTCCAATAGTAGTAAAGAGGGCATGCTACGTGAGTCTGGAGATCTTGTGATAGCCATGTTGATTGCTCAGTGTTTCTGTGCCTCTAAAAAGATGCAGTACAGAGTGAGTATGGGTCCATGTTTTGGCCAGAAAAGCCTATACGGATGCTGGGGAGTGCTCTCAATATTAGGACAGGGTCGGCGCGGTTTTATGTTTTTATATTTTTATAATTGGATGCTGTCAGGAATGGAACTCCATCCCACTATTGCTACTGCATCGGTGCTGGAACTGGAAGTTTAACACAAGTGATTTCAATTTAAAGATCACTAATAATATGTTTTTTATACTAATGGTATGTAATATTGTGGCTGTTTTTCACCAGAGTTTTTTTTTTTTTTCACATTTTGAAAGGATAAGTTCACCTTTTAAGAAAAAATAAGAAAAATATGTTTGTAGAAAAATAATTATATTATTCTATTATTTTTTCCTGCAGGAGCCTGGAAAGCATTGCACCCAATGTCAGGCTTCTGTAGACAAGAACTGCAGCTTTCAGCTTGTACCTCTATATGGGCTGTCAGTTTGAAAGCTGCAGGGCTTGTGAATGAACTACAAGGGGGCTCATCATTGCCCTTGCAGTTTGTAACGGCAGGGGTTACGGCCATTTAAGGATATTCCCTTTCCGAACACACAGCAGCTACCGACACTCCAGTGAGGCGAACCAGATCCATAAGAATAATTCTCCCTCAATAACGAGACAAACACTCTGTCTTGAGGTTTCCAGCAGGTCTGACAATCTTGAGAAAGCAGGCTCTAATATACACCAAAAGAATACTGCAGTAACCATGAACAATGACCCAACTCCACCCACAACACCACACAATGGTTACACAACGAGCCCCCAATACACATTCTTCTGATACATCCCTTAGCAGACAACAGGTGAGTTCATTAACTAATCCCTTTTGCTTAAATGACTAATATGCATGACCTTTACGTTTCCCAGACTGGCTGTCTGCTAACTTACAATACACATTATCATAACTACACCTTCACACAATTACAGGGTTAATTAGCACAAGCCACAATTAGATGCAGAGTAGCCAAACTAGAATGAGTCACTCTCCTAATATGGCATACCGGTATATCCTGGGAGATATTGTGGATAAACATTACAGACCCATTTTAAAGCAATACAAGACATATTCTGAATGTCCATTCGTTTCTGGCTCATACTTTCTAAGAGCTTGTGGGTTCCACCGGCCCTCCCATTACACAGTTCATTCAGAACTACAAGCTATCTGCCATGGTGGATGATGGTACTTGTATTTCTATGATGTGTCTGTGTGGGTGGACCCCCACATGGCCACACTGTTTTTGAATTATCATAGTGGGTGCTGGGAGAAGAACCCTGCCTACTGTCACACTAAGCGGGGAATTGGTGGGAGATGCAGCAGGAGCTGGAACATGTTGTAGGTTCCACCCTAAATATAACATGTAGCATGTTCCAAAAATAAGATGTATTTTTCATGTTAAGTGCATGCAGGCTGAACAATATGTAAGTCTAACACTTACAGGTACTCACAGAGATCACAATACTCCCTATGACAATGCCTTTTAATGCTTTTCTTTATATAAGGAAGAAACAACCTTTGTTTAGGCATTCAAAAGGGTCAGCTTAGCAACACAAGTATTCTGTCATCATGCTCCTCACAGTTTGCACAATGCAATAAAGGGGTTGGCTCTAGAAAATAGAGCTGTGCTGTAATCTACACAATAACTGGCTTGTCTTAGCATTACTCTGCAATGGACTGCAGTTAATACCCAATTGAGAAAATAGGAGAAAGGCTTGTGATCTAACGCATGGATACAATTGATACAGTTTATTTTTAAAACAGAGTGAATAAATAAATAAAAGGAAATTACTACATATTCATAGAGACTAGGTTACAAAGTATTCATATCAAATTAGTTGAGCCCATGCAAGGGCAAATGCTCAACGGTAGACTAACGAATTTCGAAGGGTTCCCTCTTCATCAGAGCCTTGGAGGATGAGAGCAAATGTCTGCATAATGTGGTAGATTTATATAGAGAAGAGCATCTGATTGGGAGTTGTAACTAAAGGTGTCCACATCCCAGTGCTCTACGTACCGTGGAGTATATGGTCCGTTTGTTATTTGTTGTTTTTGTCTGTCATCAGTACAGTATCTGCGTTTTGGCTTGTTGAAGAGCTGCAATCAATATGTCAGCAGCAGGCTGGAAGCAGCCTTTGTGGGGGCACTGCAGTCCTCTTAGCATAGTGCTGCCCTGTGCTGCAAGGAGAGTTGTAGCAGCCCTGTCGCAAAGAGATTTACAGCTGTTGCTGTGCACTTCCACCATCATAGGTGTAAGCTTTTTCTCTGATTCAAACCTCCTTACATGCTCTTTCTCTTCCCTGATACAGTATCTCTGAGCTCAGCGTTTGAGAGCTTGCTCCTGTGATGGTGGGGGTGAAGAGAAAACAGCTGTGACTTTCTTAGCAACATCCTAGCAACAAGGCAGTATGGAGTTATGTCATCTCTGGGGATTTATCAGTCAGGCTTCATGAGGTACGCAAATAGCCTACACCAATAGTGGAGGGCATTATTCAACTTTGATCAAAGCTGGACATTTTGATCTTATCTACAGACACCCCTTCTCTGCATAGGCAGTTTTTTGTAAATGTGAACTATGCCTTTAAAACCATGATTGTTGGTCTAGTGGACATATGTATGAGCCCTGGTGTTCTACTGATCCCCTGCAAGATTTTTTTTAGGATTTTTAGCTTTAGACGAAAAATTAAGTTACCTCTCCTGCTACACCTCTGTAGTCTCCAGATTTTCTTTTGTCTTAGGTAAGCTGAATGTCAGAATGTAAAAGTCTTTCTACCAGTGATGGCAGCCAATTTTAGACACTTCAATTTCATTAAAAAAACATAAGTATACTTCATACTAGTTCCTTTTTAGTAAATGACACTCCAGTGCACTTTTTAACTCTTTGGACATCCAATGCAGGCTCCTGATCACAGCACCCACAGACCTGCTGAGGTTATCCTTTACTTGCACTGAAGAGCAGATATTATACAATTCCGAAATGTTGTTTGTCAGCTTAACGTCTTCACTACATTCATATGAATATAATATATATTGCACCTTACAAAATCCTTGAATGTTGTGGATGCATTTGTTTTCTTTTTTAGTCTTTTTCTTTGTTTTCACCTGTTGTTTTTAACTCACTTGATGTCCAGCAAAAGTAGAAGTTAGAGGGTTGAGACAAACCATTTAACACTGTCAGGGCCCTCACCTTTGCTAGATTTTATTTATTCTTGTAAAGATTTTATCCAAAAAGGAAAAAAAAAACAATTGCTGAAACTGTATAAAAAGTGTTAGCTGGAGCTTGGCTTTAATTTGTTAGCCAAGTGTATCTATATCTGCTAATGCATCCTATTCTACCCTCTCAATAGGTGGACAATGCTGGCCAAGGGTAGCTCTGTTGCTCCTCCATCCAGAGAAGAGCCACCCTGAGACAGGATTTTTTTTTACTGGTCAGATCATTAGGTGAAAATAAGGGAAATCAAGACTACAAAAATATTAAAGCCACCAAATTTAAGAATTGATAAGCTGAAATATATTACTTTTTTTTTGGGAGGGGGGGTTAATGATGATTAAAGAGGAGTGCCATTCTGTTAAAAAAAAATCCCACACTGTCGGCACCCCTAGCTGATTCATCAATCAGCTTCGGGTGCAGGCACCTGTTTCCTACTGCGCATTCAAAAGTTGTGCTGTGCTTTCTGAATGATCCCACCATCTTCTGGGACCTCTTTGTTTCCCAGAAGGCATCAATGTCAGCTTTACCTTTATTGCCTAACAGCCCCCTGAGATTCAGACTTTAAAATTACATTGTCCATGGAACATTTGGGCCTGATTGATGGTTGGGAAGCAGTAAAGAGCTTTTACTACTGAGATGAGAGAGCTTCATCCAAAAGGGGAAGCTCCGCTTATCTGCTCCCACCCCCTTCCGGTGCCACATTTGGTTGTGACAGGTACCAATCCTGACTCTTGGGAGGCCTGGCTGCCATCAGATGCGACGAGGTCCCCCAGAAGTTTGTCCCCCCTCCTCCTTCCCCCGCCGCAGGCAAAGGTGTCGGTAGCACCCGAGAGCCAATGGAAACATTGACTGGGGTGCCAACATCGCTGGATTCCAGAACAGGTAAGTGTCCTAGTATTAAAAGTCAGCAGCTACAGTATTTGTAGCTGCTGACTTTCATTTTTTTTTGTGTGGGGGCTGGACCTCGTCTTTTTTAAAGCGGGAGTAAATCCATTGATTTATCAGTTTCAAAAAACAGTTACATTCCCGGCACATGTCGGGAATGTAACTGTCACATTGTATGGGCTCTCAACCAAATAGTCAAACCATCCAATGGTTGGTGTCATAGCTGATAACATGTGCAGCATCATGGCAGTTGAAGATTAAACAGAGGCCAAGATGGCAGCTTCCTTGTCTGAAAATGATGGGAGGGTTTCCTTCCACTTTAATAGGTGACGTCCCTATTGCATTATGGGAACAGCATATTTTTCCAGGTTCAAACCTCCTGAGCATGGGTATGTTAACATAATTCATATGTTTATTAATATGTTAATATGTTAACACGAGTATGTTAAAAGAAAGACTTGTAGTTCATATTTTTGGTGCTGGACTTTTTAAAACATTTAGAACAAAAAGCACAGTTTTTCTGAGTCTACATGGGCACTGGATGCAAAAGCAGGACAATCAGTCGTTATGTTTGAGTGTCATTCCATTCACTCTCTGAACTCTTGAGAAGCAGTGTAAATTGTGGCAATGTATTAAATGAATGTTTTATTTACATACCCACCAGCGCTCGAGTGCTCCCAATGTCAATCCCCAGCAGCTGATCAAAACACCAAAGCCCCTTGGTATATCAAAGTTCAATAAAAGTCCAACTATCGAGCGCCTCAGGAATACGTTAAAGCGGAGCTCCGCCGTAAAAAAATATTAAAAGCCAGCAGCTACAAATACTGCAGCTGCTGACTTTTAATAAATGGACACTTACCTGTCCTGGAGTCCAGCGATGTTGGCAGCAGAAGACAAGCAATCGCTCGTCTCTCAGCTGCCCCCACCACTATCATCGGTGAGGAGATCAGGAAGTGAAGCGTTGCGGCTTCACTGCCCGGTTCCCTACTGCGAATGCGCGAGTCGCGCTGCACCGTCCTCACTGTTCCCCGCTGTGTTCTGGGAGCCGTGTGTTTCCCAGAACACTAAACGTGAGTACCCTCCTGCCACTCACTTCCCCAGACTCTTACTGGATTTTATGACCCACATGTATCAAAATGGGTCTAATAAAGCTTTGCAAAACCCCTGTCTCTGAGGACACAGGGACAAGGGTGCGGTAAAGATTTATTAGATCAATTTTGATACAGACAGTAACGTATTCCTGAGGAGCTGGACAGTTGGACTTTTATTAATTGAATGTCGGAGGTAACACCACCCTCAGTGATGTAAAAGTGATTAGTAAACTTGTCAGGCTTGGTGCATATTCTTTGACCCTGCAGTCAGAAAAGGAGTTGAAAATGTGCAAAGAATGAAGCCTCGTACACACGACCGGTTTTCTCGGCAAGAACCGGCAAGAAAATTGCTGGCAGAGCTTTCTTGCTGAGTAAACCGTGCGTGTGTACGAGGCTTTCAGGTTTCTCATCAAGAAAACTGGCCAGAATCTCGACGAGAAAAATAGAGAACCTGCTCTCTATTTTCTCGTCTGGATTTTCGTCGGCCTGTTTCCCGATGAGAAACCCGAGAGTGTGTACGCTTACCTGTCGCTGTGGAAACCCGCGCATCCTCGAAATGACTTTGACGCATGCGCGGTAGCTTCCTAGGCATAGGTAGGGTGTAGCAAGATGGCGGCGACGGCATCGAATGTGACGAGCGCACGCTCGTCGTAGTCGATTACGTCACCGTGTTCGTTCCATTCAAAAGAACAGCGGTTCTTTTGAATTGAGCGTGTGTACACTCGGCCGTGACAAGTTTCTGGTCAAGAATCTCGTCAGGGAAAAGCAACGGGTTTTTTCCTGACGAGATTCTCGGTCGTGTGTACTAGGCTTGACTCCTTTAAAGGGGATCTATAATGGGTTCATGTACATTTTATTATGTTTTTTCCAGTTAAATACATGTACTCCTACCCCCTGCCTCCCACAACACAACTCCTTGGCCAATCTCCAATGACATGTCATGTGAGAACAAGTGTATGTGTGTGTCTGTGTGTGTGGCAAAGGGTACATAATATATATAAGTTTTGATTTGACCAGGAAGTTGAAATTTACATCTTTTTTTCTGGGGATACTTGTAGAATATCAGGGCAGCAGGGGAGTGTGGACTGTAGCATCATGCTTTTAGTGCCTTCCACAAAGAGAACTGGTGACCTTGCTTTCTACAGGCAATGTCAAGTTCACTTTAAGAAAATTAACAGCATTTAAACATTTTCAGTAGTATTTCTATATTATTAGCTTTGTTTTGGTTCAAAAACGTTTGATTCATGATCTACAAACCTGTTTGCTGAAAATGTGAGACGTGACAAGTGAATTGCTGGAGAATGAGTCTTTGTCAGGTGTGTCCTGTGAACTGTGTCCTTTCCTGGAAGACATTATTTCTCATTATGATCATTGGAGTGGAGAACCAGCCCCAAAAGTGACACCATCAAAGTGCAGGCGGCATCTTAATAAATCTAATCTTGTCATTCATCCTCAATCTATTCTGGGGCGGATATTTAATTATGAAGGGAAGATGTGCGTGGAGATTAACTGCACAATACTAAATGAGATTCAGCCTATTGCAGAAAAGGAGAAACTATTGGATCAATTTTATAAGGTTCTCATAATTTCTCTGTAGTTCGGGGGATCAATAGCAGAGACAGTCAAGGGGAAAGAATGTCCTTGCTTTAAATTGTTTTTGTTCCATGCAGCTCCCGATATTTTCTCTGAAATTAAAGACCATTTACAGGTAGAAATATGAAAAAATGTAATTTAGCTTACTTTTGCATTATTTCAAATGTAATAATTTACCGGTACCTGAAATCTGCATGTATGCCCCGTGTTAGCTAAAAGGCAAAGTGTATGTTACAGTGTTTTTAAAGCGGTTGTATGCCCTGACCAAAAAAAATAAACCTGTAAGGCAAAGGCATAATGAGCTAGCTAGCTCATTATGAAATACTTACCTTAGAACAAAGCGCCTGCTCTGCCTCTCAGTCACCGCTGAGGAAGATGACATGTTGCCTTAGCGTTTCTTCTGGGTTTGCAGCTCCGGCGCTGTGAGCGGAGGAGCTGTGATGATGTCACTCCCGCGCAAATGCGCTGGAGTCCTCCATTCCAGAAGGAAGCTCTGATTTTCCGGCAACATGTGCCGGACCTTCAGAGCGCATTCGCTGCTGACGTCAGCGGCTGCATGCAAGGTGAATATCTCCTAAACCGTAAAGGTTTAGGAGATATTCATTTTACCTACAGGTTAGCCTTGTTATAGGCTAATGCCGTGTACACACGATCAGAAATTCCGACAAGAAAAGTTCCATGTGAGCTTTTGGTCGGAAATTTCGACCGAGCGTAGGCTCCATCTGACTTTTTCTGTCAGAATTTCCGACAGCAAAAATTTGAGAGCTGGTTCTCAATTTTTCCGACAACAAAAGTTCTTGTCGGAAATTCTGATCGTCTGTATGCAATTCCGACGCGCAAAAAAACACCCATGCTTTGAATCAATTCGACGCATGCTCGAAATCATTGAACTTCACCGCATTCTTGACGGTCGGAATTTTGTGTGACCGTGTGTATGCAACACAAGTTTGAGCCAACATTCCGTCGTAAAAAAAAAAATCCACGGTTTTCTTGTCCAATTTTCTGATCGTGTGTACGCGGCATTACCTATAGGTAAAAATGTGCAAGAGGGGATACAATCGCTTTAAGGAGTTGTCAATATTCTCAAGGTGTCCTGTCTGTGGCTTGCTGTCTTTCTGATTGGTGGATTTCCCTAGTTAAGCAAAGTGCACCTCAAGCATGGGTGGAGTGTGACATAATCCAGCATAGGCCTGTGGAGTGGAATGTCATCCTTTTTAACTTTCTAGGCAGTTTTTGTATGAAAAGCTTCCATGTAGTAAGTGCTTTGCTCCCCTCAAAAGTTTGCTAGTACTGTATGTCATTTGTGTGGAGAAGATGTGAGAAGGGAGAGTGCTGGATCCTCTGTGTGGAGTGAATGACTTTAAGAGAAAGTTCTCCTGTTACCGCTTCTATTCGTAATGTAATGTTTGGCCTCCTTTTGTCTATTTTGTACACCTCTTTGTCAGCTACACCTCCTGTTTCTCTGAATCTTCTATATCAGTGGTCTCCAAACTGCGGCCCTTTTGCTTGCCTTTATCTGGCCCCTGAGGCACTATTCCTCCCATTGATATGAGAAACTATGCTGCGATCTGACACCAACAATGGGCCACCATTTCTCCCACTGACACCAATAATTGGGCACTATTGCCCCTATAATGCCAATGATGGAGCACTATTCCTCCCACTAATACTAAATGTGGCAACGTTTACTCCCACTAATGCCAGGAAAATTTCCACTCACACTGGCAACAATCTGGCCCTCCTAAAATCTAATGGACAATAAACCGGCCCTTTGTTTAGAAAGTTTGGAGACCCCTGTTCTATATGATGATACTTACCTCTGTAGCGCTGCCCCCAGTTAAGAGAGCCGCTGGTTTTGTTTTGGGCCCTGTAGTGCACCGCTATCAACCCCTGGCAATCGGCTCTACCCTTCCGTGGCACAGCTAGTAAGGGGAGATAGGACCGCGTGACCGCAACTCTAGGTGACGCAGTCCTATGGCAAACACACACAGTGATATACTTTAAAACTTCTATTAAAGTAAGTGAAACTGACACCAATGTACTTGACCCAGATATTTTACTGAGGCTAATGGGCAAGTAATAAACAACAGTATAACAAGTTGCAGATCCCTGCAATAAACAGTAATAAAGATAAACAGAGTAATCAGAATAATAAAGTATTGCTATGCAACTCTAGCGCTGCCCTTTTACAGCTACTTCCCCTCATGGGTAGACTAACACCCAGCAATGTCTACCTATGCAGTCAGGCCTGACTGATCTAAATGGAAGTTCAGTGAAACAATATTCGCTAGCAATCTTTCGGTGGTGCACTTGAAGAACAACTTTGTAATCCCAACGAATAGTAAAGATAAAGTATCTGTCTTTAAACAGCTCTCACCACCCGGACAAGTCCAAGTCCGTTTCCTCCGCCAATTCGTCTGGTAACAGGAATCCACGACATCCAAGTCTTCAATCCTTCTGGTGTACTGCAGCAAGGAGGAGAAGATGTCTCTAAGGCTCTGCTAGGCTGGCAGAAGGGCTCTTTGGAACAGAGCACAAGGCCCAGGCTTCAGGCCTTGTGCATACAGCAGTTCAGCACAGAGATCCTCTTGCTAGGAGAGGGGGTGTCCAAAAGAGACAGAACAAACTCCACCTCCCCTTTATAAAGTCTGCCCCAGCAGTCTCTGTTCCGGAGCAATGTACCCTGGGTGCTGCAAGATGTACTGGGAGATGTAGTCTCTCTCCTCTGCTTTCACTTCCAGTCATGTCTCTTCTCTACTTCCTCCCGAATCACCTCTCACCTGGAATTTCTTGTCTCTCTGCGTTAAAGGGGAACACCCCGCTACACACTCCCCCCACTTGAACTCTTTGGTCCCCAAAGACATCTAACATTTTTAGATCTGCAAAACATTTTAGCTTCAATGCGGTTGCATAGGATTGACAGAGGAGCCTCCCACCGATCATCATATGATGGGGAGCTGTCCTGTCCACAGGTCGCTTCAGTGGGGGCGACCTGTCTAACTGTGCCAGGAAGTGAGTTGGGGTTGCCCTCCACCAAATGTACAGTGGAGGGACCAGATGTGGGCATGGTCCTTCTTGAGGTTAGGACCGTGTCTTCGGAACTTTCTCCCATCTGATCATGAGTTAGTTTCCGGGGAGGATGAATGACTCTCTTCCTTCTCTTCTCCCTGGGAGTCACAGTCTCAGCTACTCTTGGTTCTTCCTCTGGTACTGAAGCAGGAACCTCTTCCGGTAGTGAGGGTATGGGATCACATCTGGGGACAGCAGGGGCTAAAAGCCGTTTCACCAGATCGGTATTGGTCCCAATGATGAGAGAGCTTCTTGAGGGCCCTGGCAGCCAGGGACAGACAATGGCCAGTGTCTCAAAGTTCTGGGGCTCCCCAGCCCTCAATGGATCACATGACAACTTGACCCACACACATCCATCACAAGAGTACTCTTCTGCTTGGATACCCTGAATCTTGGTGTCTCCCATCTCTTCCAGGGGCAGGTATGATAGGTACTTCTTGTAAAAGTCTCTGGTCATTAGGGTAACCTGAGAACCTGTATCAAGGATGGCTCTGGTGTAGATCCCTTCGATCAGAACAGGCACTACAGGCAGAGGACCTACCAATTGGGTAGCAGTCCTTTTGGAAACATCTGTAACAGCAGGCTGGCATACTTGGACTTGTGCTCTCTTCAGCTTCCGGCGCTGGGAATGCCGTTTCTGGCGTTGTTTGGAAGACTGATAGGCGTTGTTCACTGAGACGGCATAAACTGCAGGTGTCCTCCACCGTTCCCTCGCAGGTTCAGGGAAAGTTATTTTTGAAGGCCCGGATCTTCTCTCCATTCTTGGGTCACTTCTCTGAGGCCTCCGCCAGCCTTTTGTCTCCATTCGTGGACTTGGACATACTCGCTGGTAGTGGTCTACACCTCCACAGTTGAAACAGACAATCTCTCTTCTCTTCTGTGGGGAGGTTGGTGTTGAACTGCTCTGGCATGGTTCATTCTTAATTTCCTCGGGTTCCTTCATTCCTGAGTTTTCAGACAGGAGTGTGGTCAAAAGATCCAGCACCTGGGTCATTTGGGACTTCAGGATCTCCACTTCTGAGTCCCGTTCAGTAGCCATAGCTGATCTGACTCCCACCGCAGGGAGGGTAGTTGGTTCGGTATGTTGACTCCTCCTTTTGTCTTCCAACATAGCCTCCTCCTCCCTGACTATCCGGATCAAGTCGGGGTATTCCAGGCTGCTCCCGTCCTGCCGGATGCGTAGCACTAATGCGATGGGGTCTAAGGGTTGAGCTCCCCTCAACACCTGCTGGGCACGGGCCTCATCCACTTTCCTGGGATCAATCCCTTTCTTCAGCAAGATCTGGTGCAGGATCTTATCCAGGCGTCTTATGAAGTCTGACAGCTTTTCTCCTTGCCTTTGATAGCAGTGTTCCAGCTGGTAAGTAAGTTCAGGGACCTTTTCCGTCCCGCCGAACACATTCTGCAGAATGTCCAGATAATCCTGCGCATCACAGTCCTTCTTACTTAGCTTAAGGTTGCGTATGGCCTCCAGAGCAGGCCCCTTCAAACTCTCTGCGATTCTCTGTTTCTTTCTGGGTTCTGGGACTTCCCATTCTTCTAAGGCCTGAGTGGCGCCGTCTAACCACTCCTCAAACCCCTCTTCACCCGAAGGTACAGGTTTCCTTCCAGAGAATACTCCAAGTTTTCTGTATCCCGACATTTGGTAGTCTGTAGGATCCTTCTTACACTGGGCTACAATCTCCCCCAGGACCGCGCATAATTCTGTGCTGAGGGTGGCAGGCGGTGGAGATATCTGTGGAGATGATGGTTTTGGTGTCTGGAACCATTCTTCCTTCACTGGCAGCGTATGTATCAAGTGATAGATCTGATTATCTATGGCTTGTATACTTGGACTTTTAAAATGCTCTGGGATTTCATCTTTCCATTCTACCAGTGCGTATGTAAACGAGGCATTTGACCTTGTATCCATCACCCGTGTTTTCTGGCTCGGTGATAGTGACATTATTAGCTGCTTTATCGCTTCTTCTTGCCAGATCCCCCCCGGGAGTTCAATAACTACCCCCGCGGTTGGATCGGTGCCAGCCGCTGCGCACCACTGTGACATTGCTAGCGTGTCCATGCTGGTACTTCTGACCGGCTTGATTGCAGCGTGCAACGTACAGAGATCCCAGACTTGAGCCCCCACGTGTAGCGCTACCCCCAGTTAAGAGAGCCGCTGGTTTTGTTTTGGGCCCTGTAGTGCACCGCTGTCAACCCCTGGCAATCGGCTCTACCCTCCCGTGGCACAGTTAGTAAGGGGAGATAGGACCGCGTGACCGCAACTCTAGGTGACGCAGTCCTATGGCAAACACACAGTGATATACTTTAAAACTTCTATTAAAGTAAGTGAAACTGACACCAATGTACTTGACCCAGATATTTTACTGAGGCTAATGGGCAAGTAATAAACAACAGTATAACAAGTTGCAGATCCCTTTAATAAACAGTAATAAAGATAAACTGAGTAATCAGAATAATAAAGTATTGCTATGCAACTCTAGTGCTACCCTTTTACAGCTACTTCCCCTCATGGGTAGACTAACACCCAGCAATGTCTACCTATGCAGTCAGGCCTGACTGATCTAAATGGAAGTTCAGTGAAACAATATTCGCTAGCAATCTTTCGGTGGTGCACTTGAAGAACAACTTTGTAATCCCAACGAATAGTAAAGATAAAGTGTCTGTCTTTAAACAGCTCTCACCACCCGGACAAGTCCAAGTCCGTTTCCTCCGCCGATTCGTCTGGGAACAGGAATCCACCGACATCCAAGTCTTCAATCCTTCTGGTGTACTGCAGCAAGGAGGAGAAGATGTCTCTAAGGCTCTGCTAGGCTGACAGAGGGGCTCTTTGGAACAGAGCACAAGGTCCAGGCTTCAGGCCTTGTGCATACAGCAGTTCAGCACAGAGATCCTCTTGCTAGGAGAGGGGGTGTCCAAAAGAGACAGAACAAACTCCACCTCCCCTTTATAAAGTCTGCCCCAGCAGTCTCTGTTCCGGAGCAATGTACCCTGGGTGCTGCAAGATGTACTGGGAGATGTAGTCTCTCTCCTCTGCTTTCACTTCCAGTCATGTCTCTTCTCTACTTCCTCCTGACTCACCTCTCACCTGGAACTTCTTGTCTCTCTGCATTAAAGGGGAACACCCCGCTACACCTCTTTAGTGAACCTTTTTTTAATATATATTGGCTTGTCCACAGCTAAAGAGGAACTAGCAGAGCACTGCTAAACCTTGTCCGAGAGATGACCTGTCCCTTATGAACTGAAAGGGGCACTAATGGAGGTTGAGGCTTAGTGAGAGTATTGTCCATCGATGACAAATGAAAGCAATTGGAGCAGGCACACTTAGGAAAAGAGTAGCCCTGGGGAGAGAGGTTTCCATATTTCATTTCCATTATGGGATGCTAATAGAGAGCATGCAGGGTAGTGGTGTGAAGATATAGCTATGCCTTAACCACTTCCCACGGGTTGATGCCATATTGAAGTGGAGATATCTGAATGATGCCTGCAGCTACAGGGATTATCCTTATATCTTTTTATCTTTTTTTTTTTAGCAGGATATTCCCTGCAATGTAAAAGTCATTATAGTGGCTGTCTCCTCCTGCCGGCAGTTTACCATAGCGCTAGCTATGAACCAGATGGTACCAGGCCATCTCTATGACCCTTGGAGACCAGAGGCAACCTCATGACATCGCTTGAGCCTGAGATCGATTTTTTTTTTTGTTATCTCAGGCTTTCCAGCATAGAGGAGAGATGTGTGGACTTATAGACCCCAGATCTCTCTGTAAAGAGAACCTGGCATGCAATATTCCTATTACAAGGGATGTTTACATTCCTTGTAATAGGAATAAAAGAGATTAAAAATGAAAAAATTAAGGGAAAGTGTAAAAGTGAATGTATATGTAGATCGCGCCCACATACTTTATGTAAACAGCGTTGAAACCAAACATGTTATGTATCGCCGCAAACGTTAGAGTGAGAGCAATAATTCTAGCACTCGATCACTTAACTGATAACCTGTAAAAAAAACTAAAGAGTCGACTATTGAGATTTTTAAGTACCGTATATACTCGAGTATAAGCCGACCCGAAAATAAGCCAAGGCACCTAATTTTACCACCAAAAAATGGGAAAATGTATTGACTCGAGTATAAGCCTAGGGGGGGCATCTGCATGCCTCACTGTGCCTCACTGTGTCCATGTCCATGCCTCACTGTGCCCATGCCTCACTGTACCCATGCCTCACTGTGTCCATGACTAGACTGACGTTTAACATGGGAGTCTATGAAAGGGGTGCCCGGCTTTGAAAAATCGGTGCCCCCCGGCCGTAGGTCCTCTGGACAACAAACTTTGCACACATATAGAGGAAGAGTGGCGCTACATGTGTGCCAAGTTTGGGGTCCAGGGGACCTACGGCTGGCCGGTACCGACTCCCCAAAGTACGGGAGATCAGCCGCAAAAAGGTGACTTGAGTATAAGCCGAGGGGGGCATTTTCAGCATAAAAAAATGTGCTGAAAAACTCGGCTTATACTCGAGTATATACGGTACTGTAGTTTTCATAATTTTGAAGTGTGTTGGTATCTATTTACTCATATTTTATATTTTACCAAAACATTGGATTATCTACCTATTGTTTTTTTTTTTGCATTAAAATTCATTAAAGTTTATTTTTCCCCAAAAAATTGAGTTTTAAAAATTGCTGCGCAAATAGCGTGTGACATAAAAAATTGCAACAACAGCCATTTTATTCCCTATGGTCTCTGCTAAAAATATATACAGTTGAACATCGGATTACGAGCATAATCCGTTCCAGGAGTATGCTCGTAATCCAAAGTACTCGCATTTCAAAGCGAGTTTTCCCATTGAAGTCAATGGAAATGAAAATAATTTGTTCCGCATTGACTTCAATGGGATGCAATACTGAATGCGGCCAGTGGTGGGGGGCGCCAGAGAGCGCAGAAAACGACCAAAAAGACCCGAGGACACGTCGGCTGACCACGGCAAACACAGAAACTGAGTATTTCCGTGTATTTCCGAGCATTGCCGAACAGCAGCAAAAGTCGCTGTTCGGCTCTGCTCGGCTCCTGCGCCCCCGTACCTCAGGCCAAATGCGGTACTGCAGGCCTATTTAGGCTGGAATTCTGCTTGTCTTGCGAGTCAACACTCGCAAACCGAGTCAGAATTTGTTTTTAAAAAATTGCTCGCAAATCAAATTGTTCTCAAACCAAGTTACTCGGTTTGAGGTTCCACTGTGTAATGTTTGGGGGTTCTGGGTAATTTTCTAGCAAAAAAATTATGATTTTTTTAGGAGAGAAATGTCAGAATTGACTTGGGTGGCAAGTGGTTCCCTTGCCACCCAATCCCGATATCTTTCTCCTTTGAGTAGCTACAGTACCCTCTGAACCCCCAAGTCCAAAACTACAATTTGGTTTCACAAAAGAATGGTGCGTAGTGGAGTGTTATTTGGACTTGTTAAATAAAAACTGTTTTGTAGTAAGAGAAAGGCCTGCCTTATCCATCTACACTGAGAAGAAGTGAGCACATGTGCAGAAACTGAGACATATGTGCAGCTGAGTACCAGAGACTGCATGATGATTTACCTCACCTTGAAAAAGATTAAAGATATGGCTAAGGGGACCTTGTTTAAAACAGGTCTTCATTTCATACTTCCATCTGGACTGGTGCTTTGTCCTTTTGGGGCAATGGAGTTGACCCAGCCTGTCTTCCCTCCCTATGTTTGCAAATGACAGCAATGATCCAACCCTGGGCAGGTACAGTTACTTCAGAGAGTTCCTATATAAACTTCTGTCTGAATGTACCAACTCACAAGACTTGCAAGTAAACCAGAGTACAGCCTAGTACACACAGGCCGATTGTCAGGCAGCATCGGCCGATTCAAAAGAAACAGGCCAACATTCGGCTTGTGTGTACTGCAACCAGTCCGACAGATGCCAGCCGTTCGACCGGCTTCTATCGAAGGGACATGACCGAAAAAGGTCTGCTGATCATCTGAGAGCGCTGACTGAAGTGTTCTGGCAGGAGCTTGCTTTGCAGACTTCAACAAGCTCCGAGCAGCGGGATGTGAGCTTGAGGTTATGTCAACAATCCTTTCTCCTTCTTTTAGGCCTCATTTACACAATGGTACAGAGGCATCAGTTTTTCTGCATGCTTTCTGCAAGAGCACAAAAAAAAAAAAAATGGTTCTGTATATGCCCTGTTCACACCACAATGTGCAGGAATCTGCAATGTGTATGTACTGTAAAGAGAAGTGGGGACTATGGGATTATAGCGGTGCACCGCTATAATCCCATAGTCCCTACTTCTCTCTTCACTAAATTCATTAGGGATGAGGTGCCGTATCTCTTAGAGGACACACCAGCCACTTAAATTTTCTGTGTATGTACTGTAGTTTTCTACAAGGAACAAAAACTTACATGACATCAACATTGGTGTGAACAGGGCTCATAACTGACGTGCATAAAAACTGATGTCAATGTGCATAAAAACTGTCTGAATCGCACATGAAAACGAATGTGAAACTGATGTCGCAGAAAGTTAAATCTACGCGGTTTTCCTATCACTTTTCATGCAGGTAGGGTGTGAATGAGCTCTTAATGGTAGTAATAATCAAGATGTTTCTCGGCTGTGTAGTGGACATAATCCAATAGTCAATAGTTCAGCTCTGGATGGGAGGTTCTCTAGACTTAGGAGAGATGCTTATCATCCTCTCAAGATCTATGTATGTAGGAGCATGTGTGTGTTTGAGGGGTAGAGCTAAAGATCTGGAGACCGAGTGGGATTGGAGGTGGGTATTCTTGTTCAGCAAGGATTGATTGTTATAGCATCAGTCCAATGAACAATATGGCATTTGTGTGGTAGAGATTGATATTTTAGGGTTTAGATCTATCAGTCAAGAGGGAATGATAGCTAATCCTAACCTCAATGACTCGTCAATGTGAGGTAATGAAAAATGCTCATTCCCTAATGAACACCATTGTTTATTGAGTCAGTAAATATACATTTATAGGTTGACTTATAATGCATTTTCATAACCATTCACCCAGTGAAAGTGTATTTCTATTTATTCTGTGCGAATAGAGTAGAAAACAAATGTAAATAGGTTCTTTCCTGTACTGTTAGAATGTTAAATCATCGATTTAAAGTGGTTATAAACCCCAAACCAAAAATTTATTATCTTGTAGCTTACCAATTATTAGAAGTGGTGGCTGCATAAGCTTTCTTCTCCTTGTTTTCACCTGATGATCTGGCCAGTAACACACCTCCGGTATTAGTGAGACACCACTCTGGATGAATGAGAACAGGAGGCACAGCAGAAAGCAGCATTGTCAGCCTGGGGGAGTGTTAAATGTACTAATAGATTTAGATACACTAACAAATTGAATTTAAACGACAGCTCACACGTTATAATTAGTTACAACAAACTGTTTTTTGTTTTTTTTTCCTTTTGGGATAAATGTTTTTCGTGAATAAATAAATACTGATCATTTTAAGCACCCCTGCCAGTGTTAAATGTTTTTTCTCATTAATGTAAACTGATACATTTATTTATTATAGGTACTTATATAGCGCCATCAATTTACACATATATTGTACATTCACATCAAGCAGGGGTGCTGCCCTTACAATCTAAGGTCCCTAACTCACATTCATACATACACATACTAGGGTCAATGTAGAAAGGAGCCAATTAACCTACCTGCAAGTCTTTGGAGTGTGGGAGGAAACCCACACAGCTACAGGGAGAACATGGAAACTCCAGGCAGGTAGTGCCGTAGTTGGGATTCAAATCAACAACCCTCGTGCTGTTAGGCAAAAGTTTCAACCACTTTGCCACTGTGCTGCCCAAATCTGCTGGAGAGCTTATGCTTTTGTAAAACAAGAGACTTGCTGCCTGGATCAACTGCTGAAAATAGAAGAAAAAATAAACTGAAAAAGAAAATGAATGCAGCTATCACATCTAAGAATTGGTAAGCTACAATATAGAGTAATGCCCCGTACACACGGTTGGACTTTTGACCAGCCAAAATTACATCGGAATTCCGACGGAATTTCATCGGAGTAAAAGAGAACATGTTCTCTATCTAAACTCCGATGGAATTCCTCAGAATTTCCGATGGAAAAAGTCAGATGGGGCATACACATGGCCGGAATATCCGATTGAAAAAGTCAGATTTTTTTTCATCAGAAATTCCGATCGTGTGTACAAGGCATAATGGTTGATTTTGGGATTAATATTGCTTTAAACTGGGCAAATATAACATTTGGCCACTAGATGGAGCTAAATATCGTAAGAACTTTAGTGGCCAATTGGACTAAGCTGAAAAGAAAGTTGTACCATATGTTGCCAGCTTTAGTTCAGGATAAGATGAAAGCATTACTAAGTTCCTCCCCACCCCAAGTTGTCTTTGACTTGCATTGTTCAGTATAAAGTTCTTCTTTAGTATCAGGTTTTTCTTGACAGCTCAAAGGAAGCTACATGTGAGCTGTACAATGAGCAGATGAAAGGAGTTTTCTCTATGTGCAGGGTAAGGAGGGGTCAGCTGGTGTGATGATCATAGCTCATCAGGTCTGAACAGGGGAACATATTGTGAAGATCTGTTACACTTAATAATTTTAATTGCACCACATTTTTCAACAATATGCTGGTGTGATCCAAAAGTGTAATCCAATATGTGCAAATATGGTTTGTAATGTGCTCATTGTCAATATTCACAGGCATTGCTGCATTTTGATTTTATTATACAGTTCCCTTTTCTTAATGCAAATTTGTCAGGCTACTCAGACTGGCTAAGAAATAGTCCCAGATAGCAAGCAATGAGCTGCAAGTTTGAAAATGACTTGCTAAGCTATTACTAGACCTGCCAGGCTTCACAAGTTTGTTGCACAATTGCAGCAAGTCCACATTGCATGACTCCAGATCAACTTTCTTTGCATACATTCTGCAAGCTTGCTGCAGGTTCTGGTTCAGATATGTTGTGCCATAGTCATCCCACCAAAGAGGACACTTGCTGAATTTTCATGCTGTAGACCTGCAAAACTCTTGCTGTAGATTCACCACTGCAACTTTTGCTCTTGCTAGAGACGTGCCATGCAAATTTGCTACAAATCGGAAAAGTGTCAACTAGAACTTGTGTTTCAAGTGCTTTGCCAGTGTACAACTTGCCAGTGAAAATGTGCAGCAAGTTAACAGACTAATGCCGCGTACACACAATCGGAATTTCCGACAACAAATGTTCGATGTGAGATTTTGGTCGGATATTCCAACCGTGTGTAGGCTCCATCGGACATTTGCTGTGGGAATTTCCGACAACAAATGTTTGAGAGCAGGTTCTCAATTTTTCCGACAACAAAAGTTCTTGTCGGAAATTCCGATCGCGTGTATCCAATTCCGACCCACATAAATCCTACGCATGCTCGGAATCAATTCGAGGCATGCTCGGAATCATTGTACTTCATTTTTCTCGGCTCATCGTAGTGTTGTACGTCTTTGCGTTCTTGACGTTCGAAATTTCCGAGAGACATTTGTGCAAATGTGTGTATGCAAGACAAGTTTGAGCCAACATCCATCAAAAAAAACCCATGGTTTTGTTGTCGTAAATTCCGATCGTGTGTACGTGGCATTACAATTCAACACTGCCACAAATTTGTGGCAAGTTATCTTTGTTATCTAGAGTACCATGTCTTAGGCCCCAATAATCCCTGTGTGTTTTATATGAAGTATGGGTGTAGTGCATTAAAAAAAAGTCTTGCATGCTGTATTTTTGAGTTGCTTTCATCAAAACATGCGCTCTAGAGCTCAGTGATAACGCACCTAAAATGCATGTAAAACATCTAAAATGTAAAGCATCAAAAATGCAGCACACAGATGTGAACCAGACATCAATCATCCATCTTAGCTGTTCTTTGGCAAGGTAACTATCTGCATTTGTCTGACATACAAATATGCACTTGAGAGTGAACCAATGTATTCTCCCTAGAATGCACATCTAAGGTTACTGTCAGGTAAACTTAGCAGTAGTGAGCCAGAAAGTGTACTTACTGAAAATACACTGTATAGTTTCCCTTATAAAATTACATTGTAAAACAAGCCTGAACCTAATGGAAATGTTATAGTATGTGCTTTTAATTCCATGTATTTCTCTTAAGTTTCAGAGACCCCATGAGCAGTACCCACCTTTGAAGTTTGGTACAGTACCCAATGGGAGCACAGAGAAGAACATTCGGAGTAACTACCCAGACATGCACTCCTACATGATTAAGTACAACCAGCGACATGTAGAAGATGCTCTACAGAACCTGAAAACAGGGTATGTTTTAAAATGTGTTGAAACTTTCTACATCTCCAGGCAATTAGCATGCTGCTTAGCTATTGCTTGCATTACAGACTGAAATAAGTATGCAGTATCATTACTTTCATACTTTATACTCTTTTAATGACATCTCCTTAAATCTGGTGTTCTACCTCCAACACAGACAGCATCTAATCAAACTAAAGTTGTCTCTAAAATGGGCACTGCATCATTAGAAGAAGACAGATTTCATCTGTGGTTTAAATTATATTTTTCCTTGTGGTCTTTGACTTGTATGGGGAGAGTAAAAACACTGTTTCACAGCACCAGACAATGTCCTGTTCGTGGAAAGGGGGGGGGGGGGATTCCGGCGCTCCTAGCGATGTGATGCCTTTAAAATGAATGTAATAGTAGCTCTAATGGCACTTCTAAGTCAATCTGTATATTAAAAAACAAGAGGAGGCAGCCATCCTCAGAGGGTGTCCATGTCCTCTGTCAGCAAGAAGTGTAAAAAAGAAGGGGGTGGAGACGCCAACTAAATAAATCCTACTGTAATCATTAATGTAAGTATAGTATATATACTTACAGGTTCACTTGAAAATGATATCCATCGAGGATGGGGGTGTTCTGAGGTCTGGGGGTGTTCTGAGCAGGCCAGTAGAAGGAGCTGTGAGCTTCGAGCGCGTAGCCTGTGAAACATCCCACTCTATGTTTGGAGGACTGCCCTGCTGTATGACATCACTTCCACGTTCCAGACTGGTTAGCATGGAGCTTCCTGTCATGTGACACAGTAGAGAAGCCTGTGCAAACGAAAATTGACATCTCCTACACCTCACGGCCGAGGGGAACTTTGCCAGAGCCAGCAGAGCAGAACTAACAGACCTCAGAACACCCCCATTCTCAATGGATATAATTTTCAAGTGAACCTGTAAGTATATATACTATACTTACATTAATGATAACAGTAGAATTTATTTAGTTGGCGCCTCCACCCCCTTCTTTTTTAGACAATGTCCTGTGTAGACTGCTCACTCCTTGAAACCTATATCTAAAGACAAAACCTTTTTTTTATTTTTTTAAGTTTTGGATTGCACATGGACATGGTAAAATGCTGTCCTCCTCTGCATTAGTCAGCACAGAAAGTGATAGGAAATCAAATGTGTTATGGTAGTTTCTGGCATAGAGGATACATTTTCTATGGGAACACGTGTTCCAATGACAACTGAGAAGGGATTTACCCTCATTTTAAAGAGAGTGGCTCTTACTTCTCTCTTTGGGATTGGAATACTAAAGGCAAATGACTGTTCACTTTGCAAATAAATTTTCCACTTAGCTTAGTGAATGAGGTGAAGTTCTGCTGACTTCCATCATCCAATCATGAGCAAGCAAACATTTTTTTATTATTTTCTTTGCACATGAATGGGTATTCTTTGCAAAGTAGAGTTTCACGACATTCCACATGACCCAACCCCCATGTCTCCAGAGCAGAACTGGTTTTAACTATTCAGTACATTCCATACATAAAAGGTTTGGCTTTAAACATACTTGCTGTCGCTAGGTGGAAAGATTACCCCAGCAGTTCCTTGGAGGAAGAAGAGAAATACCCCCTTGGTGGGTAGTGTTTTTAAAATGAATTACTCACTTGTTACTTGTATTAAAAAAAGCCAGATTTCAACAAACGAGAAGAGGCAATACAGGGCAGGGCTGGAAAGTCGTATAATTCTGTGTAGTGGCTGTATATGCCCCTTATACAAATATACAGTGCCTTGAAAAAGTATTCATAACCCTTGAAATTTTTCACATTTTGTCATGTTACAGCCAAAAATGTAACTGTATTTTATTGGGATTTTATGTGATAGCCCAACACAAAGTGGCACATAATTGTGAAGTGGAAGGAAAATGATAAATGGTTTTCAAAATCTTTTACAAATAAAAATGTGAAAAGTGTGGCGTGCATTTGTGTTCAGCCCCCTTTACTCTGATAACCCTAACTAAAATCTAGTGAAACCAATTGCCTTCAGAAGTCACCTGATTAGTAAGAAAAGTCCACCTGTGTGTAATTTAATCTCAGTATAAATATAGCTGTTCTGTGAAGCCCTCAGAGGTTTGTTAGAAAACCTTAGTAAACAAAGCATGATGAAGGCAAAGGAACACACCAGACAGGTCAGGGATAAAGTTGTGGAGAAGTTTAAAGCAGGGTTATGTTATAAAAAAATATCCCAAGCTTTGAACATCTCATGGAGCGTTGTTCAATCCAACATCCGAAAATGGAAAGAGTATGGTACAACTGCAAACCCACCAAGACATAGCCGTCCACCTAAAATGACAATCCGAGCAAGGAGAGCATTAATCAGAGAAGCAGCCAATAGGTAACTGTCACGTACCTGACGGTGACGAGCCCGGTTAGCAGAGGGAGGCCTCCCTTACGGCTCCCACCGGCGGCCCCTGGTGGTATAACAGGAAGCACGGAGGTGGAAGGGGTACGAGTGCCTGGCAGGATCAAGAACTACCGCAGGTGATCAGGAACCAGCAGGTGAGGAGGCAGGAACCAGGAACTACAGCAGGTGAGTGGACAGGAACCAGGAACTACAGCAGGTGAGTAGACAGGAACCAGGAACTCAGAAGATGACCCGGACCGGGAGGCACAGCAGGTAGACTGGAACCACTGGGCAGCAGCAGATGAACAGGAACCAGCAGATGAGCAGACAGGAACCAGCAGATGAGCAGACAGGAACCAGGAACTGCAGCAGGTGAGTAGACAGGAACCAGGAACTCAGCAGATGACCCGGACCGGGAGGCACAGCAGGTAAACTGGAACCACTAGGCAGCAGCAGGTGAACAGGAACCAGCAGATGAGCAGACAGGAACCAGCAGATGAGCAGACAGGAACCAGCAGATGAGCAGACAGGAACCAGGAACTCAGCAGATGACCCGGACCGGGAGGCACAGCAGGTAAACTGGAACCACTAGGCAGCAGCAGGTGAACAAGAGCCAAGGTCAGGCAGGATCATCAGACAAGCCGGGGTCGGGTAAACTGGCAGGCAGCGAGGCACAAAAGGATCAGGCAATACCGAAGTCAGAAAACAGGCCGATGGTCAGGTACAGGCAGATAGCAGGAGGGTCACAGGAAGCCGGGTCAGATACAGGTAAACAAGGCAGATCAGGTCACTTGGGATAAACGCTGTAGAGCAGACAGCAGGGACTGTCTGCAAGTGAGGAGTTTAAATAGCCCTTCGGGCGTCACCTGCGGGGGCGGGAACCAGGAAGTCCAGGGCGTCTGTTCCTGACAGGGTTTCCATGACATTGCCCCCCCCCAAGGGGCAGCCTCCGGATGCCCCTAGGAGCAAACTTCTCGGGGTGAGACCTCCTGAAGGCTTGTATCAGGTCTTTGGCGTGAATGTTCTCTTCGGGTTCCCAGGAGTTCTCCTCTGGTCCGTAACCCTTCCATTTTATTAAAAATTGACTCTGGCTATTTCTTCTTCGTGCGTCTAAAATAGCTTCTACCTCGAATTCCTGTTCCCCGTCTATGATGACGGGATCAGGGCGAGTCGGGGTCCGACCTGGGAATGGTTTGGAGACTGACGGTAACAATAGAGAAACATGAAAAACAGGGTGGACCCTCAGGGAGTCGGGGAGCTCCAGCTCGTAGGCCACCTCGTTGATTTTCCTTTTGATAGGAAAAGGCCCTAGAAACTTGGGGCCCAATTTCTTGGACGGGCAAGCCAATCTTAGATTGATGGTGGAAAGCCATACTTGGTCGCCCGGTGCCAGCGCTAATTCACCCCGTCTCCTCCTGTCGTAGACCGTCTTGTTATACTCCTGAGTTCTTGCCATGGCTTCGCGTAGAAGCTGGTTGTTAGAGGAGAAGAAATTCACTTTTTCCAGAACTGCGGGCACTGAGCACTCAGGGAGAGAGTTGGGCAGAAATGTGGGGTGAAACCCGAAGTTCGCAAAAAATGGGGTCTGGTTAGTTGCGGAGTGGATGGAGTTATTGTAGGAGAACTCCGCTAGCGGAAGCAGGGAGAGCCAGTCATTCTGAGCAAAGGAGGAGAAACAACGCAAATATTGCTCGAGGGTCTGATTTGTTCTCTCAGTCTGTCCATTGGTTTGAGGGTGGTAAGCCGAAGAGAATGATAGCTCTATTCCCAGAGTCTTGCAGAGGGACCTCCAGAACCGGGAGGTAAATTGTACCCCCCGATCGGAGACTATATTAGCAGGTACCCCGTGGAGCCTGACGACTTCTTTAATGAACATTTGTGCAGTTTCCGGGGCCGAGGGGGTCCCTCTCATAGGAACAAAATGTGCCATCTTGGACAGACGGTCCACAATCACAAAGATGGTGGTGTGATTCTCAGCCGGGGGGAGTTCAACTATGAAGTCGATAGAAAGCATTTTCCACGGTCTCTCTGGAATGGGTAAGGGCTTCAGTAGTCCCCAGGCTTTGGATCTGGACCCTTTATTCCGGGTACATGTAGTACAGGACTCCACGAACCTCCTGCAATCCTCGCGTAGTCGAGGCCACCAGAAGGTACGTTGTACCAACTCAGTGGTCTTAGCCACGCCAAAGTGCCCAGCAAGGGCATGATCGTGGCAGAGCTCTAGCACGGTTATCTTTAGTTCTTCTGGTATGAATATCCTGTCTTGGTGCCAGAGTAATCCATCCTTGGTTTGCAGATCCAGTTCAGGAGAGGGTTCCTGTCTAGTGGTGGCTTGTCTGATCCGGGAGAGTAGGTCCTCCTGAAGTAGGAGAAAATTCCCAGGAGCGAGGATTGTATCGGGTGAGGAGAGTTCTTTGGATCCATGAAACATTCGGGACAAGGCGTCAGGTTTAGTGTTCTTGGCACCGGGGCGGTATGTCACATGGAAGGAGAATCGGGAAAAAAACAGGGCCCATCTGGCTTGTCGTGGTTTTAGTCTTTTTGCAGTTTTCAGGTACTCTAAGTTCTTATGGTCGGTGAATACTAAGATCGGGTGAGCAGCACCTTCAAGTAAGTACCTCCATTCTTCCAGGGCGGACTTAATCGCCAAGAGTTCCCGGTCTCCCACGTCATAGTTCTTTTCTGCCGCAGATAATTTGCGAGAAAAGAAAGCCACCGGATGAAGCAAAGCCTTGGTTCCTTGCCTCTGTGACAATATTGCCCCTACTGCAACCTCAGAACCATCTACCTCAAGTACAAATGGTAGGGAGGAATCTGGGTGTTTTAAGATGGATGCAGAGGTGAAGAGCCCTTTGAGATCCTCAAAGGCCTTTTGGGCCTCAGGGGACCAGTGGAAGCGGGTACCTTGCTTGGTTAGCTGAGTAATGGGTGCAATGATGGCGGAGAACCCCCGGATGAATTTACGATAAAAGTTGGCGAATCCAACGAACCGTTGGATTCCCTTCTTATCCACTGGCGCTGGCCAGTCCAAGATTGCGGTGATCTTCTGTGGGTCCATCCTGATGCCTTTGCCAGAGATGATTAATCCCAGAAATGCTATGCTCTCCCGCTCAAACTCGCATTTCTCAGCCTTCGCATATAGTTTATGCTGCCGAAGCCGGTCTAACACACTTCTGACATGCCTGCGATGAGAATCAAGGGAGGAAGAGAAGATTAGTATGTCATCTAAATAAGCAATCACAAAGAGATCTAAAAAGTCCCGAAGAACATCATTAATTAAATACTGGAAGGTGGCAGGGGCATTGCACAGCCCGAAGGGCATCACTAAATATTCAAAATGTCCGAACCGGGAGCGGAAGGCGGTTTTCCACTCATCGCCCTCCTTGATTCGGACCAGGTTATAGGCTCCCCGGAGGTCAAGCTTAGTAAAAATAACGGCAGCTCCCAATCTTTGGAACAACTCTGGTACCAGAGGAAGAGGATAACGATTTTTAATGGTGACCTTATTTAGTTCACGGTAGTCCACACATGGCCTGAGGGTATGGTCCTTCTTTTCTACAAAGAAAATGCCTGCGCCTGCTGGCGACGTAGAGGGGCGAATGAACCCCTTTAAAAGGTTCTCATCGATGTAGTCCTTCAGGGCCCCCTGTTCCACCTCCGTTAAAGGGAAAATCCTACCGAAAGGAATAGCTGCTCCGGGAAGTAGATCAATGGGGCAGTCGTAGGCTCGGTGGGGTGGTAGTGTCTCTGCCCCCTGTTTACTAAACACATCGAGAAAGTCCAGGTAAGCGTCAGGGATGGCCTGACGTATTCCGGCCTCAGTGTCGGTACACATTAAGGTGGCAGGCCCAGGGGGTTTGTGTGAGCCACAGGACCGTTGGCAGTAGGAGGAAGGAAACGTGATCACCCCCGTGACCCAGTTAATGGTAGGATTATGGGCTTGTAGCCAGGGCATACCGAGAATTATGGGGAACAGTGGAGAGGAGATAATATCCAGCCGTAGATATTCTCGGTGCACCCCGGTAGAGGAGAAGACAGTGACAGGTAGGGGAGCCGTCTCTTCGACCACGGGCCCCGACTTGATAAGGGACCCATCAGCCAGGTGAACCCGTAGTCCATGGGTCTTGGGAAGTAGAGGAATAAGTTGAGTACGGGCAAAAGTTGAGTCCATGAAGCAACTACAAGCCCCAGAGTCAATAATTGCAACGACTTGCAGGGTCCTTCCTGGGAGCTGCAGGGAGATAGAAAGAGCGAAGTGAGAGGAGGATTTAGTCTGAGGGTTGATCACAGCAGGGAATACTGACAAGCACTTACGGAACTTCAGGGGACAGTTCCTAACGAAGTGACCGGGCTCCCCGCAGTACAGGCACAGGTTGTGCGCGCGTCGGCGTTGGCGTTCCTCCGAAGTAAGGGAAGGGCGGAGGACCCCAAGCTGCATGGGTTCAGGAGCATCGTACGAGGGGGTCAAGAGTGCTGCAGAAGCTGGGTGCGGATGACTGGGGACCCGGGGAAGCATCCAGGTCGGCCAGCTGAAGACTGTGGCCCTCTCAACCCTCCGTTCCCTCAGGCGTCGGTCGATCTGAATTGTCAGATCGATCAGTAGGTTCAAATTTTCTGGTATTCCTACCCTAGCCAGTTCGTCCTTCAGGGGGTCAGAAAGGCCTATACGAAACTGGTGACGGAGGGCAGCGTCATTCCAGCTGGTGTCTGCGCTCCAGCGCCTGAATTCAGCTACATAGTCTTCTGCTGCTCTGCGTCCCTGCTGAAGGGTCCGCAGGGCGTTCTCTGCAGTGACCGAGAGCTGAGGGTCCTCGTACAATTGGGCAATGGCGTCAAAAAAAAGTGTAAGGCTGTCCAAGGATGCATCTTTGCGTTCTAGCAGGCGATGGGCCCAGTTCTGTGGGTCTCCGGAAAGCAGCGAAATTACAAAGCCCACCTTGGTAGCTTCTAAGGAAAAGGTGCGGGGCTGTAAGGCAAAGTACAACTCACAAGAGTTCCGGAAAGCCCTGAACTTGCTCCGGTCCCCGGAGAATCTTTCGGGTGTAGGGACCCTGGGTTCAGGGGGAAGCATGACCACCGTGGGCGCAGCTCCTGCCCCGGCGGAAGAAGTGGAGGCACGTGGACCCCCTTGAGCTCCATCGGGGTTGGTGAGGGCCCGCACTTGTCCTTCCAGGTGAGTGTAGCCTTGCTGGAGGCTCTTAACGGCCTCGGTCAGTCCCGCCAGGTGTCGGCATAGTTCCTCCATAGGTGAGGCTCCCTGCTCGGGCTCAGACATGGCTGTCTGCTACTGTCACGTACCTGACGGTGACGAGCCTGGTTAGCAGAGGGAGGCCTCCCTTACGGCTCCCACCGGCGGCCCCTGGTGGTATAACAGGAAGCACGGAGGTGGAAGGGGTACGAGTGCCTGGCAGGATCAAGAACTACCGCAGGTGATCAGGAACCAGCAGGTGAGGAGGCAGGAACCAGGAACTACAGCAGGTGAGTGGACAGGAACCAGGAACTACAGCAGGTGAGTAGACAGGAACCAGGAACTCAGAAGATGACCCGGACCGGGAGGCACAGCAGGTAGACTGGAACCACTGGGCAGCAGCAGATGAACAGGAACCAGCAGATGAGCAGACAGGAACCAGCAGATGAGCAGACAGGAACCAGGAACTGCAGCAGGTGAGTAGACAGGAACCAGGAACTCAGCAGATGACCCAGACCGGGAGGCACAGCAGGTAAACTGGAACCACTAGGCAGCAGCAGGTGAACAGGAACCAGCAGATGAGCAGACAGGAACCAGCAGATGAGCAGACAGGAACCAGCAGATGAGCAGACAGGAACCAGGAACTCAGCAGATGACCCGGACCGGGAGGCACAGCAGGTAAACTGGAACCACTAGGCAGCAGCAGGTGAACAAGAGCCAAGGTCAGGCAGGATCATCAGACAAGCCGGGGTCGGGTAAACTGGCAGGCAGCGAGGCACAAAAGGATCAGGCAATACCGAAGTCAGAAAACAGGCCGATGGTCAGGTACAGGCAGATAGCAGGAGGGTCACAGGAAGCCGGGTCAGATACAGGTAAACAAGGCAGATCAGGTCACTTGGGATAAACGCTGTAGAGCAGACAGCAGGGACTGTCTGCAAGTGAGGAGTTTAAACAGCCCTTCGGGCGTCACCTGCGGGGGCGGGAACCAGGAAGTCCAGGGCGTCTGTTCCTGACAGGGTTTCCATGACAGTAACTCTGGAGGAGCTGCAGAGATCTACAGCTCAGGTGGGAGAATCTGCCACAGGGCAACTATTAGTCGTGCACTCCACAAATCTGGCCTTTATGGAAGAGTGGCAAGAAGAAAGCCATTGTTGAAAGAAAGCCATAAGAAGTCCCATTTGAAGTTTGCAAGAAACCATGTGGGGGACACAGCAAACATGTGGAAGAAGGTGCTCTGGTCAGATGAGACCAAAATTTAACTTTTTGGCCTACAAGCAAGACACTATGTGTGGCGGAAAACTAACACTGCACATCACCCTGTACACACTACCCCCACTGTGAAACATGGTGGTGGCAGCATCATGTTGTGGAAATGCTTTTCTTGCTTCGATCTGTCCGTAATTGTTCCTTTTTTCATGCTTTGTCTACATGACATTTCTCAGGGCAGGTTTCCTGATGGTGACAACACTGGATTACGTCTTTCTAATGTGTGTTGAAATGGTCACTTGTAGTTTCCATCGGAAGCCTGTGGGACAGGGTGACAATACAAAAGCTTTTGACAACAGAAAATAAACACTCCTGCGCACGAGTGGATTACCAGCCAGTCAGTATGTTGTGATAGTAGATGTCACTGGCCTTGCTGCCCTCAGGAATAGGGGTATCCTAACGATAAACGAGAAAAAAGAAAGAAGTGGCGCATCAGCCTAGTGCATTATCCTTTCGATAAATTTTATTAAAAAAGATAAAATGAAAACTACTCACAAATGTAGGTGAATGGCTCACAATGTAAACAGTTCTCACAAGTAGCAGTATTGAGTCAGAACCAGATGCACTCCAAATGGTCACAGAGGGAATGATGAGGCCCACTCCCGCTGACGCGTTTCGAATGACAACCTTCTTCCTCAATACAAGAGCACAAGGGGGATGGAAATAGGCATTATCACCATATAACAGCAAGTTCCAGAACAAGGTCCTTATGATCATGCTAAATTTTATATGGATTGGTGATTGGGTTAAAATGAACTTGTACTTTGCCAATGCAGTATGCATCCTCATTTATACTTTTTAGAAATCTTCCTTGTTGAATACGAGTTAATCTTGAGTTTCTTGTGAACTTTAATTTGGAGTAGTGATAAATCATTTGTTTTAAAAAATTATGAAGTCTATCATCATATAATGTATGTTTTAGTAAGAAATAGCTGAAATCAAAATCAAGTGTTTGTACCTTGAAAAAATAAAATATTTTTGTATTTTCTTTATTTATCTATTTATCGTATATGTGTTTGTATGTTTCTTAAAGGAAACTGGATGCATTTATTTATGATGCGGCAGTGCTGAACTACATGGCTCGAAAAGATGAAGGATGTAAACTGGTGACAATTGGCAGTGGAAAAGTCTTTGCCACTACAGGTTATGGCATTGCTCTGCAGAAAGGTTCCAAGTGGAAACGCCCTATTGATCTTGCATTGCTGCAATTTTTAGGAGACGGTAAGTACTTTCATCTTCCAGGTAATGGGGAATAGAAAAGACACCATCCTGAATCCCTGAAGACAAAGCTTTATACCTGATTATACCATCAAGAAGTTGGGGCTAGGCTTTCATGAGACTAGACAGGTATGCCTATTCCTAAAGCCCTGTACACACGATCGGATTTCCGATGGAATCAAATCCAATGGATTTTTCCATCGGAATTCCGATGAAGCTGACTTCCATCAGTCTTGCCTACACACCATCAGACAAAATTCCGACCGTCCCAAATGGCGTGACGTACAACACGTACGCCGGCACTATAAATGGGAAGTTCAAATCCAATGGCGCCACCCTTTGGGCTGCTTTTGCTGATTTCGTGTTACCGCGTGTTAGTAAAAGTTTGGCGTTAGCCGATTCGCGCTTTTCAGTCTCTGTGCTTTTCAGTCCGTTACAGCATGACGAATGTGCTATCTCCATTACGAATGCTAGTTTTACCAGAACGAGCGCTCCCGTCTCATAATTCAGTCTGAGCATGCGTGGGTTTTTTTATCCGATGGAGTTCCACACAGACGATCGGAATTTGCTATCGTTTTTTTTTCCATCGGAAAAATGTAAAACATGTTCTATTTTTTTTCACCGATGGAAAAAAGTCAGATGGTGCCCACACACGATCGGTTCGTCCGATGAAAACAGTCCATCGGACTGTTTTCATTGGTAAAACTGATCGTGTGTACAGGGCTTTAGCCAATAGATACTTGATATTTGCAGACTGGATTTGTTGGACTATTCAAAGACACTTATGAAGAGGTCTCAATATGTACTGACACCTTATCATGATAAATATGGTTATATTAGAAGTTTGTTTTATTTTTTTCCAAAACTAGCTTGCTTAATGTTGACCTAGCATAAGAGATTTTAAAATATGACTTCAAAAAAAATATTGAAAAAAAATTATTATTAAATATATTTGTTTCTTTGTCAGCATATAATACAAAATAATTTATTAAGACCGCATACCAAATACAAAGATTGTGGGCATATTAGTCAAATGGTTATTGTCAAGTTAACTGATGCTTACTGATACTGCTAAATTTAGTCTGGGCACCTACCCACCAATGACCTCATGCCATGAAAGGTTTAAATACCAAAGAAAGTCAGAGAAAAAAAAGAAGATAAGCGATGTATAGCATAATGGAAATGTATGCCTAAACTACAACCAATTATTCCACTATAATATGAAGACAATCCTTGTACAAGGATCTGTTTAAAAAAGAAGCATCACTTTTTTATTTTATAGAATTCAGGTCCTTCTGGAAAAAAAGTGCATGTAATACTTTGTCCCATCTTCCTAGGTTCCCTTTAACACTAGCTAAGATATTAGACAGGACACTTCCCTCTGACACATGGTGCTTGTCTTGAACAGCTATTTCTATCTCTGCCATCACTTGCACAAGGCAAGTATCAGCTCAAGGAAGATAAGATTGACCGTTGACAGAAAATTATACTGGTTTTGGGTCTGCTTTACTATAATTGTTCTTTTCATTCTTTACTTAACACATAAATATTTATTACAGGCTGCATCACTGATTCTTAGCTTTCAAAGCATGATTCTGAGCTTTCTAAAGCTGGCCACAGAGGTTGCGATTTTCTTACCTGCAACCACGAGTTGCAGGAAAGAACATGACTTGATTCCCCCATCAACACAGTCCGTGTTGATGGGGGAATCCCTACCACAGAGTTATTGTGTTCACCCGGGGGGCAGTCCCCACTGGGAGAACAAACAGTGATTATTGCTAGCGGCTATAGCCTCTGGCAAAAATTGCATGAACAAGTTGATTGATTGACTTGGGTACAATCAGCCTTCCCATAGTTGGTTCGAATCTCGGCTGGTCCCTGCGGATCTGGCTGACATTCGAATCATCTATGGCCGGCTTAAGGAGCACTGGCAGCTTTTGCAGACTGACTCTGTACCAGGAGAGAGAGAAGGGAGCCCCCCATCCCCGATTATTTATAGGTAACTAGGTAGTTAAAACTGTGAATTACTTTTAAGATTTTTTTTTCTAAATCATGAACAATTACCACTCTTTAAATAGTTAACTTCTCATCTTTATCTTCAATCTGCAAGAACAAGGAAAATGCTATTTGCAGAGGTATCCAATATTGTGAGCGAAAAAGCAATCTGCAACAGCTGTTTTAATAATGTCTACTTCTTAACCAGCTGTCAGAACTTCTATACGTTTGTCTATACAGCATTTTCAATCTACCCTATACATTCTGCCTGAATAGAAATGCTTGCTTCGTGTACAGAAAATTTAAAAAGTACGAATGAATAAATCAGTTGGGCTTCTTCATCTAGTTCACAGCCTGTGGCCTAATAGTTAAAAGAAGAACTAGCCAATCAGCTAGCCGTTTGGGGTTGCTATGTTCAGTTATTGGACATTTTCAAAGGCAATGGAACAAGGGAGAAAATTAGTATTTTTTTCCAGCAGATGAGTTTATTGATTTTTCTGAGCGTATGTGAAAAATAAAGAATGTTGTGTTACTTTGAACAACTTTACACATCCATAAGTAGATGTTACGCTACTTGATCAAACCTTTATTTAACAGGGATTGACACTTAAAAGCTAGTTTGCAATGTAATCATTTTTTCCTTCGTTGTGACAAGTCCTTTCCCAGTGATTATTGTGTTTAACTGAACTGACACAATTTCTTGGCAAGGATAAGCAGCTGTGGAAATTCATTTTAAAAGAGAACGACAGCCTTGTTTTAAAATGAGTTGAAAGGATCTTGAGTTATTTTTTTATATTGAATTATAATAAATTAGAGATACTTTTAGATGGGGAAAAAAATAATATTGCTTAATATTTAAAAATCAGAGGTTCCACAGAGATTTTTTTTTTAAAGAACTTTTAAAAACAACCTTTTACATCCCCAATTTTTTTGCCTGGCTTATGGGTATTCTGCCACAATCCTTTTGTACATTAAATGTGCAAGGAACTGGTAAGTCTGGTTAACATATACCTGTAATTAATATAAAAGCCTAGTTCAATGGTCACACACATTAACCAATCCAATTGGTTAATCTTCAATTATTTTTTACATTTTGATATTATGGCCCCTGCCTCATCTGTAACAGCTGTCCATTTTACACTGGTCTGTTACTAATATATAAAAAAATAAAAAAAATTATGTTATTCTTATTTTATTTATATTATTGATAGAGATCACATAGAGATTGATATAGTGTCTCCATTTTCATAATTGTACATTGTTGGTTTGTGCTGACTTGAGGCTGAACCCCAGTCAAATATAAAAGGCACAAATTAGGGCAACGCTGTAATCATTAACATGTCATTAAATGTATGTTTTGTTTCATTGTGCTTTTATTGTTTTTAAATTAAGCAAGGGTAGGTAGGTAGTGTACATAAAGAGACAGAATATAGAAATGTTAGACAAGACATTACAGAGGTTTATAAAATTGAAATAAAAAAAAAAAAATTGTTAGAAAAGCAGTACGATTGAAAGAATGTCATATAACCTACACGTAACATAAAATCAATCAAAATAACTAGTGTTTTTCAAGCCAAGTATTCCATGGGCTTCATTGATAATTAAAGGTTTACAGAGCACCCTGTTTCCAGTTAGAATGAGGTTATATGTGTAATGAGTTTTAACTGTCTTAACAGCTTCTGAACAGGTGCTAGATTACTCTTCCATAGTCGCTTGATAAACGAGTGAAACTGTAGCAGAGAAGGATCTCTTCCCTGCTAGTCAGGATTGTGCTGTTGGATAGAACTATGTTATTATATAATATATGTATTTCATCTAGCTGTTTGCCTTAGCTTTAGGGACAGAGATATACATTGGGAACATTGAAAACCTTGAGCCACTTCATGGCTTGGGTATATTTTTTTAAAGTATAATTTTACCATGCAGTGTATATTTTTATATTTTGTGGGTAAATAAATCTTTTTTTATTATTTAAATAGAGCACGCAAATTGCTCAGATTTGGATGGTGCTGGTTTTACAGACGTCCTCCTCTAGGAGATGATTAAAAAACCTGCACAGAATAAAAATCCAGCAATGTGCATGATTTGCATTTATTTTTTGATAAAAAAATGAACAGTATTTTGCTCCAGCCAGCACTCTTGTAGGCATCTGCAGCAGGGCACAATTGGCTTAACCCTTTAACAGTCAATCCAATACAGTTCTTTCAGAGAGACACTGCACACCTCCTAAATAAATAGCATTTATTTTTGTTGACGTGAATATCATACATAATGCATGATTGTATATTTTTTATTATTTTTTGAGATAAATATCAAAATCCCATTTTAGGTATGCCATGTAAATAGGAACACATAATAAACATACAATGGGTGTTTCTCAAATTTGACTGAAAAAGTGGAGATTAATTTTAACCACTTGCCGACCGCCTACCACATATTTTCTGCGGCAGGTCGGCTCCATTGTGCAAAATCACTTACCTGTACGTCATTTCGTGCAATAGCCACTGGGGGCATGCACTAATTGTACACATGGGATGCCAATCAGCGGGTCTGGTGGATCCGATGTCGGCCGGCCACCCATGATCGTTCCCGGGAGAGGCAGAACGGTGATCTGCCTATTTAAACAAGGCAGGTTGTCGTTCTGACAGGAGAGAAGATGGAGATCTTGTGTTTCTCTGTCTTCACCCAGTAAGAGCACAGTTAGGAAACACCCCCCTAGGGACACATCTAACCCTTTGATTGTCCCTGATGTTAACCCCTTCCCTGCCAGTGTACAGTAACAGTGCATATTTTTAGCACTGATCACTGTATTAGTGTCACTAGTCCCAAAAAAGTGTCAAAAGTGTCAGTTAGGTTTCAGGATTGTCCACAGCAATGTCGCAGTCCCGCTAAAAATCGCTGATCCCCGCCATTACTAGTAAAAAAATAAAAATAAAAATTACATAAAAATATCCCATAGTTTGTAGACGCTATATCTTTTGCGCAAACCAATCAATATACACTTATTGGGATTTTCTTTACCAAAAATATATATGCATATTGGCCTAAATTGATAAAGAAATTCGATTTTTTTAATTATTTTTATTGGATATGTTTTATAGCAGAAAGTAAAAAATATATTTTTTTCCCCAAAATTGTCGATCCTTCTTTGTGTATAGCGCAAAAAATAAAGACCGCAGAGGTGATCAAATACCACCAAAATAAAGCTCCATTTGTGGAAAAAAAGGACATACATTTTATTTGGGTACAGCTTTGCACGACCATGCAATTGTCAGCTAAAGTAAGGCAGTGCTGTTTCGCAAAAAACGGCCTTGTCATCAAGGGGGTAAAACCTTCCAGGGCTGAAGTGGTTAAAGTATATGTAAACCCAAAACTTTTTTTTGTTTTGATATATTAAGACAGAATTAAAACCCCTGTCTCAGGTTCTTATTGCTGTCTGTTCAATGGCTAGGGAGATTCCGCTTTTCGTTTTGCCCTAGTGACCCTCATCACTGAGAGAGAAAGTGAGGAAAACATTTGGAAAGCTGAGTTGCCAACAAAAATAAGGGATAAATATTCCTGATTGTTGCTGCGACAACTGTCAGAGAGAGAATTTCCCTTACTTTGGAAAGATTCCTCTCACTTCCAGTTGTGGCTACAGGGAAGGAAGTAAAGGGAAATCCTTTCAATGGAACATAATAGGTAAAACTGACGTGTTTTAACTATCCCCTGCTCTATCTAAATGAAAAAACAAACTCGTTTTGGTTTAGATATACTGTACATTACATTAATCATGATTTTTTCTTAATCGGAACCTTACAGACTTTGTAGAAGAATAAATAATTTTGAACTAAAATTATTATTATTATCATCATTGCCCAGATCATTATTTGCATTCTTTTATCTCCTCATGATTAGTTACTATCTGCTATAATAATTGATAAATCCTAAAACTACCACAACCACCATCTTGTTGTGCATTTATAATGACTTTAAAATTACAGGTAAGACAGGTAAGGGAATGAGTTTTAGGTAAATACCTGTGTGGAGTTCTTGTGGAGTCCCCAGATTTTAGCCCCAGGCTTAATAGGGCTAATAGGGCCTTGACTTCTACCCAAGTGAGCAATAAGCCTCATATAGTTCACTGCCAGTAACCAGTTGGGGTTCTGGCATAGGACTTTTGAAGGAAGTGGGTTGGGTTTAGTACCAGCATGGGGAAGGGCTGGTACTTAGTGCTAGCCACTACCAAAAAAGCAGAGGTTTGTTAACAGCCATCTCTGACTCAGAGGGTGAAGACTTCCCTGCTGAAAGAGTCAGGTGTACTATGTCACCAACCATTGAGGTGACGGCTTTCCAAAATGTCTCAAGCATGTGGTATCTTCATACTCAGTAGGAGTAGCAGAATTGTTTTTGGGGTGTAATTCTAAGTATGTTTATACTTTAATATCTTAATTTACAGCTTTCTGAAAAAAATACATTTAACTTTGTGGTTTCCACTGTCAAGGCACTCCAGGCCTATTAAAATGTAATCGATAGTCAGAAAATCAGATGTGTAATTTAGGCCCCTTTAAAGTCTAAAGGTACTCCTTGGATTTTGGGCCTCCATATGCATCTAGGCAACAAAAAAAGGTTGCACATATTAAGTATCCCCATATTCGGGGAGGGTAAGAAAATGTGTCTTGTAGTGTAATTTTAGCTATGTCCATGCTTTGTGTGAGAAATAAGCTGTTAAAATTACAACTTTCTGAAAAATCAAATCAAATGTTAATTACTTTTATTTACTGTCATAAAAATGTTGGGCAAAAAAATATTACCTAAAAAACTTACCATGCCTCTTTAAATAAATATCTTGGGATGCCTAACCTCAAAAAGAGGGTCATTTTTGGGGTGTTTCTACTGTCCTGGCATTTTAAAGCCTCAAGAAATGCTATAGGCAGTTAGAACATTAAGGTGGATACATTTAAAATGTATACTGTTTTTACCAAAGAAATATAGCAGAATATATTTTGTCATAAATTTAGAAAGGAAGATTATTTATTTGCGATGTGTTACAAGAAAGAGTAGGGAAAACTTTTTTTTTCTCTGTGGCGATAAAATACCATCAAAAGAAAGGTTTATTTGTCTCAAAATTATATAAAATGCATATAGGTACAGTGTTGCATGACTAAGTGTTGAAGTAATTCTCCGCCAACGTATCACAGCACTGAAAACTCAAAAATTACCTGGGCAGGTAGGAGGTTTAACATGCAAGTCCTCAAGTGGTTAATACACATGTTGTAGAATGTAGATCAATTTCATAGTTGAAGTTAATTGGAATTTAAAGCCAAACAGCTAAATATGCAAATGAAATGCATACAGTACTGTATATAAGAACTGTTTTACCTGCCAAAGGATATGTTTTTCTGGCCATCAGGTCTTGTTTACGCAGCTCTGTCTGGCAGGGCAGGTGATAAGATATTTATCTGCTGCAGTTAAGGTTTCCATCCAACTCAGCCTGTGATTGGGCAGTGAAAATAGAACAGCAGACTGAGTAGCTCATTTTTATGTTACTCTGCTGTCTCCTCCTATCAGCATGTTTCTTGCACTGCAGCACACCTGGCTGGCTATTTCATTATATAATAATGAACACAGAGCTGTAAGAATTTATGCCTTTCATATCTGCCTGGAGTTTAGCTTTAAACAACTACAGTTCCCCTTTCACTTTTAAAACCTTTTCTAAGTTTAAGCATTATTTTACTTATATCAGTTTGTTCTACCTATATTTAGTTCCACTTCAGTCATTTCTTCTGTTTTCATACTAAATGCTGGGGTATGTATGCTGCAGCCTTCAACTGACCATCTGCATGTAGTTTTAACCCTTTTCCAAGGAGACTCAGAAATAAGGTCATGTTTTCTCACTGTTGTATTTATTCTCTTTATATTTTGTAGTCTGAGAGCATTCTTGTGTTTGAATGCAGCAATCAATACAGTTAACCCCCCTCCATCGCAGGGGTTACGTTCCAGACCCACCCGCAATAAGTGAAAATACGCAAAATAGAAATACCCTATTTAAATGCACACTAGGCATGTTTTTATAACTTTCACTGTACTTTTAAAAGCATTTTAAGGTCTTTAACCACCTCCCTACTGTGCACGAAAACCCCCTTCCTGCCCAAGCCATTTTTCAGCTTTCAGCGCTGTCACACTTTGAATGACAATTGCGCGGTCGTGCGACGTGGCTCCCAAACAAAATTTGCGTCCTTTTTTTCCCACAAATAGAGCTTTCTTTTGGTGGTATTTGATCACCTCTGCAGTTTTTATTTTTTGCGCTATAAACAAAAGAAGAGCATCCAGTTTGGAAAAAAAACACTATTTTTTACTTTTTGCTATAATAAATACCCATTTTTTTTTTTAAATAAAATTTTCCTCAGTTTAGGCCGATACGTATTCTTCTACATATTTTTGGTAAAAAAAAAAATCGCAATAAGCGCGTATTGATTGGTTTGCGCAAAAGTTATAGCGTGTACAAAATAGGGGATAGATTTATAGCATTTTTATTTTTTTATTAGTAATGGCGGCGATCTGTGATTTTTTATTGTGACTGCGATATTGCGGCGGACACATCGGACACTTTTGACACATTTTTGGGACCATTCACGTTTATACAGCGATCCCTGCTATAAAAATGCATTGATTACTGTATAAATGTGATTGGCAGGGAAGGGGTTAACCACTAGGGGGCGGGAAGGGGTTAAATATGTTCCCTCAATGTGTTCTTACTGTGGGGGGAGGGGACTGACTGGGGGAGGTGACCGATGGTTGTCCCTATGTACAAGGGACACACCATCGGTCCCCTCTCCCTCACAGGACGTGGATCTCTGTGTTTACACACAGAGACCCACTTTCCTGCTCGTTTCCCGGGCAATCGCGGGTGCCCGGCGGCAATCGCGGCCGCCGGGCACGCGCACCGGGGCCTCGTGAAAGCGGCGGGCGCGCGCACGCGCCGCTGGCTTCAAGCGCGCGCCTCCTAGCTCGTTTTAAAGGGAGGACGTCATATGACGCCCTCCCAGAACGAGAGTATCCTCCGCCCACCGTCAATTGACAGTGGGCGGGGGACAAGTGGTTAAACACACTTTTAAAACAATAGAAACACATTTAAACACATAAAAGATACTGAGTGACATAGCAAGAGCAATGGAAAACACAAAAATATTTAATTAACAATGATTTAATCAATAAAATAATGTTAATAGGTCTTACAGAAAAAAACACAATATACCGGGACCACGAAAACTGAACCGCGATATAACGGGGGTTTACTGTAATGAACACTAAATTGGAGTATACCATGGATAGGATGTATTATTTTCTACACAATTCTAAGTTCCATTCCATGTCCAGATAAACAGAACTTTTATAATTACACAGAAATTGAATGGGGCTACAGCAGCTTCTATCATTCAGAAAACTAGTAAGGGGGCCACACGTTTTTTTTTTTTTTTATGTGATAAGATTAACATTTTTAGGACAAAGTTTCATGGTGTTCCACTCTTCTCCGTCCAAGAAGTACTAATGCACAAAGTTTTAGTAAAATGTAAGCAGACCAATCTCTGTGGAAAGAAACAACACATACACAGCAATCAAGGCCATCGCTAGGCAAGGTAGGCGGCAGCCTAGAGTGCACATCAGTCAGGGGCGCCTTCTCCCTATGGCCGCCAGTGTTTTGCCCTGCCTTCTCCCCCACAACTCTGCCTCTTCCCCTCCCTTTATAGCGATGTCCAGGGTTCGGGTGTTTTCAGCCTCGGCTGTACAGGCACTCTGCGGGATCAGAGCGCTCTCCCACGGGGACAACACTGCCAAAATTCCCCTGTTGGTAAGCTACTTCATCCCTAGCCAAGCCTGACTTTAGTATGTGTCTTTAGACAACTCTGCAGCCCCAGCAGTGGTGAGAACAGGAGGGGAAGAGAGCTGGGACAAAACCCCTCCTCCCTTCAACTCCTTCCCACGGGTAGATATCTGCTGTTTCTCCTCAGCTCCATTCTCTTACTAGTGAGGCCACCGGCACTTGTAGTGGAACCTGGAGACTAGGCAGCATGTCCCGCCTGCAGCCCAGTCAGAAGAAGGTAGCAGACAAACATGTCATCAGGCAAACCATATGTACAAGGTCTGAGCCGGGAATCATGACACCAGGGGTGGCTGGGGATCTGCACATACAGAGAGGGGGTCATTCGGAACCGGGGAGAAGAGATGCCTGGACTGTACCGGGTGATAGAGGGGACACACAGGGGTGCAGAGAGGAGGAAGAGGAAATCCGGGAAATCCAGATGTACTGTATAGTGGGATTAGGCAGCAGACTGCAGCTTTGTGAAGGATGTCCTGTCACTGCTTCAGAGCCCTGGTGGGCATGCAGACCCACAAAGGTTGGGTGAGACACAACTAGAGTGATGGTAGCATTGCTCATAGCATCATCTAATACTGACTGAACTGCACTCTACACATGTGTCAAATATAGTATTACTGTCTCACACTGGTTGACAGACCTATGCTGCTTGCTGCCTCCTGTTCTAATTTTAGAGGATTTATATGTGCTTTACACTGCATGCAACTTTGCATTGTCTGCTTTGCTGCCAAACACAGACTGAGATCATGGATCCACTGCATCCACTTAAAATTTCTTCCGGAAGGTATAAATACAATTGGACATCTCAGTAATTGTAGGGTTAGGTGGGTAGTCTACATGGATGTGACACCCCCAGCCTACATACAATGAGTGTCCTGCACTGATGTTTATTAGTGGCTCATTGTGTGTTAAGACGATGTTGTCTTGAGTGGGGGTGGTGTAGAATATTTCATATTAAATATTTATTCTTGATAGTCATTGTGACAAATTGCTTTTTAGATGGATTTCAATATATTTATTATATCTTTATATTGGCGTCAATTTATGCTACATCTCGCAAGGTAACTAATTTTATTAGTAGCAGCAATTCTTAATTGCTGCTACATTTTTTGTATTTCTGAGGGGGAAATCCTCCATGATTGTACAAATCACTTTTCAGCCATCTCTGATCTACCATCCCTGGTCACTGGCCAGGCCTGTAGTACACAGAGATGACGGGTCCACTAATCTGTCCTGTCCATCCTGCCTGGTGATTACTGGCATAGACAGACCTGGCCCTCACACACCAGACTCTTAGCCCAAGTTCACACTAGAACGCGGTGCAGGAAACCCACCATCCATGTGCATTTCCCACACCGCATTCAAAGTGGGTGTCAGTGCAATTGCAATGAGACCCCACCTGCAGGCCGCAAAATTGCACTGCAAATACAGTTACAATGCAGTTCCAAAATAGGTGCTGCACAACTTTTGTGCAATGTGGCACAATTTGATCCCATTCAAATTAGTAGTAGTAGTAGTAGTAGGGGTAGTCAGAGTCACAGAGGTAAGTGGTCCTAAAACTGTTGGATAGTGACATAAGAAACTAAAGTCCACATTTATAGAATGAAAATTGAAGCAGCGCTAAGTGTCAGTGAATACGATAACCGTGTTATAACTGATATGAAACCAGCAAAAAACTGATAAACGTGCTATTTAAACCAATACTAAACACTAATAATGTCTAACTGTAGGTAATATAGTGCAAAACATGGAATTCAAAGTCTTCATAAGTCCCCAGAGGGATAAAGTGCAAAAAAGTCCAAAACGCTAAAAAAGATAAAGTGCTAATTAATTCAAAGTCATCGGCGGCCAAAAGCAGGCACGGAGTAAAAAGACAGGTGTGGAAATCCGGCTTAATGTATCAGGGATATCAAGGGTCAGTAGGGAATCACTAGGCATACACAATCCTCCACCGTAGACACCAGCCTCTCACCTTAATGATGGACCCCAAGGGGTCAGACACAGCCTCAAACAATCTCCACTGCTCCAGATAGTCACATCCAACCCTTTTGTATGGATAGGGATCACTGCAAGGCTCTCCACCACTTCCCGTAGTTGTTCCTTGGGATAAATCTTGCTCCACGATTTTAGAAACAAAACAAAGGGGACTCCATGGTGAAGTAAGTATAAGTAGCCCAAAAAACTGCGTTTATTGCGGTAAAACAGCATAAAAACATATAAAACCATAAAGTGGATAAAAAACACCAAAAAAACGTTCAGAAAATACCCACTTCCGGTCCGCGGCCACAAACCGGAAGTACAACGTCACTAGGCTCCTCCTCCCGTTGTACTTTCGGTTTGCGGCCGCGGACCTGAAGTGGGTATTTTCTGAACATTTTTTGGACACGGCTGATCACGATGTAAACAGGAAAAGCCGGTCATCGGATTTTCCTCACTCGCGTCTGTCAGACGCGAGTAGAGGAGAGACGATCGGCTGCTCCTCTGACAGGGGGGGTTGTGCTGATCGATAATCAGTGCAGCCCCCCCGGGGATGCCCACACTGGACCACCAGGGATGCCCACCACCAGGTATGCCTCCCTAGACCACAAGGGATGCCATTCTGTGCCCCTAATGGATGCCAATCAGTGCCCACAATGGATGCCAATCAGTGCCCACAATGGGCATCACTGATTGGCAGGCATTATTGTTTGGCACTGATTGGCATCCATTAGTACCACATTACAGTACAGTGCTACCTATCAGTGCCCATCCATGCCACCTATCAGTGCCCATCCATGCCCATCTGTGCCACCTATCAGTGCCCATCCGTGCCGCCTATCTGTGCCCATCCGTGCCGCCTATCTGTGCCCATCCGTGCCGCCTATCGTGCCCATCCGTGCCGCCTATCTGTGCCCATCCGTGCTGCCTATCTGTGCCCATCTGTGCCCATCCGTGCCGCCTATCTGTGCCCATCCATGCCGCCTACCGGAGCCCATCCATGCTGCCTATCGTTGCCCATCCGTGCCTCCTATTGGTGCCCATCCGTGCCGCCTCATCGGTGCCCATCTGTGCCGCCTTATCAGTGCCCGTCAGTGCAGCCCCATCAGTGCCCATCAGTGAAGGAGAAAACTTACTTATTTACAAAGTTTGTAAGTGAAACAAAAAAAATAAGTTATTTTTTTCAAAATATAGAGAAAGAAGTAAACGGGACTATAGCGGTGCTGGCGTTAATATTTAGACAACAGTGGAAGACTCAATTCATTAAGTTAAAAAAAGGGGATTTATCCATTTATTGAACAAGTAATACAAAATATTTAGTAAAATTACATATGTATATATAAGCGTGTTCACAAAATTTCAAAAATAGGGCATAGCTAATATGGTGGTTAATTAGATGTTAAACCAAAGAGATCATACGTAGTCCCAACATGTTTCGCCCATCGGGGCTTCGTCAGGGGAAGTATGTCTCAAATGTGCGAGTACATCGAACATAGCTGTTAAAATAGACAATAGAAAAATTCATATTAGCATATTGTAAGCTGGTTTATGTAAAGTTTAGAAGATCGATCTGTAAACAGGTCCACCGTTGGCAAAAAGAATAACGACTTACCACCATTAGAGCCCTAGATGAAATAAATGGGGGTAAAGGCAAGAGAAACCTCTGCACGCTGGTGGAGGAAGGAGAGAGGTCTCCCTCCTCGGTGTGAGACGTAAACGGAGCTCCGAGCATACAAACCCTCACAGTGACCGCTTAAGAGACCTAGCCAAAATGGATCAAAGAAATATATATAAATAGATAAATAAATTAAATTAAATTAGAGAAAAAACCCCGTTAGTGTTGAATTAATTTAAGTGAATGTAATTGATATGTGAAAGCAATATAAAGGTAATGAAGTAAAAATTAAAAAATTATATATAGTGGTCAATTGATTTTGATCTAAGTGGGGTTAATGGTCCCGTTAGCCCGATCAATTATGGGGCAAATTAAGTCATTATTAAATTAACTATTCAGGTTATACTCACGTTAAAATCAAAATTGAGAAAAAAAAAAAAAAGGAGGAGAAAATTAGAACGAATGAGATGATGCCTGATTGATGTTAGATCCACTGGATACAAAATATCCGAATAAGATGCGTTCATAGGACATGAACCTTCAGAGAACTTTAGTCCAGTGAAGAGAAAGTTCCAAAAGATGAAATTATTCTATAAGTCAAATATATTGTATATTAATCAGTTATCCACAAGGGGACGTCTTGAGTTAAAACAGTAAGTATATAATAGTAGAAATAGTCCAACATTAGGTATTGTCATAAATGTGGAATTAGCATTATACGGTTCTTATATTTTTTCCATAATATTTAAATTTAGTATGGGTAGAGTAATAAGGGAATGACCACACAACATGTCAGACAAAAACAAACTGAAGAGCCAATGGCCCAAACCGAGCTGTTAGTGTTGAATGAAGTATTACATTATCTTGTGTATCATTAAACATACAGCATAACAATGCTTTTAGTCTGAGAGTGTGACAAAAGGACATCTAATGAAGTAACAATCATAAAAGTTTTCAAAGCCCAAAAAGTAGAGGGACTGATAATATACAGGAGACAGTGTGTCAGATTCTCAGATAAACAGCAAGTGGTTACCTTTAAACAGAACTGTGGATAAATATCAGGCCGCCTCACCGAACCGCTCTGGTTGGTGTGCAGCCTGATAATGCCGGCTTTTAAGCGATCACCAACTCGACCGGCGTCTGACGTCGCCAGCGGAGTGCGGACGTGACAACGTTAGTGCGCATGCGCCCAGAGTCCCGAAGCTGTACCAAAACTACAAGACCCAGAATACCTAGCGCCCATGGGAGGGGACTTGGTCTCACGCACCAACGTCATTAGAAACATAGTTTCCAATGAGACGGAGTGGGATCATGTTGTAATGTATCATAGTATGGTAAGGCTTGGTAAGAATAGTAAAACCAAATTCGGGGATAATGGGAAAGCAAAAACTGCAACAAAACGTGTGAGTTGGGCAGACCCAGCAGTTGCCGGATATGCCCTGGGCGTCCATATGAGGGCTGTAGGAAGCCCAGAGATTCCGTCACAGTCAGACACCCTGTACATGTTCTCATTGCAGACCCTCAGAGACCAAAGGTGAAGTCGCTCTTTTGTCAATGATGGCGGGTACAGTTAACCAACCAAAAAAGCCGTACCCGCCAACTTCCAGGGAGAAATTACCGAACGATCTTAAGAAACAAACATATTTCACATAATGTACATTGCACATGTTTAAGTTTAAACATAAATCTTCAACATAACAGACAATTTAGGAAAGACATACTTATATAAAACATGGCTAAATGAATGATAATTAATAGAAAATAAATTTAATATCAAGCAATAACAGCGGTTTAATTTTATTAAACTAAATTAATTTACAAATAAACATTAAGAAAAAAGGGGGGAGGGAGGTGAAAAAAGGAAACAGATTTTTTTCAAAATTTTCGGTCTTTTTTTAAAAAAATTTGCAGAAAAAAAAATTGCAGAGGTGATCAAATACCACCAAAAGAAAGCTCTATTTGTGGGAACAAAATGATACAAATTTAGTTTGGGTACAGTGTAGCACAACCGCGCAATTGTCATTCAAAATGCAACAGCGCAGAAAGCTGAAAATTGGTCTGGGCAGGAAGCTGTATAAGTGCCCAGTATGGAAGTGGTTAACAAAGGAGACCCCCAGATCCCGCCCCCCCCTGTGAATTGGTAAGGGGTACATTGTACCCCTACCATTTCACAAAGAAAGTGTAAAAACAAATGTAAAAAAAACACACAGACACCTTGGGAAATTCCTTTATTAAAAATAAAAAAATAAAAAACCTATTCCAGCAATGTAATCCAGTGTCCCGCGGCGATCCGATGTCCAGCGCTGCAGTCTCCACTCCACACGAAACGTCATTGGCTGAGCGGACCTACACTGTGGAGGAAGTTCCCCATCAGGTCCGCTCAACCAATGACGTAGGCGGGGTCTGAGGTACGAGGGGGCGGGGGCGCCCTCATATCTCAGACCCCGCCTACATCATTGGCTGAGCGGACCTGATTAGGAACTTTCTCCGCAGTGTAAAAAATGAACAGACCCGCCCCTTCTCACGTTCCCCATCAAGTTCGCTCAGCCAATGACGTAGGTGTAAGGCTGAGTGGACCTGATGGGGAACGTGAGAAGGGGCGGGTCTGATCATTTTTTACACTGCGGAGGAAGTTCCCCATCAGGTCCGCTCAGGCAATGACATAGGCGGGGTCTAAGATATGAGGGCGCCCCTGTCCCCTCGTACCTCAGACCCTGCCTACGTCATTGGGGATGGGGAACTTCCTCCGGAGTGTAGGTCCGCTCAGCCAATGACGTTTTGTGTGGAGTGGAGACTGCAGCGCTGGACATCGGATCGCTGCGGGACACTGGATTACATCGCTGGAATGTTTTTTTTTTGTTTTGTTTTTTAATAAAGGACTTTCCCAACGGTTTCTGTGTGTTTTATTTTTAATTTTTTTACACTTTCTTTGTGAAATGGTTAGGGGTACAATGTACCCCTTACCAATTCACATAGGGGGATCCCCTTTGTTAAAGGGTCTTCCAGATTCTGATAAGCCCCCTGCCCGCAGACCCCCACAACCACTGGGCAAGGGTTGTGGGGATGAGGCCCTTGTCCCCATTAACATGGGGACATGGTGCTTTGAGGGGTCACAGACCCCCAAAGCATCCTCCCCATGTTGAGGGCATCTGGCCTGGCACGGATCAGGAGGGTGGGAGGCGCTCTCTCGTTTCCTGCGGCCTGCCAGGTTGCGTGCTCGGATAAAGGGTCTGGTATGGATTTTTTGGGGGAACTCCACACCATTTTTTTTTTAAATTTGGGGTGGAGTTCCCCTTAAAATCCATACCAGACCTGAAAGGTCTAGTATGGATATTTGGGGGGAACCCCACGTCATTTTTTTTTTAATTGGACGCAGGGTTCCCCTTAATATCCATACCAGACCTGAAGGGCCTGGTAATTGAATTTGGGGGGACCCGACGCATTTCTTTTTTTTTATCAATGACTTTTCTCTGTATTGCTGGGAGCCGACAATTCATTATAGCCACGAGTGCTTTTAAATTACTTTTTTTCCTTCAGAAATTACACTTTGTGCAGGGACAGTTCTAAGCAAGGGAAACAAGCGCTGCTTTACAGGCATACTATACACACTCTCCAGGTACGAAATGTTAAGGAATATTTCACTTTTATTGTTTCACTTTAAGCATTATTAAAATCACTGCTCCTGAAAAAACTTCAGTTTAAAAAAAAATAATTGCATTGATACATATCCCCTGGGGCAGGACCCGGGTCCCCAAACACTTTTTATGACAATAACTTGCATATAAGCCTTTAAAATTAGCACTTTAGATTTCTCCCATAGACTTTACAGGGTGTTCCGCGGCTTTTCGAATTTGCCGCGAACACCCCAAATTGTTCGCTATTCAGCAAACGTGCAAACAGGCAATGTTCGAGTCGAACATGAGTTTGACTCGAACTCGAAGCTCATCCCAAATGGAGATATCAGTAACCAGTCTCTAGTTAAACCAGTCCAGCGCTGTTTCCTGCTAACTTCAGGAATCCAGGAAGTATACCAAGGAGCACACCAGAAAGAATCTGGTCTGCTCCCTGGTATACTTCCTGGATCGTAATATCTGACATCATATGATGTCATCTTGACAAATGTGCTCATACGTTCATTTTACATTTGAGTGCAATATGTATTTTTCATATTTATTGACTACAATAATAATAAAATAATAAATACTACACTCATGTAGTGGTGCTCTCTCTCCCTCTCTTTCTTTTCTTGTTTATTTTACCAAAGGCAAGTAGATGTTGCACTTTACAAAGTGCAGTTGCACTCTGCAAGCACTCTGCTCCAGAGCTTAGTAAATGAGGTGAAGCTTAACTTTGCAAATAATACTCAATCACATCTAAATAATATAAAAAAGCAGCATTTTTGCTTGCACATGTAGCGGGGTGTCACTCTAAGGAGCTCAAAGACTACCATACCCAGTGTACAGCGGGACACCCAGAGTGCATTGCCCAGCGCAAGGTCTGCTGGGGAAGGGCTATATAAGGAGGAGCGGAGATACACGCAGGTCTCTTTGGACACCGCCCCCTTGCAAGTGGAACTAATGCCGTGTCTGCTGCTGGACTGGGCCTAGGAGTTTGGGCCTTGAGATCCAGAGAGCCCTCCGACCTTCACGAGAGAACACAGGTGTCGTTTCGTCCATCATCCCTTCAAGGACTGTCGGGAGGATCAGAGACTACGGGTGTCGTGAGACGGTGTGCTGGAGCCCCAGCTACGCAAGTCGGTTGTACGGACCACTCCGGTCGGCTGAGAGAGCACCTGCTCAGAGATTAACTGACTAATCTTAGGCCCAGTGTCCTTAGTTCAGGGACCACCATTGCCAGAGTGTTATATTGCACACCAGAGGGACAGTGTGCTGTGCAGCGTTAGCTGAACTCTTTAGTACATGCCAAGAAGTTAACTGTTTTGTTGCCTGTGGATTACAAATAACCTACAAAGTGCAAAACCATTGCTAGCGAAGATCCTTCCCAACGGAAGCACCATATCTGCAATAGTCAGGCCTGACTATAGAACTTTAGACATTGTTTTGGCGCCATCTTGCCCACGAGGAGGAAGCTTGCGAGCATAGTTAAATTACATTTAGTGTGTGTATTTGCTATTGGAACTCAGTGCTTGTTATATGCTGAATAGTTAACATTGTAGGGCTCTGCATATGCACATGTATTGCTGTTTAACTTGATGCTTTATAATCAGTAAAAAGTACTTGTGGTTAAGCCAATCTACTCTGTGATTACATGTTTATTGCGGCATTGTGGTCCCCATAGCTAACAGGTCTCACAATCCCATCTTTACTGCTATCTGTGTTAAGGGAGGTTGACAGCAGTGTGTACAGACCCAAAAATCTATACCAGCAGCCCTCTTAACTGGGGGTATTGCTACACACATTATTGGATGATGGAAGTCGGCAGAGCTTCCCCGCATTTACTAAGCTTTGGAGCAAATTCCCTTGCAGACTGCAACTGCACTTGCAAAGTGCACAGTCTATTTTCCTTTAGTAAATAAACCCTATAGCATATCTCTTCTGTACTAAAAAGCCTGCCTGTTTACTTTTTTTTAGTAAGACCCCTTTCACACTGAATGCGCTAGCCGTTAGTGCTTGTTTTAGCGGTGCTTTTGCGCTGTTTAAGAGGTGCTTTCAGCTAGCGGGGCACTTTAACCCCCAAGGGGTTAAAAACTTCAGTTTTGCAGCGCTTTCAAAGCACTTTCCAGGCGCTTTGAAAGCGCTGCCCATTCATTCCAATGGGCAGGGCGTTTGGGGAGCACTAAATACAGCGCTCCCAACTCGCCCCAAAGATGCTGCTTGCAGGACTTTTCATAACGTCCCGCAAGTGCACCGCCCCATTTAAAAAGTCACACTGGAATAAATGGGAGGCGGTTTTTAAGCACTTAGCAGAGGCTATTTCCAGGGCTAAAGCACCTGAAAACCACCCCAGTGTGAAAGGGGTCTTAGAGTTCCTCCTTAATACCTACATACCATACCGATCCCTACTATATTTAAAAAAATATATATATTTTTTTTATTCAACTAGTATAACTGAATCCAAGATGTTTTCAGTCTCTTTTAAATCCCTGCACAACAATACTATGTCTGGATGACGAGAGCCGATACCTTGGACCAATCCAGTGTCTTCTGTCCACATGTGCTGGTAAGGACCAAATTGACAGGAATAGAGAGCAGAGATGATTTCATCAGTCTATTGCAGCTCATTTACTATTTAATCACAGGCAGGAGGCAGGAAGTTTGCCTAGTCTTGATACTTAGGTAAAAAAAATTATATTGGTCACCAGGTTGACTGCACAATTGGGCAAGGCTGTGTAAATCCGAGAACTGGATAGAAAACAGCAGAAATCTTACAGCAGGTAAGTTATCTCCTGTATATGTGTATATATATATATATATATATATATATATATATATATATACTGTATATATATATACTGTATATATAAACTGTATAGTTCGCTTTTTGCATGGAGATCAGCTTTAAAAAATAAAAAATAAACAGAGCCTCTAGTGAGTATACGACACATATATTTCCATGTTGGCTCTCTTTGGTCATAATAAAGACATTTTTATTTTTTGCACATTTTATTGAAATAAATAAGCTTCTTTTGCTTATCTGAAAAGCTGAAGCTATAAGCATTTCATTAATATTCAGTAGGCCTGGTAAGTTTTTGGTTGCATGAACTATTTTTGCGCTTAATTTTCTACATTCTAACCAATAATCCCTTATCATATATACAAACCACTTTAAAATGTCAACTTAATTTGCTTAAAATACAATCAGCCTTTTTTATGCTAATCCAAAAAATAGCCCAATCACTCGCTATTAACAAAGCTGAAAATTAGCTAATTAGAATAAATAATAAAATTATCCACTTATAGTATGGCTTAGTATTCAAATGAGACTTATATACATATCTAGGCCGGAAGAACAAATTGATCCCTGACAAGTCCTAAATATTTCTGAGAGTGCACAGTCTTCCTGTTTAGTATTCATCTGAGACCACATGTCTGTAACTGCTTACATGCTATGCATCCAGTAATTTAAATGAGACCTTATGTTATACGCTAACAATGTGTATTTTTTTCATTGTTTATTTTTTTAGTGGGGGGGGGGGGGGTGTTACGCAGGAAAGTGCCCATGACAAACTTAAGTTGATATTACAGCTTAATTGAAAATAAAATACAAACATCTTATACAGTACTTACCTGCTCTGTGCAGTGGTGTTGCACAGAGCAGCTCTGATCCTCTTTTTTTTAGGTCCCCTGTCAGTGCTCCTGACTCCTCCACCTCGAGCAGTGTCCCCAGAGAAAGACGCTTGTCCTGGCGGCACCACTGCATGCTTGCTCCCGAGCATAGAGCCACGCATTGCCCCCCCTTATCTCTATTGACTTACTGGCTGTGATTGACAGCCGTGGAAGCCAATGGGCTCCCGCTGCTGTCTTAGCCAATAAGGAGGGAGATTCCCTATACAGCTCGAGGCTCTCGTGATCGACGCTGGATCAGAGGGGGCTCAGGTAAGGATTGGGGGGCTGAGGGAGGGGGGCTGCTGCACACAACAGGTTTTTACCTTCATGCATAGAATGCATGAAGCTAAAAAACCTTCAGGCACAGTAAAAAACCTTCATTCTTTAGAACCACTTTAAACATGGATGACAAGGCTATCTCTAAACTTTAATAAGATATTGGAAAACTCACTAATTTATCAAATGCACATATGAAACAGTGACAAGGCTATCATTATTATACAACATCTATGAAGCATCAATAGTTTGTGCAGTGGTTTACAAAATAAGGGAGACGGTCCATTACAATACAATTCAATACAATAGGGCTAGGAGGGCATAAGGGCTTAGAACAAAGGGAGGGGCAATTGATACAAAAGGCATTACCTGTGAGGGATGAGCTAATGGAGAAAGTGATAAAGTAAAAGTTTAGTTTTTAGGTGGAGACAGGATTAGCTTCCCTGAAGGAATGAGTTTTAAAAGATTGCCTGAAGGCAGACAGAATAGGAAATAGCTAGATAGATTTGGGTAAGGAATTCCAGAGGAAGTGAGAGGCTCTGGAGAAGTCTTTGAGACAAGCACAGGGGGTGGTAAAAAGAGGATGGAAACCAAAAGGCCTTACCTGAAGAGGAGAGGACAGTTTGGGTTTTATTTTGAGATGAGGACAGTAAAGTAGCTTGGAGCAGAATCGTGGATGTTTAGGTTTAATGCCGTGTACACACGATCGGTTTTTCCAATGAAAACAGTCCGATGGACTTTTCTCATCGGACAAACCGATCGTGTATGGGCCCCATCTGTCTTTTTTCCCTCGATGAGAGAAAATAGAACATGTTTTAAATTTATCCAATGGGAAAAAAACGATAGCAAATTCCGATCGTCTGTGTGGAACTCCATCAGAGAAAAAACCCACGCATGCTCAGAATCAAGTCGACGCATGCTCAGAAGAATTGAACTTCATTTTTCTCGGCTTGCCGGAGTGTTTTACGTCACAGCGTTTGGGACGGTCGGATTTTTTACTGATGGTGTGTAGGCAAGACTGATGGAAGTCAGCTTCATCGGATTTCCGATGGAAAAATCCATCGGATTAGAATCCATAGGAAATCCGATCGTGTGTACAGGGCTTTATAGTTGGACTACTTACCTCAAAAAGAGAACCCTATCTTGTTGCCTTCTATCGACCAGAAGTATTTCTAAATACTATTGAATTCAATGCTCAAAAAAGTATAACTGGAGCTTACTTCCCAAAAAAAGGTCTGTTTAATTATACACAGTTTAAAATCAGGTACCATTTACATTAAAAATATTTTTAAAACGTTGATTAACTTGCTTTTGAGATATACTCCTTGCCATTATACTGCATATCCATCAATTATAGCAAAACGGCCATCAAACACATTTCTTCAATATATAAGTTATTCATCCATTGGGCCAAACTGATGAGAGAAACGCACCACTTAAATACTTGAACGTCCACAAAACATCATAGTACATATCTTCTTTGTATTTCCAAGGTCATCCTCTTGCTGATTAATGCACAATTATCTAAGTCCAAAGTCATTAGATTGTACTGCCTGCACTTTAAAAATGGGAGCTGGTCTTAAGCTTATAAGCCCAACCTAAACACCCCCAGAGATGATAAAACAAGGATAATCCTCGTACATCCGAGCATTGTTTTCCACCTCTGTTATTCACAACCTTTCTTCAAAGTAGTCATCCTGAGCATATTTTAATACATAATAGTCCCAAACAACAAGCTGTAAATTCCTGCTTCAGGTGCATTAGAGAGTAGGTTATACTGAGATTCCTCACATGTGTAGATTAGAGGTATCACATAGGCCGCACTCACATTTCCATGGGCAAACACTTTATCTTTGTTTCACAGAGATACTTGCTGTCGTCTTAATCCACTGTGTGGAAACAGATTTATGTTTTAGTCAGTTTATTTCTATAGAGGTGAAATATTGCAACTGTAATATCCACAGTTATAAAGTTGTACTTTATCAGTGGCCATTAACCCATGTGAACACTACAATGTCTCCCAGTGTATCACTTGTATGTGCAAATTGCTAAAAGATAAAGAAAGATATGTGCTTAGTGTTCTCAATCAAGCTCTACTTGAACAAAAGATATGTATGCTTAGCTATAATTCAAAGCATCTGTAAGGATCAGATATTGGTCCACAGAGTTTTTTACCCATATCCAATATTTTACATCAACAAGATGGCTAACAGGGTACAATACTTTATTACTACTACATGTTGCAATGGAATTCTATTTTCTTTTTCCTGGGTAAATAAGAACAGTGCATTTTGTTTTTACAGATGAGATTGAAATGCTGGAAAGGCTTTGGTTATCAGGAATTTGCCACAATGACAAGATTGAAGTGATGAGCAGCAAGTTAGACATTGACAATATGGCGGGTGTTTTCTACATGCTCCTTGTAGCAATGGGATTGAGTTTGCTTGTGTTCGCATGGGAGCATCTTATATACTGGAAGTTACGTCATTGCATGAGACATTCTGGGAGACTGGACTTCTTGATGGCAATTAGCAGGGTAAATATGTCATTATGTTTTCTATTTTTTTGTGTATACAGATTATTAATACGTTTTTGTGCGTAAAATGGGAGTTTTGAAAGCAACTATAACCCGTAATTGGCAAATTATTTAAAAAAGCATACTGACCTCCATATTTTTCTTACCTATGTTAAACAGTGTGTGCATAAATTCAGGTTCTTTTGTTTGTCTTTTGTTACTCTGCTATATTTCATATTTGACATGTTATTATTTTTAACGTCTAGGCCACACCCATGGTGAGACCATATTTATACAAATTATTTACACATTTATTACAAATAGAGACCCAACAGTTGTGGTGTGAGGATGATCACTCTTTAGGACATTAGCTTACAGGGCACTTGGAAAAAGATAAAAGGTTTTCATATTTGTTTAAAAACATTTTTATTGAGTACACAAGCATTATATCATGAATTTAGAGAAATACAGTATATGTTAGTCATCGTTTTTTTGTGGTTCAAGACAGAAGAATACAATGGGTGAACAGATTATTTCTTATAGTCAATACAAGTGGTCATATTTGTATACTTTTTTTGCAATTTTTTATAAACTTTTTACAACAGAAAAAAACACAACTAAAAATATTAAATATTTTTATCAATAAAATCTCATAGTTTTGTGTGTGTGTGTCTGTGTATGATATTGATCTACCTATCAATTCAAGTATCATTAGCACCATATAAAGCATGCTTTATTTTTAAATAGGAAGCCTCATGTCCCAGCCCATACATATCCTTTAAAAAATTAGATTTTCTTTAATAGTGGGGATATTTAGCTAGTGAAATTTAAGGGGTGTCCAGTTTTATCAGTCAGTTAAAATACTTTGACCTTTGCCTTACAGGTTTCTTCATTTATACGTGTTCCCTGGAGAACTATCATTACATCTTGTTTCATGCTTTATTCTGAAACTCACTCTAAAATATTCACATTGCAGTAGATAGTGACGGTCATGATTTTTCGTAGATGTCCCTTACATTTGTTTTACTTTCAAAACCAATGCATATTTATAGCCTGATAGCAGTATTTGATGTATGAACCTCTCAAGGTGGTAGAAGCAATGCTGTTTATCCATCTCTTTTATTAGACAAAGCTGTATTTCCTGTTTCAGATATCACATAGCAATACCACATTAACTTAGGATTTTTAAAGTGCATACATATCTACAGTCCTCCTTACTATGTTTTATGTTTTTTATTTATTTTATGTTCTGTATAATCATAGGAAAAAAATCATGCATTTGGCAAGATAATCATCATGTGGAGTGCATCCTATTTTGTCATTGAGAGAGAAAAAAGAGTGATCGCATTACTAAATATAATGTGATTTCTATTTGGGGAATACATAGTTGTGACCTACAAAATGTCAAAATAAATAAACCACTAAGCCTTTATTTAAAATGAGTAGAGCAATTTAAGTAGAGGAGTAGAAAATTGGCTTACATCAGTTAATCAACTTTCGGAAGTGTAGCAAAGGTAAAGTAATGAAATATAATTTCTGATTGTTCGCTTTGAGTTAAGCTAAGACATTAAAAAAAAATTGTATGATTCAATGACTTTTGACCAAATTCCCTCTAATAATGACAGATGCATGGGTGTTGGGTCTCTAAAGCTACATGTTGGCAGGCATTTTTCTCACACCAAATTATGAGTTCTGAGAGATCCTCCTGGCCTTGTTGCCAATGTTATCAATATGAAAGAGTTCATAATGCTGGCATTTTTTTCTTAAAAAAGGATTCAACCTTACTTCCAGACAAAGGTGATAGTTTTAAACCACAGGCTAAAAGGTACAGAGCTATTATGTTTTCTGTGGGGAAAAAATAAATTATTTCTAATTAGTTGCAGAAAGTCTCGACTGGCAATGAGCACTGTGCATTCTTGTACTGTATGTGTTGGGTTAGCCCAGTGATGTCACTTGGGGGGGGGGGGGGTGGGAAGGTAGTCTTCAGTCCTCTGTAAGCGCCAAATTATAAGTCACTCCCATTGAATTATATGGGACATAAAATACCTAAATCTACCTGAAAAACAGATCTTGTACTTTTTTAACCACTTAAGCCCCGGACCAGAGGCTTAGCTAAAGGACCAGAGGTGAATTCAGAATTTTGCACTGCGCTGCTTTAACTGTAAATTGTGCAGACATGCAATGTTGTACTGAAACGAAATTTGTGTCCTTTTCTTCCCACAAATAGAGCTTTCTTTTAATGGTATTTGATTGCCTCTGCGATTTTTATTTTTTGCGATATAAACGGAAAAAGACCGAAAATTTTGAAAAAATATGATATTTTCTACTTTTTGTTATAAGAAAAATCGAATAAACTCAATTGTAGTCATACATTCAGGCCAAAATGTATTCAGCCACATGTCTTTAGTAAAAAAAATGTCAATAAGCGTATATTTATTGGTTTGCGCAAAAGTTATAGCGTCTACAAACTAGGGTACATTTTCTGGAATTTACACAGCTTTTAATTTATGACTGCCTATCTCATTTCTTGAGGTGCTAAAATGGCAGGGCAGTACAAACCCCCCCAAATGACCCCATTTTGGAAAGTAGACACCCCAGGGAAATTGCTGAGAGGCATGTTGAGCCCATTGAATTTTTTTTTTTGTCCCAAGTGATTGAATAATCACAAAAAGAAAAAATTACAAAAAGTTGTCACTAAATGATATATTGCTCACACATGCCATGGTTATATGTGGAATTGCACCCCAAAATACATTCTGCTGCTTCTCCTGAGTACGGGGATACCACATGTGTGGGACTTTTTAGGAGCCTAGCCACGTACGGGACCCCGGAAACCAAGCACCGCCTTCAGGATTTCTAAGGGCGCAAATTTTTGATTTCACTCCTCACTACCTATCACAGTTTCGAAGGCCATAAAATGCCAAAATAGCACAAAACCCCCCCAAATTACCCCATTTTGGAAAGTAGACACCCCAAGCTATTTACTGAGAGGCATGATTAGTCCATGGAATATTTTATATTTTGCCACAAGTTGCGGGAATATGACAAACTTTATTTTTTTTGCACAAAGTTGTCACTAAATGATATATTGCTCACACATGCCATGGCAATATGTGAAATTACACCCCAAAATACATTCTGCTGCTTCTCCTGAGTATGGGGATACCACATGTGTGGGACTTTTTGGGAGCCTAGCCGCGTACGGGACCCCAAAAACCAAGCACCGCCTTCAAGGTTTCTAAGGGCATAAATTTTTGATTTCACTCCTCACTACCTATCACTACCTATCACAGTTTTGAAGGCCATAAAATGCCAAGATGGCACAAAACCCCCCCAAATGACCCCATTTTGGAAAGTAGACACCCCAAGCTATTTGCTGAGAGGCATGTTGAGCCCATTGAATATTTTTTTTGTCCCAAATGATTGAATAATGACAAAAAGAAAAAAAAAAGAAAAAATGTACAAAAAGTTGTCACTAAATGATATATTGCTCACACATGCCATGGTTATATGTGGAATTGCACCCCAAAATACATTCTGCTGCTTCTCCTGAGTACGGGGATACCACATGTGTGGGACTTTTTGGGAGCCTAGGCGGGTACGGGGCCCCAAAAACCAAGCACCGCCTTCAGGCTTTCTAAGGGCGTAAATTTTTGATTTCACTCCTCACTACCTATCACAGTTTCGAAGGCTATAAAATGCCAAAATAGCACAAAATCCCCCCCAAATGACACCATTTTGGAAAGTAGACACCCCAAGCTATTTACTGAGAGGCATGTTCAGTCCATGGAATATTTTATATTTTGCCACAAGTTGCGGGAATATGACAAACTTTGTTTTTTTTGCACAAAGTTGTCACTAAATGATATATTGCTCACACATGTCATGGGCATATGTGAAATTACACCCCAAAATACATTCTGCTGATTCTCCTGAGTACGGGGATACCACATGTGTGGGACTTTTTGGGAGCCTAGCCGCGTACGGGACCCCAAAAACAAAGCACAGCCTTCAAGGTTTCTAAGGGCATAAATTTTTGATTTCACTCCTCACTACCTATCACAGTTTTGAAGGCCATAAAATGCCAAGATAGCACAAAACCCCCCAAAATGACCCCATTTTGGAAAGTAGACACCCCAAGGAAATTGCTGAGAGGCATGTTGAGCCCATTGAATATTTTTTTTTGTCCCAAGTGATTGAATAATGACAAAAAGAAAAAAAAAATGTACAAAAAGTTGTCACTAAATGATATATTGCTCAAACATGCCATGGTTATATGCGGAATTGCACCCCAAAATACATTTGGTTGCTTCTCCTGAGTACGGGGATACCACATGTGTGGGACTTTTTGAGAGCCTAGCCGCGTACGGGCCCCCGAAAACCAAGCACCGCCTTCAGGATTTCTAAGGGCACAAATTTTTGATTTCACTCCTCACTACCTATCACAGTTTTGAAGGCCATAAAATGCCAAAATAGCACAAAACCCCCACAAATGACCCCATTTTGGAAAGTAGACACCCCAAGCTATTTGCCGAGAGGCATGGTGAGTATTTTACAGCTCTCATTTGTTTTTGAAAATGAAGAAAGACATTTTATTTTTATTTTTTCAATTTTTAAAACTTTGTGACAAAAAGCGAGATCTGCAAAATACTCAACATACCTCTCAGCAAATAGCTTGGGGTGTCTACTTTCCAAAATGGGGTCATTTGGGGGGGTTTTGTGCCATCTGGGCATTCCATGGCCTCCGAAACTGTGATAGGCAGTGAGGAGTGAAATCAAAAATTTACACCCATAGAAATCCTGAAGGCGGTGCTTGGTTTTTGGGGTCCTGTACGCGGCTAGGCTCCCAAAATGTCTCACATGTGGTATCCCCGTACTCAGGAGAAGCAACAGAATGTATTTTGGGGTGCAATTCCACATATAACCATGGCATGTTTGAGCAATATATAATTTAGTGACAACTTTTTGTAATTTTTTTTTTCTTTTTGTCATTATTCAATCATTTGGGACAAAAAAAAAATATTCAATGGGCTCAACATGCCTCTCAGCAAATAGCTTGAGGTGTCTACTTTCCAAAATGGGGTCATTTGAGGGGTTTTGAACTGTCCTGGCATTTTATGCACAGCATTAGGAAGCTTATGTCACACATCATCCACTCTTCTAACCACTTGAAGACAAAGCCCTTTCTGACACTTTTTGTTTACATGAAAACATTTTTTTTTTTGCAAGAAAATTATGTTGAACCCCCAAACATTATATATATTTTTAAAGCAAAGGCCCTACAGATTAAAATAGTGGGTGTTGCATTTTTTTTTTCCACACAGTATTTGCGCAGCGATTTTTCAAACGCATTTTTGGGGGGGAAAAACACCATTTTTTTATTTTTAATGCGCTAAAAAACACTATATTGCCCAAATGTTTGATGAAATAAAAAAGATGATCTTAGGCCGAGTACATGGATACCAAACACGACATGCTTTAAAATTGCGCACAAACGTGCAGCGGCGAGAAACTACATTCATTTTTAAAAGCATTTAAAAGCCTTTACAGGTTACCACGTTAGATTTACAGAGGAGGTCTACTGTTAAAATTACTGCCCTCGATCTGACCTTCACGGTGATACCTCACATGCATGATGCAATTGCTATTTACATATGACGCTAGACCGACGCTTGCGTTCGCCTTTGCGCAAGAGCAGGGGGGGACAGCGGTGCTTTTTTTTTTTTTTTATTTATTTTGCTTTTTTATTTTATTTTTAAATTGTTCCTTCCATATTTTTTTTTTTTTTTATCATTTTTATTGTTATCTCAGGGAATGTAAATATCCCCTATGATAGCAATAAGTAGTGACAGGTACTCTTTTTTTGAAAAAAAATGGGGGGTTAGACCCTAGATCTTTCCTCTGCCCTCAAAGCATCTGACCACACCAAGATCGGTGTGATAAAATGCTTTCCCAATTTCCCAATGGCGCTGTTTATATCCGGGGGGGGGCATTCCCTCCCACTGCTTGTAAAAGCAGTCCAGAGGCTAATTAGCCACTAGGATTGCTTTTACATGAAAGCCGGCCGCTGGCTGAATAGAATGATACCCGCAGGCATCAATCTGGTATAACCATTCAAAGTCCAGCAACATACCAGTACGTTGCTGGTCCTTGTTGGACATGTATTGTAATCTTTTTTTTCATGCAGCCTGTTGGCTGAACGAAAAAAAAGAGATTGATCGGTGGGTATGCCCACCATTAGAATACCTCCCTTCATCCACCCACTTCTAATGATGGGCATATATGCCGAAGCATGGGGGCATCCTCCCGCAAAAAAGTTATGCCGCGTACACACGGTCGGACTTTTCCACGGGCAAGCCTTCGTCGGAATTTCGACCGTATGTACGCGGCATAAAAGGTTATGCCGCGTACACACGGTCAAACTTTTCCACGGGCAAGCCTCCGTCGGAATTTCGACCGTATATACGCGGCATTAGGAGCAAAATCGCTCCTCTGCCCCCATGCTTCGGCATATATGCTCTTTTTTAAACTGTGGTGGTGAAATCACCTCCTACAGCGTTGGAGTCACGGCTTTATGTATCGTGGGAGCAAACGCTGTTGCTGTCAAGATAAATAAATCCGCGATGCAACTGAATGGCGTACTTGCTAAGCAAATGATGGTTAACATTAAAACAAAGTAACATTACAGTACAACAGTAAGACCTTACCATACCATACCTGCAAAGAAAATACCAAAACAAAACCTAGTAAAAAATAAAACATTTTTTTAACGTAACCTGTGCCTAAAATATATATATATGCCGAAGCATGGGGGCATCCTCCCGCAAAAAAGTTATGCCGCGTACACACGGTCGGACTTTTCCATGGGCAAGCCTTTGTCGAAATTTTGACCGTATGTACGCGGCATAAAAGGTTATGCTGCGTACACACAGTCGGACTTTTCCACGGGCAAGCCTCCGTCGGAATTTCGACCGTATATACGCTGCATTAGGAGCAAAATCGCTCCTCCGCCCCTGCTGCCCCCATGCTTCGGCATCAGAGGCGTAACTAGAAACCTCTGGGCCCCGGTGCAAGAAATCACAAAGGGCCCCCCCTCGAAAAAGCATGATTTTGATACTTTTTTTTGAGGGGGGTTGCAACGGCGGTAGTTGAGGGGGGATGGCAGCTGTGGTACTTGAGGGGGATGGCAATGGTGGTACTTGAGGGGGGTGGCTGCAGTGGCAGTGCCATCCTCTCCCACCACCACCTGTGCCTCTTACTGATCCCATCCTCCCACCACTGATCTCATCCCTATCCCCCCATCACCTCTGTTGTAGAAGTAATGGGGGGATAGGGATGAGATGAGTGGTGGGGGGATGGGATCAGTAAGAGGCACAGGTGGTGGAGGTTGGCATCGATTGCTTAGCTCTGCAAAATGTCACTTACCGTCAATCAATCGATTCCCCGGGAATTCCGTTCGATCGGTCACGGTCACCGTGCCTTCTAATCTCCCGCCAGGATGCCTTCTTGCCTCATGGGTAGACCGTATAGGTATTCCACGCAGAGAGGAAAGCTCCTCCCTCGCCTTCTCTCATTGGTGTCAGCAGGTCTGCTGACTTAATTTTTCAGTGTCTGCCCCCAGTCTCATTGCTGCCTCTGCCCAGGCCCAGATTTACTCCCTTTGCCGCTCCAAGGCCAGGTCCTTCAATACCGCCCCCCCCACACACACCATCACATAGGGGGACTCCCCAGAGAGCCCCCCTTACATCAGGGACCCCACAGAGCCTCCCTACTTACATCAGGGTCCCTAGAGAGCCTCCTCCTACATTAGGGTCCCCAGAGAGCCTCCCTTCCTACATTAGTGTCCCCAGAGAGCCCCTCCTTACATCAGGGTCCCCAGAGAGCCCCTCCTTACATCAGGGTCCTCAGAGAGCCTCCCTACTTACATCAGGGTCCCCAGAGAGCCTCCCCATTTACATCAGGGTCCCCAGAGAGCCTCCCCTTATATCGGGGTCCCCAGAGAGCCTCCCTACTTACACCAGGGTCCCCAGAGAGCCTCCCTACTTACACCAGGGTCCCCAGAGAGCCTCCCTACTTACACCAGGGTCCCCAGAGAGCCTCCCCTTATATCGGGGTCCCCAGAGAGCCTCCCTTACATTAGTGTCCCCAGAGAGCCTCCCCTCTTACATTACATTAGTGTCCCCAGAGAGACCCTTCTTACATCAGGGTCGCCAGAGAGCCTCCCCTTACACCAGGGTCCCCAGAGAGCCTCCCCTTACACCAGGGTCCCCAGAGAGCCTCCCCTTACACCAGGGTCCCCAGAGAGCCCCCCCTTACACCAGGGTCCCCAGAGAGCCCCCTCTTACACCAGGGTCCCCAGAGAGCCTCCCCCTTACACCAGGGTCCCCAGAGAGCCTCCCCCTTACACCAGGGTCCCCAGAGAGCCTCCCCCTTACACCAGGGTCCCCAGAGAGCCTCCCCCTTACATCAGGGTCCCCAGAGAGCCTCCCCCTTACATCAGGGTCCCCAGAGAGCCTCCCCCTTACATCAGGGTCCCCAGAGAGCCTCCCCCTTACATCAGGGTCCCCAGAGAGCCTCCCCTTACATCAGGGTCCCCAGAGAGCCCCCCTTACACCAGGGTCCACATAGAGCCCCCCATTACACCAGGGTCCCCATAGAGCCCCCCCTTACACCAGAGTCCCCAGAGAGCCCCCCCTTACACCAGAGTCCCCAGAGAGCCCCCCTTACACCAGGGTCCCCATAGAGCCCCCCCCTTACACCAGGGTCCTCAGAGAGCCCCCCTTACACCAAGATCCCCAGAGAGCCCCCCCTTACACCAGGGTCCCCAGAGAGCCCCCCCTTACACCAGGGTCCCCAGAGAGCCCCCCTTACACCAGGGTCCACATAGAGCTCCCCCTTACACCTGGGACCCCAGAGAGCCCCCCCTTACACCAGGATCACCAGAGAGCCCCCCCCTAACATTAGTGTCCCCAGAGGCCCCCTTCCTTACATTAGTGTCCCCAGAGGCCCCCTTCCTTACATTAGTGTCCCCAGAAAACCCCCCCCTCTTACATCAGGGTCCCCAAACAGCTGGCTCCCCCCTTGCAGGGGTTCCCCTGTACCTGGCTGGTGGAGGTGGCGATTGGCAGCTCTATGGTGTCCACAGGCAGGGGGGTCTTGCTGGGGCTAGTAGTTCTATATCCGAACCATGTGAGGGGGGAGGGGCCTCTGACCCGGGCATCAGCAACATTGTGCAAGCAGAGTGAAAGTGAAACTAATACCTGCCCGGGTCAGAGGCCCCTCCCCTCCCCTCTCCTCTGTATACACACTGACACTCGAGTACTACAAGCCCCAGGGAGATCTTGCTGCCCACACAGGCACCATAGAGCTGCCGATCGCCGCCTTCCACCTCCTCCCACATCTCCCCACTGCACTCTAAACGGCCAGCCAGAGGTGCAGGCAGGGGAGATGTCTTGGGAGTCTTGGGGGGGTTGCTGCGGTGCCACCCCTGCATCCACTGCCTTGTCAGCACCCGATCCCTGCGGCGGAACGGCTCCTCATACTGGCGGGCGGTGGGCGGGCCCCTCACACGGGCGGCGGGCGGGCCCCCCGGACTTCACGGAACTACAGGGCCCAGTCGCAGCTGCGACTGCTGCGACCCTGAAAATTCCGCCACTGTTCGGCATATATGCTCTTTTTTTAACTGTGGTGGTGAAATCACCTCCTACAGCGTTGGAGTTACGGCTTTATGTATCGTGGGAGCAAACGCTGTTGCTGTCAAGATAAATAAATCCGTGATGCAACTGAATGGCGTACCTGCTAAGCAAATGATGGTTAACATTAAAACAAAGTAACATTACAGTACAACAGTAAGACCATACCATACCTGCAAAGCAAATACCAAAACAAAACTTAGTAAAAAATAAAACATTTTTTTTAACGCAACCTGTGCCTAAAATATATATATGCCGAAGCATGGGGGCATCCTCCCGCAAAAAAGTTATGCCGCGTACAAACGGTCAGACTTTTCCACGGGCAAGCCTCCGTCGGAATTTCGACCGTATATACGCGGCATTAGGAGCAAAATCGCTCCTCCGCCCTTGCTGCCCCCATGCTTCGGCATATATGCTCTTTTTTTAAACTGTGGTGGTGAAATCACCTCCTACAGCGTTGGAGTCACGGCTTTATGTATCGTGGGAGCAAACGCTGTTGCTGTCAAGATAAATAGATCCGCGCTGCAACTGAATGGCGTACCTGAAAACAAAAAATTACATACCTGAAAAGCAAGCATGATAAAACATTGCAGAATAGAATACAGTAAAAAAGAGCAGAACAATAGAGAGAAAATAGAGAGAGAGAGAGAACAATAAAACAACAACTATTTTTGTTTTTTTTATTTTATATTTTTTTTGTGTTTTGTTTTTTACGTTTTTTTTTTCTTTTTTACACTTTTTTTTGTAACTTTAACAACTGTAATGGTTCGGGTCTCTCAAAATGTAATGGCATCTTGGGAGACCCTGTGTAAGTGTGTCCTAGTCTGTGAAATGCTGTACCCTACGCTAAAACTTCACTTTTGAGTGGTAGCGATCAAAACATTCACCAAGGCAAAGACCAGGTTTGTCAGGACAGAGTGGACAAAAAACACGGGTGTCACGCCTAAATCCGCGCTTGCTACAGACACGACATCTTTTTTGGGGGGTTCGTTGGGTAGGGGTACTCGTGAGGGCATACGGATAATGCCTCTCATGCAGCCGGCTTACTGCATTTGGTAGGGGATGGTGAGGTGCAGAACCGCCTGGATACAGGAGTTCTGTGACTATCTCATTCTGGAATTTTAGAAGAGATAACGTCCCGCCTGAAGCTCTGTATAGCACATGAGCATTCAGCAAAGCCAATTGGAATAAGGATAGAGACACTATTTTGTACCAGCGTCTCGCCTTACGGTCAATTAGATACGGCGCCATCAACTGGTCGTTGAGGTCCACCCCTCCCATATTTTTGTTATATTCGTGGACACAGAGGGGTTTCTCCACAACACCAGTCGCCGTACGAATTTGGACTGTCGTGTCTGCTTGAAGGGAGGTAAGAAGGAAAACATTCTTATTGTCCCTCCACTTCATAGCGAGCAAGTTATTACACTTCACGCAGGCTCTCTCCCCCAGCCTAAGACGGGCATCTACAAGCCGCTGGGGAAAGCCCCAGCGATTAGGTCGCACGGTGCCACATGCTCCAATCTGATGATCAAACAAGTGACTAAACAGTGGCACGCTCGTGTAATAATTGCTCAATCTGACTATCTTTTCCCTCATAAACCATAAAGCTCCATACATAGCCTGTTGCCCTGTCACAGCACTTAAAGAGCTTGACCCCGTATCTGGCACGCTTGCTGGGAAGGTACTGCTTGAAAGCCAAGCGGCCAGAAAATTTAATCAGGGACTCATCAACGCAGACAGCTTGATCGGGAATAAACAAGGCTGCAAAACGTTCATTGAAGTGGTTTATGAGGGGCCGAATTTTATAGAGCCGGTCGTACTCAGGGTCCCCACGTGGACGACAAAGTTCATTGTCGTTGAAGTGCATGAACCGCAAAATCTGCTCGTATCGTGTCCTGGGCATGGAGGCAGAGAACACGGGCATGTGGTCAATTGGGTGCGTGGACCAATAAGCACGCAATGACGGGAATTTATGTGTGCCCATGTTGAGGGAAAGGCCCAGAAAGGTCTTAAATTCGGAAACCGTAATTGGTTTCCAATCTTTGGCAATTTTAGGCAACTGGGGGTTAGCGGCGATGAATTGACCAGCATACAAATTACTCTGGTCCACAATAGATCTATAGAGATCTTCCGTGAAAAACAGCGAATAATAATCGATTGGCATAAAATCAGCTGTTTCCACCTGAATACCGGGTTGGGCAGTGAATGGGGGAAGTACGGGTTCTGCAGAAGTGATGGGGACCCAATCAGGATAGGCGAATTCTGCAGGAAGGGCACTATGGGCACGACGGGCCTGCCTTTGTCTTCTTGGTGGCAGCGGGACACTACTTGTGCTTGCCACCTCGCCAGCTTGAACTGCACTTATGGGACTCGCCACGTCACCACGTGATACTGCAGTGCTGGATGTACGCCCAGGCTGTACTAGGCCGCTGGTGCTTGCCAATTCACCAGAAGGAATAGCGGCGCTTGTACTACTCTGCTCCATGATACGAGAGCCCTGCGGTTCTTGCTCCTCAACAACCTCAGAAGATCGGGATCGGGTACACCTGACCTTAGCAGGGACCTCAACTTCGTCGTCAGAGCTATCTGACGTGGGGCCGCTGACGTCACTGTCTTCTACGGGAAGATATTCTGAGTCTGAATCTGACAGATACGTGACCTCCTCTTCACTATCTGTCATGCTCAGAATCTCGTAGGCCTCTTTACTAGTGTACCTTCGACTTGCCATTTTGGGCTCTAAATTTAGGGGTACACTAGTAAGATTCACAGGTAAAAAAAGCACCTGACTGTCACCAAATGTATCAAATGCTACCAAAAAAACTGTTAGCGATCGCAGGGATCAGGACTGTCTCTGCGAACGCTGCAGTTATGTGTGTTGTGTTTGGTAAGTGACAGTGATCGATCGATACTGCACTTCGGTGGGCTGGGCTGGGCTGGGAGGAGGGGCTAAACGCAGGTACTAGCAGGTATTTTGGGAACCCTAAACCGCTGGGGACGCTAGTATAGATCTGATCAGATACTATACCACTAAGGGAGGTGTATGCTTTGCGCGTGGGTGTTAGCGTTACTGCCACTAACCTAAAGCTGCCTGGGGCGACGCAGACCCTCTCTGGCGCTAAAACCTAATTGATATCACCCGCTGGGCGATCAGGGGGTTAAACCTTTATTGGGTTATATACGGCGGGTGCCCTGATGCTATAAAAAGCAAACTAACCAACCAGTGTCACCCGTAACCTTTATATGGTGATCACTGGTGAAAGGGTTAACTAGGGGCAATCAGGGGGTTAAAACCTTTATTAGGTTAAATATGGGGGTACCTGACGCTATATAAAAACCTGACGGGTTACCTAAATAACAAAATAACTCACTGGGTAACCAGTGTCACCAGTGACGCTTATACGGTGATCACTGGTGAAAGGGTTAACTCTAGGGGCAATCAGGGGGTTAAAATAATATATGGGGGTACCTGACGCTAATAAAAACCTGCGGTGAACCTAAAAATAATTAACTGGCTATCTAGGACACCAGCAACAAGAAAAAAGCGATCGGAAAAATGATCGCTTAGTGACGCTGGCGTTAGGGGGTGAAAGGGTTACCTGGGGGGCGATCAAGGGGTTAAACCTTTATTAGGGGGGGTTAGGGGGCTACCTTGGACCTAAAGGGGCCTAATCCTAACTGCCCTGCAACTTTTTACAGTCACAAATGACACTGATTGCAGTGATCAGTAAAAAAAATGATCACTGCAAACGGTGCACTGTGACTGGGGGTACTGGGGGTGATCTGGGGGTGACTGGGGGGTGATTTGTGTGCCTACGTGTACTGGTGTCAGTGGGCTGTTGGTGCACTTACTGTGAGATGTCTTCTCTCCTCGCGCCGGATCGAAAAAACCGACACGAGGAGAGATGACATCACTTCCTCCTGCCTGTGTTTACATTACAGGCAGGGGAAGCTCTCTCATTCGCCGGGAGCGATCGAGAGGGGGTGGCCGGAATCGAACGGCCGTCCCCTCATGCCGGATCGCTCCCGAACACTTAACCACCGCTCACTGTACAGAAGGGGGGTCCGATCGGATCCCCCAACTATACAAAGGCGATCACGTACATATACGTGATTCTGCCTGTCGGTGCCATTCTGCTGACGTATAATTACAGTGGGCGGTTGTTAAGTGGTTAAGTGGCAGGTGTCTAACGACAGATTCCTGAATGCTCAGGTGTGAATAGGCATAATTTAAAACAGTGGAATTTTTAATGTTGAGTGTTTTGTAGCTATGAGATTCAAGCTATAAAATGCTTATGCCCCGTACACACGATCGTTTTTCATGCCGTTAAAAATGCCATTTTTAAAAATGGCCATTAAAAATGATCGTGTGTAGGCTCCAGAGCATTTTTAACGACGTGAAAAACGGCCATTAAAAATTCCGGACATGCTCTCTTTTTTCACGTCGTTTTTCATGTCGTTTTTTTTAACGACGTGAAAAACGATAGTGTGTATGCTTTCACGACGTGAAAAAAACGCACATGCTCAGAATCAAGTATGAGACGGGAGCGCTCGTTCTGGTAAAACTAGCGTTCGTAATGGAGATAGCACATTCGTCACGCAGTAACGGACTGAAAAGCACAAGACTGAAAAGAGCGAATCGTCTCTCAACAAACTTTACTAACATGAAGGGTGGCGCCATTCGAACGGAACTTCCCCTTTATAGTGCCGTCGTACGTGCTGTACGTCACTACGCTTTGCTTGAACATTTTTTAAAATGATGGTGTGTACGCAAGACAGGCTTGAGAGGAAACAAGAAAAAAAATGACAAGAAAAACGTCAGTTTTAAAAATGACATTAAAAACGATCGTGTGTACGGGGCATTAGATGTGAATGGGGTCTTAGAGCTTACCAATGGAGTATTCTGCTTGCTTCCATGAGTAAACAGAGATGCAAGGAAGCAAACTGTGGAGCTGGTATTAAAGTGTATAAGTAAAGTACTGGAAAACATGATGTAAAGAGCAATGCCAATTGCAATTAGCCAGATTTTACATTTCTGCTGCCCAGAATAGCCTTACCAATAGAACAAGTTTTCTAACTAGTTGCTTCTGTGCACCTAATTTCACATCATGATTTATATCTTATTAAAAGATACTCTCTGCAGTCAGGGTAAAGTGACATAAGTTTTTATAGATACCCCCCCCCCATCCCAACCTATTATATACTACTCCCCCACGCATCCCTCTGTCTAATTTTATGTGCCATCTGGTGACAGAGGTGATAGGGTGATGCCATCACTTGCCGCCCACATGACAGCATTCGGGTTTGATGATTGAGCTAAGCACTGTCACATAGACTGTCACATAGGCCATGTGACGGTGATATACAGTAACTGCCGGTAAGGTAGGCTGTCTGTCTCTATAAATGAAGGTCTTTGTGGTGTGTTAATTTAAGTGATATTAAAGCCTTATTTTTTTTTTTAAATTCCTACTGCTGAGGTGAAGACTCATATGTGTTGATGCTTCTTGATGTTGACGTTGAAATTTCCACCCCTTCCTTCACCCAGATGTTCCCCTTTGTGTTAGCCACACTTTTCTGTTTAAGGGTGGATTCCTTCCCTCACAAGGTTCTATGGAGCAATCCTTCTATGTGCGCTTCCTGGGATCTGACTGAGGTTGATGTGATGATGCTGCCTGTGCTGATATGCAAAGGAAGCCTGGGAGGATTCACACAGAACACACACCCTGTGCTCCTTCTCCTGGGAAGTGATTGACAAGTGGCTTCTGAGGTACTGTCTTGGGAGCTACTGTCAATCTCTTCCTTGGAAGAGTAGTGTAGGGCATGCCTTGTTTGTGTCCTTTTAGGCTGCATGTGCATGTCGGCACCAGCAGCATCACCACATCATGGAAGTTTTATGAATGTAGGTGTACACATCCTTTAGGTTCCTGTGCACACTATCCGATCTTGAAGTTTGGGGAAGTGAACATGAACCTAGAAGATGCAGCTGGAAATATCACTGAACCTGAGCTGTATTGGAAATATTTGCTTATACTTCTGTGTAAAAGCAGTCTATACAGATGTGTTTCTGTTTTAAAAGTTTAGGCCATTGTACTATTTTATATTTCTTTAGAATTCTGCCAGTTTTAATAAATTGATAAAATTAGATATAGTGTAGGCATTTAACTTAACATTCCTGTAATCATTCCAAGACCAGCTTCTGTAGAATAGTATTCTAATGAAGTCTTTTTTTAAATGAAAATGTAGGCAACGGTTCGATCTAAGCACTTCACAATGATTAACGGTCTCCTCAGCCTGCAAATGGAACGAAATCCATTAAAACACATGTCTATGATTAGTCTTGCCTTTTTGGGACGTCATGTTAACCACAATTGTATGTTTATGTGCATTTCTTGCAAATTGCTTTTCATGTCGGCGTGCAACATTCTTTTATCTCCATTCACTTACCTATGTAGAAAGGTGGTCTATAAAGTGTACATTTATAGCCTCTCAAGCAGCCCCTTTTATGCACTGTGCTTTCATTCTCGGATCTCTGATGTGATAGCGGCCATGTAATTAACATGCCAGCCACATTAACAGCTGCCTGAAAAATGTGTCTTTTTATCACACTGTGGTTTCGCAGGTGATTCCTGGCAAAGTACTCAGCTTCTATCTCTCTCCATCTTATTTCTCCAACCATCCCCCCTCTTCTCCCAGATTGCCTCATCTTGTTACTGTTTCTCAAAAATTAATGACCTAAAACAAGGACAAACAAAGACATAACAGATCATTCCATGAAGAAAGAAAAAGACTAGATCAGATAAGAAAGACAGAGGGAGAGAAGGAATTTGGATATATTTAGTACACATTTTATAATCATTGTGTACAAGATTTGAAAAATAGTCTTGTGATAACCCTTTCTGGACTGCTTTGCTGCATCGGGTTCTTAAGTAAATGAAAGTATTACTGTAGCTAAGTTACTGTTTTTCTAAAGATTTTTTAAATATCAAACCAAAGTTCACTAAAAATGAATATTTCAAATTTACTATAAAAAAAAAAAAAAACCTTTTATGTTTACCAAAATGTAAACGGATTCTAGTATAAATGTGAGTTAGGGACTTTAGATTGTAAGGTCCTTGAGTGCAGGGACTGATGTGAATGTACAATATATATGTAAAGCGCTGCGTAGATTTTGCTATATATGTTGATGTGGAAAATGTAATATTAATAATATGAAATATATGGGTTAATATGAAAATTCCACTATAATAGAAGTACATGTAATAAATAATAAATAAATAATAATGTACTAGTATCAATGTATAAATTAATAAAAAGCAGATGCCTTGTGTTCAAATAATTTGCTTTGTGCTGAGAGAGAACTTTGAACCCTATATAAAGCTGAGCTCCATCCAAAAGGGGAAGCTCCACTTGTCTGCCTCCCCCCCACCCCTGCTGCCAATGTTGGCACCTTTTGGGGGGGGGTATCTGGTTTTGACAGCGGCGCGGCAAACTAAGCAGGAAGTCCGTCCCCCCTTCTTCCCTCGTGGTCTTCTAGGACACATCACAGGTCCCAGAAAAATGCGGACCATTTACAAAGCTCAGCACGCTTTGCAAATGCACAGTAGGAAACCGACTGTAAAGCAGCAAGGCTTTATTGCCTGTTTCCCACGCCCGCACCTGAGAGCTGACTCAAGAATTGGCTCGGGTGTGGACACCGCTGGATTTTTGGACAGTTAAGTACCTTAATATAAAAAAACAGCAGCTACAGTATTTGTTGCTGCTGACTTTTATTTTATTTTTCTTTGGCGGGGGGGGGTGGCAAAACTCCTCTTTAAGTCCTGCCACCTCCTGATACTAAGTCCTACCCTAGGTCATTCAGCAACCCAATTCCAGAGCCTCTGCTGGCCACTAAGATGCTAGCATTTAACTATTATTCTCATAGCATAATGAGGAGGCAAAGTGGTAATCTAGGATTCTGGTCTGCACTGGGCACAAAGGAACTGATTAAAAAAAACAAAAAACACAGGGACTTTTATGCACTACAAGATGCCTGCATTTTACCATTAATGTCAATTTATATACTTTGGTGGACACAACAAAGTTACTTTCAAGGGTATCTTTACTCACAACTGAAGCTTCATTCTCTGTAGGGAGTTCTTGGAAAGTTCAGTAGAGTGGTCCCCTTGCTTCATTCTGCCTAAGTTAGACTGACACCTTTTCATAATGGCTGCCATGAGTGAACTGACCTGGAAATACAGGATTAAAGTTCCTAAGGGATACAGCAAAACTACTGGGTGACTAAAAGCAGCACTAAATTTGAATTTAATAAAATTGCTAGCAGTTAGGTTTTTCTGGCAGAAGAGACCGAGGGGTTGCTTTACTAGAAGCAAATGGACTATGCACATTTTTGCTTTTATTGGATGATGGAAATCAGCAGAGAATCACCCTTTTCCCCAAAAAACTGTATCTTTTGCCATAAAACCTCTTTCATTGCCTGATAAATTGTTTTCTAAATGTACACTGATATGCATAGTTTAGTGTACAATACAAATTTGGGGAGTAGGAGACAGGTGCCAGGAAGCCTAAACAACCCCTGTGTGCATGTGTGGGAGTAACATCATCTGTGGGTGAATAATAGAAAAGAGAGAAGACTTTGGAACCAGAAAAATCCTAGGAGAGGAAAGGGCTTCAACTAAAATTAAACGTTGCGAAAGCCATTTATCTTAAAAATGATAGCACTGAAATGTATATATATTACCTGATCTGCATTTGGTTCTTTAACATTTTTTGTTTTAATGGGTGACAGATAAGTTGCCTTCATTGAACGCAAATATGATAGCTACCCACTGCAGTCGTTAATCATTAAAAGGGTCTTTTAAATTCTTTGCCTGTTTTTTTCAAGCAGATACTTACTCATTCATAGATTCATTAATCCATGAAAACATTGTTTAGCAATAGGGATTGGCCGAACACCCCCTAGTTCGGTTCGCACTAGAACACCCCGAACAGGCAAAAAATTTTAGCGAACATGCAAACCCTATTAAAGTCTATGGGACATGAACATGAAACATAGAAATTGCTAATTTTAAAGGCTTATATGCAATGTATTGCTATAAAATGTATATGGGGACCCAGGTACTGCCCTGGGGCACATGTGTCAATGCAAAAAAAATGTATTAAAAAAAATATTTTTTTTTAGGAGAAGTGATTTTAATAATACTTAAAGTGAAACAATAAAAACAAAATATTCCTTCAAAATATTGTGCCTAGGGGTCCCCTTAGTCTGCCTGTAAAGTGGCGCATCTGTGCAATGTGTAGAACATGCCGCAGCAATAGTTAAATTTAAAAAAAATATATATATATTTAAACTTGCTCGCGGCTGTAATGTATTGCCGGCTCCCAACAATATAAATGAAAAATCAAGCAAAAAAACTGCGTAGGGTCCCCCCCCAGACCATACCATACCAGGCCCTTCAGAAAACTCTGAACTGTATTATACAGTAGGTGCCGCCGACATTGTATATCCATCGCAGAGATTCTCGGCGACAGGGTGCTGACATCTCGGCGACAGGGTGGCGACATCTCACGCTCGCTGCAATAGCGAGAAGGAGACGTGGCACTTTATTGAACGGGATCCGACGTGGATTCCCGCCAATACCAGGCACTGTGTTTGGTATGAATCCTGAGCGGGAACTCCACGCCAAATTTTAAATAAAAAAACTGCATGGGTTCCCCCTCCAGGAGCATACCAGGCCCTTCGGTCTGGTATGGATTTGAAGGGGAATCCCCTAAGCCGAAAAAACGGCGTAGGGGTCCCCCTCAAAATCCAAGCCAGACCCTTATCAGAGCACGCAACCTGGCAGGCCGCAGGAAAAGAGGGGGGACGAGAGAGTGCCCCCCCTCCCTCCTGAACCATACCAGGCCGCATGCCCTCAACATGGGGCCCCCCCACCCCAAAGCACCCTGTCCCCATGTTGATGGGGACAAGGGCCTCTTCCCGACAACCCTGGCTGTTGGTTGTCGGGGTCTGCGGGCGGGGGCTGATCGGAATCCGGGAGTCCCCTTTAATAAGGGGGCCCCCAGATGCCGGCCCCCCACCCTATGTGAATGAGTATGGGGTACATCGTACCCCTACCCATTCACCTGGTGGAAAAAAAATGTCAATAAAAAAACACACACATGTTTTTAAAGTAATTTATTACACAGCTCCGGGGGTCTTCTTCCGACTCCGGGGGTCTCCTCCGACTTAGGGGGTCTCCGGTGTCGTCGCCGCGCTCTCCGGTTCTTCTCTCACTCTCCGGTTCTTTCTTCCTTCTGCCGGGCCTCCGCTATCTTCTTCCAGCTCTTTTGCTAGCAGAGAGGCCCAGTCTTCCCCGTCATCTCGTCCGGCTCTCCGGTTCTTTCTTCCTTCTGCCGGGCCTCCGCTATCTTCTTCCAGCTCTTTTGCTAGCGGAGAGGCCCGGTCTTCCCTGTCGTCTCTTCCGGCTCTCCGTTGTCCTTCTGCCGGCCCCTCCACTATCTTCTTCCAGCTCTTTTGCTAGTGGAGGGGCCCGGTCTTCCCGTCGCTGTCGGCATCTTCTTCCCTCTTCTCCTCCTCGATGTTCACTCGTCGCTTCCTCCCGCTGTAATGCTGGGTTTTCGGTCAGCAACGATTTATATAGGCTTCTCATGACGTCACAGTCACATGCTCCCATGACGTCACAGTCACATGCCCTGGGGCCACCCGGAGCATGTGACTGTGACGTCATGAGAAGCCTATATAAATCGTTGCGGACCGAACACCCAGCATTACAGCAGGAGGAAGCGACGAGTGAACATCGAGGAGGAGAAGAGGGAAGAAGACCTTGACGGCAACAGGAAGACCGGGCCCCTCCACTAGCAAAAGAGCGGGAAGAAGATAGTGGAGGGGCCGGCAGAATGACAACGGAGAGCCAGACAAGACGACGGGGAAGACAGGGCCTCTCCGCTAGAAAAAGAGCTGGAAGAAGATATTAAAGGGGGCTCCGGATTCCGATCAGCCCCGCCCGCAGACCCCGACAACCAATGGCCAGGGTTGTCGGGAAGAGGCCCTTGTCCCCATAAACATGGGGACAGGGTACTTTGGGGTGGGGGGCCGCAGGTCACCCCCCTACCCCAAAGCACCAAACCCCCCATGTTGAGGGCATGCGACCTGGTATGGTTCAGGAGGGAGGGGGGCCGCTCTCTCGTCCCCCCCTATTTTCCTGTGGCCTGCCAGGTTGCGTGCTCGGATAAGGGTCTGGTTTTGATTTTGAGGGGGACCCCATGCTGTTTTTTCGGCTTAGGGGATTCCCCTTCAAATCCATACCAGACCGAAGGGCCTGGTATGCTCCTGGAGGGGGAACCCATGCCGGTTTTTTATTTAAAATTTGGCTTGGAGTTCCTGCTCAGGATTCATACCAAGCACAGTGCCTGGTATTGGCGGGAATCCACGTTGGATATCCGTCCACCGGCCTCAATGTCAGCAATGCTTGTCGCTCATTGCAAAAGGAAAAACAACATTTTTCCTTTCCCGATGACGAGACAGCTCGGCACTGGCTCTCGCGACAGGGCTCATATGGTGTCAATCTCGCCGCTAGAAGAGGCGAGATTGACAGAAAATCGGTGGCACCTACAGTATATATATATACTATATGGACTGCATTATATACACTCAACTGTAGTATATATACTACACGGATTGCACTATATACTCTGAACTATATTATGAATACTATACGGACTGCTTTATATACTCTGAACTGTATATATATACTATACGGACTGCACTATATACTCTTAACTGTATTATTTATACTACAAGGACTGCAGTATATACTCTGAACTGTATCATATATACTACATTGTACTGCACTATATACTCTGAACTGTATTATATATATTATACACACTGCACTATACACTCTGAACTGTATTATATATACTATACGGACTGCACTATATACTCTGAACTGTATTATATATACACTACACGGACTGCACTATATACTCTGAATTGTATTATTCAGTTTATATACTACACCAACTGCACTATATACTCTGAACTTTATTATATATATACTACATTGATTGCACTGAAAACTCTGAACTATATACACTATATACTCTAAACTGTGTTATATATACTACACTAACTGCACTATATACTCTGAACTGTATTATATATATATATATATATATTGTGACAGCAGGAAGGTAAAGTCACCTGGTTGCATCCAGGGGGGTAGATATATTTCGCCCAGATTCAGGCTTTACGCTGACTTATACAGCTAGGTGGAGAGTTGTATAAGCCCAGCTGAGACTAGTGGGCTCATTGATGACTCATACCTCTAGGGAGAGGGCTGGGCGTCGTGCAGACAGGGAGTTGATGAGGCCAGCTGAAGCTTGTCAGCTCATTTAGGCCTCTATAAAAAACTCCCAGATTCATTAGATGTTAGCTCATGCCTGGAAGCAGACCTGTGTGGACTGTCTAGGGAGAGTGAACCCCTGTGCGGTGAGAGAAAGCCTGTGTGGCTATATTTTGCTTGGACATTTAAAACCAGGGACTAGGACAGCACTAGGCTGATCCCAGTCGTTAGTTAGGAAACCTGTAAGTTTAGTCAGAGGTCAAGTTGACCAGGATTTATTTTGTTTATGTTTTTTTTGCCTTGCTGTGTTTTTGTCACTGTAAATAGAAAATAAACCGCACCTTTTTGATTTTGAAAACCACAACCTCCGTCTGCTGGGCCTGTTTTGGGTGGGGAGCCCATCCCGGGGGTCACACATACCCGCTGCCGAGCTAGCCCCCTCACAGTTGGTGGAGAACCAGTGGCAGTTTTTTTTTAAGCCAGCATGGAGGAGATACTGAAACAGCTGGCTCTAGCAAATGCCAATCAACAGCAGACAAATGCAGGTTTGCAAAGGAGCCTTGCAGCCCAGCAGCAAGCTCATCAACAGAGCCTTGCAACTTTACAACAGAGTCTGGAGGCTCAGCAACAAGCCCAACAGCAATCTGAGGCCCGCTTCATAGACCTGTTGCAGAAGCAAGAGCAGAGACTACAACAACAGATGGAAGCAGTAATGCAGCAACGTCCGCAGACCAGTGAGGAAAGCCGTCCCACTAATACCGCGTCCTTTGGGGTGAGTCATTTATTGACAAAAATGACTGGAGAGGATGATCCAGAGATATTTTTGACCACATTTGAAAGGACCGCTGAAAGAGAAAAGTGGCCTGAGGAGCAGTGGGCTGGACTAGTGGCTCCTCTGTTAACTGGTGAATCGCAGAAAGCTTACTATGACCTAGAGCCTAACCAAGCAAAAGACTATGTGATGCTAAAAGCTGAAATATTGGCAAGGCTGGGTGTCACCCTGGCTGTCCGGGCTCAGCGTGTGCATAACTGGACTTTCCAGCTTGGAAAACCCCCCAGGTCTCAAATGTATGATCTCATTCACCTGAGCAGAAAGTGGCTACAGCCAGAGACTTTGTCCGCACCAAAGATTGTGGAACGTGTTGTAATGGATCGGTTTTTGAGAGCTCTTCCTACTGCCATCCAAAAGTGGGTAAGCCATGGAGACCCAGAGACGGCCGATGGTCTTGTGGATCGTGTAGAGAGATACTTGGCTACAGAGAACCTGACGGCCTCTTCCAGAGACTCTCGGACTTTCCACCCTAAGACCAGACCATCCCCAGGGGCGGATAAGAGGATTCCAAGGGGTGAGGGTGGAGAGAGTGAGAGGGTGGGAGCTCTACCCCAAGTTTGGCGAGAACAGCCTGGGAAATCAGCGGCTCAAGAGGCCGCAAGAAGGATCGTTTGCTACCGCTGCCGGCAAGCGGGACATATTGCAGCAAATTGCCCGGTTGTGGAGGAACCCATGCAGTGTGACTTTCTGACGGGCAGACGTCAGTCGCTGTGTGCGACAGTCGCATGCACTGCCATTCGGGGAACTGAGAAACATTTATGCAAAATGTGTATTAATGGTAGAAATGTTGTGGTATTGCTGGATTCAGGTAGCCTTGTGACCCTGATAAAGGCTGAGTTAGTTAAAACAGAGGTCTCTGGGAATAGCAAGGTAGCCGTTATTTGTGTGCATGGGGACACCCGAGAGTATCCAGTGACTACGGTGTGTTTCGAGACCCCCAAAGGTACCCTCTCTCATCCAGTGGGCTTAGTATCTCAGTTACCGCATGACGCCATTGTGGGAAGGGATTTTCCGAAGTTCTGGGAACTGTGGGATGATCCTGAGCCCCCCCACTGGTGCCCCTATGTACCAGGAATGTGATAGCCAGAACTCCCCTGAGAGTGGTGAGGACTCTCCGGAATTTCCCTTGTCAGTATTGGCAGGGGAGACTCAAGAAACTGGAGAGGAGCCCACCTCCTCAGACGAAAACCTACCGTCTGTGGAGTTTTCTGATCTTGAGGTTCACAGGGAAAACTTTGCCACAGAACAGTTGAAAGACCCCGCCCTAATAAAGGCACGGGAAAACGTAGTGAAAATAGATGGCGAGTTAGTGAACCCAGATAATACTGGCACTTACCCATACTTCAGCGTAGAGAAGGACCTACTGTATCGGGTGGCAAAAAGGGCAGAAGAAACCGTTGAGCAGCTTGTGGTGCCCAAACCTTACAGGAAGTTGGTGTTGGAGTTGGCCCATGGGCACATTCTTGGAGGTCATCTGGGGACAGAGAAAACCCGAGAGAGGGTATTACAGAGATTCTATTGGCCTGGGGTGATGAAGGACATAGAAAATTATTGTTCCTCCTGCCCTGTGTGTCAGAGGTCGGCCCCGATGCCACATTTCCGTAGCCCGCTGGTCCCTCTACCCATCATTGAGGTCCCGTTTGAGAGAATCGCAATGGATTTGGTAGGTCCTATAATCAAGTCCGCTAGGGGGCACCAGTACATATTGGTTATAATGGACTATGCCACCCGTTATCCAGAAGCGATCCCTCTCAGAAATACCTCGGCCAAAACCATAGCCAAAGAGCTATCTCTTGTTTTTAGCCGGGTGGGTATTTGTAAAGAACTGCTTACGGACCAAGGTACACCCTTTATGTCCCGGGTTATGAAAGAGCTGTGTAAATTGTTCAAAGTGACGCAATTGCGTACATCTGTGTATCACCCCCAAACCGATGGGCTGGTTGAAAGATTCAACAAAACCCTAAAACAAATGTTGAAGAAAGTGGTGGATAGAGATGGAAGGGATTGGGACTGTCTACTTCCTTATTTGATGTTTGCTATTAGGGAGGTGCCCCAATCCTCTACGGGATTCTCCCCCTTTGAGTTACTGTATGGGAGACACCCAAGAGGGCTGTTGGATATTGCCAAGGAAACTTGGGAAAGTGAGAGTTCTCCCCACAGGAGTGTGATTGAGCATGTCGCCCTGATGCAAGATCGAATTGCACAGGTAATGCCCATCGTGAAGGAACATTTGGCCCAAGCGCAGTTGGCACAGCAGAGAGTGTACAACCGTGGAGCCAAGACCCGTACCTTTTCCCCGGGGGATAGGATATTGGTACTTGTCCCTACGGTTGAAAGTAAATTCCTTGCCAAATGGCAAGGCCCCTACGAGATAATGGAAAAAGTGAGCGAAGTGAATTACAAGGTCAGACAACCAGGAAGGCGAAAGCCCGAACAGATCTATCACGTTAATCTGTTGAAAGCCTGGAGGGATAGAGAGTCCCTAGTCGCAGACACTTGGTCACCAGCTCAAACTGGTTGCGTGATTCCTGAGGTTGGAATCGCAGCCACCTTGTCACAACCCCAACAACAGGAGGTTAAGGAGTTTGTACTTCGCAACAAGGAGGTATTCTCTGAGCTGCCGGGACAAACATCTGGGGTAGAGCATGACATTATTACCCCGCCCGGTGAAAGGGTGAAGTTAAAACCCTATCGGATCCCAGAGGCCCGACGGGAGGCAATACGGGAGGAAGTACAGAGAATGCTGAACTTAGGGGTGATAGAGGAGTCCCAAAGTGATTGGTCTAGTCCCATTGTGTTGGTGCCTAAACCGGATGGGAGCTGGCGATTTTGTAACGATTTTCGTCAGTTGAACAAAGTTACAAAATTTGACACCTACCCCATGCCACGTATAGATGAGTTGATCGACCGGCTGGGAACAGCCCGATACATGACGACTCTTGACCTCACAAAAGGGTATTGGCAAATCCCCCTGGCCAAGTCGGCCAAAGAGAAAACCGCATTTGTAACCCCAGACGGGGCGTTCCAATATAAAAGAATGCCGTTCGGGTTACAGAATGCGCCGGCCACATTCCAGCGGAAAATGGACCAGATGCTGAGGCCCCATCGGAAGTATGCTGCGGCTTACCTGGATGACATAATTGTCCATAGCACAGATTGGGCCTCACATCTGCCAAAAGTGCAAGCAGTCCTGGACTCTGTTCGGGAAGCAGGGTTTACGGCTAACCCCAAGAAGTGTACCATTGGGCAGGAGGAGGCCAAATATCTTGGGTACACCATTGGGAGGGGAGTAATAAAACCCCAACTCAACAAAGTCGAGGCCATCCAGAGTTGGCCACGTCCCAACAGCAAGAAGCAGGTACGAGCCTTTCTGGGAATCGCTGGGTATTATCGGCGATTCATTCCCCACTTTGCTTCTAAGGCTGTGCCCCTAACCAACCTGACGAAGGGGAAAGGGTCGGTCATGATTAAATGGACCCCCGAGGCTGAGGCAGCATTCCAATTCTTGAAACAAGCCTTATGTAGCCAGCCAGTGTTGTACTCACCCGACTTCTCTAGAGACTTTGTCGTACAAAGTGATGCGTCAGATGTGGGGTTAGGAGCAGTATTGTCCCAGGTCTGGAACGGGGAAGAGCACCCAGTCATTTACCTCAGCAGGAAGTTGAAGTCCCATGAGGTAAATTACGCCACCGTTGAAAAGGAGTGTTTAGCGGTGAAGTGGGCTCTAGATTCCCTTCGGTACTACCTGCTAGGTAGGCACTTTGACATGGTTACGGATCACGCTCCGTTAAAGTGGATGGCTCAAAACAAGGAAACAAATAGAAGAGTGAATAGGTGGTTCCTGGCCCTCCAGGAATTCAACTTCACAGTAAAGCATCGCCCTGGCGTTCAAATGGGGAATGTGGATGCTTTGTCTCGAGTACATGAATGCCTGATTGCTGGTGTTCCAACCCCGAGGTTAAAACAAGAGGGGGGGGTATGTGACAGCAGGAAGGTAAAGTCACCTGGTTGCATCCAGGGGGGTAGATATATTTCGCCCAGATTCAGGCTTTACGCTGACTTATACAGCTAGGTGGAGAGTTGTATAAGCCCAGCTGAGACTAGTGGGCTCATTGATGACTCATACCTCTAGGGAGAGGGCTGGGCGTCGTGCAGACAGGGAGTTGATGAGGCCAGCTGAAGCTTGTCAGCTCATTTAGGCCTCTATAAAAAACTCCCAGATTCATTAGATGTTAGCTCATGCCTGGAAGCAGACCTGTGTGGACTGTCTAGGGAGAGTGAACCCCTGTGCGGTGAGAGAAAGCCTGTGTGGCTATATTTTGCTTGGACATTTAAAACCAGGGACTAGGACAGCACTAGGCTGATCCCAGTCGTTAGTTAGGAAACCTGTAAGTTTAGTCAGAGGTCAAGTTGACCAGGATTTATTTTGTTTATGTTTTTTTTGCCTTGCTGTGTTTTTGTCACTGTAAATAGAAAATAAACCGCACCTTTTTGATTTTGAAAACCACAACCTCCGTCTGCTGGGCCTGTTTTGGGTGGGGAGCCCATCCCGGGGGTCACACATACCCGCTGCCGAGCTAGCCCCCTCACAATATATATATATATATATATACTACACTAACTGACTGCACACTACACTAACTGCCTAATCTCCATTCATTCACTATATACGGCCGCCGTGTAAGCAGCAGCCTTATAAAGTGTGGGGCGTGGACTTAGCCCCTGAGCCATGATTGGCCAAAAGCACTCTGCTTTTGGCCAATCATGGCTCTCACAGCACATCACGCTGTGATTGGCCAAAGCATACAGGTCATGTGCATGCTTTGGCCAGTCAGCAGCCGTCAATGCACTGCAATCTTGCAGTGCATTATGGGGCGCTCCAGAGAACTTCCATCTACGAACAAACGAACAGCCGATGTTCGAGTCAAACTTACGTTCGACTTGAACATCTATCCCATCCCTATTTAGCAAGTATTTTAGGGCATTTGAATTATAGTTTTAATATTTTACCCATTTGTTCTGGTATGTTATGTCAGATCACATGAAATATAACCCCTGCTCCTTATCCTAATTCTTCTTAAAAAAAAAGATGTAGTAGGTACCGATGTTAAATTAAATGGGCACTTGGGTATCTGGAAAAAGTTTTAACTGTTCAGAGAAACCATACAAAACATTTGTTCAAAGTCTGGAAAAGCCTTTAGATATTCAAGAATTTGTGAGTATCTGATAATGCATATACAAGCCGTGCAGAGCCCTGAATGCAGACCCACACCAATGTCAAATTGGGAGCAGCAGCTGTGTAAGTGCAGCTACTGCATCCAAATTGACATGAATGGGACTGCCCACAACTGGATGCACAGAAGACCTGTGCATCACCATGCTTGCAAACACAGCCATTGCATGGGCATACGCTATACTACGCCTGAAAGTGGATCTCCAAGGAAACAGCAAAATACATGAATGAAATACATATAAGATAAATGTTATCCTATGAAAGGATTTGTATTTATGTGTATCAATTTCTGAGATGAACATATTTCTCCCACACAGCACAGCCTTGCCTGGGTGATTTTTTCATTGTTGCATTTAAGTTGAATCTAGAAGTCTCCTTTATACCCCTACCTTGTGGTTGCACAGTGTAAAGAGAAGCAGCAGATTGATAAGGTCATCTCTCTCTCTGCTCTTACCCCAGAATAGCATATTCTTTGCACTGCAGCATGACTGATTGGCTCTTTGTGCTTCTGCTTTCCCAATTCACACTATATGTGGTGGTCAGTCACTGCTAGGACACACAGAAAACAATTATTGTCACAATTGCATTGCAGCCCAGAGCTGTGCTGAAGCTAGCTGCAGTAGAATGCAGACAAGCAGAATTGTTTTTCTCTGTACAACAGCACAGAGCATTGCACTGCTGTTCGGTGACACAAATGAAGAGATTCACACACCACACCACTCCCTACCACAGTCAGAACAAACAACTGCTGGACAGGTCAAGCGCTGCAGTTTACTTTCTGGCAGTTGCCTGTTCACTGTGAACAGGCCCTTAATTTGTATCTATGAGTCTGGATTTCTCTCAAGCTAACCGTACACATTACAATCTGACTGCGCATTCTCTTTTTGTACAATGCTCTGCCTGATTGGATAGAGATCAAATGAGTGGTTTAGTTAGGACCTTGTGTTATATATTTTGTTGACTTTAACCACTTAACGTCCGCTCACTGTATATATACGTCGGCAGAATGGCACGGACAGGCACAATCACGTGCCCATACGTGACTGCCTTCGTATGGGTGGGGGGTCCGATCGGACCCCCCTCCGGTACAGTAAGTGACCGGGATCGCTTCGGGAGCGATCAGTGATGAGGGGACCGCCATTCGATTCTGGCCACCCCCTCGCGATCGCTCCTGGCGAATGAAAAGCTTCCTCTGCCTGTGTAGTGTTTACACAGGCAGGAGGAAGTGATGTCATCTCTCATGCGGCGCTCACATATACCGAGCGCCGCATGAGAGAAGACATCAGGTTAGTGCACTAAACAGCACACTGACACCAGGACACATAGGCACACGATGGCCCCCCCAGACACCCCCAGATCACCCCCCAGCCCCCTGTCACAGTGTCACTGATTGCAGTGACCATTTGTGACTGTAAAAGTGTCAGGTTTAGGTCAAGTGTAGCCCCCTAACCCCCCCTAATAAAGGTTTAACCCCTTGATCGCCCCCCAGGTAACCCTTTCACCGCTGTCACTAAGCGATTGTTTTTCTGATCGCTGTCTTAGTGTCGGTGATGCCGATAGTTAGCCAGTTATTTTTTTTAGGTTCGCCGCAGGTTTTTATAGCGTCAGGTACCCCCATATATTACCTAATAAAGGTTTAACCCCTTGATCGCCCCCCAGCTAACCCTTTCACCCCCTTTTGCCAGAGTCACCAAGCGATCATTTTTCTGATCGCTGTCTTAGTGTCGGTGATGCCAATAGGTAGCCAGTTATTTTTTTTAGGTTCGCCGCAGGTTTTTATAGCGTCGGGTACCCCCATATATTATCTAATAAAGGTTTTAACCCCCTAATTGCCCCTAGTTAACCCTTTCACCAGTGATCACCATATAAGTGTTACGGGTGACGCTGGTTAGTTTTTTAGAGTGTCAGGACACCCGCCGTATATAACCCAATAAAGGTTTAACCCCCTGATCGCCCGGCGGGTGATATCAATTAGGTTTTAGTGTCAGAGAGGGTCTGTGTCGCCCCAGGCAGCGTCAGGTTAATGCCAGGAACGCTAACACCCACGCGTGAAGCATACACCTCCCTTAGTGGTATAGTATCTGAACAGATCAATATCTGATCTGATCAGATCTATACTAGCGTCCCCAGCAGTTTAGGGTTCCCAAAAATGCAGTGTTAGCGGGATCAGCCCAGATACCTGCTAGCACCTGCGTTTTGCCCCTCCGTCCAGCCCAGGCCACCCAAGTGCAGTACCGATTGATCACTGTTACTTACAAAACACAACACACATAACTGCAGCGTTCGCAGAGCCAGGCCTGATCCCTGCGACTCCAGTGCTGTAGGAGGTGATTTCACCACCACAGTTAAAAAAAAAGAGCATATATGCCGAAGCAGGGGGGCAGCAGGGGCGGAGGAGCGATTTTGCTCCTAATGCCGCGTACATACGGTCAAAATTCCGACGGAGGCATGCCCGTGGAAAAGTCAGACCATGTGTGTGCGGCATAACTTTTGCGGGAGGATGCCATTATGCTTCGGCATATATAAATGGTGCATGTATGCCCATCATTAGAAGTGGCTGAATGAAGGGAGGTATTCTAATGGTGGGCATACCCACCGATCAATCTCCTTTTTTCGTTCAGCCAACAAGCTGCAGGAAAAAAAAGATTACAATATATGTCCAACAAGGACCAGCAACGTACTGGTATGTTGCTGGACTTTGGTTATACCAGATTGATGCCTGTGGGTTTAGGTATCATCTTGGTATCATTCTTTTCAGCCAGCGGCCGACTTTCATGTAAAAGCAATCCTAGCGGCTAATTAGCCTCTGAACTGCTTTTACAAGCAGTGGGAGGGAATGTCCCCCCCCAGATATAAAAAGCGCCATTGGGAAATTGGGAAAGCATTTCATCACACCGATCTTGGTGTGGTCAGATGCTTTGAGGGCAGAGGAAAGATCTAGGGTCCAATAGACCCCAGTTTTTTCAAAAAAAGAGTACCTGTCACTACCTATTGCTATCATAGGGGATATTTACATTCCCTGAGATAACAATAAAAATGATAAAAAAAGTAAAATATGGAAAGAACAGTTTAAAAATAAAATAAAAAAGTAAAATTAATAATAAAAAAAAAAGCACCCCTGTCGCGCCCTGCTCTTGCGCAATGGTGAACGCCAGTGTCGGTCTGGCGTCATATGTAAACAGCAATTGCATCATGCATGTGAGGTATCACCGCGAAGGTCAGATCGAGGGCAGTCATTTTAGCAGTAGACCTCCTCTGTAAATCTAACGTGGTACCCTGTAAAGGCTTTTAAAAATGTATGTAGTTTGTCGCCACTGCGCGTTTGTGCGAAATTTTGAAGCATGTCGTGTTTGGTATCTATGTACTCGGCCTAAGATCATCTTTTTTATTTCATCAAACATTTGGTCAATATAGTGTGTTTTAGTGCATTAAAATTTAAAAAAGTGTATTTTCCCCCCCAAAAATGCGTTTGAAAAATCACTGCGCAAATACTGTGTGGAAAAAAAATGCAACACCCACCATTTTATTCTGTAGGGCCTTTGCTTTAAAAAAAATATATAATGTTTGGGGGTTCAACATAATTTTCTTGCAAAAATAAATAAATGTTTTCATGTAAACAAAAAGTGTCAGAAAGGGCTTTGTCTTCAAGTGGTTAGAAGAGTGGATGTAAGCTTCTTAATGTTGTGTATAAAATGCAAGGACAGTTCAAAACCCCCCCAAATGACCCCATTTTGGAAAGCAGACACCCCAAGCTATATACTGAGAGGCATGTCGAGTCCATGGAATATTTTATATGTTGACACAAGTTGCGAAAAAAAAGACAATTTATTTTTTATTTATTTATTTTTCACTAAACGATATATTGCTCAAACGTGCCATGGGCATATGTGGAATTACACCCCAAAATACATTCTGTTGCTTCTCCTGAGTACGGGGGTATATCACATGTGTGAGACTTTTTGGGAGCCTAGCCGCGTACGGGACCCCAAAAACCAAGCACCGCCTTCAGGCTTTCTAAGGGTATACATTTTTGATTTCACTCCTCACTGCCTATCACAGTTTCGGAGGCCATGGAATGCCCAGATGGCACAAACCCCCCCAAATGACCCCATTTTGGAAAGTAGACACCCCAAACTATTTGCTGAGAGGTATGGTGAGTATTTTGCAGATCTCGCTTTTTGTCACAAAGTTTTGAAAATTGAAAAAAAATATATATATATTTTATTTCTTCATTTTCAAAAACAAATGACAGCTGTAAAATACTCACCATGCCTCTCAGCAAATAGCTTGGGGTGTCTACTTTCCAAAATGGGGTCATTTGGGGGGGTTTGTGCTATTTTGGCATTTTATGGCCTTTGAAACTGTGATAGGTAGTGAGGAGTGAAATCAAAAATTTGTGCCCTTAGAAATCCTTAAGGCGGTGCTTGGTTTTCGGAGTCCCGTACACGGCTAGGCTCCTAAAAAGTCCCACACATGTGGTATCCCCGTACTCAGGAGAAGCAAAAAAATGTATTTTGGGGTGCAATTCCACATATAACCATGGCATGTGTGAGCAATATATCATTTAGTGACAACTTTTTGTATTTTTTTTTGTCATTATTCAATCACTTGGGATAAAAAAAAATATTCAATGGGCTCAACATGCTTCTCAGCAATTTCCTTGGGGTGTCTACTTTCTAAAATGGGGTCATTTGGGGGGGTTTTGTGCTATTTTAGCATTTTATGGCCTTCGAAACTGTGATAGGTAGTGAGGAGTGAAATCAAAAATTTGCGCCCTTAGAAATCCTGAAGGCGGTGCTTGGTTTTCGGGGGCCCGTACGCGGCTAGACTCCCAAAAAGTCCCACACATGTGGTATCCCTGTACTCAGGAGAAGCAGCAAAATGTATTTTGGGGTGCAATTCCACATATAACCATGGCATGTGTGAGCAATATATAATTTAGTGACAACTTTTTGTAATTTCTTTTTTTTTTTTTTTTTTTAGTCATTATTCAATCACTTGGGACAAAAAAAAAATATTCAATGGGCTCAACATGCCTCTCAGCAATTTCCTTGGGGTGTCTACTTTCCAAAATGGGGTCATTTGGGGGGGTTTGTACTGCCCTGCCATTTTAGCACCTCAAGAAATGAGATAGGCAGTCATAAATTAAAAGCTGTGTAAATTCCAGAAAATGTACCCTAGTTGTAGACGCTATAACTTTTGCGCAAACCAATACATATACGCTTATTGACATTTTTTTTACTAAAGACATGTGGCTGAATACATTTTGGCCTAAATGTATGACTTAAATTTAGTTTATTCGATTTTTCTTATAACAAAAAGTAGAAAATATCATTTTTTTTCAAAATTTTCAGTCTTTTTCCATTTATATCGCAAAAAAAAAAAAAACGCAGAGGCAATCAAATACCATTAAAAGAAAGCTCTATTTGTGGGAAGAAAAGGACGCAAATTTAATTTGGGTACAACATTGCATGTCCGCACAATTTACAGTTAAAGCAGCGCAGTGCAAAATTGTGAAATCACCTCTGGTCATTAAGCTGCGTAATGGTCCGGGGCTTAAGTGGTTAAAGGAGGCTGGGAAAATATTGTACAAAACCATTGTGTATCAGGTCAAATTGTGAAACTCTTATCTTTTTTTTTCTCTGTATATTTTAAACATTCTGCAACTATGTTTGCAAATAATTATTTTTAGTGGAACTTTTTTTTAAAACTTGATGAACATTTTGTCAAGTTTACAAAATAGCTAAGCCTAATAACTTAACTATCTAATGTGTGACTTGAAGTTTCAAGAACTGATGCTCAAATTGTGCTGTGAAATGGTATCTTTCCTGTATTGCTTAAACTAAATAGCTTTTAATGCGGAACAGTAACAACTAAGGTTCTGCAAATTACTATTTGTAAGCTTTTGCATTATAGAACCTGTGAAGATTTTTTAAACCCTTCACAGGTTCTGTAATACATAAGCTTTGATACTGCAAAAGTAGCTACTTCAGAAACAGCTTCTAAAGGAAAGACTTTGCAGTCTCAGAGCTGATTTATTACATCTGTGAAGTCTCCTGAAGACTTTTATCCCAGTCAAATAAAAGCAAATGCAATTCAGAGAAAAAAAGGCTAACAATGGATAAATGGTTTGATAATGGTAGTATCCAGGCTACAGCCTATTCAGACGGTAGAGTATATTGAATATGTAATGAATTTGTAGACTCATTTATAATGTGTGTACATTGGTGTTATATTTGAAGTGTTGGGAAATAAAGGATAATAATCTGATTAGAGGCACCTACAGCAATTAAGAATAAATTGTCTGACAGACCTTTGGTTAGAGTAAAGTGACAGGTTCTCCTAATAAGACCTCCTGGGGAGAGTGACCCTCTCTATTGGTTCTGGTGCTCATGGCCACTAGTAGAGAAAGTGAAGGAAAGTCCAACATGTTAGTTATCAACAGAACAAGAGGTGATGGTAATCTTTTAGTGTAAAAAACAAACACAAAAACAAACACAAGATGGCGCCTCCATCTAGGTGTAGGGATGTATTAGAAAAGTATAAAAGACAATAAAAATGCACTCGCTAGTGAAACATAGATCAAGGCTTGTCATGAACCCATATGGACCTCCATAGGATCACCATGAGGCTGCAGAGCTCTGAAGGCATGTGGCTAGTAGAAGCAGGGTTCTTGATGGTAGTACAGCTGTCAGGCTTCAGGCTGGAACATAAGCAACAGCAGCTTCCAGAAGTAGCAAGATGGCTTCAGCTTCAAACAGCACCTCTCTCGGCTGGGTGATAATGACAGGAAGTGGAGGGGATGTGGCTACATATTTCAGGGCAGACAGGAGTGCCCCTTTATCAAACCATAGGAAACATTTTCTCTTTCCTATGGTTTGATAAAGGGGCGCTCCTGTCTGCCCTGAAACATATAGCCACATCCCCTCCGCTTTCTGTCATCATTATCCAGCCGAGAGGTGCTGTTTGTTGCATATGTTCCAGCCTGAAGCCTGACATCTGTACTTCCAACAAGAACCCTGCTTCGACTAGCCGCATGCTTGCAGAGCTCTGTAGCCTCACGGTGATCCTATGGAGGTCCATATGGGTGTATGTCAAGCCTTGATCCACTTTTATCTAGTGAGTGCATTTTTATTGTCTTTTATACTTTTTTTTATAAATCGCTACACCTAGACGGAGGTGATCTTTTGTGTTTGTTTTTTATATGTGCATTAGGATCTCAAGACTTAATCTGAGAGGAGATGCATCCACTTCACCTGGTGTTCCCTACCACTCTCCTTGGCCCTTTCATGTGCCCCGTTAAATGTCGGTTGGGTTCTAGACAGTGCAATAGCTTAATCATTTTCGTTGGTATTATTCTTTTTAGTGTGAATACTTGTTCCAGAGACAACTGACTAAAACTCACAATAAACATTACAATATGAGCAATAAAATGTTGTACAACAATCTTTAAATTTACCAAAACAATGTAATATGAGGACTTAACTAAACTAACCAATTAATTTTCATCCAAGTGGACTAAAGAATTGTTGGTAGATCTAAAGGAGATTGTACAGACTGTAACATGTGTGGTGACCACCTGTCTATTAAGGCACTTTTAACTAATTTATTTTTTAAATCTGTATATTTGCTAGAAAATACATTAAAACCCCAACAATTATATGTTTTCTGAAAAGCGGAGACCTGTAGAATAAAAATGTGGCAGTTGCGTTCTTTACATGGCACAATATTTGTGCAGCTGATTATTAAATGCATATAGAAAAAAACACACTAAAATAAATTTTATTCCACCAAACACAATATAATACACAATATTTGCTAAAGTATAAAATATGGGATTGCCTTGACTAAATAGGAACCTAACATGTAAAGCCTTAAAATTTAGCACGCCCATGAAATCACAAAAAAACTATGCTACCCAAAATTCTTCATAGGAGATGTTTACAAGCATCTACAGTATATCAGTTTAGCGTTACCGATGAGTAATGATCCTAGATCCTAAAATTCCTCTGCACCTTCCACTGTGCTTACTAGACATGTGCAATTCGTTTCGTTCCGAATTCGTTTTTTAACGAATTTCGACAAATTCGTTAATTCGGAAATATCCGAATTAACGAAAACTCATTTAACGAATTTTAACGAATATTCGTAAATTCAAATTTACGAATGTACGAATGTACGAATGTACGAATTTACCAATGCACGAATTTACGAATGTACAACTATCCGTAAATTTGAATTTACGAATTTACGAATATTCATACATTCGTAAATTTGTACATTCGTACAATCGTAAATTAGTAAATTCGGAAATCTGAAATAATAATTAACTAATAACTTAACTATTACTAACTATTCAATTATAGGTATTGTAATTTCCTTTCAAATTTGGCTGTTAGTGAACTTAACGAAGTTACGAATTGTTTTCCGACATAATGAATGCCGTATCTAAACGAATGGAACGTAATGAATTAATAATAATAATAAATAACAATAATAATAATAAAAACGTTTTATTATTATTATTATTAATTTGTTCCGTTCCATTTGTTTAGATGCGGCATTTGTTATTTCAGGTTATGCGTAACTTCAGATAAATTTGTATTCGTTACGTTCGCTAACAGCCAAATTTGAAAGGAAATTACAACTATAATTTAATAGTTATTTTTTCAGATTTTCAAATTTTCGGGTTTTCGAAAATATCGAATTTCCAAATTTCCGAAATTACGAATGTATAAATTTACGAATGTATAAATTTAAGAATGTACGAATTTACGAATGTATAAATTTACGAATGTACAAATTTACGAATGTACAAATTTACGAATGTATAAATTTACGAATGTACAAATTTACGAATGTACAAATTTACGAATGTATAAATTTACGAATGTACAAATTTACGAATTGCGATCATAACGAATAACCCGAAAAACGAAAAAAAAAAAACGAATGAAACGAAAACGAAAACTAACGAATTTTTTGGCAGTGCACATGTCTAGTGCTTACATACACATGTATGCCCTACACTTTATATTTGCATTTGGTGTGTACAGAGGCGATGGGGGAGCTTTTCATTCTTTTTGTTTTATTATAATTTTTTGTCACGTTTTGTTTTTTCTTCATTTAATGTTATTGTTATTATACAGCTAACAACCCATCCATGTCATAGCATTAGGCAGGTAACAGGTCCTCTTTATGGAGACATCAGGAGTCTATTAGAATCCTAATGTCTTCCCTGCCCTCCACTGAAGCTATTTAAGCACAGATCATGCTCTATTAGCTGTTACCTTAGCTACGGTAGCTGGGAAAAATGACAGCTCTGAACTTGGAAGTGACGTAATACACAATGCTTCATGGTTCATTAGTCACAGGGGAGGTCTGAGATTAGATGTTACCCAATCTCCTCTTGCTCTCTAATGCGCTGTACACACGATCGGATTTCCGATGGAATTTTCCCTCGGAATTCCGATGAAGCTGACTTTCATCAGTCTTGCCTACACACCATCAGACAAAATTCCGACCGTCCAAAACGCCATGACGTAAAACACTCTGATGAGCCGAGAAAAATAAACTTCAATGCTTCTGAGCATGCGTCAACTTGATTCTGAGCATGTGTGGGTTTTTTCGCCATTGGAGTTCCACACAGATGATCAGATTTTCCTAACGGTTTTTTTTCCATAGGAAAAATTTAAAACATGTTCTATTTTTTAACACGGATGGAAAAAAGTCCAATGGGGCCCACACACAATCGTTTTTTCCGATGAAAAAAGTCCATCGGACTTTTTTCATCGGAAAAACCGACCGTGTGTATAGGGCATAAGTCTAAGCAGCTTTATGTAATCCTGGGCTCAGGGAACAGAAGAGCTTGGGAAGCACTGCTGGAGCCAGCAGCAAGGGGGTGGGGTGCACCTTCAGAGCCCTATAAAAGTAATCAGGTGACTCTGGAGCAGGGGTCTCAAACTGGTGGCCCTCCAGCTGTTGCAAAACTACAAGTCCCATGAGGCATTGCAAGGCTGATAGTTACAAGCATGACTCCAACAGGCAGAGGCCTGATGGGACTTGTAGTTTCGCAACAGCTGGAGGGCCACCAGTTTAAGACCCCTGCTCTAGAGTCACCCAAAATACTTTCACCTGAAAGCCCATCACTGGTTCTAAAATAACCACACCAAGCTCTTGGCTAACACAGCCCTGAGTTTGCCTCCCCCACAATACCAGTAACTTGGTAAGCAAGAGGTTAAGTGGGATTTTCCTTTAGCTTTGGAAGGCTTTTCTCTCGCTTTCTATGGTGTCTCTGGTATAGACTGTGAAAATAAATCACTAGATTACAGTACATTGCATAGAGCAACACTGACATGGTTTGTGTTTAAAACCAATAGGATTACGTTATCTGTACCTTGTGATAATGCAAAAAGTAAGAAAAATATTCTTGCTGATCTCAGCAACCAATCATATTTTAGCTCTGAGTGTCTAATCCACAATGGCAGAATCACTGTTAAAAAGATAATTTTGTTTCCCAATTTTACAAATCCTCTCCATCATGTTTCACCAAAGAACTTGCTGGTAGACATGGTAGTATATAGCTGAAGGATTAAGCTGCTAAAATATACATTCTTTGTTGTATTTCTTGTGCAGCTAAGAAGGTAACCCTTAGCAAATAGCATCAAAATAGGTCTCTTCTGAAAAACAGTATTTGTTCTTTGTAACAATAGCCTAAAATAGACATCTGCATTAAAAAAAAATCTAAGAATGGCACTGCTATCATGCATGTCAATATCATGTCGATACTGCAGGCTGTGTTCTAGCTATTTTTATCCCGCTTATGTCAGTAAATGAATCAAAATGAGAATACAAAGTAGCTAAAGAGGGATTACAGGTTGCATTCTTCAATGTCATGCTTGCATTAAGAATTTTCAACTGCAAGGATATCATTCATATGCACAGTTTTTGCAATAATAATATAAACAAAAATTCCAATGTGTGCTGCAGACATGTTAATACACATGTACACATGTGAGCTTTGATAATTGCATCAATCAAGTTGCCTTTTTTCTAAGATGAACTGGCCAACTCAAAATGTTATTTTACAACGTAATTCTGATGGTGACTCAGATTTCTTGTCATCATCAGAATATTTGGCTAATTACAAGATTCAATTATTGTAATGAATTTACCATAATGTTGGCTACATCAAACTGGAATTTCTTATTTGGATGGAACTGACATTAAAATAAGACTACAGCCAACACTCAATATGTGTTTTTTTTTTTTTTAATAAAGCTTAATATATCGTACATGCAGAATAATCTAAAGGCACAATCTAGACTATCCATAAATTATTATCTTATTTGGGGGGTTTGATGGAAGTAAGGCATGTAGATATTTTCTGTTCTAAGGAGACCTTTCTTAGCTTCTCACTGGTCCCATTGCTTTTTGGTTGCTTTTGGATGGCCTCATCATAACCTGTTAAGTTATACTTTCTCATTGCTCCCCTAGCCCTGAGTCACAGAAGTCATTCTTTCCATGCACATATGATGGCCAAACAACTGGAAACAATTTTTAATATGTGGCTCTGTAATATTAGTCTGTATCTGTGCTTTGAACCAGCAAGTTTAGATACATAGTTGGTCCAAGGACATTATGAAATGTTTTGCATGGCTTCACCCACTATCCTAAATGTTCCCTAATTTGGGGGTTTGTAAAGGGAGCAAGACATGTAGAGATATACGATATATACATATTATTAGGGGGACAGGCTCAACTGCTATTGGTAGGCAGTAGTAAACCATATAGAAGATAGGGACACCCAGGAAGAGTCCAGGAAGTTGTGTCTTTCTTTGCTTTCTATTAAGCAACCAACAAAGTTCATTTTTCTTTTTCTTTTGTACAACTGACTTGTATTTGTTTTTATAAGAAAGGTCCATAATAAAGAGGAATACAAACTATACATGTGATACATCAGGAGAGTAATGCTCCAAACCAAAAGCACCAAGTTGAAGTGGGACAGATCACTTTATTCATTATCAGAAAAGATAAAAGCATAAAGTACCACATAATGTATCACAGTCACCTTAATGTCAGTATTTCATGGTCCTACCTTAGACCTAATAGAGCTTGTTCTCTACAACAAATTTTGTGAGTCTGATAGGTCTTAGCATGTGGCCACATAGTCAGACCCCAGTCCTACAATGCAATCCATTTTATGGAAATTAGATCGATAGTATAGCTTAAAACAATAAAGAAGTTAGAGTAAAAATAGAGAGAGAAGGGGCGCAAGAGAAATGGGGATAAGGGGTAAGAGGTAAATTGGGAAATTAAGACGGGGGGGTGGTCTTACCACTCCAAGGATCTAGTTTTACATTGCCACAGGAACACAGGAAGCAGCCCTAAAACTGATTGTAGAGGAGTAAAATATGTGTTGCAGTAGTTTCTGTTAGATGCCACAGTTCCAAGACTTTATTATGTTTACCAAACAAGTTACAGAACTGTTAGATGACCCATCAATTTAACATCTTGAATCCTTGAGAGTAGATTCACTAGGGAAGGATGTTTAGTGTGTGTCTATTTTAGAGCTACTAAACATATTTCTGCTGTAAGTATATGCTTAAGACGTTTTTTTAGCTGATTCAGAAAAAAACGATGGGGGTAAGCCCAAGAGGAAATCTTCTATTTATTACCCCACCATCTCAGTTCCCCAGCAGGCAAGGCATTAAGCCACAGAGAGTTGCAGAGTCCCCTAAATAGGAGCATAGGATCCATGAACAACGATGGGTTATCTGTACTAGATATGCAGTCCTTGCCAGGAGGAAGGGAGAAGCAGGGAAGAATAACAAGAGACATAAGTGTTTTGAGTGCAATCTTTAATTAACATTAATGGACACCTACAGCCATCCCTGGATGAAAAAGCACTACTCTGCCTAAGCCTAGCAGTGCAGCAAGGTGTATGGCAAGGGAATAACTCCTCTGCTATCAAAGAGGAATGCTAAGGAGCATCATGGGAAACGTTAAAATTAATGCAGGCTTGCATGCACTCCAAAGCAGAGATCATGTACAAAATAGCAAGAGATTGACATATAAAACAGATAAATAGAGCCAAATAAAATAACAGAAAACTGCTCAGTAAAGGTGAAAAAACAGCTTTATGAAGAGACCTTAGTTCTCACAATTGAAGTGTCACAGGTCTCATAATGGGTCTTTAGGAAGAGCCAAGCAACCAATGTCGAGGAACTAGAATTTTGCATTTTAGGTGTAGAATCCATATGTGTCCATCAGGAAATGTGTACTGGGCTAGGTGGGTAATCAAAACATTGCCCACAGCAATTAGAGGTATTGTTCAGAGCATGCAGCACTAAGGATCCATAGGGTAGAACTGACCAAAGGTGGTAGCATATAAAGAGTAAGGAATAAGCTGGAGTACAAGTAGAAACATAGGGCATAACATAGGGGTCACTGCCTAACAAGTTTCTATTGGGATAGGTCCCATTGCCTCAGGGAAACACCTGAGGTGGATGTTGTTGTAGTGGGATTGATGATAAATTGTCCAGGTGGATTGAATGTATTTATGTTGAACCTGCATATGTATGTATATTGAACTTCTGTAGCTCACTGATACATTCAGCCATGGGAAAGTGGGTCAATGCAGTCAAGGTGTTTGTGAAAGGCTTCAGGCTATCTCTGAAATTCAGTCATGTTCCTCTTATGCGACTCTTCTATTTTGGCAAAAAGACTTTCCAGGTCCTTCTTGGTAGGTAAGCTTACGTTCTTCCTTGTCAATAGTAAAAATTGGAGAGTGCCAGTGGCATCGCTATGGGGGTGCGGGGGGTGCAGACCACACCCAGGTGACAGCCGCCAGAGGGGTGACACCAAGGCTGGCACCACTATAAGCATGAGCTGCTGCCAGTGGGGCCCCATTGGAGGTAGGAGCTGTGGCTTATCGGAGGTGCAGGCGGCAATATCAGCCGGTGCAGTATCTCAGCTCTGCCTAGCTCTCACTCCCTCACTCCCTCAATATGTTGGGCAGATAGGGACTCTGCTTAAGAGTCAGGCTGTAAGTGTCATTATCCCATCCTGTCACTACTGTTCTCAGCCCCTTCCTCACTCCACCACCTGTCCAATCCCACACTCTGCCTCCCATTTGTGCCCGCCCAACCCCACCCACACTCCAACCCCCTGCATGCAATGCCTGCAGTGTGCTGTGAAAGGGGTTCTGTGAGCAGCTGGGTGGGACATCTGAAACAATAGCTGCTATAGCTGCCTAAGGGGAACTAGCCTGAGTGGGGGAAGGCATCATTGGTAAGCAAGCTTTTCACACACAGAACAACCACCCTTTCTCCCCCCACAAACTGTTGCTTTGCCCCTTCCGCCCCTTCTCTCTTCCTCTCTTCTTTCTCTCTCCCTTTTCACCCCCCCCACACTCTTTTTCGTATATCCCTCTTTCTCTCCCCCCAAACTCCTCTTTTAATCTCTCCCCTATTTTTCACCACCCTCTCTCTCCTCCTCCTCCCTCTTTCATCCCTCATCTCTCTTTCTTCCCCCTCACTCTCTTACCTCCTCTCCCTCTCTTTCTCACCCCATTCTTCCCCTCTCTCTTTCTCTTTCCCCCTCCCTCCCCTTCTCTCTCTTCCCCCCTCTCTTTTTTCCCTTCCTCTTTCACTTTCTCCCCCTTTCTCTGCTTTCCCTCTTCCCTTTCTCTCCTCTCATTTTTCCCTTACACTCTCCCCTCTCTTGCTCCCCCTCTTTTCCTCCCTTTCACCCTCCTGTCTCACCTCTTCAGCTCCCCTCTTTTCTGCCCCCTCAATTTTTTCTCCCCCTTTCTCTTTCTCCACTCTTTTTCTCTTTTCCTCCTCTCTTTCCCCCAGGGCCCCCACAGTCTTTCCCCTTTTCCTCTGTCCCTCTTTCTTCCCCCCCTCACCACCCTCACTCCCCTCCTTAGCCCCCACCCCTTTTTTCTCCCTCCATCTTGCTCCTATTTATCTTTTTCCTCCCACTGCGCTCTCTCCTCATTTGCTCCCACACACATATAGTTTCTCCTCCTTTCTCTCTCTCTCCCCCTCATCCTTTCACTCTCTCCCCTCCTCCCTCCCCCCTTTTCCTCCTCCCTCCTTTCACTCTTCCTCCTCTGTCACCTCACTTTCTTCATCTTGGCCTACCTCTCCCTCTGCCAACTCTTCTTTTCCCCCTTTTCTCTCTCTCTCTCTCTCTCTCTCTCATATTATATCTCTTCTCATTATATACAGACCAGTCTGTACCCTGATGACTATAATTTGCATTATATACAGACCAGTGTCTATAATGTACAGTATGGTGTCATCAGGGTACAGACCAGTGTATATAATGTACAGTACAGTGTTAAGGTACAGACTGGTCAGTATATATTGTACACTATGGTGTACATACAGTATAATGTACAGTCTGTACCCTGATGACAATATACTGTAAATTATATACAGGCCAGTCTGTACCCTGAGACTGTACTGTATATTATACAGTATACAGACCAGTGTATATAACATACAGTATTGTGTCGGGGGTGGCACCATGTTTTACCGCACCAGGTGACACCAACCCTAATGACAGGAGAGCGCCATCTCCAGGAGTAGGATGAGCTGCCTGTATGTGGTGGGAAGGGCACTTCCAGGTCTTCTAGTTCAGGAATTGTTTTGGGAGAGTACTGTGAAGCTGCATGCTCTCCCAACCTCAAAATAAATGTCTTAATGTCACACTTTTGGGCAGGGGAACATTGCACGCTGGTCATTGCATACTTCTAATTCTACTGAATTATATGAAACAGTATTAGATTAACTAGATTTGTTTCATTAGACTGTAGTGCTATTGATTGATGAATAACATTGAATGATGCTCACAGTTTCCTAATTCTTCTATGGAAGATCCAAAATACTGTAAATGTGCTGTGGTTAGCATAGAGCAAGCATGACAGGAGGTGCCAGTAATTATAGTGTGAGGATGGAAAATTGTCTCCTCTCCCATCATTTTTAGCAGATAATCACTTGTCTTTAGCTGGCTTAAAGTGGAACTAAAGCTTACTATTGTTTTCAGCCAAGGAAGTTGCCACCTTGGCCTTGGTTTGATTTTCAATTGTCATGATACTGCACATGTGATCAGTTATGACAACAGCCATTTGATGGTTTGATAGTTTGGTTGAGAGCATGATTAAAGTGACAGATGCCAGGAATGTATCTGTTTTTTTAAATTGTTAAAGTGGTTGTTAACCACTTAACGACCGCTCACTGTATATATACGTCGGCAGAATGGCACCGACAGGCACAATCACGTAGAGTGTACGTGATTGACTTTGTATAGTTGGGGGGTCCAATCGGACCCCCCTTCTGTACAGTGAGCGGTGGCTAAGTGTCCGGGAGCGTTCTGGGATGAGGGGGCAGCCATTCGTTTCTGGCCACCCCCTCGCGATCGCTCCCGGCGAATGGAAATGCCCCCTCTGTCTGTGTCAGACAGAGGGAGCAGGAGGAAGTGATGTCATCTCTGGTGCGGCGCTCACATATACCGAGCGCCGTACAAGAGAAGATATCAGGTCAGTGCACACAACACTACACTGACACCAGGACACATAGGGACATAAATCGCCCCCAGGCCCCCCCAGACACCCCAGATCACCCCCCAGATCACCCCCCCAGCCCCCAGTCACAGAGTCACTGATTGCAGTGACCATTTATTTAGTGATCACTGCAATCAGTGACATTTGTGACTGTAAAAGTGTCACCAAAGTTTAGTCTTAGGTCCAGTGTAGCCCCCTAACCCCCCCTAATAAAGGTTTAACCCCCTGATCACCCCCCAGATAACCCTTTCACCCCCTATCACCACTGTCGCTTAGCGATCATTTTTCTGATCGCTGTCTTAGCGTCAGTGATGCTGATCGGCAGCCAGTAATTTTTTTTAGGTTCGCCGCAGGTTTTTATAGCGTCAGGTACCCCAATATATTATCTAATAAAGGTTTAACCCCCTTGATCGCCCCCCAGGTAACCCTTTCACCCCCTATCACCACTATCACTAAGCGATCGTTTTTCTAAACGCTGTCTTAGTGTCTGTGATGCAGATCGGTAGCCGGTAATTTTTTTTAGGTTCGCCGCAGGTTTTTATAGCGTCAGGTACCCCAATATATTATCTAATAAAGGTTTAACCCCCTTGATCGCCCCCCAGGTAACCCTTTCACCCCCTATCACCACTGTCACTAAGCGATCGTTTTTCTAAACGCTGTCTTAGCGTCGGTGATGCAGATCGGTAGCTGGTATTTTTTTTTAGGTTCGCCGCATGTTTTTATAGCGTCAGGTACCCCAATATATTATCTAATAAAGGTTTAACCCCCTTGATCGCCCCCCCAGGTAACCCTTTCACCCCCTATCACCACTGTCACTAAGCGATCGTTTTTCTAAACGCTGTCTTAGCGTCGGTGATGCAGATCGGTAGCTGGTAATTTTTTTTAGGTTCGCCGCAGGTTTTTATAGCGTCAGGTACCCCCATATATTATCTAATAAAGGTTTTAACCCCCTGATTGCCCCTAGTTAACCCTTTCACCAGTGATCACCATATAAGTGTTACGGGTGACGCTGGTTAGTTAGTTTGCTTTTTATAGTGTCAGGGCACCCGCCGTGTATATAACCCAATAAAGGTTTAACCCCCTGATCGCCCGGCGGGTGATATCAATTAGGTTTTAGCATCAGAGAGGGTCTGAGTCACACCCCAGGCAGCGTCAGGTTAGTGCCAGTAACGCTAACACCCACGCGTGAAGCATACACCCCCCTTAGTGGTATAGTATCTGAACAGATCAATATCTGATCTGATCAGATCTATACTAGCGTCCCCAGCAGTTTAGGGTTCCCAAAAACGCAGTGTTAGCGGGATCAGCCCAGATACCTGCTGGCACCTGCGTTTTGCCCCTCCGTCCAGCCCAGGCCACCCAAGTGCAGTATCGATCGATCACTGTCACTTACAAAACAAAAACACACATAACTGCAGCGTTCGCAGAGACAGGCCTGATCCATGCGACTCCAGTGCTGTAGGAGGTGATTTCACCACCACCGTTAAAAAAAAAAAGCAAATATGCCGAAGCATTGGGGCAGCAGGGGCGGAGGAGCGATTTTGCTCCTAATGCCGCGTACATACGGTCGAAATTCCGACGGAGGCTTGCCCGTGGAAAAGTCCGACCATGTGTGTGCGGCATAACTTTTTTGCGGGAGGATGCTCCCATGCTTCGGCATATATAAATGGTGCGTGTATGCCCATCATTGGAAGTGGGTGGATGAAGGGCGGTATTCTAATGGTGGGCATACCCACCGATCAATCTCTTTTTTCGTTCAGCCAACTGGCTGCATGAAATAAAAAGATTACAATACATGTCCAACAAGGACCAGCAACGTACTGGTATGTTGCTAGACTTTGAATGTTTATACCAGAATGATGCCTGCGGGTTTAGGTATCATCTTGGTATCATTCTTTTCAGCCTGCGGCCGGCTTTCATGTAAAAGCAATCCTAGCGGCTAATTAGCCTCTGGACTGCTTTTACAAGCAGTGGGAGGGAATGCCCCCCCCCCGGATATAAAAAGCGCCATTGGGAAATTGGGAAAGCATTTTATCACACCGATCTTGGTGTGGTCAGATGCTTTGAGGGCAGAGGAAAAATCTAGGGTCTAGAAGACCCCAGTTTTTTCAAAAAAAGAGTACCTGTCACTACCTATTGCTATCATAGGGGATATTTACATTCCCTGAGATAACAATAAAAATGATAAAAAAAAAATACTTGGAAGGAACAATTTAAAAAAAAAAAAAAAAAGCAAAATTAATAATAAAAAAAAAAAAAGCACCCCTGTCCTGCCCTGCTCTTGCCCAATGGCGAACGCAAGCGTCGGTCTGGCGTCATATGTAAACAGCAATTGCACCATGCATGTGAGGTATCACCGCGAAGGTCAGATCGAGGGCAATCATTTTAGCAGTAGACCTCCTCTGTAAATCTACTGGGGTAACCTGTAAAGGCTTTTAAAGGCTTTTAAAAATGTATGTAGTTTGTCGCCAATGCGCGTTTGTGCGAAATTTTAAAGCATGTCGTGTTTGGTATCTATGTACTCGGCCTAAGATCATCTTTTTTATTTCATCAAACATTTGGGCAATATAGTGTGTTTTAGTGCATTAAAATTAAAAAAAGTGTATTTTTTAACCCAAAAAATGCGTTTGAAAAATCGCTGCGCAAATACTGTGTAGAAAAAAAATGCAACACCCACCATTTTAATCTGTAGGGCCTTTGCTTTAAAAATATATATAATGTTTGGGGGTTCAACATAATTTTCTTGCAAAAAAAAAATGTTTTCATGTAAACAAAAAGTGTCAAAAAGGGCTTTGTCTTCAAGTGGTTAGAAGAGTGGATGTAAGCTTCCTAATGTTGTGTATAAAATGCCAGAACAGTTCAAAACCCCCCCAAATGACCCCATTTTGGAAAGTAGACACCCCAAGCTATATACTGAGAGGCATGTCGAGTCCATGGAATATTTTATATGTTGACACAAGTTGCGGAAAAACGACAATTTTTTTTTTTTTTGCACAAAGTTGTCACTAAATGATATATTGCTCAAACATGCCATGGGCATATGTGGAATTACACCCCAAAATACATTCTGTTGCTTCTCCTGAGTACGGGGATACCACATGTGTGAGGCTTTTTGGGAGCCTAGCCGCGTACGGGACCCCAAAAACCAAGCACCGCCTTCAGGCTTTCTAAGGGTGTAAATTTTTGATTTCACTTCTCACTGCCTATCACAGTTTCGGAGGCCATGGAATGCCCAGATAGCACAAAACCCCCCCAAATGACCCCATTTTGGAAAGTAGACACCCCAAGCTATTTGCTGAGAGGTATTGTGAGTATTTTGCAGATCTCGCTTTTTGTCACAAAGTTTGGAAAATTGAAAAAATATATATATATATATATATATTTTCTTTCTTCATTTTCAAAAACAAATGAGAGCTGTAAAATACTTGCCATTCCTCTCAGCAAATAGCTTGGGGTGTCTATATTCCAAAATGGGGTCATTTGGGGGGGTTTTGTGCGATTTTGGCATTTTATGGCCTTCGAAACTGTGATAGGTAGTGAGGAGTGAAATCAAAAATTTGTGCCTAGAAATCCTGAAGGCGGTGCTTGGTTTTCGGGGTCCCGTACGCGGCTAGGCTCCTAAAAAGTCCCACACATGTGGTATCCCCGTACTCAGGAGAAGCAGAAAAATTTATTTTGGGGTGTAATTCCACATATAACCATGGCATGTGTGAGCAACATATCATTTAGTGACAACTTTTTGTAATTTTTTTTTTTTTTTTGTCATTATTCAATCACTTGGGACAAAAAAATTATATTCAATGGGCTCAACAGGCCTCTCAGCAATTTCCTTGGGGTGTCTACTTTCTAAAATGGGGTCATTTGGGGGGGTTTTGTGCTATTTTGGCATTTTATGGCCTTCGAAACTGTGATAGGTAGTGAGGAGTGAAATCAAAAATTTGCGCCCTTAGAAATCCTGAAGGCGGTGCTTGGTTTCCGGGGTCCCGTACGCGGCTAGGCTCCCAAAAAGTCCCACACATGTGGTATCCCCGTACTCAGGAGAAGCAGCAAAATGTATTTTGGGGTGAAATTCCACATATAACCATGGCATGTGTGAGCAATATATCATTTAGTGACAACTTTTTGTAATTTTTATTTTTTTTATTTTTTTTAGTCATTATTCAATCACTTGGGACAAAAAAATAAAAAAATCAATGGGCTCAACATGCCTCTCAGCAATTTCCTTGGGGTGTCTACTTTCCAAAATGGGGTAATTTGGGGGGGGGTTTGTACTGCCCTGTCATTTTAGCACCTCAAGAAATTAGATAGGCAGTCATAAATTTAAAGCTGTGTAAATTTCAGAAAATGTACCCTAGTTTGTAAACTCTATAACTTTTGCGCAAACCAATAAATATACGCTTATTGACATTTTTTTTACTAAAAACATGTGGCTGAATACATTTTGGCCTAAATGTATGACTACAATTGAGTTTATTCGATTTTTCTTATAACAAAAAGTAGAAAATATCATTTTTTTTCAAAATTTTCGGTCTTTTTCCGTTTATATCGCAAAAAATAAAAATCGCAGAGGCAATCAAATACCATTAAAAGAAAGCTCTATTTGTGGGAAGAAAAGGACGCAAATTTCGTTTGGGTACAACATTGCATGTCCGCACAATTTACAGTTAAAGCAGCGCAGTGCAAAATTCTGAATTCACCTCTGGTCCTCTAGCTACCAAATGGTCCGGGGCTTAAGTGGTTAAGCAATCCAAACAACCTTGCAACAATCCCCTCTCCTATGTTTATTAATGTACCCAGTGTATTATTTTCTTTTTTTAATGCCGCTATGTACCTGATTTCATAGTGCCGATCGGCGCTCACATGACCGGACACCTCTCTCCTCTTTCAAGCCAATAGCAAAGCAGGCGGGGATGAGTAAGCCCAGGTGAGGTCAGCCAGGAGCAGTTGAACAGATGAGGAGAGAGGCGACCAGTCACGTGAGCTTTAAAAAAAACAAAATGCACTGGGGACATTATTAAACATATCAGAGGGGATTGTAGCAAGTTTGTTGTATTATGAGAGCAGCAGGAGGGGAAGATCGGGGAGTTGACAAAGCTGACAGCCAGGAAGGGGAGGGCAGAGAGGAGGGGGAGAGAACGGGGGGAGAGATGACAGAGTAGAGCACATAAACTGACCACAGGGTCAGGGCTCAGCAGCCATGATAAACCGTGGTCAGTTTACAGGGGGAGGGCAGAACCAGGCAGGATCAGCCAAGTATTCCAGATGATACAAGAGGCCAAACTGCACAGCACTAGCACTGTGCTATATAACATGCTTTAAGGGAACAGGATCCAATTTTTTATATTTTTTTTAGGGCAACAAATGATATAAATCAATGAGTTTAGACCCCTTTTAAGTTGTATGTAGTTCTAAATAACATTCACCTTAGCAGACCAGAAGAACTGGCATATTTACAATCTTTTTTGCATGTTGCTGTACCTTTTATAGGTACAGTATATCTATATAACAATAATTATATATAGAGTGTATATATATCTCTATATATAGATATATACACACACACACACACACACACACACACACACAGTATATGTGTGTTCCACTTTGGAAGCTCAAAAAGTTTAGAGTTAGGGAGCAAACTTTAAAAAGTTGCCTTGTTATTGCAAAAAGTATATACAGTAGAGCAACAGCAAAAAATATGCAAAAATGTCTAACTTTTTTGTAACCTAAATGTTGAAACTATTTAAACAGCTTTTTGTACTGACCAGCTGAAGAGTGTGCTGGGGAATGGTTTATTACTCATACAACTAAGTAGCCCAACCTACCTACCTAACCTCTTCAATACCACATTTTCTCTAGGTTCCAAATCACTGTTAAACTCTCACAAGGAATGTCTACTTCTGTGTGTAAGCTCTAAATAGCTACATACTTACGTAAACAATAATTGCAGCTAGTTTTCCATAAAATGTGAATGTGTAGATAAAGTCATTCAGACATACTTTACTGTATTTATTAGGACAAACAGCACATTGCCGTAACCATTAGCAATCATTTATTAATCAACTCATTGTCCTGACTAAAGAAATGTGAAATCTGTTTTTTTTTTAAACTGTGTACACTTTTCACTTAAAGTGGAGTTCCACCCAAAAGGGGAACTCTTGCTTATACACCTTTAAGGGGGAAGGGGGGAACGGGGAACCTGTTCTTGACAGGTCCCCATCCCCACTTCCGTAGATGAGCCTATGCCCTGATCTCCCTGAAGTTCGGCCTTCCCCCGCCGCCGGGCTAATTAGAGAGTGCAGTATGCTTTGCGCATGCGCAGTAGGGAACCAGGAGTGAGGCCGAAAGGCTACACTGCCTGGTTCCCTTACCAGGAATGGTAGCGGCAGCACCTGGGAGTCGATCCAAACATCGGCTGGGGTGCCGACATCACATGCTTCCTGGACAGGTAAGTGTCCTAATATTAAAAGTCAGCAGCTACAGTATTTGTAGCTGCTGACTTTAAATTTTTTTTTCACCCAGGCTGGACCTCCTCTTTAACCACTTGCCGACCATACGCCATCATTATACGGCGGCAGGTTGGAACGTTCCTGCAAATTGCCAAAGCTGTACGACGGCTTCTTTAAGAGCCATAGTGATCAAATACCACCAAAAGAAAGCTCTATTTGTGGGAAAAAATTATAAAAATTGTGGTACAGTGTTGTATGACCGCGCAGTTGTCATTCAAAGTGCATCAGCGCTGAAAGCTGAAAATTGGTCTGGGCAGGAGGGGGGTTTAAGTGCCTAGTAAGCAAGTGTTTAAGGCCTTATTCACTCTGTTGTGCTGTGTGTTACATCCTGTGTTAAGGCAGCCCGTTTATCTGACTGAGCAGCCTAAGGCATTTTTGGTAGAAGAATATTTAGATAGTGGAATATTTGTGCACCTTAATGAAAAGAAAAATGCACTTGATTTTGATAAATGTTGCATGTGTAACAAGAATATGAATGACTTTGGCATTTTTATTGTTCCCACAGGGCATGTATAGCTGTTGCAGTGCTGAGGATCCAAAGACTATAGACCAACAACTTCCAACTTTAAATCATTGCTATCCACCACAAAGAATACCAGCCCTATCAAATTCCATTGCTCCACCTCCACCACCATCTGCTCCTTTACCATGTTCCAACTTTTTGCCACGGGAAAGGAGGATAGTTGAGAGGTGGCGACATGCTCGCAGCCCTAACTGCTACAAAGATATGTATACTCCAACTCGGTCTGCCCTTGACCCCAGCAGCAAGGCAGCTCCCCCTCGCCATTCTCATAAGAACACATTTTCTGATGGATTTCATAGGTATTATGGTCCTATTGAGCCTGAAGGTCTCTCTGATCATCTAGTGGAGTCTGGACAAGCTTTTAGCAAAGACAAAAAGATGGCACCCTGTCAGATGTCACCTCCAACTCAAAGAGACTTCCTTGAAAACCCACCATCTTATTTTGCCATTGTGCGAGAAAAAGATGCTCCAGAACCACCAGGATGGCAGTCAAAAGTTTCACGAGGTCTTTATGAAAACTACCAAACAGGAAAGGAAAGGACTCCAAAGTCTACAGGTGGGGCACGGGGTAGTCGAACACCTGAAACAACAGCAAAAAAGTTTGATCACTTGGGCAGTAGTTACCAAAAGAGCACATGTGAAATGGAATGTGAGGTATATAGTGGTGGAGGTCCAAATGCTAGCACAAATCGTCCCAACAAAGCCAATGTGGAGGTATGTGATGGAACCCATTATGGTGGTCATTCAAGGTTTACTTATGAAGATGAGAGAAGTTGTGGAAGAGATTGTCATCATCGTCGAGAGGAAATGGACATGGAATCCCAACCCCTACTGCACAAAAAATCAAATCGATCTCATATGTGCAGGAGCCATTCTCACCCTCTTGTTATGAGCCCCAGCAAAAACAAATATGTCGATCTTTCAGATTCGGATTCAGATGTGTGTGAGAGGGAACCACCATGTGTGAAATCTGACCTTGGACACAACTGTTGGTACTCACCAAACTACTTCTGCACATACCCATCTAGAGAACGACAAGCCTCCTCTGCACCAAGAAAACCAATGAGGTACTGGTCAGTGGATAAGCTTGGTAAACATCGCCAGTTGAGCAAAGATTATCTTCCAGCCACTTGCCATGGTTCATGCTATTGCAGTAGTTTGGAAATGTTGCAACCACACTGCCACAAGGAGCAAAGATACTTCAGCTGCTCGGATGAAAAGCTTGAAAGGCGATTAGATTGGGAACACTTACGTGGAGGTCACTGCTCTTTCCTCCACCACCATCACCATTCTTGTGACTTAGCCCCCATACATCCCACTTCCCGCAGTTTGGAGGACCTAAGCAGATGTCATCTGAGGTGTCACAGACACATCTTTTCTCCAGAATGCCAACCTAGGTCAAGTCATAGTGGAACCCTTTATAAAAGAAGGGGGTCTGCACACTTCTCTAGCTTGGAGTCTGAAGTATGACTAGAGGAGGGACCAATGCATTTGAAGACCACTCATGTTTAATGTTGAGAAACATATCTATGTTCTATATAAGTTGAAACCAAAACTTATAATAAACTCAGATACAGTTATGAAAGACTTCATGTTTATGTGGGCCATATTATTAGATTACAAAACTGAACTAGAATTTGCTAAGTAAACACCAACAATATTTTTGATTGCAAAGTTCAACGCAGCTTTGCATAGAGTGGAAGATGTTTTCCAAGAACCTTATGTTTAATACTTTCTGGCTGGACCAGCAGAATGACCCATTTGTAACCAGGTTGTGGAGAAAAATGTGCTGAAAAAAACAGGATGGTTCGACCAGCATCTCAAAAAGGTCATCTTGAAGGCCACTTAGCCTATTGTCATCAATCAGTTTTCTCAGTGTACTGGTGACATTGAGATTTGGTACAAAGGTGTGTGAGGGGTGGAGTCAAATTAAGGAAATTGAATTTGTGGACACCATTTTATTAGACTCTCCTGCTTTTACTTTTGACAAAATGTTAAGGGCTTATTTAAACATTTGTAACACTTTTAAGCACACTGCAATAGATACATAAATAGTTGTGACTAGATACTATTAGTAGACTTATATAATTATTTAGTCATAGTATTCTTAGATAAACTTTTCTTTTCTCTGTTATTTCTCAGCCAAGACAAGAAAAGTCATTCGGCTGCATTGTGCTTCTTAGCTTCAGAACTGACATTTTAATGTATAATATCAAATATATAAAGTAAGATATGTTAGCTGTAAAGATTCTTTTTTATATATTTTCATTTTTAATTTGGAGACAAAACTGTGATATATATCTATATATACATCCTAAGAGGAAGATCCAAGATTTTAAATAGCCCTAAGTTCCTTTGTCAAAATCACAGTACATATTTTAGTTTTAACATCTTGTAAACACTGTAGCATTGTTATTGTTAGGGTAATAAGACTACTGTTGTCTAGTTTTGATAGGCAAGTTGCAGTCTTGATGAAATTGTTCTTTTATTTATTTATTTATTTTCGACCATGAAACAGCAGTTGAGTAGACCAGAAAGATTATTGTCATTCAGTCTGTTAGAATTAAAATCCATTGGCTTTTTCAGGTGAATCCTCTGACTTTGTGCTAGTAATCCCTTACCAGTAGCTCATGGAGCCACATGTGGCTCTTAACTTCTGTTGATGCTTACAGTAGCATTTCAGTGGGTACTCAGTACCTGCCTGCTCAAAAATTTGTGTACCATACACATTATACAGGGTGCAACCCAGGCAGGTAATATGTAGATTTAACAGAATCAACCACCTCCTAAAAAAAAAAATAGAGACATAGTACTTTGTGCACAGGTCAAAGTGTTGTGCTTGCTCTTTTCCTCTTCTACCTGAAGGAGGGGCTAACAATCCAGTTATGTACTATGCATATTCTGCCTGTGTACAGGTTCTGAGGTGACGAGGACCATTGTCAATGCAGCTGAATACATTCAGCTTCACTGATACAGAACTCATTCTTATAGTGTACCCTTTCCAGTACACATATAGGCAGAATATGTTACCAGAATGTAGCACAAATATAGTAGGTTTGATGTACTCCACTGAATTTTTCCAATTATCTTTAGCAAAGATTTTTAGAGTGCTGTTTTTTCATACCTTGTTAATGTCATGTGGCTCTTAAGCTGACAGATGTTTCGGCTTCTGCTCTATGCTCACATTGGAGACACACAATTTTGTATTCCTGCCATTGATTGCCTATATTGTTGTAGGGAGCTAAGGCTGCTGGTATACTGAATATCACCCATACTTGCACTACAGAATGGTATTACATTTAAAAACAACTGAGCCTGAATTATGCATAACATTTGCACATACAGGATTTTAAGTGTAGACTAATTAGATGGGACTACATGGTACATTTGACTATCCATAATGAATTTCAGAAAGATTTCCGCATGTGTAAATCCCTCTTATACAAGGTACAGTTTTTACTAGACAATAGACATCTATGTAACATTGCACACAAGCAAATTCCTAATTCTTTGTCCACTATTTCTACAGCAAATGTATGAACACAAACATTTATAATGCTGCTGAAATACTAAAAACTTCGTAAAAAAAATTACTTGCAATATTTTTGCTATCTGTACCTGATTGCATTTACACTTTTAGCACTGTGACCCCCTAAGTGCCACAAAGTTCAAATGAATGTCTGATTTTGAGCATATTTGTGAGTTTGTGGGAATTTAGAGTATATTGAAAGGATTATTTAAAAGTTGTATTCCACCCAAATAAACAAGCCTATAGATTTAAGACTATTGTCAGGTGTCAATAAAATATTTTTCCCCCTTACTACCTATAAAAATGGTGTTAAAAATCAGAATTTATAGATTACGTTAAGTGTCACATTTATTTGGAATAAAAAAGGACCTAAATTGTGAAGGCCCCAAAAAAGACAAACAAAGGACTAGTCACCAATATTTCTTGTAGTATACCTGCAGCTGATCTTTCACCATTACTGACTTACTGTGCTTTATTCTGCGCTGTATCTCTGTAAAAAGGCAGCTATCTTGGTGGAGGACCAAGTCTTTGCTTTATCACATCAGAGCTGTCACCCTGATACTTTATGATCTGTTAACTGGTGAGGGATTATTTCAGAAGCACAGACTCTATCGAGCAGATTTAGGGAGATCATTACACTGCAGCTACATAATTACATAATTAGTCTGGTTGAAAAAAGACTCAAGTCCATCCGGTTTAATCAATCTGTTCATAAGCTTTCACTCTATCAATGAGAACAGTGAGCAGAACCATAGTGACTTCATTTGCACAGGAGTGCCTAGGCAAAGTCACATGTCAGGAAGTGCACTGCTATTTTTTAGGAGGAAAAATGACAAAGGTCGTTTTTTTAGCACTGCTTAGCCACAATTAATATTTTTAGATATTGCCTATGAGATAACAAATCTTCACTTTTTGAGTTCAGGTCAATTTAAATGTCAAATAGCAGATTAGGGGCTGGGAGTTCATTCCAAGAGCTTGGCTAAATATTATATTTTCTGGTATGGAAGGACTAAATGTTGGGGGGGTTGCTTTATTTCATATTATTATAGGGGATACTTTATTAGGTAATTAAACTTGGAATAACTACAATACACCCACTACCTGACTCACCGTGCCAAGATAAATATACTAACATTTAAAGATAACATTCAAATGGGAACTTTGGCTAGCGTTGATATGGAGTTCATTATTTGGATGTATTGTAGGAAATTGTAATATTTAAAATGGTGAAAGCAATTTCAAACTTTCAAATAAAGGTAAGGAGAATGTGTATTTCAGATGGTAAACCTTGTTGTAGAGCTGATGAGGCTTTTTGTTTACTAGTTTCCAAGCTGAAGAATGTATTACTGAGGACAGTTTTTAGAGTTCAGGGATACTATCTATATGAATGCAGATATTAATTGCCACAAAATAAGGATGAAGAAAAAAACACTACACTATGCTTACCTGTTATCTTATAATTTAATTGTCAGTGATAATAATATCAGTATACATACGGTAATCTACATTTGGTGGAAATCACCAAGCTTTGTGGTTCATAAGAGATGTATTTTTTATTTATCTAAACAAAACTGTTTTTTTGTTCATGAAAGTTCTTTGAACTTTTTCCAAATAGGATATCTTTTAGATGAACAATGTTGTTGAACTAGTTAATATATTGCAGGAAAATACAGCTACTGGCGCCATTACAGCCTATTTAGCCTGGGGTAAGTGGACCTTGGTCCAAGATACTTCTTCTTGCCAGATGCATTCTCTTTGATTCAAGAGAGTCAACACAATTAGTACTGAAACATCAATCAATAGTTTTGTAATACTAAATTATTAGATGTGTGCTTTCCTGAGCACCTGCTTTCCCTGCCTAGTTCTGGCTATTTGAGAGAAGGGTTATTTTCTATTTTGTGATGGACCAGTTTCAAGTTTAAAAAAAAAAACATGTTCAAAACATGTTTAAATGCCTTTAGTGGTAATCTGCCCCACATTTTAGCTAAAGTGTGTCAGTTTAGATCTTTTACAAAGTTGAATTAGGAATATACCAATGTGTTGTTATTCATGTAAATAGTTATTGTGTAAAAGGGGTGTAGCTGGTTTAGCCAGGTACTGTATATTTCATTAGTATGCACAACTTGATCTTAAATTGACGCAATCTCAATCGTCCATTTTCCTCCATCCAGTGTAAACCACTGCTAAATGAGACTCATTGTCCCAAATGTAAGACAAATATCTTTGGTACTTCATGTACTTGATGCATATCATACAGTATGTACTACATGATACACTCTAGTTGCACATGTTTAAATACTAGTAAATAATGCCTATAATTCAAACCAAACTAATCTCTGTGACTTTGACAATCAGCGTAGCATAGTTATCCATTTATGGGTTTTATAGCAAGGGAAGAATTAATTTCATGTGCTTTATTGCCATATAAAATGATTTAGCTTCAGTAGGTCTGAACGCACATACAGTTTTGCTACATTTCTTAATTTGATTAATTGATTACGTTTAATCAAACATGACTGCTTATAAAATAGCCATTCTGTTTCTGCAGTTGGCATCTAGGAACTTATTTATAAAATACAGTATGGAATGTAGTATGAAGTGTGGAATTGGTGCCCATAATGACCAGTCAGATGTTAACTTTTATGTTCTTGGAAAATATAACCATCTAGTTACCTAAAAGGAACAACTGAATGTTTGTCCCTCATGGTCTTTTCTCCAAGAGATTGCAAACTATTGAGAAGTAACTGAGAATAGAGAGAATAGGGATTTTGAAATAAAGTAGTGGCAACATATGAAGGCATCAGATCTTTTGACCAGCAATTTTTAATGCAAACAGCACACTTTAACACACATACACTTTACATTTTAAACAGCACATCATACATGTTTGCTTCCCTGCACTGTTCCAATGTGGCAAACAAGAACTAGTAATGGACCTGCATTTGCACGTACATGTTTTAAATGTGCCAAACTCATAATGCTATTAAAGTATATGTGAACCTTACCTTGTATTAAACCCATTCAGTTTTAAATAGAAATGAAAGGAAGACCATTTGTATATATGTATGTGTGTGTATATATATATATATATATATATATATATATATATGTATATATATAAATATATATATATATATACATTCATTAATGCTTTTTTTCATTTAAGTAATCACACAATCTCTAATTTCACTTGGTTAAAGAGCTAGGGGTGGAGAAACAACAGTAAACTGATCTTCCTAGTGAATGGCTATGTGTGTGTGCTCCAACCACAGACAAAAAAATGATCATGCTGTGAAGAATGTGCTTCAGACAGCAACATACTTTCTGCAAAGTTGCTTTTACTATAGATACATATTACATTTTCATTACTGTGGAGCCCGGTGGCATAGTTTACTGAGTTATTAACCTAATACAGACTTTGAATCAGGCCACCTATACAGAATAATACTTAAGTATACAAGATATCGGCAGGGATTTTTTAAGGTTGTTTCCAGCTGCTCTTGGTTTAGTTGGATTGCCATTAATTTTTAGCCCAAAAAAGTCTTTTTTTTTTTTTTTTTAAAGCAGATGTACATGTTTAAGAATATGTGGATGTGGTTTGTGCGAGATTATGATTTTCAATATTTGTTACTTTAACCATAATAATTAGCTTGTCAAATTATAGGTGTATCCTACTTTAGAACCAGTAGAGAACCCTTAATCTGACCCCATGATGTACTACTGGTATAGCTTTACATCTTGTCCTTATCACCATATTTTCTTAAACACCACAAACATATTTTTTTGCCATCTGGACAATGGCATGGAATATATTTAAGCTAGAATTTAAATACATTTTAAATACATTTAAGTACATTTTAAGTACTCCATCTCTACCTACATGAAAAAAATAAATAAATACAGATATAGCAGCAAAAGAAATGGATATTTGAAATAGTTCAAAATGTAGCTGAAAATGTCACTTCTTGAAAGTAACCCTCACCATTTTATCATAATGTACTGAAGGTGATGTTATCAGTATCACTGTACTATATTTTAAAATGTCATTTATGTTTTCAACATCTCTCTTAAATGTAATTCAAGAAAGGCTTGCCACATATTTCTTTCCAGCTCAGACTAACTGGCAAGAAGCATAAGCCCAAATTACAGTTATCCACAAAAAAAAGCTGTAACTGACACTTGCCCTTACTTAAAAATTCCTAGGTGCCACAAATTAGTTAATACTGCAGAGGCAATGATGCAGACAATACAAAGGCTCAAAACAGCATACATACATACACTATATTGTCAAAAGTATTGGGACGCCTGCCTTTACACGCACATGAACTTTAATGGCATCACAGTATTGAGTTTGCCCACCCCCTTGCAGCTATAACAGCTCCAACTCCTCTGAGAAGGCTGTCCACAAAATTTAGGAGTGTGTCTATAAGAATGTTTGACTATTCTTCCAGAAACTTATTTGTGAGGTCAGGCACTGATGTGAACGAGAAGGCCTGGCTCGCAGTCTCCCCTTTAATTCCTCCCAAAGATGTTCTATCGGGTTGAGGTCAGGACTCTGTGCAGGCCAGTCAAGTTCCTCCACCCCAAACTCGCTCATCCATGTCTTTATTGACCTTGCTTTGTGCACCAGTCCAAATCATTTGGTGGAGGGGTGATTATGGTGTCGGGTTGTTTTTTAGGAGTTGGGCTTGGCCCCTTAGCTCCAGTGAAGGGAACTCTTGAGGGTCAGCATACCAAGACATTTTGGACAATTTCATGCTCACAACTTTGTGGGAACAGTTTGGGAAACAGTTTGGGGCCTCCAATCATGTTTCGGCAAAAATGCAATTTTTGTTTTCCTTGTACCTGATTGGATATTCTTTACAAAGTGAAGCTTCACCACATTCACAAAGTTCTAAGAAAAATGAGTTCAACTACACTTGCAGAGTGCACAGTCTATTTTTCTTTAGTAAATCCCCCACCTATGTGTTTTGCATAGTCCTGAAAAGTCCTATGAGTTTCTATACTAAAAAGTTTTCATTGTCAGCAAAACAGCAAGATTAAACTTACTTTGACACAGGTATTGTGTTGTATTTGTCTGAATGGTTAAAGTGACAGAATCTGCGTACACTTCTGAGAAGCTACATTAGAGCTGCCAAAAACAAAAAATGGGGCTGTTAAAGAAGTCAGTAGTTAATTTGTGTAGTGAAGAAGCTAACATGGAGTCATGCTACAGGAATGGGGGTGGAAGCATACCAAGGAAAGCATGTACACTCCAAGGCAGGTTTCCATTGGTTTTACAGCACCCATGTAAGACATGATATTGTTTTAAGATTTAGTGTACATGTGTGGGGCAGCAATGACATACATATTTGAAGGCCTACTGAAGCCTATAGCAATCTATGTTTTCTTCTTTTAATAAAATATACATATTCAGAAGTTAAATTTCTATATCCAAAGACTAGCTTTTTCTCGTGCTCTCTGCTGTTTCATTTTATCTTCTTTTGCCGTAACATTAATATTATTTAGCCATTAGACCCTCTAGCTTTCTGTAGAAATTCCAATAAGAGATGAAACTTGTTTTAAAAAAGCATAGAGCTGACTAGAGTGTGGAATTAAATGTACAAGATGTCCTCCACCTTTTTAAGTTGTTTTTTTATCTACTAAAGCCAAGCTGCGTAACTAATGCTGTGTATAATCATCCAGTTCATTTTAATAAGACATGCATTGCTGTGAACGGAGACCGTCACATCAATTGTCCCCAAGGTGCCAACTCTACACATCTGTGGACATTTTGCTCATATTGCCATTAAAATGCTCAGGAACTTCTTGGACTGTCTTGGTTTTTCATGTACTTTTTTGTTTTGTAATCAACTCTTATGCGTCTTGCCACAATGAACGCAATGGGATGTAATGAAATTTTACATTTATCATCAAGGGCAAAACGGACTTGCTTTTTAAATGTGCCTCAATAACATCCAAGAGAAGCATACTAATTGGTTGTCATTGCATTCCTCCTTTCCACTCTTCACTTTAATTTGTAAAAACATTTTGTCTTGTGTAATGTCAATGTGCCGTAGATGTATGATTAACACTTTGTGCTTAATAATGTTACTTGTTAATATGTTAGTTACGTTTGTGTTGGGGAATGCGAAAGTGATCATGACATACCAAAAGTCTGTATTGTAACATGGTATTTGCCATTAAGCTTTAGAACATACATAAAGAAGGAACATTAGAGGAAAAAAAGCCTTAAAGTGGACCTGCTTTTGGTCATCTTAGTTTAGCTCAGTGGTACAGCAAATTCTACCTATGTCATCAACATAATATGAGATGGAGATTGGAGGAACAAATGAATAACAATGTCTGATTGTTTGTTATTCTGCAGGGAAGACAAATAGTGCATTTCAGTCCTTCCACCATCTGCTACTGAGCCCCACCCACTGACACTAAGCCCACCTACCATAAATAGCTGCCTTTCCTTCTGCTGCAGACACATGAAATACAGGGTAGGGTGCATATTCTACATCCCTGCATTGTTTTCCCAATTGCCATAATGAAGGGGGCAGCTGATGTGCCAGAAGGCAGGGTGAGAATTTGGTCTAAAGGATATTGCCTGTCACAAAATTCTCACCATGCCAGCAAAAAAGAGCCAATGATTTAGCCAGGACCTAGTATAATGAAGAGGTGCAGCTGCTACACTGTGATATAAATATTATTTTGTAGCCTACTCAGCTGTAGTTCTTGGTGGGACTTAGTGAAAATGAATATAGTTGATACAACTGGGTGTGGAACAAATGCAAACTGTGCTGTATTATTGATTACATTATTTAATATAATAGCCTTCTTTATATAAGAAGGCCAAATCAAATGTTCAGGGATTCTGCAATTGTAAACTGCATACAAAGTGGTATTATTATCATAGACATTGTGCACTTTTTGACATATTTTCTGGGTGTTACAATAACTATAAGAGTCTAAACACTTTATCTGGTATACAGTGCTTTTCTACTGAAATTCTTTAAGGTATCTGGAAATTATATATTGTATAGAAATATAATTTTAAATCACATAAAGAGGGTAAAAACATTTCTTAACTCCAGATTAAATGTTAACGTAGGCATTGGGTTAGCAATGTCTGATTCTGCCAAAATCAGATACCTTCAAAAGACTGACAGAGTAGTCAGGACAGAAGAAGGTGATGCACTGGGTAGGGTAGTTTCATAGATAGCCTGTTGCTTCCCAAATGCAAAAGTGAAACTAAGGATATCTGCTTTACATATAGAGTATTGAGGGGTCATATGAATGAATTGTTCAAAGGGAAAAAATATTTTATGTGGTAGATGTATAAAGGTGTTTGGTGTTACCAGTTGCTTGTTCAATACAGAGGATGTCCTCCTACACACAGATGTTTTCAATATTACGGATATGTCATTGTATCAGCACTGCATCAGTATGGCAGTTGAAGGTTCACATTCTGGAGTTACATGTCTTTGCTCAGCTGAAATGTAATAAACATGGTAGGTTATGGTGCTACAAAGACCTATCCCCTTTTTCTGCCATTTCCAATTTCTTTCACCTTTATGCTACAACAGTGTAGTTGCAAAATGTTGTTCCACTACAACTCCCATATTGTGGTAAGTGAGGCAACTGGCAATTATAACATCTGTCTCTAGGAAATCTATTTAATAAATCCTTATTGTTCCGTAATACCATCCACCATTTATAGTTTATCACTCACTGAAAGTTGACAGCACAGTGTGAAAATCTACAATTCAACCCTAATATATCCCTAAATCTGAGCCAAACTTCCATGTACTGTAACTTGTGCTGACTTCTTTTTGGGGCAAGGGCAGTTCATAAGCAGATTTTCTAATTTGCTTTCCCTATGGGTATTGAATGGAGTTTTTGTCACATACTAAGATCATACAGTACATTATATACTTAATCTGCCAGACAGCTGACCGATCTATGTGCACTCTTATTTCTGAGAAGATGAGAAATTCTTACATATTAATTATATTTCCCTAATATTTTAATAAATGTACAGTATTGTGCAGTAATTGCATCAGAGGTACATTAGCTATATTAATTTAAATGTTTCGTTTTATGTACACACAACATTAGATGATGAAATGAAAGTAAATGATGTAACAGGGAAAACATACTCATGCATACTAATGCAGCCAATATCCTATATATTCAGATCAGCCAATATTGTGTCCTTTAGCAGTTGATCATAAATGTTTTTTATGTGACCAGCAAAATACTTTCTGTTGTCCAGTGTTTAGAAAATGTGGTTGTTTTATAATTCGTTGTATGGTTACAAACTTGTTCACATAAGTCATCCCATTAATGAGACTGTCTGACTTCTAGATGTAGGGCTTTTATACAGGTATTTTCTCTGCATTGGGCCTCTGAGCTGTAGTTAGCTCTATTGCCATATAGTGAAACTCACTAAAATTTAACCAAACTCAACCAAATTGTCAATCAACTCTATGGTGACTACACAGACTGTTCACTTGGTTGTTCAGGTTAATGAATTCTCTATTTTCCATTCAGCTTTTGTAGTAAATTGTACCCAAAGGCCAGTAAACAGTATTTTGGTCTTTACAAGTGTCAGTGGTCCCTTGTATTGGCAAGATGACAAGGCCGCATGTGAGATTGTGATATCACAAAATAAACCTGATGATGTCACAACATGTTATCATTGTTACAAGGATGCACACCCTCAATAGGTGATTACTAAAGTAATTTATGCTTGTAACAGAGGTCATTGGACACCTCCCTAAATATCCCAGAAAAAAACTGAATTATTACCATAGCACTGTGGAGTGGCAGATCAGGTCCCTCACTGGCTGCATGGTCACTGGGTAATGCAGAACAAACACCAGTATATATGTATGTTAGATGGAGTTTTGTAGATGCAGACCTAACTGTCGTGACAGAAAATCCTTGGAATCAAGATCAGCGTGTGTTTTACTTTTTTGTTAAGACCATGACTATACCACTGTTGATTTCATTGTTGAAGTTCTCACTGCATTCACATACAAATGTGATCTGAAGTTATGTAAAACTGCAACAGGACAATAACATTTGAGTGGATTTTCAATTTAAGAGGGATACTGATGTTTAGCAATACAATGGAATTGATTGAAGTGGCATTTTAATTTAGTTATGTAATAAATGGAGAAGATAGGGCCACTTTTTAAAGAAAAAAGTCATAGATAATAAAAGAATCAATAAAAGCACTCTAAAAACATCATTGTGTTATGTGTTTGTTTCTTTCACAAATTACATGAAGACAGATCTGTAAATATTGTAGAAAATTAGTGGCTGTTTTGCTTATAAAAGTTTGAAAAATGTACCTGTCCCAGATACCACCTCCCTCATGTAATTGAGTAAGGGTATAAAAGTACCCCTACTCATACAATAAAAAAACTGTAAAAAAACACACACAGTTTTTAACAAATCCATATAAAAAAAAAAAATGAAAAATTTCCCACAATGTACATTCATTGTCAATCACATTATCTAATGATGTAAATCTATGCCAACAATGCTGTCCAGTGCTTGCAAACCCACTGAAAATATCAGGCCCTGTTCACACATATGCAAATTGGTTGGGGCTTAAACCGCATCCAATTCGCATAACATTATAAAATACATTGATTTTAATGAGGCTGGTTCACATATGTGCGATGCATTCGCACTGCGCATTGCCCAAAAAAACTTGTGCATTTTCTAGGCATTGCGGTGAGGCTCAGGTGCGAATTCAGGGCCATTATCTTCTATGGGCACGCATCTGATTCGCAGATGTGTTCAGTTCTCATCAGGATTTCTCTCCTTCTCCTCACTACACTTTTCCCCTCCCCTCTCCCAGGTCTCCAAATTCGCAGCTAAAACAGAGATGATCTGCTGAACAGCTCGCTTATCTCTTTGCAGAGATAAGAGAGCTGAAATTCGCACCGCACAAGTGTGAACCCAGCCTAAAAGCCACCTGCTGATGAACACATGGTCCTTTCACTTCAATCAAGCTGAATGACAAGTCCAGCAGATGACACCTCATTTACTGTATTACATAAAAAGCGAAGCGATATCACTCACTAAATATAGACATGACTATTTTCGGGCAATGACCTCATATGCATCCCAGTGGTATCATTGACTAAATATGGTCATGTCTATATCAGTCAATGATGTCACCTGGGACCCCCCCCCCCCCCTGGTGGCTTGTTTTTCTTTTGAACTGTTGGGCATTGTGACTACTGTAGATCTACAATGCTGGACAACATGATTGACAGTGGATGGACATTCTGGGTGTTTCTTTTATTAGATGATTTTCTGTTTACATTTATTTTGTGTGAATGAGTAGGGGTACTATGTACCCCTTACCCATTCTTATAGTGGTAACTGGTATCTGGGAGCCCCCTTGTTAAAGGGTCTTCCAGATTCGGATAAACTCTCTGCTCATGACCCCCACAACCCCTGGACTAGGGTTGTGGAAAGAGTCTTTTGTCCTTATCAACATGGAAAAAAGGTGCTTAGCCAGGGCCTCCCTCCCCCCATGTGGTGGGCATGTGGTGTAGTATTGGTCAGAAGGAATGGGCCTGGGGACTCCCTCCCTTTCCTGGCCTTCAAGGCTGCATGCTTGATAAGGGTCTGGTATAGATTTTGGGGGGATAAACCCATGCTTTTTTTCTTTATTTCTACACAGGGTTCTCCAAGGGTCTGGAATAGAATTTGGGGAGGGACACTATGTGAGGTCCCCTTAAACTTCAAGGGCCTGGAAGTAATTGGGGGAGACTCCGTGTAATTTTTTTGTGTGTGGGGGCCCCCATTGTCATCTATATCAGCTTCCATCTAAATAAGGGTCTGGTATAGAAAAATTGAATCTCCAGCTGCTTTGTTTACAAACAGAACAAAGTGACTGGGGGTTGTCATTTTGCCAGCAATTCCAACACACTTTTTGCTTTGTTACACATTCTTTCTAAATGTCAGTGTCACTGTAGTAGGTTGTATACATTACATAGATGTGCCACTTCACAAGCAGGGTCATGGTACCCCCCAGACATATAATCTAAAGTGGAAGTTTAACTTTAATCCTACTCTATGCCACATTCTAAGACTAGTCTATCTAGCCATGTAAAGCAAAATCTGCTGTACTTACCTTTTCTGCAGCAGCTGAACGGTACTTTAAAATCTTCAACAAAGTTTAATGAAAGCTCTGCAAATGCTTTGTCAAAACTTGCTGTTCACACTGCTCTTAAACAAACTGAAGCCCCTGTGAAACAGGTCTAAATCTTTCAGTAGCAAGATCTTACAAGTGCCCATGTAGCATAGTCATAATGTGCAAAATAGAAAGGAACACAAGGGGGCGCCCATTCAATGCAGTATTATAAGATTTTTAATAATAATAAAAAGCCAAATACACACTTACAGCAAAAAAGGGTAAAAAACGCATGTAAATAGCCATGTACAAGGAGACAGGAGCCACGAGAGACTGCCGGCAGCGTGCTATCACTGGATGGGAAGCCAAATGTTGCTGCCCGACTCATCCACCTTACCAATTTCTCAGTGTCTGTCAGGAACTGCCACCCCTCCACTGGCTTCCCATTGCCCAGTGAATTACATTAAAAATAACAACAACAACATATAAAGCCATTCACAACTCTGCCCCAAACTACATCTCCAATCTTGTCTCCAAATATCACCCAAACCATCTTCTCCACTCCTCTTAAGACCTCCTGTTCTCTACTTCTTTTGTCTACTCTTTCCATTCTAATCTCAGGACTTCTTCACAGCCTCTCCCATTCTCTGGAACTCTCTACCTCAATCTGTCTAGCTATCTCATACTCTGGCCACCTTTAGGCAATCCCTGAAAACTCATCTCCTCAGGGAAGCCTATCCCGTTTTCAACTAACAGCTGAACTTTTAACTCTCCGCCAGCTCATCCCCCCACAATTTGTATATTTTGTACCACTTACCCCACCCTATTAGATTGTAAGATCTTATGAGCAAGGCCCTCTTAACCCTCTTGTATTTTATTGTATTTTAACTGTACTGTCTCCCTTTATATTATAAAGTGCTGCCCAAACTGTTGGAGCTATATAAATCCTGTATAATAATAGTAATAATAATGTTTTAGTGTATGCTAGAATTAAATAAATATATCAGTGCGGGGGAAAAAGTCCCTGCACCTTTCTTGTTCGAATTCAATGCGAGTTCAGCCATACATCACATGCGTCTCCGCAGTGCTTTGATCTGTGGGGGTATTTGATAGGGGTTTAGATTTCATATATATTTTCTATTGTTCATGCATTGTATATATTTGATACATGTATGGATTAATAGGTTTGACCCATTTAAGTACTAAGTGGGAGTTGTTTGTGTAGCGCACCCCCTAAGGAGCCACAAGTAGAATAGGACCCCCTACCCTGCACAGCCAGGCACACCAAATTTCCACAGTCACTCCAGAGTCATAGAGCAGCCCATGACTTTGTTTTGTTTTATTGAGGGATACAACTTGGAAAGGGATGGGAGAATATGGGATGCTAACTTGATTTCAAACAAACTTCAGGGACAACTCCTCCTATATCATGAGTTAGACTGCTGACCAGATAACAAAAATAGCTGATGACTTGCTGACACAAGAGGCTGCTCCGTGAATCAGTTTAACCACAGTGACTCACAGGTTGTAGTTCTATGCAAACTGTTAGTTAAGCTGTTTATGTCAAAACACATACATTTAAAAGTTAATTTCTACTTTAAAGAAAATGGAGGGGAATCTAAAATGCAGTCAGTTGTTTATACATTCTATTACAGTCCTGATACTACACACTTGCTGACCCACTGAAAGAAGAGAAGAGTCAACTATCTACATTCATCTGTTTCCATTGCTTCCCTTGGCAGAATTACGGTGGAAGGCTGCTGATATGAACAAAGGGGCAAGGGTCTCTGGAGTGACATCATTGATCAAATATGGACATCGCCATTTTTAGTCAATAACATCATGAGGATCCTCATGACATCATAGAATAAACATGAATGGGAGATGTAATTAGTCCGAGGGAAGCAACAACTGTGTCAGAGATCTGTGGGTTTGTTTCTATTGGTGGAAATCAGGCATCTGCATCCCTGGACAACATGACTGATAAAGGATGTACATCATGGGACTTTTTTTTATTAAAGGGTTAGTTCACCACTTCCAAAAAACTGCCCATGCATTTAAGGGGGGACTGTGGATAAAAACAAACTGTGCAGCTTTGACTAAAGATGGATAATGCCCTTGTTATAGGTGTAGGGCTTCTACATACCTCCCAAAGCCCGTTGAAAGACTCCCAGTGATGATGACATCAACCTGTCCTGCCATGTTGCTAGGACATTGCTAAGACACTCCCAGCTGTTACTGATCACCCTCATCATCACAGAAGAGAACTCTCAACCCCCTGCACAAGTATAGTTCACTATCTCCTTCCTTGCAGCATCGTTAGGCTCAGAGCCACTGTATGAGGGGAGACAGTGTGCGTGTTTGGGGGTTTGAGAACTTGCTCTTGTGATGTGATAAAATCCATACCAGGCCGTTTTTTTTTTGGCGGGGGGGGGGTCCTTAAAACTTATACCAGATGTGAAGGGCCTGGTATGAGTTGTGGAGGAACCCCTTTGCTGTTTCATTTTTGTGGGGGGGTGTCCCCATTACCATATATAACAGGCCATCATCTAGGATAGGGGTCTGGTATAGATGAAGGGAAATCCAGGACAGTTAAACAAAGGAGTGAGGGATCATTTAAAAAAATTGCGAGGGATCCCCCTATAATTCATACCAGACATTTTATCTCTGGTATGAATTTTAAGGGGGACCCCAAGCAAAAGAAACACAAAAAGAAATAACCGGGAGCAAGGTACCTCCCTCTAAATTCTACATTAGACTGCTATCGAAGCATAGCCAGGAAAGGGTGGATGAGGGAAGCAACATGAGCACATATGTGTGTTGGTGGGGAGTAAAGGAATTTGGGGGGCGCACGCATTTAAAAAAAAAATACTACTGTCTGCTTTGTCAAACATCGTGATGGATGTGGATCTACATCGATGGATGACATGATTGACAATGGATATACTTAGTGGGACTTTATGACTTATTTTTTAGTAAAGGACTTGTCAAAAACTGTGTCTGTCTTTATTCACACTACTTTTTTTTTGTGAATGAGTAGGAGAACTGCATACCAGTTTCACAACACATAGGGTGCAGGCCTGTACCTGGGGGTCCCTTTCTAATTAAGGGGGCTTCCAGATTCTGATTATCCCCACCCCCTACTCCCACAATCTCTGGGCCAGGGTTTGGCTGAAGAGGTGCCCCCCATGTTGAGGGCATGTGGTCTGGTATGATTGGAGGGGGAAGGGTGGGCACACTTGTCCCTCCTCTTCTTGGCCTGCCAAGTTGCATGCTTGGATAACAGTCTGGAGTAGATTTTTGTGTTCTCATCTTTTTTTCCACAACCATGCCAAAAATGGCCCAAACCAGGCCCAAAGGGTCAGATATATAATTTTGGGGGGACCTCAGAATGCTTTTTGTTTTTTTTTGCATCGGCAACCCCTTAAAAGTCATACCAAGCCTTAAAGGCCTGGAATGTATTATGGCAAAACTTCTGCATTGTTTTTTTGTGTGGGGTCTCCCATTAACTTCTATATCAGACCCTCATCTAGGAATAGGGTCTAGTATAGATAAATTAAATCTCTGACTGCTCTGTTTACAAGTGGAAGGAAATCAATGCCATTTTGCCAGCAATCTAAAACACGTAAAGTATGTTTCTTTGTAAGTGTTACTACATCAATATACATTTGTAAAAACAGTATAATAAGGAAACTTGGCAAAAGGAGGCAGGTGTGTTTGTGTTCACCGGTTTATTCTCTGTCCTTCCTTGGCCTAATTTTTTGCAAGAAATATACTAATAATCCAGCCCATATGTCAAGGCATTCCAGTAATACAGCGTATCTGCACACTGAAAGTTGACATGCTAATCCCTTTATAAGGCTGATTATAGGAAGAGTATGCATAAACTTTTAAGAAATCCACATAGAGTATGATACAATCATTTTTAATGACTAGAGCTGAAACTACTTAGCAAAATTTTGATTCCCCCCACATTCCCGGCTAACTTCCTCTGTAATATCTGACAGTGTCAACTGGGGCCACGTGCATTATTGATCTTCATATAAAGTACAATCAACTCAAGGACAGGAAGCAGGAGAGCTGTCAGCTGTAGATAAAAGTTATACTCATAGTAATAATAATAATAATAATGATATTTTATATTTAATCAAATATTCAGGTTCCAGCACACAATTACTCTATAATACACAATCATCTTAAATCTCTACCTTCTTTAAACAAATTTGTAGAACTACAAACCTCACTTGTCCTATAAGGTTAAACTGAGGAAACATTCTGAAATTTTCAGCTGCACCAGGCATACAAGATTAATTTTAGTCTGTTGAAGAAGTTCAGAAGGAAATACATTTACACTAAGACAGCTAATCAAATGCTTTTTTACTGCAAAGAGAAGAACCCATAACAAGTGATGGCCCTAAGGTCTGACTTTATCCCTTCTATACTGGAACCTCTCAATTTAGTTTTTCATTAAACCCTTTCTAATGGCATCTGGGAATATTGTGCTGATACTAGCTTGCCTATTCTTCAGCATTTGAAGGATACTTTAAGAAGGCTACCAAAAAAGGGCATCCCATCTCAGCACTAGGTTTATTTGACATCCCCCTGGTCCTAGGGGTAACTAGGTGGCCATAGCCTTCTTCATAACCAGATTGTGCAATGAGTTGTGAAAAAAACAACAACAGATTTTACAATAAATATAATATCTTAATTTTACTAATCTCTACTTCCAGGGTCAAAGGCTGGTCCAATGTACCACCTCACCTGGTCTCTTCTACTGCCTACAGACAACATCAAATCAGTGTTTAAGGGCAGGGCTTTTTTTCTCAAAAAATAGGTGCAGGTACTCCCCCTTCTGAGTCACTCCTTGTTTCCGCCCTCTACCCACCTCCGAGCACCATCCATTGCTTCCACCCCCTACCCACCTCCCAGTACTACCCCTTTTAGAGAATACAGTACCAAGTATTATTTTGTGGTGATAATAAGTAATTTGTATGGAATTTGTTAATAATAGGAAAGCAGTAAAATACTTCCTCTGCAGCCAGCAGCAATATACCCTTACCAGCAGCAATAGACTCCCCCCAGAAACAATGAACCCGACAGCAATGGCAGCAACAACAGATTTCCCAGCAGCCAGCCCAGCATTAATAGACTCTCCCGAAGCCAGCAGCAATAGACCCTGCCCTCAACAGTACATTGCTTCCAGCAACAATTGACCCCCTAGCAACATGAGCCCAACCAGCAACTATAGACTGCCACACAAAAATAGATGCCCTCCAGCAACAATAGATCCCCCAGCAGCCAGCAACAATAGACCCCTCCCTCAACAGTAGATCTCTTCCAGCAACAATTGATCCCCCCAGCAACAATAGAACCTCCACCAGCAACAATAGACCTCCCGAGCAACAATACATCACCATGTAAAAATAGATCTCGAGGAAAATTAGATTCCCCAGCAGCAAGCATCAATGGACCCTCCAGCACACCTTGCCATTACATACATTAAATTCTGGAGGTGCTGGAACTGTGTTCCCCCCGCGTTCCTGCTGAAAAAAAAAGCCCTGTTTAAGGGTATGGTCTTCTGGTAAAAATCAATACATCCACCCACATAAAGAGACAAGAATTGTTTTTAATAGGTTCATATGCTGCTTTTCACTTACCATACAATATTAATTTATTGTCTAAAGAGAAACTTTCACATAGAAAGGCTTACATTAAAAAAACATTGTACATATACTAATCCCCAACTCACCCACCCCCACTGTTGGCCTGCCATAAATGTTCTCTTTATGTGGGTGGATTTGACCCCTAAAAGGGATCAACATCTCTTCTTCCTCTATTTTCAGTCTTCAATTGAGAAGCCAAGGAAGTATCTGCTTTGTAATGGTTAAAGGTGTATTCCAACTCCAGACTGAGCCAAAAAATATAAATGTGGGTGTCGCCCATCACCCATCATAATCATGGTGGTTTGCATGATTTGTCTAGGGTGAGCGCTAAAGAATACAAACCTTAGTTCATAGTCTTGCAAGCTTCCTCTTCATTGATACCCTAAAGTTGCTAAACCACTCAAGTTTGTGTCACCTTCTCCTCGCTGACATCATAACAGTGATGGTCCTACATTATATGGGATGTCGTTGCGGGTTAACCCACATTCCTAGGCAGGAGTGTAGAAGATCACACTACTAGCTTCCACAGGACTGTGGATTAAGGTACTTTTTTTTTTCTTTTTTAAGATCCTCCCAGACAAATTAAACTCAAGTTTTGTACCAGTGTTACTCTTTCAGGATTTCTGTTAAATACTAAGAAATGATTAGCCAAGTAAATCTGGAACTTGAGACTGCTGGTCCTTGCATCTTTATAATGCTGACATTTCTCTTGCACACTGAGAAGGAAGAGCTTCCCATTCTTTCACGGAAGTCCTGCAGTCTGGATACATTTGAAGTAACACAATAGTTGGAATCCATCTGCTTATATGCATTACGCCTTACTAGCCCCCCACACAAGTCAGGGCCATTGACAAAAAAAAAAGACTAAGTTGAAGCAGGGTCTTAATAAATGACTGAAAGGGCTCTTTCACATGGCCAGATGGTGGTAAAATCAGACAGTTGAGCTGTGGATTTACTACCCCCTGACCGCCCAGCTGTATTCTACTATTGCAGCTAGGTTGAGCTGTACATATGTTGCAGCCATGATGTTTACTTCATTGTTGCTGCAATTTTAACTCAGCTTGCAGAGTTTTACAGGTGCCACTGCCTGTTAAATATGCCAAGATCAGTGGGATCAACCACGAGCCAAAAGCTGGTCTTACGGTTGCAGTGCAATATTTTATTACAAATTCTTCCTTGGGATTTTGGGGGTAAAAAAAACAGACATGCAGGACATGGCATGATGACCTCTTGAATGTCTGGCAACCGCTGCTCTACCTACCACTGAAAATCAATCTACTGCAGATCACTTTTTCAGAGGGCGGTAGACACTGCTGCCCATCTAAAAGAGCCTGAACAGTGCAGATGACAGCGCTAACGCTGCAATACAGAGCCGGAGGGGGGGGGGGGGCTGAAAGATCCACAGCAGAGGAGCGGAACAGTGAAAATGACAGTGCACAGCTTACAGCACAGAGCCAGGGGGTGAATAGGTCACTGTGAGCAAGTGGAACAGAGAAGATGACAACTCATAGAGTAAAGAAGTGGAAGTGTTGAATAATGCAAATCATAGCATGCAGTCTGTAGCCCAGAAGAAAGGGAAGGAAAAGCAATAGTGGAGGAGTGAAAACAATGCAGATGATAGAATACAACTTGTAGCAAAGAGGCAAAAAAAGTGGAATAATACAAATGTATTGGTAGCACACTAATGGTAACAGAAAGGAGGAGGAAGAAGGAGCCCCAGTGGAGTAGAACAGAGCTCTCAGGATGATGGTAGAGAGTAGAGTTGAGCGGGTAGCTGGATATTCGGGTCCGGCGGGTTCGGCCGAACTTCGAAAAAAAGTTCGGATTCGGGACCGAACTTTAACCCGAACCCGGACCCGGACCCCATTGAAGTCAATGGGGACCCGGACTTCTGACGACTAAAAAGGCTCTAAAAAAGTAATGGAAAGGGCTAGAGGGCTGCAAATGGCAGCAAAATGTTGTTAAGAACATGGCAAGTGCTCTGCAAACAAATGTGGATAGGAAATAACTTAAAAGAACATAAAAAAAATTTAAAAATAAAAAAATATGCTGGAGGCCCCCTTTTCAGCAGAAGAGGTACAGGAAGTCATTAAGAACCTCAGAAACTCAACGGCACGATGCCACACATATGGTGGGAATGCCCCAGAATACGCCCTTTCTGGAATAAATTATTTAATTTAATGGATAAGCTAGTGGGAAAATAAAATACTTTGAAATAAAAATGTAGCGGGGTGCTAAATTTAAGGAAAGTGTTTGAGTGGTAAATAGGCTCAAATACCCTAATTCTGTAGGATTCATGGACCATTTTGTCCTCGGGGGACAGTATTGGTGTGCAGTTCCCTGCAGCCTACAGGTGGCGCCTTTTGTGTCCCCTCTTGGCAGTAGTACAGCGGGGCGGGGAACCTGCTGTGCATGCCGGGAGAGCATATAAAAGGGGCAGACCTTTGGCCTGGGGGCTTATGTCCAGTGGGGTCCGCGCCCAGGTGCCTTCGGCCTGGGTGCATGTGTTCCTGTTCCATCTCGGGCACCTTTAGCCCGGGGTGAGGTACTATCCTGGAGTTCTTGCTGCCCTGGGTATGGAGGCCTAGGGGCGGGAGTAAAGCCTGGAGTCCAGAGCCGCCTCGTGTAGGGGACCCTGTTCCAGGGAAGGGAGGATCATTCTGATGGACCGATGCGGGAGTCACGGTGAAGGAATGGTCTGTTGACTCCCTGGAGAGATGTCTTCCCCTTGATATGGGCTAGGTTCGTAGAAGGAGAAGCTCAAGGTCACCTTGACTGTATCAGAGGCCTTATTCAACCGGCCCGTGGCAGGGGCCTTATACACCCTGGTCTGTGGCTGAGAACCAAAGTTCTCCAGGCCCGTGGCAGGGGCCTTGTACACCCGGTCTGTGGCAGAGACCAACCTCAATGTCTGTGGCAGAGACCGTGCGCCAAAAACTGTTTGAGAAACCTAAGCAGTGAAGTGAATGTGCTACGTTTGTGCCTGGACCTCCTCCACACCTTAAGCTGTCCTGTTTCTTTGCTCTAACCTTTTCTATCTGAGTACAGTTTATTTTGCCATGAGAGAATAAGAGTTGGAGTTTCAGCTGGTGTGGACATTGACTTTACTGGCAATTAAAGGACTTGCCTCTACCTACAGTAGAGGTGAGAATCATCCTCTGGAGGAGTTTTGACTCCGGCTGTGGACACGGCCCGTCAAGTACACCGCTCAACCTCTTTATATAGGAGGATACAGGCTGGTAGTGTGGTGTGCCTTTCTCCCTCCTGCGAAGAGCCAACAACATAAAGGCAGGTAAGGGGGAAAGGATCTGTGCGCTACAAAAAAATAAAATAAAAATTTTAATCTTGGCCTAGCAGGACGAGGTCCATATGGAGTAGGAGGTTGAGGTGGCGGTGGATGTGGCTGTGTAGGTGGAAGCGGCGGTGGAGGAGGACGAGGTAGCCAACACTGGTTCAAAAATACAACAATGGCTGGGTAAGGCCGGTGATGTGTCGAATTCTGTCCCCTGTCGAATAGTGTCCGCCCTGTACTGCGCTTGCTGAGTATGTAGGACAAGGGGATTTCAAAAATCTCCCAAGACTAACGGCGCCTGCGTGTTGAGTTCAGGTGAAGGCCACACCATCCGTGGTTCAAGCCGAGCCAAGCAAGGCCGCGATCGAAGCGAGCCCGTGAGGGGCCCTGTTACTATGTGCTACCGTATGTCCTCTTGGATGGTGGGGCTTGAACCTGCACTCACAGCGCAGGCGCCGTTCATCTTCGGAGATTTTGTGAATCTCCTTGTCCTCTGTACTGCGCAAGTGCTGCGCCTGCGCAGTACGGGCCGGGCACAATCCGATGGCCGGACAGTTTTTGTCACAACACCGGTATACATGTCTATTCTGCACAAGGTACGGACAAGTCCTGTGGGATCCATGCCTGGTTCATTTTAATGAACGTGAGCTTGTCCACATTGGCTCTGGACATGCGGCTGCGCTTGTCTGTGATAACGCCCCCTGCCGTGCTAAATACACGTTCAGATAATACACTGGCTGCAGGGCAGGCCAGCACCTCCAAGGCATAAACGGCAAGCTCAGGCCATGTGCCCAATTTGGAGACCCAGAAGTTAAAGGGGGCAGACCCGTCATCCAGTACGTGTAGGCCTGTGGACACATACTGCTCAACCATGTTGGTGAAATGCTGCCTCCTGCTAAGACGTTCCATCTCAGCTGGTGGTGCTGGTTGTTGTGGCGTGCTGACAAAGCTTTTCCACATTTCGGCCATGCTAACCCTGCCTTCTGAGGTGCTGCCGGTGCCCCGGCTGCGTTGGCGACCTCTTCCTCCTCCTCTGCCTTCGCCTTGTGCTTCCACCGTACGCCCGCTGTCAGGTGGGAATGCCACCAGCAGCGCGTCTACCAGCGTGCGCTTGTACTCGCGCATCTTACGATCCCGCTCCAGTGAGGGAATTAAGGACGGTACGTTGTCCTTGTAACGGGGATCCAGCAGGGTGGCCACCCAGTAATCAGCACCAGTTAAAATGTGGGCAACTCGGCTGTCGTTGTGGAAACACTGCAGCATGTAATCGCTCATGTGTGCCAGGCTGCCCAGAGGCAAAGAAAAGCTGTCCTCTGTGGGAGGTGTATCGTCTGTGTCCTCTGTATCCCCCCAGCCACGCACCAGTAATGGCCACGAGCTGGTCTGAGTGCCACCCTGCTGTGAACATGGCTCCTCCTCCTCCTCCTCCTCCTCCATCTCCTCCTCCACCTCGTCATCCTCCAGAACTGTGCCCTTTCTGCCGGACAATTGTGTACCTGGCGTTTGTTGGTGCAGGAACCCACCCTCGTAGCCACTTGTGAAAGACTGCCCTGAAAGCCTTTGAAATGATCCCGCTTCCTCCTCCTCCTCCTCATCCTCCTGTGCCACATCCTCTTCCATCATCGCACGAAGCGTTTTTTCAAGGAGGCATAGAACTGGGATAGTAACGCTGAGAACGGCGTCATTGGCACTGGCCATGTTGGTGGAGTACTCGAAACAGCGCAACAAGGCACACAGGTCTCGCATGGAGGCCCAGTTATTGGTGGTGAAGTGGTGCTGTTCCGCAGAGCGACTCACGCGTGATTGCTGCAGCTGAAACTCCACTATTGCCTGCTGCTGCTCGCACAGTCTGGCCAGCATGTGCAAGGTGGAGTTCCACCTTGTGGGCACGTCACATATGAGGCGGTGAGCGGGAAGGCCGAAGTTACGCTGCAGCGCTGACAGGCGAGCAGCAGCAGGGTGAGAACGCCGAAAGTGCGCACAGACAGCCCGCACTTTCTGCAGCAGCTCTGGCATATTGGGGTAATTTTTAAGGAACCTCTGGACCACCAAGTTCAGCACATGCGCCAGGCAAGGGATGTGCGTCAAACCGGCTAGACCCAGAGCTGCTACGAGATTTCGCCCATTATCGCACACCACCAGGCCGGGCTTGAGGCTCACTGACAGCAACCACTCATCGGTCTGTTGTTCCATGTCCCTCCACAACTCCTGCGCGGTGTGGGGATTTTCCCCCAAACAGGAAAGTTTTAAAACTGCCTGCTGTCGTTTACCCCTGGCTGTGCTGAAGTTGGTGGTGAAGGTGTTACGCTGAATGGATGAGGAGGCGGTAGAGGATGAGGAAGCGGAGAAGGAGGAGTTAGCAACAGGAGGCAAACTGAAGCGCCCTGCAATCCTTGGTGGTGGAAGGACATGCGCCAAACCGCTATCTGCCTCAGGCCCAGCCGCCACTGCATTTACCCAGTGTGCTGTTAGGGAGATATAACGTCCCTGACCGTGCTTACTGGTCCACGCATCCGTAGTTAGGTGGACCTTGCCACAGATGGCGTTGCGCAGTGCACACCTGATTTTGTCCCCCACCTGGTTGTGCAGGGAAGGGATGGCTCGCCTGGAAAAGTAGTGGCGGCTGGGCACGACGTACTGCGGGACAGCCAATGCCATCAGGCTTTTAAAACTCTGCGTCTCCACCAGACGGAATGACAGCATTTCAAAGGCCAGGAATTTTGAAATGCTGGCATTCAGGGCCAGGGATCGCGGGTGGCTAGGGGGGTACTTCCTCTTCCGCTCCAATGTTTGGGAGATAGAGAGCTGAACGCTTCCATGGGACATTGTGGAGATGGTTGGTGACCCAGGTGGTAGTGTTGCTTGCAGATCCTCTGTTTGCGGGGTGACAGGTGCCACTGTCACTACAGAGGTGGATGAAGAGGCCGAGACTGCAGCAGAAGAGGAAGCAGGAGGAGCCAGAGACCTTTCTTGGTTTTTGAGGTGTCTACTCCACTGCAGCTCGTGCTTTGCACTTAGATGCCTGGTCATGCAGCTTGTGCTCAGGTTGAGAACGTTTATGCCTCGCTTCAGGCTCTGATTGCACAGCGTGCAAACCACTCGTGTCTTGTCATCAACACACTGTGTGAAGAACTGCCACGCTAGGGAAGTCCTTGGACCTGGCTTTGGTGTGCTCGGTCCCTTGCTGCGTTGGGCAGTAGCAGATGTACTGTCTAGGGGACGAATGCTCCGTTTTTGCACCCTGCTCCCTCTTCTGCTGTGCTGGTGGCTCTGTGCGACCACCGCCTCTTCCTCCGAACTACACTGGTCACCTGCATAACGTTGATTCCATGTGGGGTCGAGGACCTCATCGTCCTCCACATCATCTTCCACCCAGTCTTCACCCCTGCCCTCCATGTCTGTCTGCACAATTGCGAAAGCAGCAGCAGTTGGCACCTGTGTTTCGTCATCATCCGAGACGTGCTGCGATGGTCCTCCCATGTACCCATCATGAAACATAAGTGGTTGGGCATCGGTGCACTCAATCTCTTCCACTTCTGGGGCAGGGCTAGGTGGATGGCCCTGGGAAACCCTGCTAACAGAGTCATCGAAAAGCAGAAGAGACTGCTGCATGATTTGGGGCTCAGACTGCTTGGCTGATTTGCAAGGGGGTGAGGTGAAAGACTGATGGACATGGGCTTCAGGTGCCAACTCTGATCTTTCATCAGAAGAGTGGGTGGGAGACAATGTGAAGGAACCCGAGGCACTGTCAGCAACCCAATGTACTATCGCCTGTACTTGTCCTGGCCTAAACATTGGTACAGCCTCATTAGGCGCGACAAAATACCGCCGCAGGCTCGGTCGCCTACTCGCACCTGAGGAAGGTGTTTCACTTGTGCGTGTAGCTGGCACAGATCCACCACGTCCTCTCCCTGCAACAGGAGCTCCACCAGCAGCACCACGACCGGGGCCACCACGTCCCTTTGACCTTCCCCTCATATTTTCCAAATTTAGGATCTTGCCCTAAATGGCGTTTTTTGGAAGACCACAACACACCCACAGTACGTAATGGCTGAAACGCACAGCTACAGAACTGCAGAAAATGCTATTAAAAAAAAAAAAGGTTGTTTTTTTTAGTATAGCACAGTACAAGGAAAATATATAGAAATTGTTTTTTTACACACACCTCCAGATGTGTATTTCACACTGCAAAATATTTTCTGTGGCCCTAAATGGCGTTTTTTGGAAGAGCACAACACAACCACAGTATTTAACCACTGAATCGCACAGCTATAGAAGTGCAGAGAATGCTATTCAAAAAAAATGTTGTTTTTTTTAGTATAGCACTGTACAATATATAGAAATTGTTTATTTTACACACCCCCACATGTGTATTTCACACTGCAAAATATTTTCTGTGGCCCTAAATGGCGTTTTTTGGAAGAGCACAACACAACCACAGTATTTAACCACTGAATCGCACAGCTATAGAAGTGCAGAGAATCCTATTCAAAAAAAATGTTTTTTTTAGTATAGCACTGTACAATATATAGAAATTGTTTATTTTACACACCTCCACATGTGTATTTCACACTGCAAAATATTTTCTGTGGCCCTAAATGGCGTTTTTTGCCAGACCACAACACACCCACAACACGTAACTGCTGAATCGCACAGCTACAGAAAATGCTATTCAAAAAAAAAGGTTGTTTTTTTTAGTATAGCACTGTACAAGAAGAATATATAGAAATTGTTTATTTTACACACCTCCAGATGTGTATTTCACACTGCAAAATATTTTCTGTGGCCCTAAATGGCGTTTTTTACAAGAGCACAACAACCCCAACAGTATATAACCGCTGAATCGCACAGCTGCAGAGGCCAGAGAATGCTTTTTAAAAATAATGTTGTTTTTTCACACACCTCCAGATGTGTATTTCACACTGCAAAATATTTTCTGTGGCCCTAAATGGCGTTTTTTGGAAGAGCACAACACAACCACAGTATTTAACCACTGAATCGCACAGCTATAGAAGTGCAGAGAATGCTATTCAAAAAAAATGTTGTTTTTTTAGTATAGCACTGTACAATATATAGAAATTGTTTATTTTACACACCTCCAGATGTGTATTTCACACTGCAAAATATTTTCTGTGGCCCTAAATGGCGTTTTTTGGAAGATCACAACAACCCCAACAGTATATAACCGCTGAATCGCACAGCTGCAGAGGCCAGAGAATGCTATTCAAAAATAATGTTGTTTTTTCACACACCTCCAGATGTGTATTTCACACTGCAAAATATTTTCTGTGGCCCTAAATGGCGTTTTTTGGAAGAACACAACAACCCCAACAGTATATAACCGCTGAATCGCACAGCTGCAGAGGCCAGAGAATGCTATTCAAAAATAATGTTGTTTTTTCACACACCTCCAGATGTGTATTTCACACTGCAAAATATTTTCTGTGGCCCTAAATGGCGTTTTTTGGAAGAGCACAACAACCCCAACAGTATATAACCGCTGAATCGCACAGCTGCAGAGGCCAGAGAATGCTATTCAAAAATAATGTTGTTTTTTCACACACCTCCAGATGTGTATTTCACACTGCAAAATATTTTCTGTGGCCCTAAATGGCGTTTTTTGCAAGAGCACAACAACCCCAACAGTATATAACCGCTGAATCGCACAGCTGCAGAGGCCAGAGAATGCTTTTTAAAAATAATGTTGTTTTTTCACACACCTCCAGATGTGTATTTCACACTGCAAAATATTTTCTGTGGCCCTAAATGGCGTTTTTTGGAAGAGCACAACACAACCACAGTATTTAACCACTGAATCGCACAGCTATAGAAGTGCAGAGAATGCTATTCAAAAAAAATTTTGTTTTTTTTAGTATAGCACTGTACAATATATAGAAATTGTTTATTTTACACACCTCCAGATGTGTATTTCACACTGCAAAATATTTTCTGTGGCCCTAAATGGCGTTTTTTGGAAGAGCACAACACAACCACAGTATTTAACCACTGAATCGCACAGCTATAGAAGTGCAGAGAATGCTATTCAAAAAAAATGTTGTTTTTTTTAGTATAGCACTGTACAATATATAGAAATTGTTTATTTTACACACCTCCACATGTGTATTTCACACTGCAATTTATTTTCTGTGGCCCTAAATGGCGTTTGTTGGAAGAGCACAACAACCCCAACAGTTTAATACTTGCTGAATCGCACAGCTGCAGAGGCCAGAGAATGCTTTTTAAAAATAATGTTGTTTTTTCACACACCTCCAGATGTGTATTTCACACTCCAAAATATTTTCTGTGGCCCTAAATGGCGTTTTTTGGAAGAGCACAACACAACCACAGTATTTAACCACTGAATCGCACAGCTATAGAAGTGCAGAGAATGCTATTCAAAAAAAATGTTTTTTTTTTTAGTATAGCACTGTACAATATATAGAAATTGTTTATTTTACACACCTCCACATGTGTATTTCACACTGCAATTTATTTTCTGTGGCCCTAAATGGCGTTTTTTGGAAGAGCACAACAACCCCAACAGTATATAACCGCTGAATCGCACAGCTGCAGAGGCCAGAGAATGCTATTCAAAAATAATGTTTTTTCACACACCTCCAGATGTGTATTTCACACTGCAAAATATTTTCTGTGGTCCTAAATGGCGTTTTTTGGAAGAGCACAACAACCCCAACAGTATATAACCGCTGAATCGCACAGCTGCAGAGGCCAGAGAATGCTATTCAAAAATAATGTTGTTTTTTCACACACCTCCAGATGTGTATTTCACACTGCAAAATATTTTCTGTGGCCCTAAATGGCGTTTTTTGCAAGAGCACAACAACCCCAACAGTATATAACCGCTGAATCGCACAGCTGCAGAGGCCAGAGAATGCTTTTTAAAAATAATGTTGTTTTTTCACACACCTCCAGATGTGTATTTCACACTGCAAAATATTTTCTGTGGCCCTAAATGGCGTTTTTTGGAAGAGCACAACACAACCACAGTATTTAACCACTGAATCGCACAGCTATAGAAGTGCAGAGAATGCTATTCAAAAAAAATGTTGTTTTTTTTAGTATAGCACTGTACAATATATAGAAATTGTTTATTTTACACACCTCCACATGTGTATTTCACACTGCAATTTATTTTCTGTGGCCCTAAATGGCGTTTTTTGGAAGAGCACAACAACCCCAACAGTATATAACCGCTGAATCGCACAGCTGCAGAGGCCAGAGAATGCTATTCAAAAATAATGTTGTTTTTTCACACACCTCCAGATGTGTATTTCACACTGCAAAATATTTTCTGTGGCCCTAAATGGCGTTTTTTGCAAGAGCACAACAACCCCAACAGTATATAACCGCTGAATCGCACAGCTGCAGAGGCCAGAGAATGCTATTCAAAAATAATGTTGTTTTTTCACACACCTCCAGATGTGTATTTCACACTGCAAAATATTTTCTGTGGCCCTAAATGGCGTTTTTTGCAAGAGCACAACAACCCCAACAGTATATAACCGCTGAATCGCACAGCTGCAGAGGCCAGAGAATGCTATTCAAAAATAATGTTGTTTTTTCACACACCTCCAGATGTGTATTTCACACTGCAAAATATTTTCTGTGGCCCTAAATGGCGTTTTTTGCAAGAGCACAACAACCCCAACAGTATATAACCGCTGAATCGCACAGCTGCAGAGGCCAGAGAATGCTTTTTAAAAATAATGTTGTTTTTTCACACACCTCCAGATGTGTATTTCACACTGCAAAATATTTTCTGTGGCCCTAAATGGGGTTTTTTGCAAGAGCCCAACAACCCCAACAGTATATAACCGCTGAATCGCACAGCTGCAGAGGCCAGAGAATGCTTTTTAAAAATAATGTTGTTTTTTCACACACCTCCAGATGTGTATTTCACACTAAAAAATATTTTCTGTGGCCCTAAATGGCGTTTTTTGCAAGAGCACAACAACCCCAACAGTATATAACCGCTGAATCGCACAGCTGCAGAGGCCAGAGAATGCTTTTTAAAAATAATGTTGTTTTTTCACACACCTCCAGATGTGTATTTCACACTGCAAAATATTTTCTGTGGCCCTAAATGGCGTTTTTTGGAAGAGCACAACACAACCACAGTATTTAACCACTGAATCGCACAGCTATAGAAGTGCAGAGAATGCTATTCAAAAAAAATGTTTTTTTTTTTAGTATAGCACTGTACAATATATAGAAATTGTTTATTTTACACACCTCCACATGTGTATTTCACACTGCAATTTATTTTCTGTGGCCCTAAATGGCGTTTTTTTGAAGAGCACAACAACCCCAACAGTATATAACCGCTGAATCGCACAGCTGCAGAGGCCAGAGAATGCTATTCAAAAATAATGTTGTTTTTTCACACACCTCCAGATGTGTATTTCACACTGCAAAATATTTTCTGTGGTCCTAAATGGCGTTTTTTGGAAGAGCACAACAACCCCAACAGTATATAACCGCTGAATCGCACAGCTGCAGAGGCCAGAGAATGCTATTCAAAAATAATGTTGTTTTTTCACACACCTCCAGATGTGTATTTCACACTGCAAAATATTTTCTGTGGCCCTAAATGGCGTTTTTTGCAAGAGCACAACAACCCCAACAGTATATAACCGCTGAATCGCACAGCTGCAGAGAATGCTATTCAAAAAAAAGTTTTGTTTTTTTTTTTAGTATAGCATAGTACAAGAAAAATATATAGAAATTGGTTATTTCACACAACTAGAGATATACACTGCAAAATATTTTTTTTGCCCAAAAATAGGTCTTTTTTGCGCACAACAAAGTGCCTTTTTTTTTTTTTGCAACAGCACAATAAAGTGCCTTTTTTTTTTGGGGGGCCCAAAAATTGGTCTTTTTAGCAAAAGCACAATAAAGTGCCTTTTTTTTTTTTTTTTTCTGCCCGAAATGGGTCTTTTAGCAAGAGCACAATACAGCCACAGTATGGAATAGGTGTATCACTCAACGTAATGCAGTGCTGGTGCACTGAGCTTGCAACACAAACAGATAAACCTATGCAGATCGCTGAGCTATTATATCTCTCAATCTGGACTCCTATCTAAATCTCTCTCCCTGAAAGCACAAACAGGATCCTGCCCCTACACTACACTACACTGTTTCTCTATCTTTTCTATCAGTAGATTGCAGAATCAGGACTAACTCCTATCATATAATTCTCTCCCTCACAGCAACAGCAGCCAGGATCCTTTCCCTACACTGTCTAAAAGCAGAGTGACGATCTGTGCTGTGTGCCTCTTGCTTATATAGAAGCTGGTCACATGCTGGGTCACATGTTGCACTGACCAATCACAGCCATGCCATTAGTAGGCATGGCTATGATGGCTTCTAAGGGCACACCAGCTAATCAAATGGTGATTGGCTGGCCCCTGAAGCATTTCTAACTGCGCCATTAAATTCCCGAATCCGGACCCGAACCCGGACTTTAGCGCAAAATCCGGGTCCGGGGTCGGGAAAACGCCAAAATTCGGTACGGACCCGAACTTTACAGTTCGGGTCCGCTCAACACTAGTAGAGAGGAGTAACTAAATATAGAGACAGAAAAAAAGGTGATGCTCCCAGGGGATATACAACTAAATATGTATAAGAACCATCCAGTACTTTTGACAGAAAACAGAAAATATATTTTCCTCTTTATATTATGCAAGATGGTACAGAAGCACATTGTCTGTTGCAAGCTTTATTCTTTGCAAAATGCTTACTGCAGATATTGCCGAGAGCCTTCTGTTGTATGACAGACACAAATACCCAGAGCTCCTTTTGTTTCATTGGCTTCCATAATCATCAATTTTGTGCAAACAACCCCCACTTGCATGTATGTTTTCTAATCTCGCTTCACCCTTTTCAATTTATTTTCTTTCTCCTTTTCTTGCTGTGTGTCTGTTATCACTCCTCTCATTTCTTCCAATTTCCTTTCCATTGGATATTCTCAACAACCTCTGCTATGATCAATTACTTATCAGCTGTGCTATTTCGCTGGCCTGTTTTAGTGCAATTTTCATTCAGCTGCTTCTTTCTACTCCATGTTAAATGTTCCATTCATCTCTTTTTCTTCTAAACTTCCTTATAGCATGCTGTCTAATTCTGATCTAATGAATCCGATGTGACCACAAAGACTTCCCTTGTGATGTGAGGATGATAAAAGGGTTTCAGCAATGTTAAATTCACTATACAGATATTTACTTAAAAAAAAAAAAAAAACATGTAGGAAGAAATTTTTATTTTATTTTTTTATTTTCTTTTTATTGTGCACGGAGCTGATTGCTTATTATTTCCAAGAAGCATGCAAGATTGGTTGGTGAATGAGAGGATTGATTGTTGCTGGATGGAAATGCATTTTTGTTGCCTAGAAAGCAAGAGGAGGAAATTAACTGAGACAGGCTTTATTATCTGCTGCAAACCCCAAACTTTATGGAACAATAATTTCCAAACAATGTTTGAAAATAAAGTCTAGGTAAATGCAAACTGCAAAGTTAATGCTGGATTTTGGCCTTGGCCTAGGGTTCTTCTTTGGGTCCTGTTCACACAAGGTTCTACTTTTATACATATGTAGTGACCTCAACCCCCTTTACCTGCCATTGGCTCCTCGCAGGTAGAGAGGGCACATCTCGCCACAAGCCCGTACCCTCCTGTGTAAAGAGGTTGAGCGGTGTTGTTAGCGGGTCTCCATGTAGGGTTGCCACCTCATCCCTTTAAAAGCGAACACATACTAATTACACAGGTTCTTTGGTTGATTAAGGTGGTAATTAAACTCACTTGGAGCCTTATCTGCATTAAACTTGCCTCAGAACCTGTGTAATTCATATGTGTTCGGGTTTAAAGGGATGAGGTGGCAACCCTATCTCCATGGCCAGAAACCAGAATCCTCCAGAGAATGATTCTCACCTCTACAATAGATAGAGATAAGTCCTTGTTCTCCCCAGTAACTTGAATGTCCACACCAGCTGCAACTCCAACGCAGAGTTTATTTTCTCTTTGCAAAATAACAGTCTCTGATAGGAAAAGGTTGGAGTAAAAGACAGGACAGCATAAGGTGTGGGAGAGGTCCAGGCACAAACACAATCACTTCACTGCTCGGCTTCTCAAGCAGACTCAGCCCAGATGGATAGTCTCCCTAGGATGGAACTAGCAGCCAAATGGTACTCTAACTCAACTGCACAGTCTCTGCCACAGACTGGTGAACTTGGTCTCTGCCACAGACCTGGTGAACTTGGTACTTCAAAACTTGACCTCTTTGTAAGGAGAAGACATCCCTCCAGAGAGTTACCAGGCCCCTTCCTTCACCGTGACTTCTCACCAGTCCCTCTGAACAGTTCCTCCCCCGGCCTCCTCATCCAAGATACGGGTCCCCTCGCAAGGCGGCACCCTGGAAATCCTCGATCCTTGCTGGGCCCCAGCCGAAGGTGCTGGGCCCTAGGCCTTTGCTGCAGTCCCAGGGCTAAAGGCGCCTGGGACTGATTCACTGACCTCCGCCCCTGGGCCAAAGGTGCCCAGGGTGGACAGGAACACACTCCCTGGGGTAGGACCCCCGACCACCGAAGAAGAATGAACCGGCAGCGTCCGCCCCTTTTATATCCTCTCCCAGCATGCACAGCAAGCCTGCCACACCCACTGTACGGCTGCTGAGAGGGGACACACAAGGCACAGCACTGTATCAGCGGTTCAACCCTGGCCTACCATGGCAGCGCCACCTGCAGGCCACAGGGAACTACACACCGATACTCTCCCTGCGGACAAAATGGTTGATAGAATCCTGACAATTGGGGTGTTTGAGCACAACTACCACTCAAACACTTCCCCTAAATTTAGGACCCCGCTACACATACATCTAAACAATGGTGTGAACGTTTTAAACTGTTATCTTAAAGAATTTAATGCCTGTACACACGGTAAATAAAAGAGGTTACTAAAGTTACGAAAATTCTCGTAGGACCAAACAAAATTTGGAAGTGATGTAATGTATTGTATATTTTTTTTTTCCATAAATGTTTATTGCAAAAGGTAAATATTGCAGAAAGCAAAAGTACAAGCAAAAGAAAAGGGGTGCAAAAAATAAAAATAAAAATAATACACAGTAAAAGAACTGTATTGTTTTTTTATTTTTTTTACGACAACTGTACTAATTAGACAAAAATCATAAGATCTGATATTGTATGAGAAAATGTTTTGTGCTTGTCCCATTCGGATAATTTTGCATGAATTGTCATGATTGGTTCTCAAAAACTGTGTACAAATAATCAGATGTGCCTAAAGCAGGGGTCTCAAACTGGCGGCCCTCCAGTTGTTGCGAAGCTACAAGTCCCATCATGCCTCTGCCTGTAGGGTCATGCTTGTATCTGTCAGCCTTGCAAAGCCTCATGGGACTTGTAGTTTCGCAACAGCTGGAAGGCCACCAATTTGAGACCCCTGGCATAAAGACTGCTCAAAGCTTGTTTATGGTAAAAAGACTAATGTTGTGCTACCCCTAGAGCAGTGTTTCTCAACTCCAGTCCTCAAGGCGCACCAACAGGTCATGTTTTCAGGATTTCCCTCAGACGATAAGGCTGTGGTAATTACTAAGGCAGTGAAACTGATTAAATCACCTGTGCAAAATAATGGAAATCCTGAAAACATGACCTGTTGGTGCGCCTTGAGGACTGGAGTTGAGGAACACTGCCCTAGAGGAGCCGCTGAATTGTCTTTCTCTGCACACCTGAAGATGACACACCTCACTCACCCAACACTTCCTAACACACCTTGATTTATTTTAAATAATTTTTTAGGCCAAACGTAGCCTAAATGAAGAGAGGATTAACACGTGTACTTATACAAATAATCAATAAAGTTACTCAGAGATGTGGTAAACACTTGTAAACTACTGACTATCAGCAATTAAAAAAAATATAACTGCATTTATCTAGCAACAGTATATAAAAACAGTCCCAACTTGCTATACCAGTCCCCATTTTGGCCCACTGACAAGTGATTGATGAAAAAAACATTGGCCGGCTAAGTTGGGGCCCTTGAAAAAAGCACAACAGTTCCCAGCAGAAAACAGATTAACTTGTTTGATGTTTCTGCATTCATGGATATTCAGTTTTAATCCTGTCCACACTGGAGAAGGATAAAGGGATTTTTATAACAGCTTACCTGTAAAATCCTTTTCTTGGAGTACATCACGGGACACAGAGCGACTTAGTCATTACTAATGGGTTATATAGTTTACCTTCAGGTGTTGGCACTGGCCAATTCCAAACCGGAAGTACCCTCCCCTATATAAGCCCCTCCCACCCGGGAGCACCTCAGTTTTGTAGCCAAGCAATAAGTGTCCCAAAAAGAGGGGTGGGAGCTCTGTGTCCCGTGATGTACTCCAAGAAAAGGATTTTACAGGTAAGCTGTTATAAAAATCCCTTTTTCTTTTTCGTACATCACGGGACACAGAGCGACTTAGTCATTACTAATGGGACGTCCCAAAGCAATGCCAAATGAGGGGGGGGTACATAAGCTGGGCGCCATCAGGCATGAGGATCTTTTGCGGCCTGCAACACACTGCGCCCAAAGGCGACATCCTCCTGACTTCTAACGTCTACCTGATAGAATCTAGTAAACGTGTGTACCGAAGACCATGTTGCGGCCTTACATACTTGAGCCAGGGAGGCCTGGTGATGCACTGCCCATGAAGTTCCAACTGCTCTTGTGGAGTGCGCCCTAACTTTGAACGGAGGCGGTCTCTTTCTCAAGCCATAGGCTTGTATTATGACCTGTCGAATCCACTTGGCTAAAGTAGATTTTGATGCTGCCTGACCCCTTCTGGGGCCTTCCGGCAGAACAAACAAAGAATCCGTTCTGCGAATCTGAGCAGTGGCTTTTAGATAAGCTTTAACTGCTCTTACCACATCCAAAGAATGTAATAACTTTTCCTCTACTGAGCTAGGTTTGGGGAAAAAAGAAGGAAGAACCACATCTTGGTTCAAATGAAACCTCGATACCACCTTAGGAAGAAAGGCTGGATGAGGACGTAATACTACTCTGTCCTTATGGACAACCAGATATGGCTCCTTACAGGACATAGCTGCTAATTCCGACACTCTTTTAGCCGAACAAATGGCTACTAAGAAAACCAATTTCCTGGTGAGAAGAACCAAGGAAATGTGTTGTAATGGTTCAAACGGTTGTTTCTGTAGAACCGACAGAACCAGGTTTAAGTCCCAAGGACATATGGGAATACTAACCGGAGGGCTAATACGCATCACTCCTTGTATAAAGGCTTTGACTAGTGAATGCGAAGCCAAGGGCCTTTGAAAAAATATTGACAAGGCCGAAATCTGACCCTTGATAGTACTCAAGGCCAGTTTCCTATCTACAGCCCACTGTAGGAAGTCCAGAATCCTCCCTATCATGTACTTACGTGGATGCCATTTCTTGGTCTCACACCACGTAATGTACGCTTTCCAGATCCTATAATAGATCTGCCTGGATACCGGTTTCCTGGCATTGATCATGGTAGATACCACAGAATTAGAGAGCCCTCTCTTTTTCAGAATGTGGGCTTCAATAGCCAGGCCGTCAAACCTAGGGCTGGTAAGGAAGGGTGGTATATCGGTCCCTGCGAAAGCAGGTCCGGACGAAGTGGGAGGGTCCAAGGACTCCTCACTGACATTTTTACCATCTCCGCGTACCATGCCCTTCGGGGCCACGCTGGAGCCACCAGAATCACTGGTTTCTTTTCTACCCTGATTCTGCGGAGTAATCGCGGTAACAATTGTGGCGGTGGGAATGCATATATCAGCTTGAACCGATCCCAAGGGAACACTAGGGCATCCGAGCCGCAAGCTAGGGGATCCCTTGTGCGAGACACAAACCTGTCCACCTTTGCGTTGAATCTGGATGCTAGCAGATCTACATCCGGTGTTCCCCACCGCTGGCATATTGCCTGGAAAACCTCGGGGTGAAGAGACCATTCCCCCGGGCATAATTGTTGGCGACTTAGAAAGTCCGCTCTCCAATTTTCCACTCCTGGGATGAAAACCGCAGATATGGCTGGGACATATCTTTCTGCCCACCCCAGGATGCAATTTGCTTCCTTCTGGGCTGCACGACTTTTGGTGCCACCCTGATGATTGATATATGCCACTGCCGTGGCATTGTCTGATTGAATTCTGACAGGGGACCCCTGGAGTTTGGATGTCCATGCTACTAGGGCATACCGGGCTGCTCGTATCTCTAAGAGATTGATGGGCAGGGCCTTTTCTGCTTCTGACCACCTGCCCTGGAGAGACCATTGCTCCAGCACTGCCCCCCAGCCGATGAGGCTGGCATCTGTAGTGACCACCTTCCAAGAAACCGGACTGAAGGGTTTCCCTCTTTCCAGATTCTGGGGCACCAACCACCAATGGAGGCTCTTGCGAACGGAAGGGGACAGGGACATTGGTAAGTCTAAAGCCTGAACTTTTTTGTTCCAGGCTGACAGTATGGCCCTTTGCAAATTCCTTGAATGGAATTGACCGTAGGGTACCGCTTCGAATGAAGCCACCATCTTTCCCAGCAGCCTCATGCAGAGACGTATGGATGGTTTTCTTTTTGTACCCACTAAGTGGGTCAAATTTCTTAAAGACGACACCTTCTCTGGAGGTAAGAAAATCTTTCTCTGATTTGAATCCAGCCTTAGCCCTAAGTATTCCAGACTTTTGACTGGTCTTAGAGCTGACTTGTCCCGGTTGATAATCCAACCGTGATATTCCAGATACTCGATTGTCTTGTGAATAGCTACTTCCAGCTTTTCCACTGAGTGGTCTATTAGTAGCAGGTCGTCTAGATATGCCATTATCGTTACACCCTGTGTTCTTAGATTGGCCAATAATGGGGCCAGAATTTTTGTGAACACTCGTGGTGCTGTGGCCAGACCGAAAGGTAAGGCTCTGAACTGAAAATGGCGCCCTTCTACTGCAAAGCGTAGAAATTTCTGATGGGCCGGAAAGATGGGAATATGCAGATAAGCATCCCTTATGTCGATCGAGGCTAGCCATTCCTGCCCTTGTAGGGCGGTGGCCACTGATCGGATCGACTCCATCCGAAAGGTCCTGATATTTAGGAACTTGTTTAGCCCTTTTAGATTTAATATGGGCCTCACGTCCCCATTTGGTTTGGGGACTGTGAAAAGGTTCGAGTAAAACCCGAATCCGCTTTCTTCCAGGGGAACCTTCATGATTACCCCTTGGAGCAATAGTTGTTCTAGTGCCAGAAGGAGGGATCCTCTCTTTTGGGGATCTCTTGGCACGTTTGACCTCATAAATTGGGCAGGAGGAGTGCCTTTTAACTCCAGCTTGTATCCCAGACTTACTGCGGAGAGCACCCATCTGTCTCTGATGGTGTCCCGCCAGGTCTCTGTGAACAACTGAAGTCTTCCCCCCACCCGATTGAGCGGGGGCAATACTTCATGCCTTAGGGGGAGGTTTTGTACCTCTCTTGATCCAGGGCTTCTTGTTACCCTGTGATTGTCCCTGATTTCTGCCCCCTGAATTTGACCGCGGAGGCCGTCGGAACTGCTTCACAGCCGATGTGCCCGGGACTGGAGAGGTAGGCCTCTTAAAAGAAGGACTTCTACCCTTGTTCTTAACCGGTAAGAGTGAACTTTTACCGGCAGAAATTTTCTGGATATATTTGTCCAGATCTTCTCCAAATAAGCGTTCTCCATGAAATGGGAAGCTAACCAGCAGTCTTTTACAGGGAGCTTCAGCAGACCAGTTTTTGAGCCACAAAAGCCTACGCATATGTACTATAGACAGCGTAAAGCGGGAGGCCTGTTGGATTGTATCCTTTATGGCGTCCACCGCAAAACACAAGGCTCTAGGCAGGTCAGCTAGGGCATGAGCCTGCTGATCTGGTAAGTCCCTTAAGACTTGTTTCAACTGATCTTTCACTGCTTGGCAGACTCCAATCGCTGCTACCGCAGGTTGTGTCACCATACTTGCTGTAGAGAAAGCAGATTTTAGTAAAGACTCCAATTTTTTATCTATTGGGTCTTTGAACATTGGAACATTATCTACTGGACATGTCAGTGATTTGTTAACAGAAGAGATGGCTGCGTCCACTATAGGGACCCTCCATTTTCTTATGAACTTATCCTCCATGGGATAGATCACCGGAAATCTCTTGGGGGGAGCAAATATTTTATCAGGATGCTCCCAATCCTGGTAAATAAGCCCTTCTAATAAAGGGTGGATTGGGAAGGAACAGACCGCCTGGGGAGCTTTTAGCGACCCCAGCGAGGAAACCGTAGTGGATGGTGGTTCCGCCAGAGGCATTTTAAATGCTGATCGGACCATGTTAGTCAGAGACTGAACCCATAATCTTTCAGCCTGAGAAGCTGAGAAAGGTTCTTCCACTGTTGATTCCTCTATAAGTGAATCAACCTCATCCTGATCCCCTTCAGGTAGGTCGATCTCTGTGTGGGGCTGTTCCTCCACTAACAGGCACTCTGAAGGAGGAGACGGAGATCGGACGCGCTTTTCCTGTAACAGGGAAGCAGCGATCAATGCTGTTAATCTCTCTTCCAATCCTCCCAGAGTTGAGGATAAAACCTCCTCTGTTATATATACAGGAGCAGGTGGACTGGGGACAGCCGCAGCACCAGACATTCCTGCGGGGTTTCTACGGCTACTGACCTCTGCATTCTCAGGGGAGATTGGTGCAGTGCAAGCATGCCCAATATCCTCAGAGCCCGATGGAGACCCCTTTGGCTTCCTGGAAGATTTATTTCCGGAGCGTCTGGACGACATATCCTTTAAGCACAAAGCTGAGGTATTCCCGTCGTCATACACCAATTTTTGCTGGTAATAGTCTAACACAGGTGCTGCTATATACCAGCTGGTGTCCACTAAAGTGCCTTTCTATGGGGATGCCTGCATCAACCGCCTCTGTGTGCCACTGTTTGTTGCTAGCTCTGTTTGCATGCAGCTGACACTTGTACTGTGTCTTTTAACCATGCTGGGACGCCCGCACATGCGCAGAAGCGCCGCGGCGCGCATCGAGCGTCATCCACCCGCCCCGCCCCTTTTTTTTCATAGGAGGCGCGTGCACGCGCCCGCGCGCGCGCCCGTGCGCCAATGGCGCCCTTTTCGAAAACCAACAGAGGACTAGGAGCCAGGGCCCTTTTTGCCGGAGGGCCTGTGCGGTGGATGAACGCAGCAACAGGGCAGAGGAAGTGGATTCCCTCAGAGAAACTTACCAGCTGCCTGGATCTTTTGAGTTGAGAAAACCAAAGATCCACATTTACAAGAAAAATGGACTACAGCGGCCTCTAGTGGTTTAACACAGGTACCGCGGTCCCTGTTTTTTTTTTTTTTTCTTGACTACTATTAAAATTTTACATTTTCAGTAGTTATAGGCAAACACAGATATTTAGCGGGAATACCGTTAGGTAACAGACAGAAAGACAAATTAGGCTTGGGGGTCCCCCAATAGAACCAAGTTCCTGAGGGCCCCCACTTACCTGATCCCCGCCGCAGGACTTTGTTTGGTCCACAAAAGTCCAAACTTCACCTATCACGGCAGGCATTGTAATTAAACCTTCAGGGACCGGGTTCCCAAGGATTCCACTCCCCTGGACCTGTATAGCACCCTGCACAGACAGCGTCTTGGTCGTGGGTATGACCAGAGCTCTGGATCCCAGGGTCCAGCCCTCCTAAGAGAAGCATTACAGGCAAAACCTTGCTCTTCTGCTGCAAGGCCCGGGTACCGACCGTTTAGCTATGAAGCTTTTTTTGGTGGGATCCGGAACAGCTTACTAAGGCCCAAAAGAACCTGTACGCAAGCCCAGTGAAAACACATGTTACTCTTTGGCCAACACCTTAGACACTGGCAAAAAACTGAGGTGCTCCCGGGTGGGAGGGGCTTATATAGGGGAGGGTACTTCCGGTTTGGAATTGGCCAGTGCCAACACCTGAAGGTAAACTATATAACCCATTAGTAATGACTAAGTCGCTCTGTGTCCCGTGATGTACGAAAAAGAAAATACAGCAGCAACAAAGGAAGAAGTTTCAAAGCAGTTATCAGCTACAGTCCAGGTTACACTAGCATATACAAGCTGATGCAGATGTCAATGAATCCTTATAGCGACAATACATGGCCTAGTTGTTGGCTTTTTTTCACTAAAGTTGTTTCGACATTCATGGTGCACAAATCTCACGGACGCAATATCTACTTCTATATAAAATGGGTAGGATGACTGCTTTGTGTTTATCTGCTGTTTGTTTCAGTACAGGATGATAAATGACCAAGGTCTTTTTTTTTTTCTATTTATGTTTATTTGGAGATTAATGCATAAAAGATACAGTGGTAGTGTAAATAGATGAACAGTATATCATGACAATTGGACAAGCACAGGTAAAGATAAGAAGTCTAGCTGGATTTTATTCAATAACAAGTGTAACGATATGGAGAATAAATGTAGAATGTTAACTATTATATAATAAAACTTTCTCGCATTGAAAGTGGAGAGAAAGCTAATAGGAGGTTTGGATGACTCTAGAAAAGAACAAACCTGAGAGTAATCATAGAAAAAAAAAATGCAATAAACAGTATAGATCATTAGGAATCAGGAATAATACAGGATAAGTTTCAGTTTGCCCAGGGAATTAGTTAGGTTGGCCTTGAGATATCATTTGGTGTACTGGAATGATATCATTAGGATCCTAATTTCGGGCTGTGAGAAGGTATGCTCGATAAATGAACGGCATCTTGTAAAGAATTGATTAGTGGAAGCAAAGTTTTGCAGTACAGTGTTTAGTTTTTCTTGTTAGAGCAGTGTTGTGAGGTCTTTCTTTTTTTTCCAAATATAAGTTTTTATTCATTTTTAAAAGAGAAAGGTCAGGGAAAATACAGTACATGAACAAGCATAACAACAAATATAATTAAATGATCACACTGGCGAAAGCCCATTGTCCAACTGGCATAAAACAAAAAAGACACATAACGGGAGAGTCAATAAAGTTCAGGGTAACTTTGAGAATTACCGCATTTGACCAGCGACACTATCAACTGGATTTATCAAGCGAAACGCGACAGGTTGGGCACATAAACAATGATTTGAGCCAACTGCTCGATCCCTAACCACTATTAGAACAGAAAAAGACCGAAAAGACAGAAAGAGAAAATAAAACACAGAGGTACCATAGAGAGTTCCAGAAAAAGAGAGAGCAGAGGGGGGGGGATAAGGGGGAGGGAAAAGGAGTACTGGCCCAGGGGCGATGGGTGCATTTCCGTCACCAGCACCCACCGGGTCCGCAACAGAACCTTTCAATATTCAGGAGTTGAGTAAGGACACACCTTCATCAGAGAAAATTAACAAATTCTAGAGCCTCCATGCCTTAGAATGCTTTTCCTGTTTGTGTTGAGCCGTAAGAACCAGGTCCTCCAGCTTTTTAATTTCCTCCACTCTGCGCAGCCACATCCCAACAGAAGCGGCAAGGTTTTTTTCCACATAACGGGATTACAGGATTTTGCAGCATTCAATAAGTGTTGCAAATTGATTTTTTGTAGCTCTGTGCTGGGATCGTGGTAGCGTGGAGCAGAAGGAAAGCCGGGTCATCTGGGATCGTATGATTAGTATTTCTGTGTAACCATCCTGACAGTCGTCCAAACGTGTTGCAGTAGCGGGCAAGACCAAAAGATATTGAGAATCGTCCCCTTATCTGTCTGATATATCCAGCATTTGTCTGTAGTGTTTGGAAAGTACGTGTGCAACATCTGGGGTGTGTAATACCACCTGGTCAGAATCTTGTAGTTAGATTCTTGTACTTTCGTACAAATGGATGATTTTAAGGAGAATCTGATAATAGCTTGTCTTTGGGTGTCAGTAAAAGAAAGCTGCAGGTCAGTCTCCCATTTTTTCAGGAAAGACAGTTCTGGCTGTTCTGATGCGGAGTTGAGCAGAGTGTAAGTTTTGGACAGTACTTGAGACAAGACTCCCTCATTTTCCCAATAATCCTCAAAGAATGTCAGTGTACGGTTGAATTGAGCCGGATCTGCAAGTGAGTGCAGAAAGTGGTGCAGTCTTATCGCCCTCCAAAACGGAAGTTGAAAAAGACCCGTATCACTTGTCAATGATTGGGTGGAGGGCCACTGATTGCCCTCTAAAAAGTGCAGAGCACTGTCCCTACCTGCCGACAAGAGCGCTCCATACTCAGATCGCTCGAGCCCAGGGGGGAACGAAGGATTACCCAATATTGGGAGGAGGGGTGAGTTTCTAGTGGAGAGGGGAGTTGTGCATATAATTGTTGAGTCTATATGGAGCGTCGTGCCTATAAGGGGATGTGAGGTCAGGGCAGAGGGTAGCTGGCCATAGCACCAGGCCACTCTCCTCAATGGAATTATCGTCTGGGTTTATTCTAATTGAGTCCAGAGTTTGGTCGTCACATGCCTGTTCCAGTCAATAATCCTCCCTAAGTGCACCACTAAGTAGTGAGGTCTTTCTTGACTGCAGAAATGGTAGGTGGGTGAGAGGTAGTCCATACTTTCAGAATATTTTTACGGGTCGCCAGGAGGCAGAGAAGGGTCCATTAAGATATACAGATCCTGAGGCATCTTGAGAATGAGTAATTCTGTGATTCTATGTATGAAGGTGATGTCATGGTCAAAAAAAAGGTGGAGATCAGAGAGCAGGGCCAGAAGCGGTGGAATAGCAAGGATTTTGTAGATCCACATTGCTGCTAAGTGTGATTGTGAGTTTGGAGAAAGAAACAGGATGAAAGCTCTATGGATTAATTTGAACTGAGTTTCTCCATGTTTCATTGATGATGCACTTACGGACTTTCAGATAGCACTCCAGAATTTGGTCTCCCAAGTTATCCTCTGGAAGATCCTTGTACCAGTTCTTAAAGAGTACTTCGGCCATAGTGGTGATAATGTCTGAATGTAATGATTTGTAGATATCCGAGATAAGGTAGGAATATTTGTTGAGCAGACGGTCAATCATGGATGGATGGAATCTTTTAGAACCATCCTGGCAGCAGTAAGTTGTGTAAGAAAGCGCCTGGTTATAATATAAAAGGTGCGTTGGAGGAAGTTGAAACTCGATCATTAACTCAGAGAAGGGTTTCGGTTTCATTGTATCCAGGTAGAATAAAGAGGTTGCTTTTACCAAGCCCTTAGTGTGCCAAGTGTCATACACCTTGTAATCCATTTCTTGAGGAAACATAGAATTTCCTTCGATCCAGAGATTTTGAGAATATAGGGAGGAAGATGACATTTTTTTCCTGTTCTCCCACCAGGCAATAATTGTGTCACGAAATAGAATGTTATTTTGTAATGTCTTTGGGAGGGATTGTATTTTACTATGTAAAATACCAGAGAGATGGTAAGGAGAGACTAGATTCCAAAGTAAAATTAGCATAAACGGAAGACTGAGACAGCCAATCTAATCCTAAGCAAACAAGCCAAGTTATACATTCTAATATCAGAAAGGTTAGCTCCTCCTTTGCTTCTGGGAAGATGCAGCTTAGATAAAGCAATGCAAGGCCTTTTCTTACACCATAAAAAGGAAGTAATAGCCTTATTGAGTTTTTGCACATCTTGGTATTTCAAGAGGGGGAAAGTTTGTAGAGGGTATAGAAGGCGAGGAAAAATCACCATTTTAACAAGGTAGCGTCTTCCGAAGAGCGAAAGGGGTAGACTCATCCAGGCCTCCAGCTCTTTCATAATTTTAGTGAACAATGAGGGGAAGTTGAGGTAGTATAGCAAAGAGGGTTCTTTCCCTATCTTGATACCTAAGTAAACAATAAATTGTTGGGCTAGTGGGAAAAGGGAAGACGCGTCCCATTGTGAAGAGACGGATTGAGTAAGGGGTAAAACTTCACTCTTGTCATAGTTTACCCGTAGACCAGAGCAGGTACAAAAGATGTCTAAGATTGATCATAGGGTATCTAGAACGGAGAATGGGTTTGATGTAAAGATCAGCATTTTGTCCGCAAACAGTGCTGTACGCAACTCCCTTGAACCGATATTGATACCATGGAGGGGGGCAGAGGTTAGCAGGTATGTCAAAAGAGATTCCAAGGCAAATTTGAACAAAAGGGGTGATGGGGGCACCCCTGTCTCATGCCTTTATGGAGGGGAATATTAGCTCAGATGCCTCCAGTGGTAATAATCTGGGCAGATGGGTAGGACTACATGTTCTGCAAGAAGTCAAGGACACGTCCAGTGAAACCAAATTTTAACAAGACCATGAAAAGCCCGTTGAGATTGACATTGTCAAAGGCTTTTCCTGGGTCCAATGTTATAATCGCTAGATCTTCTGATGGATGAGATTTGGCATACTCAAGGGCTGCCAGAACTTTGCGAATGTTCGAGGTTGCAGAGCTACCTCTGACAAAGCTAGCCTGAGCCAGGTGTATTAAAGATGGAAGTAAAGGAGCTAGACAGGAAGCAATCATTTTAGACAGTATTTTGGCATCAAGATTAAGTGAGGAGATTGGCCGGTAAGAACCAGGAAGGGTGGGTTCTTTCCTTTTCTTAACAAGGAGTTTAATATAGGCCTGAGAACCTGTAGGCATATATCTGCCCCCATCCCATATCACGTTGTATAGGGATTGGAGGTTAGGGAGGAATTCTTCACTGATTGCCTTATAGAACTCGGCAGAATAGCCATCGGGACCCGGGCTTTGCTATTTGCCATAGTTTTGATCGTGCAGGCTATTTCCTCTAGGGATATGGGTTAATTGAGATCATTTAGCTGGGACTCTGTGACATTGGGAATTACTGAGCTATCTAGGAATAAGTGGGCTGTGTCATTGTCTACTGGATCTTTGGAATATAGAGCCGTATAATGGGCTTTTAGAATTGTAGAATATTCTCATGGGGACTCCGTAAGTTGTCCTGCGCTGTCTTTAAGTGCCATGATATATGTTGGTTTATAAGGACCTTTGATGAGCAGACCAAGTAATCTAGTCTAGCCAGGGAGTCTTGAGAAGGGGAGTAGAAAGTTCTCTGTCTGTAGGGTGACTAAGGTGAGATGAGATAGTGGAGAGTCTGCATGTGTAAGTGTGGCTCCTGACCTAGCCCTATGGGGTTTGCGTGATCTGCGGTCTTCATCTGGATGCATTACCGTATCCTGCTTTGCGGCCTACAGCTGGGGACCCCACCACCTCCCCCACATAAGTTTTTTCAGACGAAAGAAGTCAGTTTCTGATAAATGGGTTAGCTGGAGTAGGGCGATTTTGGCCTATAAGTTTTAGCACCTTCATGCGTTTTATAGGTGAGCGAAGACCCCTATAAAGCAGATTTATTTTATGGAGACCATTGGGAGGGGTAATAGGTTTTTTAGCTAGTGGGATGGGTGCTTTCAGACGAATGATGCCGTGGGAAGGAGAGGGGAAGGATGCTACCTGTAAAAAATGAGGGGAAAGGTAGGCAGATGGGAAAATCTAACAGAGGGTGAGTGGGGGGGGGGGTTCAGAAAGGTCAATAAAAGAAAATAAACAACATAATTATAAAATGTCAGTATCACTGGCTTCACTTTTTTCCACACGGTGTGACTAGGCTCTAGGTCCCTAAAGCCCTTGTCCACTTCCAAGTAGAGCAGATACTCAACAGGAGCAGTGTAAAGCATTGAGAGTATAAATGGACTGCACCCTCAAGTAGAGCATCCATTCCAGTGCCATGAACAGGATAATGCAGAGGTAATAGTAAACTTAAATAACCAAGAAACAATGAATCAGCAACATCAGAATTAGGAGGAGGTTACCAGATCTGTGGGTGGACCTGGGTAAAAAACACAAGGAGCTGACTTTGGTCTCCCTCTGAGAGTCAGGATATTTGCCTGCGGCTAGAAGAAGATCCAAACGTTATCTTCTTGGGAGCATCTTTCCAGCCTTCCTGGCTGGTGTCATTTCCTCCAAAGGCTGTAGATTTAAAGATCTGAGGTACTGCTCTGCCTCTAAAGGGGAGTAAAACAGGTGCTCACTAGTGATGGACGAACATCTGCCGGGACAGTTCGCGAATGCGGGCAAATGTTCGCGAACCGCAGGTTCGCGGCGGGCCCCATTGATTTTAATGGCAGGCGAACATTAAAAACCTCCAGGTCATATTTGCAGCCACAAAATACTTACTAGCTGTGCACACATAGTCCCACAACATGGACAATGACATACCAAAAGTATTAAGCGAATTTGAGATCGACGACAAGCATTCTTTTTTTATCTGCAAAATTTTGTCAATTCAGGAGCGCATGAAGGCCATGGAAGAGACGCAAGGCCAGGCTATGAAGGGGGTGCAGGAGATGATCCTGCTATTGGAAAAGTTGCCATAATTTTTTTTTGTTAGAAGTTATTGTAGCGGGTATCCCAAATTTAGGGGTGACTGTCACCTGAGCAATAGTTGGCAGGGGTCTTTTAATTGTTTGGACTCTGCCTTGCTGCTGCTTCACCTGGCGTGCAGTTCCCCTTAGGTGTATAGGTGGTGCTGACACTTGTACCCGGGGTTGAACCACAGGAGATGGAGTGGCTATTGGGTGTCCTCTCTCGGCAGCCGTGCAGTGGGCGTGTTCTACCCGCTGTGCATGCCGGAAGAGGGTACAAAAGGGGTAGACGCCATTATTCTGGGCACGAATACCCGGGGACCAGTACCCGGAGGAGTGTATCCCCTCGAGGGGCGATACAAGCATTGACTGTGGGGTCTTGGCCAGGCACCTTCAGGCTGCGGAGTTCCAGGTAGGCCCAGTACCTTTAGCTGAGTCTACAAAGCCAGAAAGGAAACCCAGGGAGCCCAGGTGAGGGTGACCACTCTGACTAAGAGGAAGCCAGGGGAGGATTGGTCCCATAACAGGAGGCGAGTGATAAAGATTGCTGTCTCGGGAGAGGCCTAGTGACCTGTCGGAGGGAAGGATTCCTTGCTCCGCAGACTGCCTTTGCGGAGTGCTGCTAGCCTGCTACCTGAGGCGGGATCTCCATGACTTTGTCCTTGGAGGGGACTAAGTCACTGTTCGAGCTACATGCCGGCTGCTAGTGCCATTGGGTGACTATCCGGGTGAGCTGTACCCACTTGGGACCAAGTGGCGATGAAGCCAAGAGTGTGCCTGAATCAGTTCTATCTGCTAACCCCTTTCTCTTTTCAACTCTCTGGTTACTGAAGCATAAAAGCAAAATAAACTTGTGTTGGAGTTGAAGCGTGGTGTGGACATTGGCCTTCTTTGGGAAAGGTAAAGACTTGCCTCTAAACTCTAGAGGGGAGAACCAGTGGAAGGAAGCAACTCACTGCGGGACCCAAAAATATGACACCGCTCAACCTCTTAAAACAGAAGGGGTACGGGCATATAGTGTGCTTTTTTTCTACAAGTGAGCCAAAGGTAGAAAAAAAGGTCCGTGTGCTACATTATATAAATTGTTTAGACAGTTATGCATATACATGGTCTACTGGTCACATGTGTTGAATTTCTCAGAGATCCATGCCTCATTCATTTTTATAAATGTGAGGTAGTCAACACCGTCGTGAGCTTGGCGAGTGCGCTTATCGGTCACGACCCCTCCTGCTGCGCTGAACGTCCTTTCGGACAGGACAGTGGACGAGGGGCAAGCCAACAGTTCCATTGCAAATTGTGCAAGCTCTGGCCAGAGGTCAAGCCTGCCCACCCAGTAGTCCAGGGGTTCATCACTTCTCAGAGAGTCCACATCGGCCATTAACCCGATGTAGTTGGACACCTGCCGGTCTAGGCGTTCCCTGATGCTGGATCCGGATGACACCTGTCGATGGGTCGGCTGAAAGAATGATCTCATATCAGAAGTGACCAACACATCTTCAAACCGCCCTCTTCTTGCAGGCGCTGTTGGTTTGGTTCCCGCAACTGTTTCTCTGGGAGTGGAAATTCCTCTGCCAGCGCGCGCAAAAGCAGAATGCAGCATTTCTCTAAGCAAGGCCTGGAAGTGCTCCATTCTGACAGCCCTCTGTGATGGTGGTAACATTTCCACCATTTTTTGTTTATACCAGGGGTCCAAGTACGTTGCCACCCAGTAATGGTCCTTGCCCTTTATGCTTTTTATACGGGGGTCCCTCTTAAAACACTGGAGCATGAAGGCCCCCATTTGCACTAAACTGGAAGCGGTGTGGTGGCCTGGCTCCTGCTCATCATCCAGGATAATGTCGTCCTCGTTCTCCTCCCCCCATCCACGGACGGACAAAAACAGGGATCCCAGCAAGGTTTAAAGCATGCTCTTCTTGCTCCTCCTCATCCGCCCCAGCACCATCCTCCTCTGACTCCTCTTCAGACTCCTGTTGTTGACTTGTCTCAGATAGAGTAGCCCCCCCTGGGAATTCATCCAGCTTTGCGACTTCCTCATCTTCCTGCTCCTGCTCCTCGACAGCTTGATCAATGACACGACACAATGCATGCTCCATAAAGAAGGCGTAAGGTACGATGTCTCTGATGGCGCCATGGCTGCGACTGACCAGTTTGGTGATCTCATCAAATGGCCGCAAAAGTCTGCATGCGTCGCGCATGAGCAGCCACTGACGCGGTGAAAAAAAACCAAGCTCCCCAGAACCGGTTCTGGCGCAGAGTTCATACAGGTAGTCGTTAACTGCACGTTTCTGCTGGAGCAGCCTATCAAGCATATACAAGGTTGATTTCCATTGCGTCGGGCAGTCACAAATAAGATGCCTGACCGGCAGATTGTGTCGCCGCTGAATGTCAGCAAGGCGAGCCATGGCCGTGTAAGATCTTCTGAAATGGGCCGAGATTTTCCTTGCCTGCCGCAAGACGTCCTGGACCCCAGGGTATTTGACAACGAATCGCTGCACGACCAAGTTCAAGACGTGTGCCATGCAGGGCACATGTGTAATTTTGCCCTGTTTCAACGCGCTCAGCAGATTGGCACCGTTGTCGCACACCACTTTACCAACTGTCAAATTGAGCGGTGTTAGCCACTGATCTACCTGTGAACGCAAAGCTGAAAGGAGTGCAGGGCGAGTGTGGCTCTTGGCTTCCAGGCACAACAGACGCAGCACAGCATGGCAACGTCTCACCTGGCATGACGAATAGGTTCTGGGGATCTTGGGCGGCGCAGCGGAAGAGACGGTAGCAGCGGAAAAGGAGGAGTCAGCTGAGGAGGACAGGGAGGATGGAGTAGGAGGAGGAGGAGAAGAAGAGGCAGACCTGCATGCAATCCGTGGCGGTAAAACCAAATCTACACGGGTGCCACGGGTTACATGCTTGACGGCCGTCAAAAGGTTCACCCAGTGGGCAGTTAAAGTAATATACCTTCCCTGCCTGTGTTTGCTAGACCACGTGTCTGTGGTCAGGTGTATCTTGGCACCGATACTGTGTGCCAGAGATACATTCACTTGCCACTGAACATGGCCATATAGCTCTGGAATGCCCTTCTGGGAGAAATATTTTCTTCCTGGGACCTTCCATTGTGGTGTTCCAATGGCCACAAATTTTCAAAAGGCCTCGGAGTCCACCAGTTTATATGGCAGTAGTTGGCGGGCTATCAGTTCTGACAAGCCAGCGGTCAACCGTTGGGCAAGAGGGTTATCCGGCGTCATCATTCTTTTACGCTTGAACATTTGGCCCACGGAAGCCTGCCTTTTTCCAGAAAAACTTGGGGACAGGATGATGGAAGGTGGAGTGGAGGACAATTGTGAGGAGAGAGGAGAAGGAGAAGTAGAAGAGGCTGGACTGTGAGAGCCTGGAGTGTGGCTTTGTGGGTTCTGACGGTGTTGCTCCCACTGGTCTCGGTGATGGGAGTTCATGTGCCTTCTTAAGGCGGTCGTCCCTAGGTGAGTGTTGGGCTTACCGCGACTTATGCATTGACTGCAAAGGCTGCAGATGGCAACACTATTGTCAGCAGCGGACACGTTAAAAAAAGCCCACACTGCGGAGCCATGTGCCGGCATCCTGGGAGCGCCAGATGTGACCGTACATGGTTAATGGCTCGCTCTGAGTCCTGATACATTAGCAGTCTGGTTTGTCCCTCCTGTGCAATGTAAGTTCCGCCTGCCTCTCCTCCCTATCTGCTGGTCCATCTCCCCCTCTGAACTCCCCTCCTGGTCCTCTCTTGTGGGCACCCACGTGACGTCCATAGACACGTCATCATCGACATCACCTTCCCCACCACTAACATTAGAGATCTCGGAGTAGGCAGCAACAGCGGGGACCAACCTCCTTGGGCTGATCTGGGTACTGTCGTCAGACTGCTGAGTGGCGGTTGTTGCTACCTCCTCTTCCTGATCCAATGTCAAGAATGCCTGCGCATCGGAAATGTCTTGTGATGGATCGGAAAATAATTCCTGTGACTCAAGCGGAGGGTATATGGTGGTGGTGGTGTTGGTGGTAGTGTCTTTGGGGGTGAACACAGCAGAGAGTGAAGAGGGTGCAGATAGAAAGGATGAGGAGGGTGCAGAAGAGTAAGGCTGAGTGAGCCACTCAACCAAGTCTGGTGCGTCCTTTGACGTAATCGAACGCGCCTTCTGCAACTTCCCACTTTGGCTCCGGCCTGGTACTCCTGCCCTACCCCTACCACCCCTGCGGAAGGGCCTGCCTCTTCCTCTGCCTGTCATTTTTTTAAATGACCCGGTGACAAAAGTCTCTAGAGAAGTTCAGTATATGTGGAAGATTGTATATAACACCCCGCTTCAATCTGTCGTTTTGGGGGGCCACTGGTCTATCTCACCAGTTATAATACTTTTTTATAATTGCGTTTGTCACTCTTTGTAGTATCGCTGCAGAACCGCTCAGCAGTCACAATGCTGCACAGTAGAAATGCACTATAATATGCTTTCTATATTTGAAAGTTTTTTATACGTGTATTACACCCCTATATACTGCCCACCAAATAATACACCTATACCAGTCCTTAAAAGAACTTTTGTGGAGCTTTATTGGTTAGCGATTTTAGTCGCTAGTCTGTGCCTGCGACACACAGCAGCAACTTCTCCCTACACTGACAAAAGAGCTGCAGAACCGCTCAGAAGCTGCACAGTAGAAATGCACTATACTATGCTTTCTATATTTGAAAGTATTTTATGCGTGTATTACACCCCTATATACTGCACACCAAATAGTACATCTATACCAATCCTTAAAAGAACTTTTGTGGAGCTTTATTGGTTAGCGATTTTAGTCGCTAGTCTGTGCCTGCGACACACAGCAGCAACTTCTCCCTACACTGACAAAAGAGCTGCAGAACCGCTCAGAAGCTGCACAGTAGAAATGCACTATACTATGCTTTCTATATTTGAAAGTATTTTATGCGTGTATTGCACCCCTATATACTGCACACCAAATAGTACACCTATACCAGTCCTTAAAATAACTTTTGTGGAGCTTTATTGGTTAGCGATTTTAGTCGCTAGTCTGTGCCTGCGACACACAGCAGCAACTTCTCCCTTCACTGACAAAAGAGCTGCACAACCGCTCAAAAGCTGCACAGTAGAAATGCTGCACAGTAGAAATGCACTATAATATGCTTTCTATATTTGAAAGTATATTATAAGTGTATTACACCCCTATATAATGCACACCTATACCAGTCCTTAAAATGACTTTTGTGGATCTAATAGCTAGTGATTAGTAGAGTTTGTCCCTGCTAGTACACACACAGAAACCTCCCTACACTGACTAAAGACAGCTGCAGAACCGCTCAGCACTGCAGTCCCAATGCTGCACAATTGAAATGAACTATAATATTCTTTCTATATTTGAAAGTATATTATAAGTGTATTACAACCCTATATACTGCACACCAAACAATAGTACACCTATACCAGTCCTTAAAAGGACTTTTGTGTACCTAATACAGTAGCTAGGATTACTGTCTGTTCCCTGCTCCACACAGCAACCTCTCCCTACGCTGACAAAAGACAGAATGTAAAGTGGCAGCCAGAGCAGGTCTATTTATAAGGTAGGGGGTATGTCCATCTGCTGAAATGTCTCAATTGGCTGTCCTGTACCACATGATGGATGTGTCATGGGTCAAAGTTCTCCACAATGTAAAAGAATATGGCGGCCGCGAACAGCGCCATATGTCCGCCGGTTTGGTGAATAGCGAACGCGCAAAGTTCACCACGAACCGATCGCTGGGCGAACCGCAAGGCCATCTCTAGTGCTCACTAGGGATGAGCTTCGAGTTTGATTCAAACTCATGTTCGACTCGAACATTGCCTGTTCGCCCATTCGCCGAACAGCGAACAATTTGGGGTGTTCGCGGCAAATTCGAAAAGCCGCGAAACACCCTGTAAAAGTCTATGGGAGAAATCTAAAGTGCTAATTTTAAAGGCTTATATGCAAGTTATTGTCATAAAAAGTGTTTGGGGACCCGGGTCCTGCCCCAGGGGACATTTATCAATGCAAAAAAAAGTTTTAATAATGCTTAAAGTGAAACAATAAAAGTGAAATATTCCTTTAAATTTCATACCTGGGGGGGGGGGGGTGTATAGTATGCCTGTAAAGTAGCGCTTGTTTCCCGTGATTAGAACTGTCCCTGCACAAAGTGTCATTTCTGAAGGAAAAAAAGGCATTTAAAAGCACTCGCGGCTATAATGAATTGTCGGCTCCCGGCAATACAGAGAAAAGTCATTAATAAAAAAAAAAAGCGTGGGGGCCCCCCAAATTCAATTATTAGGCCCTTCAGGTCTGGTATGGATATTAAGGGGAACCCTGCGTCAAATAAAAAAAAAATGACGTGGTGTTCCCCCCAAATATCCATACCAGACCCTTCAGGTCTGGTATGGATTTTAAAGGGAACTCCATGCCAAATTAAAAAAAAAATGCCGCGGAGTTCCCCCCAAAAATCCACACCAGACCCTTTATCCGAGCACGCAACCTGGCAGGCCGCAGGAAAAGAGGGGGGGACGAGAGAGCGCCCCCCCTCCTGAACTGTACCAGGCTACATGCCCTCAACATGGGGAGGATGTCCCCATGTTGATGGGGACAAGGGCCCTTATCCCCACAACCCTTGCCCGGTGGTTGTGGGGGTCTGCGGGCAGGGGGCTTATCAGAATATGGAAGACCCCTTTAACAAAGGTGACCCCCAGATCCCGGCCCCCCCATGTGAATTGGTAAGGGGTACATTGTACCCCTACCATTTCACAAAGAAAGTGTAAAAATTTGTAAAAAAAACACACAGACACCGTTGGCAAAAGTCCTTTATTAAAAATAAAAAAAAAGATTCCAGCGGTGGTAATCCACTCTCGGTATCCTGCGATGGATGCTCTCCTCTCCGGGGTCCAGCAGTGGATGATCTCCTCTCCATCCAGGTCCAGGCTCCAGCGATGAAATGTCTAGCGCAGAGCATCCTGTCTCCACCGGAGACACCCCGGGAATCCCGGTAGCCTGACAGGTCTCTTCTGTAGAGGGTGGGGCCAACCGTCACGTAACCCCGTCCCCCTCTGACGCAAGGGGAAACCCGGGCTTCCCCAGTGATGTGCGGGTGACCCCGCCCCATTTATTGCAACGGAAACCTGCGTTACATCAGAGGGGGGCGGGGCCACCCGCATGTCACTGGGGAAGCCCGGGTTTCCCCTTGCGTCAGAGGGGGATGGGTGGCCCCGCCCTCTACAGAAGAGACCTGTCAGGCTGCTGGGATTCCCAGGGTGTCTTCGGTGGAGACAGGATGCGATGCGCTGGACATCTCATCGCTGGAGCCTGGACCTGGATGGAGAGGAGATCATCCACCGCTGGACCCCGGAGAAGAGAGCATCCATCGCAGGATACCGAGAGTGGATTACCACCGCTGGAATCTTTGTTCTATTTTATTTTTTATTTTTAATAAAGGACTTTTGCCAATGGTGTCTGTGTGTTTTTTTTACAAATGTTTACACTTTCTTTGTGAAATGGTAGGGGTACAATGTACCCCTTACCAATTCAGATGGGGGGCAGGATCTGGGGGTCCCCTTTGTTAAAGGGATCTTCCAGATTCCGATAAGCCCCCCACCTGCAGACCCCCACAGCCACCGGGCAAGGGTTGCGGGGATGAGGCCCTTGTCCCCATCAACATGGGAACATGGTGCTTTGAGGGGTCACAGACCCCCAAAGCATCCTCCCCATGTTGAGGGCATGTGGCCCGGTACGGTTCAGGAGGGGGGGCGCTCTCTTGTCCCCCCTCTTTTCCTGAGGCCTGCCAGGTTGCATGCTCGTATAAAGGGTCTGGTATGGATTTTTGGGGTGAACTCCATGCCATTTTTTTTTCAATTTGGCGTGGAGTTCCCCTTAAAATCCATACCAGACCTGAAGGGTCTGGTATGGATATTTGGGGAGAACCCCACGTCATTTTTCTCTGTATTGCCGGGAGCCGACAATTCATTATAGCCGCGAGTGCTTTTAAATTACTTTTTTCCTTTAGAAATTACACTTTGTGCAGGGACAGTTGTAAGCACGGGAAACAAGCGCTACTTTACAGGCATACTATACAACCCCCCCCCCCCCCCCCCCGTACAAAATTTTAAGCAATATTTCACTTTTATTGTTTCACTTTAAGCATTATTAAAATCACTGCTCCCGTAAAAACGTCTATTTTTTTAACTTTTTTTTGCATTGATACAAACACTTTTTAGGACAATAAATTGCATATTAGCCTTTATAATTAGCACTTTAGATTTCGAACGTTCGAGTCCATTGTATTTAATAGAGTTCTAAAGTTCACGCGAACATTCTGTCTGTTTGCAGGTTCTGGTGCGAACCGAACAGGGGGGTGTTCGGCTCATCCCTGCTCTACACCATGTAGCATCGGAACCGGAAGCATACCTCTTACTCTAATGTTCATCATAGAAACAAAAGATTTGAGTTGAGCGGACACCTGGATGTTCGGGTTCGACGGGTTCGGCCGAACTTGACCCCGAACCCAAACCCAAACCCCATTGAAGTCAATGGGGACCCGAACTTCTGAGGACTATTCGCGCTTGTTTCCTGTGCTTAGAACTGTCCCTGCACAAAGTGTCATTTCTGAAGGAAAAAAAGTTACCAGGCCACATGCCCTCAACATGGGAAGGATGTTGATGGGGACAAGGGCCTCATCCCCACAACCCTTTCCCGGTGGTTGTGGGGGTCTGCAGGCAGGCGGCTTATCGGAATCTGGAAGACCCCTTTAACAAAGGGGACCCCCAGATCCAGGGCCCCCCCTATGTGAATTGGTAATAGTATACATTGTACCCCTACCATTTCACAAAGAAAGTGTAAAAAATTGTAAAAAAAATACACAGACACCGTTGGGAAAGTCCTTTATTAAAAAAAAAAAAACATTCCAGCGATGAAATCCAGTGTCCCACGGCGATCCGATGTCCAGCGCTGTCCACGCGAAACGTCATTGGCTAAGCCTGAGTGGACCTGATGGGGAACTTCCTCCGCAGTGTAATAAATGAATAGACCCGCCCCTTCTAAAGTTCCCCATCAGGTCCGCTCAGTCAATGATGTAGGTGTAAGGCTGAGGACCTGATGCGGAATGTGAGAAGGGGCGGGTCTATTCATTTATTATACTGGAGGAAGTTCCCCATCAGGTCCGCTCATCCAATGACGTAGGCGGGGTCTGACATACGAGGGGGCGGACCTGATGGGGAACTTCCTCCACAGTGTAATACATAAATAGACCCGCCCCTTCTCACGTTCCGCATCAGGTCCTCAGCCTTACACCTACGTCATTGGCTGAGCAGACCTGATGGAGAACTTTAGGAGGGGTGGGTTTATTCATTTATTAGTAATAAATGAATAGACCCGCCCCTTCTAAAGTTCCCCATCAGGTCCGCTCAGCCAATGACGTAGGTGTAAGGCTGAGGATCTGATGCGGAACGTGAGAAGGGGCGGGTCTATTCATGTATTAAACTGTGGAGGAAGTTCCCCATCAGGTCCGCCCCCTCGTATGTCAGACCCCGCCTACGTCATTGGATGAGCGGACCTGATGGGGAACTTCCTCCGCAGTATAATACATGAATAGACCCGCCCCTTCTCACGTTCCGACCTGATGGGGAAATTTAGAAGGGGCGGGTCTAATAATTTAATACACTGCCGAGGAAGTTCCCCATCAGGTCCGCTCAGGCTCAGCCAATGACGTTTCGTGTGGACAGCGCAGGACATCGGATCGCCGTGGGACACTGGATTTCATCGCTGGAATGTTTTTTTTTCTTTTTTCTTTTTAAAAAAGGACTTTCTCAACGGTGTCTGTGTATTTTTTTTTACATTTTTTTACACTTTCTTTATGAAATGGTAGGGGTACAATGTATCCCATTACCAATTCACATGGGGGGGCTGGGATCTGGGGGTCCCCTTTGTTAAAGGAGTCTTCCAGATTCCGATAAGCCCCCCGCCCGCAGACCCCACAACCACCGGGCAAGGGTTGTGGGGATGAGGCCCTTGTCCTCATCAACATGGGGACATTTTCCCCATGTTGAGGGCATGTGGCCTGGTACGGTTCAGGAGTGGGGGGGCGCTCTCTCGTCCCCCCCTCTTTTCCTGAGGTCTGCCAGGTTACATGCTCAGATAAAGGGTCTGGTCTGGATTTTTGGGGGTACTCCACGCCATTTTTTTTTCAATTTGGGGTGGAGTTCCCCTTAGAATCCATACCAGACCTGAAGGGCATTTTTTTAATTTGCGGCAGGGTTCCCCTTAATATCCATACCAGACCTGAAGGGCCTGGTAATTGAATTTGGGGGAACCCCCACGCTTTTTTTTTTTTTATCAATGACTTTTCTATGTATTGCCGGGAGCCGACAATTCATTATAGCCACAAGTGAGTTTTAAATGACTTTTTTTCCTTCAGAAATTACTTTGTGCAGGGACAGTTCTAAGCACGGGAAACAAGCGCGACTTTACATGCATATTGCCGAACACCGGACCCGAACCCGAACATACAATCAATTGTTCGGGTTCGGGTCCGGGACCCAAAAACCCAAAAGTTCGGTATGGACCCGAACTTTACAGTTCGGGTCCGCTCAACCCTACAAGAGATACCCCAGGCAACATTTGCTCTAGATTAGGCCTCACACGCAGATAGAAATAACAACGTCTGCACTGCTTATGAGAATTTAGGCATAGTTGTTTCTGAATGTATTATAAATATGCAGGCAAAATGTTTGGATATGAAAAAATACATTACTTCTAATAGAACCCTTTCCCACACAAGTTATTCTACACAGAGATCAGAAAATGTTCTGAATGTTGCATTTCTCTGCATTTTGATATTCAACTCAGTTGAATGGTTTGCTAAACAAAAATGGCAACCTCTTCCCTGAATTTCTAGAGTAAAATGCACCTGAAAGGAAGGGCTTTGTACATAGCAAACAAAATGTATTTCTGAGCAGACTTACCCATTAGATAGCAAAGAAAATCGAATTAAACTAACAATTTGTGTCTAAAAACAAAGGTTTCAGTTGCACATTTATAAATATATGTGGAAGCCACTGTATAATGCATTCCTAATGCTAGTCTATGCTTCCATGTAGGGAGCATCAATAGCAATGGATAAATTAAGCGCAGGTATGCCTGGTGGCAGCCCATTCCTCCTTAAAGGCATGGAAACAGACCAGGAGCCCAGCACAATGGCAGCTGAAGACCAATCATGTCTGCATTTCTTATAAATATTTAGGCACTGCTTTCACTAGGTGCAATATTATTTGCATGAATGCAATATCTTAAAAACTTAGAAGATGCATCGCTTCTAGAAGAGTTCAGAAAATGTTCTGAATGTTGCATTCTTAGTGCATTGCTCAGCGTTTTGCTCTTCAAGTCAGTTGAATGATTCCATCAAAAACCTTTCACCTTTAATTATGCACTTTCAATGGTTTTTAATTTAGCACCCTCCATCTCTTTGCAACCAGTGATGTGACCCGGCCCCATTCATTTACTGATCACGAATGACTGGCAAAGTGAACAAAAGAAGCAAAGGATAGTTTAACAACTTCCCACCCGGCCTATAGCAGAATGGCAGCTGGGCGGTGGCTTTACAGTTTTGAGTGGAAATCATATGACATCCTTTCAGAAAGTTCCGGTTGCGCAGCAGGGCAATCTGTCATTGGCTGTGTCCAACGGACACAGCCGATGACTGATAAGTGTACCGCCTCGCTACTGGTACCATGTGACCACTGTGACTAATCACAGCAGGTCACATGACAGTTGTAAACAATGGATGGCTTTCTTCTAATGTCATCCATTGTGTACAATTGTGTTGCTAGCTGTGATTGGTCAATGTGATTTCATGGTACAGACAGCACCAATCACAGCCCATCTGTACCATGTGAATAGCTTTGGGACTTATAGTGCCTATCCTGAGCTACGTGTGGTGTTAGGTTCTGCATGGATAGGCCATAGGTAGCTCAGGATAGGCACTACAAGTCCCAGCAATGCAGAACCTAACACCACACGTAGCTCAGGATAGGCACTACAAGTCCCAGCAATGCAGAACCTAACACCACACGTAGCTCAGGATAGGCACTGCAAGTCCCAGCAATGCAGAACCTAACACCACAGGTAGCTCAGCATGGTTGTTAAAAAATTATACTAGGTAACAAGGGAAGTATTAGTGTTGGAACGCATAGCCCAGTGTTTGTGTTGTCTGTAATGTCACTTCCGTGACATTATCTGATGGTTTCGCTGAACTGTATTGCCGAAAATCCTTTGGAGCGCATGGCGCTAGTGTTTGGAACGCTTCGCGCATGTGCAGTGCGAAATTTCTGCCCGCAACGTCACTTCCGCAGCATTCTGTGATAGGGAGCAAAATATGACACTACACCCATACATGGATCGAATCTCGGCCAGTCCCTGCTAAAGGGTGAAAAATTTGATAAATATAGTAATGGGAAAAAATTGCAAACTTGTTACACTGTGCTTTAGCGAAATAAACAAAATGTCATTCACTTAGGGATTAGATCTACTGAAAAAACAAAACAAAAAACAGTTTTCATGTTGCTCCTAAAGTGTCATCAATGCCGCTGTCTTATATTTTCTATTCATCTGAGCTGTTCTTTAGGCTTTTGTTAATGCTAGATTCTTTAGGGGTACTTTGTGGCTATGTTCCAGCATGAAATTCCGGTCTTGTAGCATCTGTGATCTGCATAACATGAAAGTTGACATCTGTGCTAAAATCGAGCCCTCAACTTCTCACTTGGGCATTTCAATGGGATAATGTGCTATGTGTAGTAACAAACTGCTAATAATCACATGTTAAGCCAACACTGACAGCTCTCCCCAGGTGTGGAACATAACAAGCACAAACTAAGTGCGTTCACAGATAATAGGGCAGAAAGACCACAAGCCGCCCTGAGCGCTGATCGCCTCAGATCTATGAAGTACAAAATTTGCTGTCTTCACTGAAGAAACAGTTTTCTGCCTGCCATCTGTGTTTGAAGTCACTGCTGCATTAGCATATATTTTATGTGTCCTCCAAAACAGGATTAGGACAAAATAGTTTCCAATGAAAACTCATCTTTGTGAGTATGAAGCAGAAGGAGGCATACATCTTCCTTTACACGTAGACAGGTTGGCAGTGCGGCAGTCGGCTCTGATCCTGCAGTGCACATATTGACCGCAGGCCACAATGATTATGTCTGTATTTATTATCTACACAGTGGGTTATTTTCTTGGTTGAATGGGTTTAAATGGCTTTTGCCTCAATGGCACCCGACAGTCCATGCTGAGGGTAACTGTGATTTCTGCAAGTCTGTCTGGTGTGTGCATGTGTTAGTGTCTGAGCATGTTTGTCTTTGTCAAGGCAGAAAGTCATTTGTAGTCTCTGTACAGCTCTGCACTGCATTGCTTTATGGAGCTGTACATATGCATGTCATTTCATTTAGACTAGGAAGAACAGATTGCCTTATTAGTACGGGAAATGACCACTGCTTGGCTGTGTTAGATAATTCTGATTCGTGATTCAGATTTTCAAATCTACTGTAAGTATAGCATAGTGTGCACACAGTGATTTGCATACATATCCATCCCAGGCAACGAGATATTATACATATATCTATAGATATATATATAAAACTATAGATATATAGATACACACACATACATACAGTGTGTGTATATGTGTATATATATATATATATATATATATATATATATATATATATATACATATATATATATATATATATATATGTAGCTCCCTGCTCCTGTTGACCAGGCACTATTGTGTAAATTTAGTGGGTCATCTGAATTGTACATAGTTCAGAATATAATGTTTATGGCTAAATTAGCCTCTGTTCCAGCTTTGGTTGTGTTGAGAGCATTTCCCACTGTCGCCAGTAGGTGTCGTTGTCACCACCGGCCAGTGTTGGAAATACAACAGGCTGGGGTGTATTGGGTGTCCTTTCCCCAGAAACAGCCCAGTGGGAAGGGTCTACCGCTGGGCATTCTGGGAGAGGATACTTAAGGGGCAGACGCCATTTGTCTCTCGCTCTCTGACCACATGGCCCGCCTGGCCTAAGGTATGTGACAGCTCCTCTTCTGCCTTGGGGCCCTGTTGGCCCGAGGCTACGTTATTTTAAGTAGGCCCAGAAGTCTGTCTGGGGCCTACTGGTTCGGGGATGTTTCCTGGCTATTAAACGCAGGCTCCGTGAGCTTCATCTCCCCTATGGCATGCTATATCCTGCTCGATTGAGGATTGTTTACCAGGGCAAGGCCTACTTCTTCACGGATCCTAAGGAGGCATCTCACTGGGTGGATACCCTGGGACATCCTGAACGCCGGAACCAGAATCAAAGATCCCCTCCGCGCTGACAACGCACCTAATTTGTATTCCTTGTTGGCTACATCTTGTGTCTTATTTGGCCTACGTTACCCTTTTCCAGCAGAGGACAGCTGAAGGGGGTAGGAGTGGGCCTGAATATCCTTACGCCTGTGATCATCTCGTTCCCCTCTTTCCCAGTTATATTAAGGTGGCGAACTACATTCCACTAACTCTGTTTGTTTCCTACTTGTTCGATCTGGATGACTGTTGCACTCTCTCCTTCAGACTCAGGGTCAACTAGCGTATTTGTCCTGTGCGGACACGGATGGTGGCGCCGCGTCTAAGGGACTTTAATGCTTTTCAGGGTTGGTTAGTTAGGGGTCTGTGTCACGACCCCCCCTGCTTCGCAGTTTTGGTTTTGGGAACAAAGCTCTCATATGTTTGGGTTTGGGAGCCGGGAGGGTTAGCGTGGGTGGGGATGTTTGGGGATTTTTCTTTGAAGTTTTTATTTTTCTGTGTTTTGTTTTACATTGCTGGTACTCATTTGTGCATGTCCATCTCCAGGCTGGTATAACTGACCCTTATAATATGCATCTGATCGCCTTATTTCCTCTGCCCTTGTCTTATCTTTTTCACCTGTTTTTCGCCTTGCGCACTTCCCCTGGTTTGCGGGACTCCGGGCTCTGGTTGTTTCCGGCGAGCCATGGGAAGTGGGTTTGGTTAGTCATGTACTTTACGCCTCCTTATGTCCAAGCTACGTTTAGTGTCTTGGAATGTACAGGGGCTGAATTCCAAGGTGAAAAGATCTCTGATGTTTGACTACCTGGCACGCCACAATCCGCATGTAATCCTACTTCAGGAAACCCACCTCCAGGTCTCTAGAGTCATAGCCCTCAAACGGGCAAAAATTGCCTATGCCCTCCATTCCACATACTCCACATATGCCAGGGGAACCTCCATCCTAATAGCCAAATCAGCCCCGGTTAGTATTAAGCATGTTAAACTAGATCCACAGGGGTGTTTTGTAGTTGTTGTACTTGAACTTATGGATAGGCCATATACAGTGACTAGCCTGTATGCCCCTCCCCCCTTCACTAAATTGTTCTTTAAAAGGATGATGACCTCCATTTTGGCGATAGCAGAGGGACCTTTATTAATAGCGGGTGACTATAATACAGTATTGGATAATTCCATAGACAGATTACGTTGTTCTACATTACCCCCCACTCCCCTGGGCTCCTTCTTAACTCAATTTGACTTGGTGGAGGCCTGGAGGTGGAAACATGCGGACAAGAGGGAGTATTCGTGTCACTCTGAGTCACACGGTACTCTGTCTGGTATTGATTTGTGTCTGGTCTCGTCGGATCTGCTTCCCATGGTGTCAGAGGTTAGATACCTCCCTAGGGCGGTGTCTGACCATTCTCCTTTGATGGTGGACCTCACCCTGGGCCCCTCATCCTCCTATTGGGTGTGGCGACTGAGCCCATTGTGGTTGGCGGATGAGATTGTGGTGAACCAATGCATGACGGAGATGAAATCCTACTGGCTACTTAATAAACAGAGTGCGCCCATTCCAGTGGTAGGCCCTTTGGATCTGATATGAATATTAAGGGTAACCCCCAAATCAAAATAAACCGAACCAAAATAGAAAAAAAGCGTGGAGGTGCCCCCAAATTCCATTACCAGGCCCTTCAGGTCTGGTATAGATATTAAGGGGAACCCTGCACCAAATAAAAAAAAATGGCGTAGGGGTCCCCCTCAAAATCCATACCAGACCCTTCAGGTCTGGTATGGATTTTAAGGGGAACCCCGTGGCAAAATAAAAAAAAATGGCGTGGGGTTCCCCCCAAAAATCCATACCAGACCCTTATCCGAGAGCGCCCCCCCCTGAACCGTACAAGGGCCTCATCCCCACAACCCTTGCCCGGTGGTTATGGGGGTCTGCGGCAGGGGGCTTATCAGAATCTGGAAGCCCCCTTTAACAAATGGGACCCCCAAATCCCAGCCCCCCCTATGTCAATTGGTAACAAGGTACATTGTACCCCTACCATTTCACCTAAAAAAGGGACAAAAAAGTATTTTTTTTATTAAAGGACTTGTCCCAAACTGTGTGTGTTTTTTAAATTTTTTGACACTTTTCTGGGTGAAATGGTAACGGTACAATGTACCCCGCCCGCAGACCCCCACAACCACCGGGCAAGGGTTGTGGGGATGAGGCCCTTGTCCGCATCAACATGGGGACATCCTCCCCATGTTGAGGGCATGTGGCCTGGTACGGTTCAGGAGGGGGGGCACTCTCTCATCCCCCCTCTTTTCCTGTGGCCTGCCAGGTTGCGTGCTCGGATAAGGGTCTGGTATGGATTTTTGGGGGGAACCCCACGCTATTTTTTTTTTATTTTGGCACGGGGTTCCCCTTAAAATCCATACCAGACCTGAAGGGTCTGGTATGGATTTTGAGGGGGACCCCTATGCTATTTTTAAAAAAAAATTGGCGCAGAGTTCCCCTTAAAGTGGTTGTAAACCCTGGAAACATTTTTTTTTAAATCCCACCTGCAAGACAAAGCCATAATGAGCTAGTATGACTAGCATACTAGCTCATTATGCATCACTTACCTTAGATCGGGGCCCCCAAAGCCGTCCTCGTCTCCCTCTCCAGCCGCAGCCATTGCTGCGGCGATACCCAGAAGGTTACTTCCGGGTACCGTTGCTCCAGCCAATTACAGCCCCGCTCCGGCGCTGTGATTGGCCGGAGCGGCGAAGACGTCACTCCGCACATGCGAGTGGGAGCCGTCAAATCCGGCTGAGCCGGATTTGTGAATGGGATTAACCCTGTGAATGCGCCGTTGTCTACGCCGTAGACACCGATGCATGTAATTTTTTGCAAATATCTCCTAAACCGTGTAGGTTTAGGAGATATTTCTTGCACCTACAGGTAAGCCTTAATCTAGGCTTACCTGTAGGTGCAAGTTGGATAAGTGGGTTTACAACCACTTTAATATCCATACCAGACCTGGAAAGCCTGGTAATTGAATTTGGGGGGACCCCCACGCATTTTAATTTTGGTTAGGGGTTCCCCTTAATATTCATACCAGACCCAAAAGGGCCTGGTAATGGACTGGGAGGGGGGAACCCATGCCATTTTTTTCAAATACTTTTATCTGTATTGACAGGACCCGACAATTTATTATAGCCGCGAGTAGTTTTGAATGACTTTTTTTCCTTTAGAAATGTCATTTTGTGCAGGAACTGTTATAAACACGGAAACATGCGCTACTTTACAGGCATACTATAGACACCCCCCAGGTACGAAATTTAAAGAAATATTTCACTTTTATTGTTTCACTTTAAGCATTATTAAAATCACTGCTCCCGAAAAAACGGACGTTTTTAAAACCTTTTTTTGCATTGATACATGTCCCCTGGGGCAGGACCCAGGTCCCCAAACACTTTTTATGACAATAACTTGCATATTAACCTTTAAAATGAGCACTTTTGATTTCTCCCATAGACTTTTAAAGGGTGTTCCGCGGCTTTCGAATTTGCCGCAAACACCCCAAATTCTTCGCTATTGGGCGAACGGGCGAGCAGCCAATGTTCAAGTCGAACTCATGTTCAACCCGAACATAAAGCTAATCCCTATTGGCCACCGTGCTGCAGCTCAGTTTCAGTGTCTTGGAAATCTTCTTATAGCCCAGGCCATCTTTATGTAGACCAACAATTCTTTTTTTCAGATCCTCAGAGTTCTTTGCCATGTGTTGCCATGTTGAACTTCCAGTGACCAGTATGAGAGAGTGAGAGTGCTAACACAAAATTTAACACACCTGCTCCCTATTCACACCTGAGACCTTGTAACACTAACGAGTCACATGACACTGGGGAGGGAAAATGGCTAATTGGGCCCAATTTGGACATTTTCACTTAAGGGTGTACTCACTGTTGTTGTCAGTGGTTTAGACATTAATGGCTGTGTGTTGAGTTATTTTGAGGGGACAGCAAATTAGCAAGCTTTACACTCACTACTTTACATTGTAGAAAAGTGTAATTTCTTCAGTGATGTCACATGAAAAGATATAATAAAATATTTCCAAAAAAATGTTAAGGTGTACTCACTTTTGTGAGATACTGTAAAAACAATATGGCAATCTGTACCAGATTGGTTACCTTTACTCAGGTTGGGTCTATGAGTCCAGGCAGGAGGAGAGCAGAGGAATGACCCTCTTTATGTCAGGGCTCTCAGTTCTGTCCCCTGACACCACAGGCCCGACTTCAAACACTGTACTCAAATCACTATTTAACTTCAGAGATAAACTGTCCCTCACACCCACTATACTGTCCCTATACACATCCCTGAGTATGGCACTAGTAACTTCAGTCCTTTTGAAGAAAGATGAGGCTTTGTATCTTCAGCTAGCCACTCTCGTTGGTGCACTTAAACTCCTGAAAAGCAGAGCAAAAAAACACAACTGGCCCATATTATCAAGTAAAGAATGCAGGATCTTCCCCAGCAAGGTGAAAGGACAATGGTGTCTGTATACAGTGTCTCTGTGAATGGATGGCTTTATCCTTTAGCCCTGTGGCACTACAAGTGTCAGCAAGATTACTAACAGCAATGATGTCTGTATACAGTATCCATTTAACTCTGTCTGTGTGCAATGTCCTTGTTTCCTGCAAATGGGCAAAAACCCTGGAACGAACATCCTGGAACAGACAGGCTCTTCTAGGGACATGACTGGTCACCTCACACCAGAACGCTTCACACCGTCGGTGCAGGTGCATCTGGATATACACCTGGGATCCCCCTCTCTAAGGCTGGATGTCCCGAATGGCTGGGGATGTCTAAAATCTGTCAGGAACCATGACAGGAGCTAGCTGATGAGCAGGAAATGAAGACCAGGTGAGTCACTGTGGAATGAAGAGTGCTGGCAATTAACCGACAGCTGAGCACAGAGCTCTGAGAAGGAAGGGCTGAGTCCAGCCCTGACAGTACCCTCCTCCTCAATGACCCCTCCCCCTCAGAGGACCACCAGGTTTGAGGGAAAAACACCTATGGAAAGCACGAAGGAGGACAGGAGCATGTACGTCTGAAGATGAGACCCAAGAACGTTCCTCCGGACCGCCACCTTTCCAATGAACCAGGTACTGTATGCGCCCACAGAACCTACGGGAATCAATGATAGATTGAATCTCATACTCCTCATGGTTCTCAACCTGAACAGGGTGAGGACATGGTACAGAGATGGTAAAGCAGTTACATACCAAAGGTTTTAATAAGGAGACATGAAATATATTTGAAATACTCATATTAGAAGGAAGGTCTAAAGCGTAAGCCACTGGGTTGATCCTACGGAGAATATGGAAAGGCCCAATAAACCGTGATGCCAGTTTCAATGAGGGAGCACGGAGTCTGAGGTTGTGAGATGACAACCAGACCCTGTCACCAACTTGGTAGGAAGGCACAGGTAGGCGTCTGTGGTCAGTATGGAGTCTGTACCTATCATTGGCACGTCGCAAGGACTCTTGGACCTGTACCCAAGTGGAATGAAGACCACGGAGATGCTTTTTCAATGCAGGAATGCTCTGAGGAACAAAAGAGTCAGGAAACATGGAGCGTGGGTTGGAAACCATAATTCGCCATGAATGGAGACAATCTGAAAGCGGTATTGACGGCACTATTGTGAGCAAACTCCGCCCAAGGTAAGAGGTCTGACCAGTTGTTGTGGTGGTCAAAAATGTAGAAATGTAAAAACTGCACCAAGGACTGGTTTGCTTGTTCTGTGGCCCCATTAGACTGAGGGTGATACGCAGAGGAGAAGGAAAGCTGAATTCCCAACTGTGCAAAAAAGGCTCGCCAAAACCTGGACACAAACTAACTACCCCTGTCCGAGATGATAACCTTGGGTAGCCCATGAAAGCGAAAGATCTTCAAAACAAAAATGGAAGCCGGTTCTTTGGATGTGGGCAACTTCTTAAGAGGTATACAATGAGACATTTTCTATAACCGGTAAACCACCATAAGGATAACTGTGTTGCCCTGAGAGTTGGGTAACTCCGCAAGTAAATCCATAGACAGGTGGGTCCAAGGCCTCTCTCCATTGGGTATGGGTTGTAGGAGGCCCGCTGGAAGGTGTCGTGGTGTCTTACTCTGAGCACACATGGAACAAGCAGCTATGAAGGCGGCTACATCAGTGCGTAGACTAGGCCACCAGAATTGTTGGGAAATAGCCCAAATTAGTTTATTCTCCCCTGGGTGGCCAGCAGCCTTGGAAGAATGGTAAGTCTGGAGCACGGCAGTGCAGAGACTCTCAGGGACAAAGCAGCGGTCACAAGGTTTCTCAGGAGGAGAATGGATCTGAGCGGCAAGAATTCTGTCACCCAAAGGTGACGTGAGACTGGTACAAATCGTAGCCAGAATACGATCGGGAGGAATCACAGGAACTGCAACCGACTCCATCTTTGAAGCGGAGGAAAACTGTTGGGACAATGCATCAGCCCTTACATTCTTAGTACCGGGTAAGAATGATACTATGTAATGGAAGCTTGACAAGAAAATAGCCCATCGCGCCCTTCTGGGAGAGAGGCGTTTAGCCTCAGACAAGAATGTGAGATTCTTATGGTCAGTCAGAATAAGAACTGGCACAGTGGTACCTTCGAGGAGATGCCTACATTCTTTAAGGTCTAAAATGTTCGCTAACAACTCTCTGTCCCCAATTTCATAATTGCATTCCGCAGGAGACAATTTATTGGAAAAGTAGCCACAAGGATGCATAGCATTCTCAGAGGTAGGATGTTGAGACAGTAGGGCACAAACTCCATTCTCAGATGCCTCAACCCCAAGGATGAAAGGTACTATAGGATCAGGATGTACCAACACAGGAGCAGAAACAAAAGCAGCCCTTAGACTCTCAAAGGCATTAATGGAATCTGGAGGGCCAATTCTGTTGGTTACCGTTCTTTCTGGTCATATCAGTCAGGGATTTGACCAGAGACGAGAAGTTATGAATAAACTCCTGATAATAATTGGCAAAGCCAAGAAAACATTGCAATGGACGTAAACCCATGGGTCGGGGCCACTGTAGAACTGCCAAAAGTTTCTCTGGGTCCATCGAAAAACCAGCAGTGGAAATGACATAACCCAGGAATTTAACCTGTTCACAATGAAACTTGTACTCCAATTTACAATACAGGTTATTATCTCTCAGCCTCTGAAGCACACGGCAGACATCTGTGTGGTGGCTCTCTAACCACACATAGCTGGTGCAAAAATCTGGGAGGACATCTTTCATAAATTCCTGGAAAACTGCCAGAGCGTTGCAAAGACCTGGTATTAAACACAGTTTTCCATTCGTCGCCCTCCTTGATCCTCACGAGATCGTATGCCTCCCTCAAATCAAGCTTTGTGAAAACCATTGCTCCCTTGAGGCGGTCAAATAACTCTGTAATCAATGGAATCGGATAAGCATTCCTAATTGTGAAGCGATTGAGACCCCTGTAATCAATACAAGGTCTCAATTCACCACTCTCATTTTTCACAAAGAAGAAACCAGCACCAGCAGGAGACGAGGATTTACGGATGAATCCTCGAGAAAGTGCAACGGGAACATACTCCTCCATGGCTTTGTCCTCCAAGACAGACAAAGGGTAAACCCGGCCACAAGGGGGGTATGACACCAGGTTGAAGGTCAATTGCGCAATCATATGACCGGTGCGGAGGCAAAGAACTGGCTTGACCTTTGTCAAAGACATTGCTAAATTTGCGGTACTTCTCCGGCATTGAGGAGAGTGAACAGGTGCACAAGTCCTTAACCACTTTCTAAAAACCTGTCTTCTTGCATTGTGGCAACCAAGAAAGAACCTCAGCATGAAGCCAATCAAAAGAGGGGTTGTTTCCCTGTAACCAAGGAGAACCACCGGGAAATGAGTTTAGGAAATTACTTGGAATTGGATTATCTCATGGTGAAGAGCCCCTACGGCCATGGTCAATGGAGCAGTCTCATGAGTCACATGCTGATCAATATTCCTATCGCACACGTTCCTGGTAGATATGGCTCATAAAATGGTGGGTGCTGCAGCGATTACCAGTTGGGTTCTGAATACATCAAACAAGCGTAAATATTCGCCAGCACACCATGGATCGACAATTTTCATCCAAAAGTTTTAATGAAAAAGTGATCACATCACAAAAAGTGCAACGTTTCGTAGCCATGCAGTACCCCTTCGTCAGGCATGTGATAACACGTGATAGACGTGATAGACACAAAGGCACCATCAATAAACAGGTGGTTATACCGGCCCTATGCGTTTCGTACAATAGTACTTCTACAGGGGCATCAACCTGCTCCCACTCACTGCCAGATATTTATAATACAATACTCCAATTTTGGTTGAAACTCTCCAATCAACGAACAGGATCCAAAGCGGTCAGCCATTGGAGGAGAGTTCATCACATGGTCCGATGACCTTGCAGCCTCCCAAGTGCAACCAATGATATTTACACAAGTAGACTGACACCCGCCTTGACCTGGAAGTTCATGGTCAGGAGCCAACCAAATTCTATAATAAAGCCCGCCAAAATACCAACAAAGGAAGTGGGAAGTGAAAAACCTACACCTTACCTCCCTGTCCTGTAACGGGCTGAGCTAAAAACTTAAACAGACACAGCTGTCAGCAGAGAGTGTCTCTCATCTGCTGCTGAGGCCGCAAGTAAATAGAAGATGGCTTTAGGTATGCGCGAACGGAGCGACGCCGCAAATAGAAAAGCGTTATGACGCTGCGTCGTTATGACATCACGACGCATGACGCCAATCTCCGCAAATAGCAGAGGTGCGGCCACGGTCATCTCGCGCACACCTACTAAAGCAGGAATGAATCATGTATTGAAACATGCAGTCCTGGCCGTATATAGAGAAAACAAACTAAAGGTGCCATCTTGTGGCCATCAACCATAATACAACAAATAATTGATACATATAACTCTTATATTGAAATAGAGCCATTATAGTTTGAATCTAAAAAACATTACATTAAAAAACCTTCACTGATGGAATAGACGTATGAAATAATAAAATATAGTTAAAAAGATGCACATGGATCTACAAAATGCCAAATAAAAAAAGGAGCTTCTTATTAGCTAACGGGTAAGAGGAGGAAATGTGGAAGAAAACAAGGAAAACAAGGTTAGCCAAACAGTGTAACAATGTGAGGAGAGTCTAGGCTTGGTTGATAAAAGAGTTGATATCCCATTCAACATTCATTCCGAATGGTGAGTAGGTACGGAGTTCATATATCCAGTACGTCTCAAGACGGGATACCCCTCTAATGCGAGATTCTCCCCTCCAGTGAGACACAAATTGATCAATGGCCAAAAATTGTGTTCCTTTGGGATCGCGGTTGTGTGCTTTCAAATAGTGCCGTGAAACAGTATGATCGGGTTTCCCATTCTTAATATTAGTGATGTGTTCATTAACTCTAATACTAAACATCCTGATGGTACGCCCTACATACTGTATACGGCACGGGCAAGTGAGAAGATATACTATGTATTTGGTTGCACATGTGGTAAAGCGTTTCATGTGATATACACGTGAAGTAACAGTAGACTGAAAAGTCTCACTCTTACGTCTACCACAGGTATTGTGCAAACAAACATTACATTTGCGGCACGGATAATAACCGATGCAGTTCTGAAAGAAAGAGACTTTCTTGGACGGGTCAATAATATTGGGCACAATTTGGCCCTGTACCGACCTAGCTCCCCTGAAGATGACTCCAGCATGCTCAGGAAGTGCTGGTCCAAGAAGACGGTCATTCCGAAGAACACCCCAATGTTTTTTAAAAATCTCTCTAATCTGCCTAGATTGGGCTGAGTATGTTGTGAAGAAAGACCATCTAAAACTTGTCATCTCTCGATTTCTTAGGGACAATTTGGAGTAGAGAAGTCCGATCGATCTGTGAGATCCAATCAATTTCACTGTCTAACTCTGCAGTGGTATAACCCTTTTCTACAAATCTCCCTTTAAGGATAGAGGCCTGAGTGGCAAAATCTTCAATCCTTGTGCAGTTCCTCCACAATTGGAGGAACTGACTCTGAGGGACCGACCTAAGCCACTGAGGATGGTGACAGCTATCCATAGGGATATACCCATTGCGGTCGGTAGGTTTAAAATACGTAGAAAACTCTAACTGGTGATTAACCACTTTAATTTCAAGGTCTATAAAATGGATCGAGGTAAGACTAGCCTCATGGCTCAATCGAATACCTCTATCATTAGAGTTATGTGACACCATAAAGTCATTAGGGAGTCGTGGTCACCCTTCCATAGGAGGAGGATGTCGTCTATATATCTAGCCCACAGGACCAACTCTGGTCTCTGTTGGGCATAGACGACAAGGGTGAGAGTCTCCATACAAGCCACAGAGTTTGCCCCGTGGAATCCTCATGCTCGAACGATCTACTGTCGCTGACAAGTGGGTCCATCTGCTCTGGTAAGAGTGTTTCATCTATTTCTACCTGTGAAGAGCTGTTTGATGATCTACTTGGTCTCCAACCCAGTTTTCACCATTCATATATATTTTTTTGTGTTATGGACATTATTTGTCACGTATCACGTTTTTGTGGACTATAAATTGTTTTTTATTGATTCTGCACATTTAGGACCTAGGTTCCATCTTGGGTCCATTTGAACACTTAGCGCTTCATTTTTCATTATCATTCTATTTTGTATTTTAGTCACATCATTTTGCAGCAGCTGTTTGTGTTCATTATTCATAAGACATGCGCACATTTTTTAATTTTATATATTTTTTTATTTTTTTTAAGCTCATCAAAGTTTAATACTATTATAACATGAAAACATGAGTACAGTAACCAATGTATTTTATATGTAGATTATTGGCGCCCTCCTTGAGTAAGCAGTCGGCCACCATCTATAGATGGTGATGTTGTCGAAGGGTAGCTCAGAGACCAGACCCCCCACAGGCGCCCCTTGAAGGGAACACACTGCACCCAATGGGGGGTACCAGTTTCCTTTCATAGATTCTGTAACAATACAAATACCCAAGGACGTCAGAACCATTTAGGAGTTAGAGAACCAGGATATCCATGGAGACCAAAGATCAAGAGCGATATGGATACGACCTAGCGAGGATGCTAATAGTTTTTCGAAAGCATAGTGTAAGTTGGTTAGGTCAATTACTTCTGCAAGTGTAGGAGGGGTGCTGTCTTTCCACTTTCTTGTGATTATTAGCCTAGCACCCAATAGGAAGTTTGCAATTGTGTGTTGAAGGTTTGGTAAGGTTTGGTCAATTCCTAGAGACAGGAGTGCCAACGCTGGGTTTGGTAAAATCTGTGTTTGTGCTAATTCTGTGATAACCTTAAATACATTGTCCCAGTATTCGCGGAGCTTTGGGCAGCTCCACATTGTGTGAAAAAGATCACTTCGAGATCCACATTGCCTCCAACATGTGTTGGGTTGTTGGGCGTCAAATTTTGATAAAACTGTGGGCATGTAGTACCATCTAAGTGTTATTTTGACCGAGATTTCCCATAGGGTGGAGCAGTTGGACGCTTTCTGGGTGATTTTGCAGGCCCTATGCCACTGGAGTGGTGTAAATGTCTGTTGTAAATCCTTCTCCCATTGGAAGTTGGAAGAGGATTTACAAATGATTGTTTTTGTTGGAAAAAGTTGTAGAACAGTGTTATTCCCTTTCTCTGCAGGTTACTAGCGGATAGGAATAGCCATGCTTGTGTTTGGATGGTAGGCCTGTGCACTGGGACTTTCTGAAGACTGTGTTTAATTTGCATGTATTGATAGAAGCTCATTTGAGGCAAGTTGAATTCTGCCTGGAGTTGTGTGAAGGGTTTCAAAAAGCTCTTGGTGTATAAGTTCTGCAGGTGCTTGATACCCTTTAATAATGTTATGGAGAGTTGGTCGATCGTGTGTTTTAGGACTTCTAATGGAATATCCATTGTGACCGTCTGTTCCGATGGTTGTTTGTGTGCTAGCAGGTAGAGCCATGTTCGGATGGAGATTAAGATTGACGGGGGTAGGTGTGTCGGGGTACTTTGTCCTAAATGGGCTCTGAACAGCCACAGATTTGTCGGGCCAAATGTGCTGTAAGTAGCTTCTATCTCACCCCAAGAGGTCGATGGTTCTGGGAGGAACCATTCTCGCAATTGGGTTAAGACTGAGGCGAAAAAATTATCTCGGAAATCTATATAGCCTACTCCACCGACTAATCTATGTTTTATCAATTTAGCATGTGAGCATATGTATCTTTTCCCTTGCCAAAAAAATCTAGCTAAGATTGTTTGTAGAGAACTAAAGTAGCTGCCAGGAATAGGAATTGTGAGGTTTCGGAAAAGGTATAGAATTTGGGGGAGTTGGATCATCTTAAACATATCTAGTCTGCCCCACCAGGAGAATTCCAGGTGTTCTATATTGTGGAGGTTGTTTTGAATTTTGGTTTTCAAAGGAATGCAGTTATGAGCAAAAAGGGAATTTGTAGATTTAGTGAGGTTTATACCTAGATAAGGTATACTGGAATCTGCCCAAGCGAATGGGAACTGTTGTTGTAGTAGATTGCGGGTCACTGGATCTACACCCAGATCAAGGATATGGGATTTTTTAGCATTGGCTTTGTAGTATGAGACTCTACCAAACCATGTGAGGGTTTTTTGGATTTCAGGTAGGGATCGTGATGGATCAGTTACCATTAATATCACGTCGTCCGCGAAGAGGCTAATTTTGTGGGTTTGGTTACTTATAGTGATTCCTGATATATCGGCGTTGGTTCGCACGTGCTCCGCTAGTGGTTCCATCATAAGATTAAAAATTAGAGGAGAGAGGGGGCAACCCTGTCTCGTGCCCTTTGTTATGTGAAAAGGGGTGGATAGGAGGTTCGAAGTGTATACTTTTGCGGACGGGTTGGAATATAGTGCAAGTATGGCCTGAAGGATATGACCTCCAAATCCAAACTTTTGTAGAACCAGGGAAAGATACGTCCAGTTCACTCTATCGAACGCCTTCTCTGCGTCCAACGATAGAAGCAGAGAAGGCGCTCCAGTCGAGGATGTGTGGTGTATGATATTTATCAGACGTCTAGTAGTATCCGACATTTGGCGGCCTCTAGTGAATCCTGTTTGATCTTTGTGAACCAGGGAGGGTAGGATACCAATGAGTCTGTTCGCTATTATCTTGGCGTACACTTTGAGATCAATGTTTAGTAGCGAAATAGGGCAAAAATTTTGGGGGTAGTGGGTTCCTTGCCCGGTTTGGATAATGTGATAATAAGAGCTGATAGCATTTCAGTTGGGAATGAGGAGGAGGATGCAGCGTGGTTAAATAATCCGCAGAGATAGGGAGCTAAAGTTGTATTAAATTCTTTGAAGTATTCTCCTGTGAATCCATCTGGGCCGGGGGATTTTGAATTTGGTAATTTGCCTATAGCTGATCGAACTTCAGATTCAGCGAAGGGCAAATTGAGTTGTGCTAGCATGTCAGGAGTTAATGCCGGTAACTGTATATGATTGAGGAAGGACTGAATTCCGGCTTGAGTGGGTTGATGGGTGCTATCGTCTTTCTTTAGATTATATAGGTTGCTATAGTAGGAGCTAAAGGCCTCCGCAATTTCTTGGGGGTTAATATGTTTAACCTTAGTAGTGGGGTGAAATAGATGGGCTATTCTTGTTTTTTGTCCTGTGTCCTTTGATACGTTGTGACATGGCTTTCCCTGCTTTATTACTAGTGACAAAGGATTTGGCTTTCAGTTTTATAAGATTTAGTTCATAGCTTTCTAGAAGCAGCGATCTAAGTTCGTGACGTAATTTAAATATTTGGGATTGGAGATCAAGGGTTGAGATTGATTTGTTTTGTTAAGCCCCGTACACACGATCGGATAACCTATGGATTTTGGTCCGATGGATTTGTCCATCGGAAATCCGATGAAACTGTTTTTCATCAGTCTTGGCCACACACCATCAGTCAAAAAACCGACCATTCCAAACGCGGTGACGTAAAACACTCCGATGAGCCGAGAAAAATGAAGTTTAATGCTTCTGAGCATGTGTCGACTTGATTCTGAGCATGCGTGGGTTTTTTAACCAATGGACTTGCCCATAGACGATCGGAAATTCCCATCGGTTTTTTATCCATCGGAAAATTTTAAAACAAGTTCTATTTTTTACAACCGATGGAAAAAAGACCGATGGGTACCATACACGATCGGTTGGTCTGATGAAAACCATCCATCGGACGGTTTTCATCAGTCAAACCGATCGTGTGTACGGGGCTTAAGTCTACGGCAGCTATCTGTGCTGTCAATTCTTCCAATCTCTGCATCCTCCTTTTTTTTCATTTTGGCTCCTAATTGTATGAAAAATCCCCTCATATAAGATTTGTGTGCGTTACGCAGTACCGCCGGGTCAGACACTGAACCATTGTTGTTGAGGAAAAATTCCGTAAATTTTTGGGAGAGAAATGCAATATTTTCTGCATTTTGTATGATAGAATTGTTGACTCTCCACAAGAAGGCCTTGGGATTGGAATTTTTGTTTACAATTTGGATGCTGACAGGAGCGTGGTCTGACCAGGTGATGGTGTGGATTTTGGTTTCGCTAACATATTGCAGTAACCATTTATCGGTTAAAAAGAGGTCGATGCGTGAGTAGGTGTTGTGACGCGAGGAAAGGAATGTGTAATCCCTCTCGGTCGCGTGACAACACCTCCAAGCGTCATGCAAGTCATTTCCTTTAAGAAAGGAGGTTAGAGGTGAAATAAAGTGTTTGGGGCCAGAAGATGAGTCCATAACATAGTCAGGTACTAGGTTAAAGTCTCCGCAAAATAGAAGGTGTCCTTGTTGGATCGCCTGGGTTTCTTTCAGTAGACATTTAAGGAATCGCATCAGACCATGGTTCGGGGCATATAGATTTACAATTGTATATTGGACAGAATTATGTAACGACCCTCTGGCTCCAGTTTACAATTTTGAAGTTGAAAGGATAGGGTGTCCTTGATGGCTATCAGTACTCCCCTTTGTTTCTTGGAGTAGTTTGCTTTATACACCTGTGGATAAGATTTATGTTGGCATCTGGGGGTGGCATCTTGAGTAAAGTGCGTTTCCTGAACGCATAATATGTCGCTGTTGTGAGTCAGTGCTGTTTTCCATAGTGAAGCTCTTTTGGCCGGGTCGTTCAATCCTTTTTCATTAATAGTCAGTATATTAATGGCCATTGTGAAGTTATCCGGGATGATATGATGTAAACTGTCACTCACTGTTAGTTGGTATAGATGAGTTTCCCAGTCGCTGATCTGCAGGAGTATTCTCAGTCGTGGTTGCTCCGGGATATTCGGTCCTGTAGAAAACTAACTTTGTTGTGGCTGTACTGGTGAAAGAGAACAGTCAATATAAAGCACTAACAGTAAACAGTAAAGTCAAAACGTCTCTATTCCCTCCATACTATGTAAGTCACTTTCTGCTGCTATTCAAAAGTCACTGTACCCACAGCCGTGGGTGACAATACTTGAAGTGAGTAGTATAAGTAGATGAGATATTAAACGATCTCCTTTATAATTCAAACTGCCAGTATATACAACCAGGTATACTGACACAACTTGGGGGAAAGTTCCAAACAATTATACTTTAGCGGGGCAGAGGACCGGGGATATAGGTCGCTGAAACGCATTTGTTGTGAAGTAAATCATTTTCCTCTACGGGAATGGTATCCATGGCGGTGCGTACCCCGCTTCTGAAGTACATTAAGGGTTTTCTTTTGCTCAGGGGAAAGATATGGGATAATTCCCCATGTATGGAGGAGTTGCAGCCCTTCTCTTGGGTTAGATATGACAGTTGTTGCGCCATTGTTGGTGATCACTAACGTGGCTGGGTGTCTCCATTTATAAGAGATCTTGTGGTTGTTAAGGGCCTTAGTAGTAGTTTTCATTTGTCTCCTCATGCTGAGAGTGTGTTGGGAGAGGTCTGCATACAAATGCATCCCAATGAATGGGGCTGGAAGCTCTGGGTTTGATCTGGCCCTTGCTAGCAATTTCTCCTTCGTTGGAAAAAAGTGGATTTTCATGAGGACATCCCTGGGTATTGAGGCCTCAAGATGTTTGGGCTTAGGTATACGGTGGATGCGATCAATGATGCGTTCTATTTGTGACACTTCAGGGAGCATTGTTGCAATCATGTCGCCAGCAAATTTTTATTTTCACATTATTCCTTCTCGAACGATCTTCGAGATCTGCGAGCTTAGCTTTAATCCAATCAGTGTCCTCAGAATGTTCCTTACAAACATCTATAAACTCATTTACAGTGGAGGTGCATTCCTCCATTTTATTTTCAATGTGCTGCACTCTGTTCCCCATCCCCTGCATCTCTGAGGAGAAGCTTTTTATCATAGTAGATATATTCATCATAAGGGAGGACTGCAGGGAGAGTAACATGTCCTTCATTGTTGTATCCAGGACAGGTTGGCCTGATGTAGGGAAGTGTGCTATAGGAGATAATATGTTGAGGCCTACCTGGTCCTGGATGAGAGTGTCCGTCTCTGTGTCTGAGGCCTGCATGGCTGGATCCAGTCTCATCCACTCTTTAGCAGGGCTGAGAGAGGCTGGGCTATGCTGGGATGAATCGCTGCCCTGGAGTGGAGCTATTTCGTCTGCCCAGGAGTCCGGATGTGCATCATTCAGATCCGTGTATAAAGAAGAAGCCTGTGAATGCGCGCTGCCGGCGCCATCTTCTCATGTCCCCTTCTCAGATGCCGGCATAGTGAAGAAGTCTGTCAGCTTCTTGGGGTATCTCTCCTCTTTCCGCTTACGGGACTGCATCGGGTGAGGTCTCCCCAAGATAATGAGGTATTTTGGGCTGTGGATGCGCTTGTGATTGCTCTGTAAGTCGCTTTAATCCCCGGTCTCTGGCAGAGCTGTTAGCTTAGGCGCCCATCACCGTCGCGCGCAAGCCACGCCCCCCTTAATTTTATATATTGGAAAAGTTGCCATAATTTTTTTTTTATAAGTTATTGTAGCGGATATCACAAATTTAGGGGTGACCTGAGCTATAGTTGGCTCGGGTCTTCTAATTGTTTGGACTCTGCCTTGCTGCTGTTTCACCTGGCGTGCAGTTCCTCATATACTGTTAATTTTATACGTGTATTACACCCCTATATAATGCACACCTAATAGTACACCTATACCAGTCCTTAAAAGGACTTTTGTGGACCTATATTCGTTAGCGATTTGTGTCGCTACAGTCTGTCCCTGCGACACATAGCAACCTCTCCCTACACTGACAAAAGAGCTGCAGAACCGCTCAGCAGTCACAATGCTGCACAGTAGAAATGCACTATACTATGCTTTCTATATTTGAAAGTATTTTAGACGTGTATTACACCCCTATATGATGCACACCTAATAGTACACCTATACCAGTCCTTAAAAGGACTTTTGTGGACCTATATTCAGTAGCGGTTTGTGTCGCTACAGTCTGTCCCTGCGACACACAGCAACCTCTCCCTACACTGACAAAAGAGCTGCAAAACCGCTCAGCAGTCACAATGCTGCACAGTAGAAATGCACTATAATATGCTTTCTATATTTGAAAGTATTTTAGACGTGTATTACACCCCTATATAATGCACACCTAATAGTACACCTATTCCAGTCCTTAAAAGGACTTTTGTGGACCTATAATCATTAGCGATTTGTGTAGCTACAGTCTGTCCCTGCGACACACAGAAACCTCTCCTTACACTGACAAAAGAGCTGCAGAACCGCTCAGCAGTCACAATGCTGCACAGTAGAAATGCACTGTAATATGCTTTCTGTATTTGAAAGTATTTTAGACGTGTATTACACCCCTATATAATGCACACCTAATAGTACACCTATACCAGTCCTTAAAAGGACTTTTGTGGACCTATAATCATTAGCCATTTGTGTAGCTACAGTCTGTCCCTGCGACACACAGCAACCTCTACCTACACTGATAAAAGAGCTGCAGAACCGCTCAGCAGTCACAATGCTGCACAGTAGAAATGCACTATACTATGCTTTCTATATTTGAAAGTATTTTAGACGTGTATTACACCCCTATATACTGCACACCAAATAGTACACCTATACCACTCCTTTTGTGGACCTAATAGCTAGTGATTACAGTCTGTCCCTGCTACACACAGCAACCTCTCCCTACACTGACAAAAGACAGCTGCAGAATCGCTCAGCACTGCAGTCACAATGCTTCACAATAGAAATGCACTATAATATGCTTTCTATATTTGAAAGTATATTATGAGTGTATTACACCCCTATATACTGCACACCAAACAATAGTACACCTATACCAGTCCTTAAAAGGACTTTTGTGGACCTAATAGCTAGTGATTACAGTCTGTCCCTGCTCCACACAGCAACCTTTCCCTACACTGACAAAAGACAGAACGTAAAATGGCAGATCAGGTCTATTTATAAGGTAGACATGTGCTGAAATGTCTCAATTGGCTGTCCTGTACATGGGTCAAAGTTTTTCACAATGTAAAAGAATATGGCGGCCACGAAGAGCGCCATATGTCTGCCGGTTTGGCGAATAGCGAACGCGCAAAGTTCGCCTCAAACCGACCGCGGGCAAACCGCAAGGCCATCTCTACATATGTGAGGAGCTCTGCCAATCTCCATTCGGTATTGGCAGGGGGCAGGCCTCCCATATAAGCGGAGGTCACATGCTACTGGGCAGGAGTTGTTGGAGAAAGGAAGATGGAGCACTAGCTAGTTGCTGTAAGGTGGTCCCTAGCCTAGGGCCTGCCATGTGCTGAGGGGGAAGTCGCAGGGAAGACTCATCCCTCACATGCACCGCAGAGGAGGAATTCAGGACAGAGAGAAAGGATTAGAGGAACCGCTGGACTGTGCAGCTGAACTGCGTTTTCTCCATGGCCCGGGGGCATGGAGAAAGTCAGTGTGTACACTACAGCAAGCAATGGAAGTGGAGGAAGTTATAGTGTAGACTGTTGTGGCCAGGGGAATGCAGCAGTTCAGGAAAATACTTTAAGCATAGTGCAGATCGCTGTGACCGGGGAACGCAGCATCTGCAAGATTGGACTATCTGAACCTAGTAGTCCACCTGTTGCCATGTGCCGCTAAAGTACTGGGCCGTCAGGGGGAGGTGTGGCTGCACCTCTGGCTCAGCGCCAGCATTTGAGTGACTTTGAGCAAGCTGAGGAGTTATTCAGAGTGATACAGAAGAGGATGTCGAGAAGACCTGTGGCCTGGCCAGGGGCCCGGAGTTTGCAAGTACTATTGTGCTGCCTCCTGTTGATCTCCCTAAAGAGCCGGCTCCAAGTAAGACCCTTGCTGTGCCCATCCGGAAGGAGTCCATGCTGCAGGAGGGGGATCCCTCAGGTGAGCTGGATGGGGTGAGCGAGGGCCGGGTCATAGACTAGGGTTCGCCTGGTATGCTGGACAAGTTTGGATCTCTGGAGAATTTGTTCGCTTGGTCCTCCCCAGAGGAGGCTTCTTCAAGTGATGAGGAGCCTTGGTTCACGGAACAATCTCCATCAACTGGAACTCCAGCAGAAGTGGTGGAGGAACCACAACGCCCAGCGCAAGCCCTGGAGCAATCCCACAGACTCTTCACCAGGAGCCACTCTACTTCTGTCAGAGGGGAGGGGGATACCCGGAGGAGATTGCTGGATCCACGCTTCTACTTGTAGTTTGGACTACTGTGTTCTTGTAGCCGCAAGTAGGAGCACCCACCAGGACTGCCAGTTGCAGCAGGGTTAGGGTGGGTTTTCCCTAAAGACAAAGTTATTGCAGAGGACAGCCAATGCCGGCTGCCACTCAGAGTGCCTTATAGGAGGACAACATATCATGGACACTAGAGTGTGCTGTCTCTGCCCAAACCCCTTTGCTATCTGTTTTAGTGAGGACTCCTGTGCTTAGGAGCTTACTATTCAATTTTCAAGAATGGACTTCTTTGCTTAGGACTAGGAGCCAAAACCAAACAAACTGACAGTTATCTTCATGGACTCCTTTACTTAGGAGCCAAACCAGAAGTTTATCTGCTTACGGGCATTTGTGCCTGACTGTGCCTATTAAAAGGCACCATCCAGACTCCCCCGGCTGGAGTGGAGAAAGAAAATAATGTGTCACTTTTGGGAAAAAAAATCCTGAAAAATGTGTTTGTTCTGTCACCAGATAGAGGTGAAGTGTTATGTACAGTTAGTGTGAAGTTAGTTTGTGTGTTTTATTTGTGTCTTCTTTTAGGAAACTTTGGGATGTGACGGCTGTCCATATCCACAGCTGGAACAGATGAAGACCTGTGGTAGGCAGAGTATTTCTCCCAAGGGAGCAGTGCTCTGGCTCCACTTGTATGCAATGTTAGCTGCAGGGATCTGTAAGCTAGGATGTATAAAGTGTGCAAATATATGTATATGGTTATTGTGTACATGTAATACTTTGTACTTTTTATACAATTGTTTCCCAAATCCAAGTTTTGTCCTTTTTTTACCTTCCCTATCCAAACTAGTTGATATGGAATGCCTTTCCTCCTGGATTCAGGAGGTATTTTGCAAATGTATTGCTTCACAGCTGAGGACACCTCCCCTGCTTTCAGTCAGTATGTTCTGGAACAGAGGCTGGACTTGAAGTTCTGAGTGACAGGCAGCTCATGTGAGGAGCTCTGCCAATCCCCATTAGGTATTGGCAGGGGGCAGGCCTCTCATATAAGCTGAGGTCACATGCTACTGGGCAGGAGTTGTTGGAGAAAGGAAGATGGAGCACTAGCTAGTTGCTGTAAGGTGGTCCCCAGCCTGGGGCCTGCCATGTGCTGAGGGGGAAGTTGCAGGGAAGACTCATCCCTCACAGGCACTGCAAAGGAGGAATTCAGGACAGAGATAAAGGATTAGAGGAACCGCTGGACTGTGCAGCTGAACTGCGTTTCCTCCATGGCCCGGGGGCATGGAGAAGGTCAGTGTGTACACTACAGCAAGCAATGGAATTGGAGGAAGTTATAGTGTAGACTGTTGTGGCTGGGGTTCAGGAAAATACTTTAGGCATAGTGCGGATCGCTGTGACCGGGGAACGCAGCATCTGCAAGATTGGACTATCTGGGCCTAGTAGTCCACCTGTTGCCATGTTCCGCTAAAGTACTGGGTCGACTTTGAGCAAGCTGAGGAGTTATTCAGAGTGACTTCTCATAGTGATAGTGAGATATATAGGAAACTAACGGTTTTGCAGTACAGGATTTACACAGGAGAAGTGATACTCTGTAGGAGTCAGTGCAGAAGAGGAGGAGCAATAGTCTGCAGTGAAGGAAAGCAGAGAGCAACAGACTGTGAACGTTAGCTGTGCCTTATTATCAGGACTGAATATTTCAATTAAAGTTCTACCAATGTGCTATGGGCATCTCATATCATCTATATCCTATCCAAGTTGTGTCCCGCAAATAAAATACAGCAAAGCAATGCAAATGACTGTTCATTGTCTCAAAATGGATGAATGGGGGTCAGGCAGGAGGGTGGTGTGTGGATCTTTTGAAACACTCAGCAGTGCACCGCTACATATATATTAGTCAAAAGTATTGAGATGCCTGCCTCTACACACACATGAACTTTAATGGCATCCCAGTCTTAGTCTGTAGGGTTCAATATTAGATTGGCCCACCCTTCACAGCTTATAACAGCTTCAATTCTTCTGGAAAGGCTGTCCACAAGGTTTAGGAGTGTGTCAATGGGAATGTTTGACCATTCTTCCAGAAGCGCATTTGTGAGGTCAGGCACTGATGTGAACGAGAAGGCCTGGCTCGCAGTCTCCACATTAATTAATCCCAAAGATGTTCTATCGGTTTGAGGTCAGGACTCTGTGCAGGCCAGTCAAGTTCCTCCACCTCAAACTAGCTTATTAATGTCTTTATGGACCTTGCTTTGTGCTATGGTGTGCAGTCATGTTGGAACAGGAAGGGGTCATCCCAAAACTGTTCGAACAAAATTGGGAGCATAAAATTGTCCAAAATGTCTTGATTTTCTGATGCCTTAAGAGTTGCCTTCACTGGAAAAAGGGGCCAAGCCCAACCCTTGGGTGGAAGAGCTTGACTGGCCTGCACAGAGTCCTGACCTTAACCTGATACCTTTGAGATGAATTAGAGCAGAGAATGCAAGCCAGGCATTCTCGTCCACATCAGTGCCTGACCTCACAAACGTGCTTCTGGAAGACTGGTCAAACATTCCCATAGACACAGTTCTAAATATTGTGGACAGCCTTTCCAGAAGAGTTGAAGCTGTTAAAGCTGCAAAGCGGGGGCCAACTTAATATTGAACCCTATGGACTAAGACTGAGATGCCATTAATGTTCATATGCGTGTAAAGGCAGGCGTCCCAATAGTTTTAGTTGGTAGACTAGAAGTATATAGTACCTCCACCAAAAAAAATTAAAAATAATTATAGTGTATGTGATGACAAAAAAGTCCAATGGTGTATGTATCACCATGTAATAATACAGAAAAATAATCTTTATTATTTGTTTTGTCCCTTTGAAGCTCCAGCCACAAAGACTCAACCTGCTAACTAGCCTTACCACTCATATTCAGCATTAGAGTTGGGCTGAACGACCCCCTGTTTAGTTCGTAGCAGAACTTTCGAACATCGCAAACGTTCTAAACTGAATAACGAACTCTATTGAAGTCTATGGGACCTGAAATGGAAAAATCTAAATTGCCCATTTGGAAGGCTTATATGCAAGTAATTGGGCATACAATGGTTATGGGGGGCCGGGTACTGCACTGGGGGACATGTATAAATGAAAAAAAGTTTGCAAAAACAGCTTATTTAAATGAGCAGTGATTTACTGATGCTTAAAGTGAAACCATAAAACTGAAAAATGACAATAAAAATGAAAAATTCCTTTAAATATAGTGCGAGGGGGGGTCCCCTTAGTCTGTCTGTGATGTGGCACATCTGTACCGTGTATAGAGTCTGTTGCAGCAATAATGACATTTCTAAAGCCACAAAATTATATTTTACATTCAAGCTGTCTTTATTTTATAAACAGTGGCTTGGGGAGCCAGTCTGTATGATGAGGCCACAATTTTGTGCACTCGGAACAAGATTAGAGACTCTTTGGATAAATTCTGGTGTGTCTTTCACAGATTTTGGATAACAGGTGCGGAAAAATTGGACTTTGAGTGTCGGTGGTGCCTTCACACCGTAACCCTATAGAGGTACTCTTGATGAAAACAAGAATTGGCTTGGTTGTCAAAAATTGAAATGAAATGCACATATCAAACAGATGCAGAAAAATTGGTCTTTGGGTATCGGTGCCTTCATACCATAACCCTATAGAGCAGGGATATGCAATTAGCGGGCCTCTAGCTGTTACAAAACTACTTTGTAGTTTTTCTCGTCGTGAAAAGCGGCCGTGTGTACGCTTTAATGATGGGAAAAAAACGCGCATGCTCAGAAGCAAGTTATGAGACGGAGCGCTCGTTCTGGTAAAACTAGCGTTCGTAATGGAGATAGCACATTCGTCATGCTGTAAATTATTGCATCGTTTAATGCAGCGCATTCTTTTCTTCGTTATAATGTTACAATAATCAAATTATTTTGCTGCTGATATTCTCACAGAGTTATGACAAACCTGTTTCTTTATTATTTATTGTGATCTCATGAATAATCTTTATTTTTTGTAAGCCAGATCTCTCTAAAAAGAATTTGTAAACATATTTTAATCTTTTATTGAAGATGGTATTTTTTGGCTATTATTTGGATAATATTTTAGACTGATTTCCATTTTTTTTTTTTTGGTATTTTTGAGTGTGTCAAGTTACCACAACAAAATTATTATTTAGTATTATTTGCCCTCAAGGAGGTTAGTGTCCCTTGTTAATTAGAAAAAGTTTTTTTGAAATGTCCCTGCCTACTCACTAGGGATGAGCTTCGTGTTCGAGTCGAACATACGTTCGACTCGAACATCGGCTGTTCGATCGTTCGACGAAGATCGAACGATTTGGGCCGTTCGCGCCAAATTCGAGTGACGCGAACGGCCCACAATGCACTACGCCATCGCAGTGTCATCCAGGCGCTGTGATTGGCCAAGCATGCACTGTGACCCCGCATGCTTGGCCAATCACAGCGCCGGCAGCGAGGAGAGCAATGATTGGCCACAGGCAGGATGCCTGTGGCCAATTATTGCTGAGGGTGTTTAGTACACGCCCCACACTATAAAAGGCCGCCAGCACGGCGGCCTAGTGTAGTGTGTTCCGGAGCAGGGAAAGAGCAGCATAGGCAGGGACAGTGACTTTTATTTCTTTCTTGCTTAACCTGGATTCCTTTAGTTTAGGGAAAGAGAAGGATAGGTAGGGAGAGTGTCAGTGTGTTTTGTGCTTGTGCTATAGTGTGCTTAAAAAAAACATTTTTTCTAGGGACAGAAAACTCTAGGTAGGGAGAGTGTCAGTTTCTTTCACTGTGCAAGTCCTTGTTTCCAGGGACAGGGAAGGACAGTGAGTGAATTCTCCTTGTGCTATAGTGTGCTTAAAAAAAACATTTTTTCTAGGGACAGAAAACTCTAGGTAGGGAGAGTGTCAGTTTCTTTCACTGTGCAAGTCCTTGTTTCCAGGGACAGGGAAGGACAGTGAGTGAATTCTCCTTGTGCTATAGTGTGCTTAAAAAAAACATTTTTTCTAGGGACAGAAAACTCTAGGTAGGGAGAGTGTCAGTTTCTTTCACTGTGCAAGTCCTTGTTTCCAGGGACAGGGAAGGACAGTGAGTGAATTCTCCTTGTGCTATAGTGTGCTTAAAAAAAACATTTTTTCTAGGGACAGAAAACTCTAGGTAGGGAGAGTGTCAGTTTCTTTCACTGTGCAAGTCCTTGTTTCCAGGGACAGGGAAGGACAGTGAGTGAATTCTCCTTGTGCTATAGTGTGCTTAAAAAAAACATTTTTTCTAGGGACAGAAAACTCTAGGTAGGGAGAGTGTCAGTTTCTTTCACTGTGCAAGTCCTTGTTTCCAGGGACAGGGAAGGACAGTGAGTGAATTCTCCTTGTGCTATAGTGTGCTTAAAAAAAACATTTTTTCTAGGGACAGAAAACTCTAGGTAGGGAGAGTGTCAGTTTCTTTCACTGTGCAAGTCCTTGTTTCCAGGGACAGGGAAGGACAGTGAGTGAATTCTCCTTGTGCTATAGTGTGCTTAAAAAAAACATTTTTTCTAGGGACAGAAAACTCTAGGTAGGGAGAGTGTCAGTTTCTTTCACTGTGCAAGTCCTTGTTTCCAGGGACAGGGAAGGACAGTGAGTGAATTCTCCTTGTGCTATAGTGTGCTTAAAAAAAACATTTTTTCTAGGGACAGAAAACTCTAGGTAGGGAGAGTGTCAGTTTCTTTCACTGTGCAAGTCCTTGTTTCCAGGGACAGGGAAGGACAGTGAGTGAATTCTCCTTGTGCTATAGTGTGCTTAAAAAAAACATTTTTTCTAGGGACAGAAAACTCTAGGTAGGGAGAGTGTCAGTTTCTTTCACTGTGCAAGTCCTTGTTTCCAGGGACAGGGAAGGACAGTGAGTGAATTCTCCTTGTGCTATAGTGTGCTTAAAAAAAACATTTTTTCTAGGGACAGAAAACTCTAGGTAGGGAGAGTGTCAGTTTCTTTCACTGTGCAAGTCCTTGTTTCCAGGGACAGGGAAGGACAGTGAGTGAATTCTCCTTGTGCTATAGTGTGCTTAAAAAAAACATTTTTTCTAGGGACAGAAAACTCTAGGTAGGGAGAGTGTCAGTTTCTTTCACTGTGCAAGTCCTTGTTTCCAGGGACAGGGAAGGACAGTGAGTGAATTCTCCTTGTGCTATAGTGTGCTTAAAAAAAACATTTTTTCTAGGGACAGAAAACTCTAGGTAGGGAGAGTGTCAGTTTCTTTCACTGTGCAAGTCCTTGTTTCCAGGGACAGGGAAGGACAGTGAGTGAATTCTCCTTGTGCTATAGTGTGCTTAAAAAAAACATTTTTTCTAGGGACAGAAAACTCTAGGTAGGGAGAGTGTCAGTTTCTTTCACTGTGCAAGTCCTTGTTTCCAGGGACAGGGAAGGACAGTGAGTGAATTCTCCTTGTGCTATAGTGTGCTTAAAAAAAACATTTTTTCTAGGGACAGAAAACTCTAGGTAGGGAGAGTGTCAGTTTCTTTCACTGTGCAAGTCCTTGTTTCCAGGGACAGGGAAGGACAGTGAGTGAATTCTCCTTGTGCTATAGTGTGCTTAAAAAAAACATTTTTTCTAGGGACAGAAAACTCTAGGTAGGGAGAGTGTCAGTTTCTTTCACTGTGCAAGTTCTTGTTTCCAGGGACAGGGAAGGACAGTGAGTGAATTCTCCTTGTGCTATAGTGTGCTTAAAAAAAACATTTTTTCTAGGGACAGAAAACTCTAGGTAGGGAGAGTGTCAGTTTCTTTCACTGTGCAAGTCCTTGTTTCCAGGGACAGGGAAGGACGGTGAGTGAATTCTCCTTGTGCTATAGTGTGCTTAAAAAAAACATTTTTTCTAGGGACAGAAAACTCTAGGTAGGGAGAGTGTCAGTTTCTTTCACTGTGCGAGTCCTTGTTTCTAGGGACAAAGAAGGAAAGTGAGGGGAATTCTCCTTGTGCTATAGTGTGCTAAAGCATTCCTCATCAACCATCTTTGAAATCCTTGATTTTTGGACAGTCAGGGAAATTGTCGTTGTTCTATTCTGTGCAAAAGCAATCATCCTCAACCATATTTAGAAATCCTTAAGTAAAGGGACAGAGAAGGACACCTGAAGGTAGCCCTTATTGCTTTTTTCCCATCTCCCTGCAGGCCATCTATTAGAATGTCTGGAAGGCAAACAAGGAGAGGCAGACAGTCAGGAGGCAATAAAAGAGGGCAATCAGGCTCTGTGTCTGGGGGCAACAGTGCTGGTCGTGGACGCGGTGCATTGTCATCAGCACATGGCCATGGGACACGCTTGTCCTTCTTTTCGGCAGCTGGACATGTTGAGCCACATCATGCCGAAGACTTGGTAGAGTGGATGACCAAGCCCTCCTCCTCCTCCTCATCCTCTCTCACCCAGGCTCAGGGTACTGGCAAAGCAGCTGCCAAAGCGTCCTCTTCCCTGTTATCAATGTCAGACTCATCATCAGTCACTCCTTCCCTAGACCCACCATGTCCTCCTCCTGAGGAGTCCCCCGAACTGTTTGAGCACAGTGTTGGGTACATGCTCCAGGAGGATGCCCAGCGTTTCGAAGGGTCTGATGATGAAACCCAGCTACAGGAAGGCAGTAGGGTGAGAGCAGACAGAGGGGATGCTCAAGAAGGACACCAATCTGGCAGTCATGTTCCAGCAGCTGCAGCATACTGCCAGATTGGCTCCAGTGATGAGGAGGGAGGGGATGATGAGGTCACTGACTCCACGTGGGTGCCTAATAGGAGAGAGGAGGAGGAGGATGAGGAGGAGGCACATCTCCAACGAGGCAGGATGCCCTTTGGTGGCCAGCGTAAGGGCAGTACACCGACGGAATCACACCGCAGAGCTCCGCCTGTGCAGGGCGCTGCCTCTGCCCGTCATTCAAAAAGTTCCTTGGTGTGGGCCTTTTTTGAGGCTAGTGCATCAGATCGCACAGCTGCTGTTTGCAACATATGTCTCAAGCGTATATCGCGTGGCCAAAACATCAGCCGCTTGGGTACCACATGCCTGACCAGACATATGTTGACCTGCCATGCAGCTCGTTGGCAAGCCTACCTCAAAGACCCACACCAAAGAACAAAGCGGACCTCTCCTTGCACCGCATCAGCTGGGATCTCCAACCCCACTATAACTTCAGTCCTCTCTGAAACATGCACTGAGAGGAATGAAGGTGTAGAATTAGGTGTGTCACAGCCAAGTACTTGCGGCCACTCTGCTAGCAGTACACCGACGTCCGATTCTAGCAGGCAAATTTCCCTGCCCCAGCTGCTGGACCTTCGAAAGAAGTTCACTCCCAGCCATCCACATGCCCAGCGGTTGAATGCTAGCTTGGCTAAATTGCTAGCGCTTCAACTGCTGCCTTTTCAGTTGGTAGACTCGGCCCCCTTCCGTGAGTTTGTGCAATGTGCGGTTCCTCAGTGGCAGGTTCCCAAACGCCACTTTTTCTCACGGAAGGCTATTCCGGCTCTCTACCGGCATGTGGAAGGCAATGTCTTGGCCTCGCTGGACAGGGCGGTCAGCGGTAAGGTGCATATTACCGCTGACTCATGGTCCAGCAGGCATGGACAGGGACGTTACCTTTCTTTCACGGCCCATTGGGTCACTCTTTTGGCAGCTGGGAAGGATGCAGGACAAGGTGCAGTAGTGTTGGAGGTTGTCCCACCGCCACGCCTCCAAAATGCTACTACTGGTTGTGACACACCTCTCTCCTCCACCCCCTCCTCTTCTTCTTCCTCCATGGCCTCTTCCTGTGGTTTGTCCTATGAACCAGCGGTGCTCCGTAGCCGTTCACGGGGCTACGCAAGTACGCAGGCAAAAAGATGCCATGCCGTGCTTGCGCTGGTGTGTTTGGGGGACAGAAGCCACACTGGGGCAGAGGTCCTGTCTGCTCTGCAGGGCCAGGCCGAGAGGTGGTTGACGCCACGCCAGCTTAAGCCAGGAATGGTGGTTTGCGACAATGGCACCAACCTCCTCTCCGCCCTTCGACAGGGACAACTGACCCATGTGCCCTGTGTGGCTCACGTCCTTAACCTGGTGGTGCAGCGGTTCTTGGGCAGGTACCCGGGCTTACAGGATGTCCTGAGGCAGGCCAGGAAAGTCTGTGTGCATTTCCGCAGATCTTATAATGCCAGTGCTCGCCTGGCTGAGCTGCAAAAGGAGTTGAACCTGCCCAAGAACCGCCTTATATGTGACATGCCCACCAGGTGGAACTCAACGTTGGCCATGCTGCAGCGGCTGCACACGCAGCAGAGGGCCATCAATGAGTACCTGTGCGACTACGGCACCAGGACAGGGTCAGGGGAGCTTGGTTTTTTTTCTCCACGCCAGTGGGGCATGATCAGGGATGCATGCACTGTCCTGGCACCATTTGAGGAGGCCACGAGGATGGTGAGCAGTGACAGTGCATGCATCAGTGACACTGTACCTCTTGTCCACCTGTTGGAGCACACGCTGCGTGGAATAATGGACAGGGCACTTGAGGCAGAACAGAGGCAGGAAGAGGAGGACTTCCTTGCCTCTCAAGGCCCCCTTTACCCAGACAGTGTTCCTTCTGTCCCACCCATCGCACAGGAAGAGGAAGAGGAGGAGGAGGAGGAGGAGGAGGAGGAGGATTGTGTCAGCATGGAGGTGGAGGCTGGCACTCAGCATCATCAGCAGCAGTCTTTTAGGGATGATTTACAGTCCCAAGAAACCAGTGGACTTGTACGTGGCTGGGAGGAGGTGACTGCGGATCATGTCGTCCTTAGTGACCCAGAGGACTCCGGAGCGAATGCCTCAGCAAACCTACGCTGCATGGCCTCCCTGATCCTGCAATGTCTGCGGAAGGATCCTCGTATTCTTCGGATCAAGGAGAGGGACCATTACTGGCTGGCCACTCTCCTTGATCCACGGTACAAGGGTAAGGTTGCGGACCTTATGTTACCGTCGCAGAGGGAGCAGAGGATGAGACAACTCCGGGAGGCCTTGCAGAAAGGTCTGTGCAACGCGTTCCCAGAGACTGGGAGGTTACAAACTCCTGGTCCTGGACAACGAGTTGCTGAGGCTTCGGCCAGTCAAAGAAGGAGCGGTGGGGAAGGTGGCCGTCTGACCGATGCGTTCAGACAATTCTTTAGTCCGCAGCCCCAAAGTATGATCGGTTCCAGCAACCATCGCCAGCGTCTGATAAACATGGTGCAGGAATATCTAGGGGCAAGGTCAGACTTGGACACCTTCCCCACCGAAAATCCTCTGGCTTACTGGGTCTTGAGGATGGATCACTGGCCAGAGCTTGCATAGTATGCAATTGAGCTACTGGCCTGTCCTGCATCCAGCGTTCTTTCGGAACGCACATTCAGTGCTGCTGGAGGATTTGTCACGGATCACAGGGTGCGCCTGTCCACCGACTCGGTTGATCGACTGACTTTCATCAAGATGAACCAGTCTTGGATCACCACCAGCTACCACACACCTGATGCTGATATAACAGACTAATTGATTTTAACATGTCACATCCCTTCAAGACTGATGCTGATGCTGAGTGCCTGTGCTGTTATGTTGACTGGCTATCCTCCTCCTCCGAGTCCTCAATGATACGATTGATGATGATAGCTTGGAAGATCATTTTTGTTTATGGGTGCCGCCACCAGTGGCTAAGGCCCAATTTTTCAGCCCCTGTCTTACAGGGGCGTGTACTTACAATTTTTTTAGCAATAATTTGCCATAGGGCTCATTGCTGTGCTCCAAGTACAGTATCTGTGAGGGGTTGGAGTGTTGTGGCACCAGTGCCTAAGGCCCAATTTTTCAGCCCCTGTTTAACAGGGGCGTGTCATTACAATTTTTGAAGCAATACTTTGCAACAGGGCTCATTGCTGTGCTCCAAGTACAGTATCTGTGAGGGGTTGTAGTGTTGTGCCACCAGTGCCTAAGGCCCAATTTTTCAGCCCCTGTTTAACAGGGGCGTGTCATTACAATTTTTGAAGCAATACTTTGCAACAGGGCTCATTGCTGTGCTTCAAGTACAGTATCTGTGAGGGGTTGTAGTGTTGTGCCACCAGTGCCTAAGGCCCAATTTTTCAGCCCCTGTTCAACAGGGGCATGCAATTACAATTCTTGATGTAATAATTCACAGCAGGGCCCATTCCTGCACCCACCAAGAGTAACTCTGAGGGCTTACAGTGTTGTGGCAACGCCACCACCACCACCACCACGAAAGGCCCAATTTTTCAGCCCCTGTTCAAAAGGGGCATGTAATTACAATTCTTGATCTAATAATTCACAGCAGGGCCCATTCCTGCACCCACCAAGAGTAAGTCTGAGGGCTTACAGTGTTGTGGCAACGCCACCACCACCACCACCACGAAAGGCCCAATTTTTCAGCCCCTGTTCAAAAGGGGCATGTAATTACAATTCTTGATCTAATAATTCACAGCAGGGCCCATTGCTGCACCCACCAAGAGTAACTGTCAGGGCTTACAGTGTTGTGGCACCAGCACCACCATCAAAGCCCCAATTTTTACTACCACTGTTCAACAATTATATGTAATTAAAATTCCTGATATAATAGTTGACAGCAGGGCGTTCCAGCACCAACCAAGAGTAACTGTGAGTGCTTACAGTGTTGTGCCAACACCAACAACTAAGGGGCCTATTTCTGCAGAGTATATACGGCAGGTCCCTACTTTCAAACATCCAACTTACAAACGACTCCTACTTGCAAACGCAAGAAGACAACAGGAAGTGAGAGGAAATCTACCCCTAGGAAGGAAAATTCTCTCCTGTAAGAATAAATATGGGAGAAAGGTGTCTCCTCTGTACTGATGCTTTATCAGCAATCCTTGTTTCAAGAAAAACACCACATTTCAAAAACAGTTGTCATTGGGACGGAAAGTGAGGTGAAATGTTCTGAACAGGGGCACAGACAGCAAAACAAATGTTACAGGGGTGATAACCCTTACCTATGTTTTCCAAAAAGTTTAAAAATAGATTTTTGGGCTGGAGCTACACTTCAACAATGTACCTGTTCAAAATTACAAACACATTCTACATAAGAACGAACCTACAGTCCCTGTCTTGTATGCACCGCCTGTATACGGCTGTTCAGAGTATATAGGGCCTTTTTTATTTTATGTGCGGGGTTCCCCTTAATATCCATACAAGACCCAAAGGGGCTGGTAATGGGCTGGGGTAGGGGGGGGGGGTCATGGGGTAGCTATGCCATTTTTCTTAAAGATTTTCATCCATATTACCGGGACCAGACATTACATTAAAGCCGCAAGCAGTTTTAAATGGCTTTTTTTTCCTTTAGAAGTGTAATTTTGTGCAGGGACAGTTCTAAACACGGGAAACATGTGGCACTTCACAGGCATACTTTAGACACCCCCCAGGTACGATATTTAAAGGAATATTTGACTTTTTTTTTTTCACTTTATGCATCATTAAAATGACTGCTCCCGAAAAACGACCGTTTTTAAAACTTCTTTTTGCATTGATACATGTCCCCTGGTGCAGAACCCGGGTTCCCAAACCCTTTTTAGGACAATAACATGCATAATAGTTGTTATAATTAGCACTTTAGAATTCGAACGTTCGCATCCATTGTATTTAATAGGGTTCTAATGTTCGTACGAACTTTCGGTCCGTTCGCGGGTTCTGGTGCGAACCGAACCCGGGGGTGTTCGGCTCATCACTACTACTCACTAGCAAACTCTCTATTTTGAATAAAAATCCATTTTTTCTGGCATAAAAACAAATTAAAGGTGAAGGCAAACCAAAACCACAGGTAAAAGAAAAACAAAGAAGCCAGGAAGACAGCACTGGAGACCCTGCTTGAACTAGTGCAGACACAGATCACCACAGCAAACAACCAAGGATGTCAAGAACAAAATTGGGACCATGAGAAGGACATATCATAGAATTATTTTTTGGTCTTCTTTGTAGCCTTCTTTGCAACCTTACCTGCAGCCTTTGCTAACCGTGTCTTTGGAGGCTGTGTCCCTGGAGGAGATCTTGTAGCAGGAGCAGGAACTGGAGCAGGAGCAGGAACTGGAGCAGGAACATGAGCAATCTCCACAAGGTCGGTATAATCGGTGAGCTTCCCCATCATGCCCATGTTGACCGCCTTCAATATGATGGTCTCACATCTGAGACGCTGGCCCATGTCCATTGTTGGCAGTTTGTGCCCAATAAGGGCAGCGAATCCCTCTGCAGTGGTGGGGGGCACTCTGAGGGCCGCAGTAGCCTCCCTAATTAGGGCCTGTGTGTCCTCGTCCAGCTGTATAAGCCTCCTGGCCCTTTTTGCTGGAATGCGTAGAGGAGGTATCTGGGACCTGGTGTTATGGCATGTCCCACTGGGGCCTGCCTCCTCCTGGGTCCCACTGGGGCCTGCCTCCTCCTGGGTCCCACTGGGGCCGACTCCTCCTGGGTCCCACTGGGGCCTGCCTCCCCCTGGGTCCCACTGGGGCCTGCCTCTTCCTGGCTCACATTTTCTCCCCCCTCATCCTGGCTTTGTTCTGCCTGTGTATCAAAAAGGTACATTTTGGTCTTCATCTATCACACACATTTGTCACCTCATGACAGTTGCAAATTGAATGCTAATAATTATTAAAGGCAATCATTCTGACCCCTGCATTTTTCTTTCTTGTCCCCATAATTTTTGGCCACTACTGTCTATTGATATGTCAAAGACTTTTTGTTAAATCTTTACATTTTTCACACTAGTAACATCTATTTTACATCATTATACTTTTAGTACAAGAAATGTTTAGCTAAATACTATACCTGGCTCCAAATGGTCAAATCAGGCTCCTCCAGGAATTCAGGTTGTTCCTCCAAAGAAGGTTGAACTTGGCTGCAGGGAAGGCTGAAGGGTTGGCTGCAGGGAAGGCTGGAGGGTTGGCTGCAGGGAAGACTGGAGGGTTGGCTGCAGGGAAGACTGGAGGGTTGGCTGCAGGGAAGACTGGAGGGTTGGCTGCAGGGAAGGCTGGAGCTACTTCTGGGGGGAAGGCTTGAAAGGGATTCCCTTGCTTCCAGATGGTCATCAAGGAAGTTTAGCTGACTGAAGTACCACAGATTAGGCTTGTAAATTTGATCTGCAGCTGCTCCTGACCTCATTGATTTTAGGACTTTGTTGCGTTCAGTCCGATATGTGCCCCTAATGGTCCCAATTTTCTTCTTGACATCCTCGATTGTTGCTGTGGGGATCTGTGTTTTCATAAATTCAAGTATGCTCTCCAGTGCTATCTTCCTGGCTTCTTTATTTTTATTCGTCTTATTTTTGGTCTTCCATAAAACTGAACGATTCTTCCACCTTTGCAGGAACTCTGCCATAAATTCAGTATCTTTGAACACCTGCATGATTTCTGCAAGTCAAAAACCAGACAAAAATACTAATGTCAGTCAAGACTCTACTACTAATCTTTCTCACCATATATAGGCCACAAACTCATCTACTGATCAGTCAAGTATAAAAGATGTTACGTACCCTCGATCTACACGTTCGTTGCTTCCGACCTTCTTCCACACACTGAACGTCGTTTTGACCCATGCGGATTACCATTATATACACTGCGCATGCGTGAAGTTCCGCACGCTTTCCCCGCCCCTGACGTTCGTTATACTACTTTCCCCGCTCCTTCTCGCTCATCGTAATGCAAGACAACATGGCGGACACTCTGCAAGTGGCAACCTCAACCGAGGAGGAAATCCAGGTGGAACCACAGACTAGATCCCGGAGATACAAGGCCACAAACATGGCGATCAAGGAAATGGTTGAAATGGTGGCAATATTGAGGAGGGAGGATTATGATGCAAAACATGGCCCATACAAAAAGCCTAATCAGGTCAAGGCCAAAATAATGGACAAAGTGGTGAAAACTCACCAAATTAAATTTGGGGTGCGCAGATCAAAAGAACAGCTCCGCAAAAGATGGTCTGACATCAAGTTGAGGGAGCCGGAGCAATACACAAAATTAAAAAAGTTATTAGAAAAAGTAAGTAATTTTCCTGTGTTACTCAGATTATTATTACTAGCATGGTGCTGCATGTGCTTTTTCTTTAATGTAGTACAGTTCAAGATGTCAAGTTTCATGTTCTTGGGCACAATAATCGGTCGTAGGAATCAACGTTCATTCGCTCACTAATAATAAGACGATGATTTTTGTCGGATACAGTGTTAACTAAATTTGACCATGCCTATTTAGGCATGGTCAAATTTAGTTAACACTGTATCAGACAAAAACATCGTAATTTAATTAGTGAGCGATTGAACGATGATTCCTATGACTGATTGTGCCCAAGATAATGAAACTTGACATCTTGAACTATTTATGTGAGAATATTTTTGGAACATGGTTGTGTAGATGTGTTGGTAAATATATTTAACTAATCTAACTGGATTCAGTGTATGGTAAGGAGAGTATGCTCAGCAGCTGGGTACACATCTGGACTCATTAGCACAAGTGTGGGCCACAAGAACAACCTTTTTAGGGTGTCACACACAGGTGATCCAGTGGATACTTGGTGTGTTTCCATGTGTGAAACTTGACCAAAATAGATCAATGTACCAGCTTTGGTAATGGATACAATCATGTGTTCAGCTTAGAACTATTGACAAAACAGACAATTGTACCACACTTCCAAAGAATGATTCATATTCCTCTTTCAGGCCTAAAATCTTTTTTTACTCAAGTATACCTTTTGGTTCAATCTCATAGGGCTTCAAAGAGTTTTGAGATGGGAGCCTTGGAACCCCACACCTCCAAACCAAGACCAACAACCGCAGGATGTGGAGGAAGAAGTGGAGGAAGTGGAAAATGGCAACACAGCAGGTCAGTGTCATACACCACAGATTCAGGTAATAGATGTATGTCGGCATATTTATAATACATGGTGTGTTTCCAAATTTTAGGTGTTTTTCTGCCTGTGGAGCAAGAAAGATTCACCAGTCACAGTGCCCAGATGGTGATCAACAAAATCATGGTGTGCTCTTGTAACCTGATCACATCAACCAAAACTTGCTCCAGATCAGGCAAAAGACCAAGCAGCTGGAGCAAAGAATAAAAAAGATCAGAGATGTGCTTGGGAGGGTTTAAATATTGAATATGGCAAAAAAAAAATACTTTTAATTTTGTTTGTTGTTTTGATTGTTTGGTTTGTAATGTTTTAATTGTTTTTAGTACAAGTGTACATGTTGAACTTTACAAGTTACATATGGTTCATGCGTTTTAGCAAGATAAATACCCCAGAAAAAGAAAAAATATACCATTTTCAAATTTTTCATAAAAAAAAAAAAAAAAAAAAAACACATTTAAAATGTGCAAGAATTAAAAATATTTTATACTCAACAATGTGTGGCTTCTTATATCAATGTTGCCTAAAAATAGAAAAAAATTGGGGGTGTTTACACTGACAATGATGGTTATTTACTAAAGAAAAATACACATGGCACTACAAGTGCACTAGGATAACCTAGGAGAAAGATAAAATCAACCCAAAGAAAAAAAAAACAATATGTTTTCATTATAAAGTATATTTTTATTAAAAGCAAACATTCAAATGTCATCTGGTATTGCAATGGCCCCACTACCCATAAAATACTCCAAATACTGTTGCCGCACATCACGGCCGCTTTGGGGGGCCAAGCCTGTGGGGCCAGCTTCCTGGGCTGACAATGCAAAATCTGAATATCGTGTGGCCTCAGGCCCAACAGAAGAAAAATAATTTCAGGGGTGAGGGTCCTTTGGGGAAAAGGCCTCATCAGATGTGGACCAAGCGCAAATGCCTCATCTGCTATGAAAACAAAGGGTAGTCCCTCTTCATTCTCTGCCGCAGGTGGCAATGCCAGGTCATCTGATTGTAGTCGTTGGGCGAACTCCGTCTGTGCAAAAACGCCACCGTCAGACATCCGCCCATTTTTCCCCACATCCACAAAAATAAATTCATAATTGGCAGACACCACCGCCATCAGCACGATACTGTGAAACCCTTTATAATTAAAATCATAGGATCACGAACGGGGTGGTGGCACGATGCGGACGTGCTTGCCATCAATGGCTCCTCCACAGTTTGGAAAGTTCCAACGCTGTGAAAACTCTGATGCCACATTCTGCCATTCCTGTGGCGTAGAAGAGAACTGTGGAGTCAAACAAGAAAAAAAAAATACTTTGATACATAAACATTGCAAGCAGATTATCACAAAACATTATTGGCAAAACATCAGTATAACATTAATTTTGAAGGAGTATTTTAATAAGAACAAAAAAAATTACCACTAATCAGATTCCTCACCCCCTCTGATGGACCAATTAAATTATTTTATGGGGGGGTTCGAGATGAGTTGGGGACTTTAGAAATAAAGGCTCTAGCACTCTGTCTAAATTAGAACAAAATAAAAAAATTAACACATTTTAGGGAGGGGGGGGGGGGGGAGTCAAGCACTACAATGGAGCTGACAAAAAACATTGGGAAGTGACTAGGCTAGGTGTGTTTGGGCCTAGGATAGAATGCTGGTGAGGTTGGTTATTGGAAATATGCATATAGGCCAAAAAGGGAGCATTAAAAGCTTACAACATGCATGGGGACAAAGGGGACATTCACAGCATATTACAATCATGGTAATTAGGGATTGTTGAAAAAAATACTATACATTAGCAAGCATTAAATACATAGAATGTGAGGTTAAAGGACAAAACTTACCTTAATATAGTCCTCCTGCAGGACTTGGATGATGGCAGAACAGGTTTCTGGGATAATGAGGCATAGAGCCTGGGGGGAGATGCCTGTCGAGAACTTGAGGTCCTGCAAGCTTCTCCCTGTTGCCAGGTAGCGCAATGTAGCAACTAGCCTCTGCTCAGCAGTGATGGCTTCCCGCATAACGGTGTCCTGCCTGGTGATATTGGGGGACATCAAAACCAAGAGCTGCTGAAAAACGGGGTCAGACATCCTAAGAAAATTCCTGTAGTCATCAGGGTTATTCTCCTGGATCTCCCGCAGCAGAGGCATGTGACAGAATTGGTCCCGCTGGAGCAACCAATTCTTGGTCCATGAACTCCTCCTCAGCCTGTTCATGGACCTGAGCTGGGATAAAGCAACAAGCCCAGCACCAAGCACAGCACGATCTCGGCAACAAGAACGTACCCGCAACATGGCTAGAAAATGGTCATCTAATCAGAACGAACTAAAAGAACGCACTGAAGAACAGCAAGGCCTCTGAAGAACGACCTGAAAAACAGTAACGAGCAGACAAGAACGCACTGCAAAAACAGATACAAACTCACTACAAGCACTGAAAGACAGATACGAACCCACAAGCACAAACTGAACACCGGAAAACGATCTTTAAAGCACGAAGACTGAAAAGCGCGAATCGTCTCTCACCAAACTTTTACTTACACGCGGTAACACAAAATCAGCAAAAGCAGCCCAAAGGGTGGCACCATCCGAATGGAACTTCCCCTTTATAGTGCCGTCGTACGTGTTGTCGAACGTGTTGTACGTCACCGCGCTTTGCTCGAACATTTTTTTTTTCACGATCGTGTGTAGGCAAGGCAGGCTTGAGAAGAATCACGTCGAGAAAAACTTTGTTTTTTTAATGACATTAAAAACGGTCGTGTGTACGCGGCATTAGAGGTCTGCTAATTGTATATCCCTGCTATAGAGGTACTCTTGGTGAAAGCAAGAATTGGCCTTGCTGTCAAACATTAAAATGATATGCACCTGTCAAACAGGTGTGGAAAAATTGGTCATTGGGTTTTAATTTTGCCCATGAAACCTACACCAAAATGTTTTTTCCAGATGAAATCAAATCCTACAAAGCTAGGCAGCCTAGACAGTCTTTCAGAGATTCCAGAAAGCACTTAATCAGCAACATTGGCATCAGGGGCTTGATAGCTGCTGCTAATTAGGGATGGGCTATCTGTTCGAGTCGAGCATGAGTTTGACTCGAACATTGGCTGTTCGCCCGTTCACCGAATAGCGAACAATTTGGGGTGTTCGCGGCAAATTCAATAGCCACGGAACACCCGTTAAAAGTCTATGGGAGAAATCAAAAATGCTCATTTTAAAGGTTAATATGCAAGTTTGTGTCCTAAAAAGTGTTTGGGGACCTGGGTCCTGCCCCAGAGAACATGTATCAATGCAAAAAAACGTTTTAAAAACTGACGTTTTTTCGGGAGCAGTGATTTTAATAATACTAATACTAATGTCTATAGTATGCCTGTAAATCAGCACATGTTTCCCGTGTTTAGAACTGTCCCTGCACAAAATGTAATTTCTAAAGGGAAAAAGTAATTTAAAACTACTCGGGGCCTTTAATGAATTGTCGGGTCCCGGCAATACAGATAAAAGTCATTGAAAAAAACGTCAGGGGTTCCCCCCCCAGTCCATTACCAGGCCCTTTGGGTCTGGTATGAATTTTAAGGGAAACCCCGAACCAAAATTAAAAAAAAAAAAAAAAAAAAATGGGTGGGTGGGGTTCCCCCCAAATTCCATTACCAGGCCCTTCAGGTCTGGTATTGATATTAAGGGGAACCCTGCGCCAATTTGAAAAAAAATGGCATGGGGTCCACCTCAAAATCCATACCAGACCCTTTAGGTCTGGTATGGATTTTAAGGGGAACCCCGCACCAAAATAAAAAAAAAATGGTGTGGGATTCCCCCCAAAAATCCATACCAGACCCTTATCCGAGCACGCAACCTGGCAGGCTGCAGGAAAAGAGGGGGGATGAGAGAGCCAAGGTGTCCGCACGGTGGGGCAAGGGGGAGAGCTGCAGGCTGCTGGCAGGAGGTTTCCCCCACTTGCCCCCCTCCCCTTCTCTTGTCGGGACTCGGCAGTGAGGAGAAAGCTATTGTTCTTCCCTCACCATTGGCCACAACAGCGGCCAATCGGAAGAAACTATAGGGCATCATGGGAAATGTAGTCCCAGAGATAGGTGGCCCAATTGTTCTCAGCAGGGAGCTGACTACACTCCCCAGCATGCACTCTGCTGGGGGAAAAGAGAAAACCGAAAACAAGCTGAGGAGTGCTTGTAGCAGCTACTACAGGAGACATGAAAAACGAAAGAGAGGACTGTCCTGGGGGAACTAATAGCCCCAGCACCACCAGAGAGAGTGCCACGCTGTACCACACTACCAGAGAGAGCCATGCTGTACCACACCAGAGAGAGCCACGCTGTACCACACCACCAGAGAGAGTGCCACGCTGTACCACACCACCAGAGAGAGCTCTACGCTGTACCGCACCACCAAAGAGAGCCATGCTGTACCCACACCACCAGAGAGAGAGCCACGCTGTACCCACACCACCAGAGAGAGCCACGCTGTACCCACACCACCAGAGAGAGAGCCACGCTGTACCCACACCACCAGAGAGCCAGGCTGTACCCACACCACCAGAGAGAGCCACACTGTACCAACACCACCAGAGAGAGAGCCACGCTGTACCACACCACCAGAGAGAGAGCCACGCTGTACCCACACCACCAGAGAGCCACGCTGTACCCACACCACCAGAGAGAGCCACGCTGTACCCACACCACCAGAGAGAGAGCCAAGCTGTACCACACCACCAGAGAGAGCCACGCTGTACCACACCACCAGAGAGAGCACCACGCTGTACCACACTACCAGAGAGTGCTGCGCTGTACCGCACCACCAGAGAGAGACACATGGTACCGCACCACCAGAGAGAGAGCCACGCTATACCCACACCACCAGAGAGAGGACTACGCTGTGCTGTACCGCACCACCAGAGAGAGCCACGCTGTACCGCACCACCAGAGAGCGAGCCACGCTGTACCACACCACCAGAGAGCGAGCCACGCTGTACCACACCACCAGCGAGAGAGCCACGCTGTACTACACCACCAGCAAAAGAGCCCCGCTGTTCCCGCACCACCAGAGGGAGAGCCACGCTGTACCGCACCACCAAAAAGAGAGCAGGTCAGTGTCACTGGGGAGTGTGGGCACAATAGGAGACAGACAGTACTAGCATTGTATGGCCACAATAGGACTGGGACACTGTAACATAAAGGGGACTGCACTGTAATCATTGCAGTGCCCCTTTGCAGTGCAGTTCCCTTTATATTACAGTGTGGAGGACCGACATCAGCCACTCGCAAATGTCTACCGAGCCCCCCCCCCCCCGGTCCCTGGAAAAGTTGGCTGCTCAGTCTAAAATGCCCGAGCCTATTTTTTGCCCCTGTCCGGGCCTGCTGGAGAGTTTAATAAGAGATAAATATACAGTAGATGAGTTCTTGCTGGAAAATATATTTTAAGCAACAGACAGCATGGGTTCACGAAAGACAGAAGTTGTCAAACAAATCTGATTTCTTTTTATGAAGAGGTAGGTAAAACATTGGAACGAGGGGTGGCTATGGACGTGGTATACTTGGATTTTGCAAAAGCGTTTGACATCGTTCCACACACACGGCTAACGTGTAAGCTAAATTCTACAGGCTTGGAAATATCAGTTTGTAAATGAATAGAAAACTGGCTAAAAGACAGAATTCAGAGAGTAGTGGTTAATGATTCTTACTCTGAATGGTCTATGGTTATCAGTGGTGTACCCCAAGGTTCAGAGTCAGGACCCTTACTTTTTAATGTCTTTATAAATGATATTGGGTCTGGGATTAAAAGTACCATTTCAGTCTTTGCAGATGACAACAAACTATGCAGTGGAATAACATCCTACAGGATGTCTCCAATTTACAAGCCAACCTTAATGCACTGTCTAATTGGGCAACTATGTGGCAGATGAGGTTTAATGTTGATAAATGTAAAGTTCTGCACTTGGGGGCTAAGAATATGCATGCATCATACATACTAGGGGGAGTAAAACTGGGGGAATCCATAGTGGAGAAGAATCTGGGGGTTTTGGTAGATTTCCAAAGCGAGCAAAGTCATTTCTTGTATTAAGAGAGGTATGGACTCCAGAGAGAGCAATATCATTTTGCCCCTGTACAAATCATTAGTAAGACCTCATCTTGAATATGCAGTTCAGTTTTGGGCACCAGTTCTCAAAAAGGATATTGGGGAACTGGAGAAAGTGCAGAGAAGGGCAACCAAACTGATAAGAGGCATGGAGGAGCTCAGTTATGAGGAAAGATTAGAGGAACTGAATTTATTCTCTCTTGAGAAGAGGAGATTAAGGGGGGATATGATCAACATGTTCAAATATATAAGTGGTCCATATAGTGAATTTGGTGTTGAGTTATTCACTTTATGGTCAACACAGAGGACAAGGAGGCACTCTTCACAGATATGGAAAGGTTTCTTCATTCTGAGAGCTCTGAAATTGTGGAATAGACTCCCTCCAGAGGTGGTTCTGGCCAGCTCAGTAGATTGCTTTAAGAAAGGCCTTGATTATTTTTCTAAATGCACACAATATAACTGAGTACTAACACATAGGAAAATCTGATTGCCTCTTGGGGGTCAGGAAACAATTTTATCCCCTGCTGTAGCAAATTGGATCATGCTTTGCTGTTTGTTTTTTTGCCTTCCTCTGGATCAACTGTGTGTATAGTATTGGGTATATGGGATTGTTTGATATTATTTTTTATTTATTTATTTTTAACCTGACTAAATATGTAACTATATATTCTTAACTGTATTACTGTATATATACACCACACTGACTGACTGCACACTACACTACCTGCCTAATCTCCATGTATTCACTATATATATGGCCGCCGTGTAAGCAGCAGCCTTATATAGTGTGGGGCGTGGACTTAGCCCATGAGCCATAATTGGCCAAAGGCACTCTGCCTTTGGCCAATCATGGCTCTCATCGTGCTGTGATTAGCCAAAGAATGCAGGTCAGGGGCAAGCTTTGGCCAATCAGCAGCCATCAATGCACTGTGATCTCGCAGTGCATTATGTGGGCTCCAGGGCAGGCGAACTTTGCGATGTTGCGAGTGCCCCATATGTTTGTTTGTTCTACTAACAAACGAACAGCTGATGCTCAACTCGAACATCTATCCCATCCCTACTTTCCACGCCAATATCACACTGCAAATGGCTGCTCTGGGGTGAATATTTTTATAGTTTAGGGCAGTACTAAGATCAATGAGCCATGATTGGATAGAATCCTCATTACTTTCTCCAATCATGGCTCTGACAGTACTCTGTGCCCTGATTGGGCAAAGCTTTTATTGCTTCAGCCAATCAGGGCTTCCAATGCACTGTGCGGCAGCACAGTGCACTGTGGTCATTCGGCAGGCTGAACAAACAGTCAAACGCCCCGATAATTTGGGTGTTTGTAAAGGGGGTGAACAGCCAATGTTCGGCCCAAACTCATGCTCAGGCAAAAGCGTTTTCCTAACTCTAGTTGGGAGGTTTGGGAGACAGTTAAAGTGTTTTTTACCCCAACACTTTATATTCCTGATATGTGGCTGTTGCACCATGTATTTGTATGAGAAAGTATCCTGTTCTCTTTGTATTGCTTCCTTTGTGTGAAATCCCTGGTGATCCTGCTTATCCCCTTGCTTTCCTATTAAAACTTATCACACTAAGCAGGAAAGCACACAGTGGTCAGTTCTCTAGCTATGCTGGGAACTCAGCCTGCTCTCCTCCAATGATCAGACTGGCCTGACTCGCTCCCGCTGCACAGCCATTCAATGGGAAGGTCGGTGTGCTGCCGCTTCTCCTCCCGCAGCTCTCGTGCAGCTAAGAACAGAGGGGGAATGTGATCACTTCCAAAAAAGGGGAAAAAGGTATTTATAATGTTTTTTTATATCTATATGTAGCGATACCCCCAAACTAAGGGAGCCACTGGTTCTGTTTTTGGGCCCTGTACACAGCACAGCCAACCCCCGACAATCTACTCAGCCCTTCTCTGGCACAGCTAGTCTAGGGGTGGTATTTCTATATAGCTCTATACCAGTTTATGCACAATCCCACAATACCTTTCTTCTAGTGATAAGATATGTGTATATATTGTGAGATGGGGGTTGTTTAGCTCAAGTGGTAAATGCGTTTTTTCAGCGATTCAAGCCAGTCAGGAACTATATTTAAGGGCATGGTAGCCCATTTTTATTAAAAAAGGCAAAATAAAAGTCCAAACAAAGGTTTCCCATGCAGGGGTTCTTCTCCATCAAATACACATAACAGAAAATGCTAGCCCACCTGGCTCTCTGTAGCAGTACTTCTGCACTTTCCTGGTCACCCAGACCACGGACTCCTCAAAGTAGACGGCCTCTCTTTAGCGTCCACAGCTCTGCCTCTTGCAGTCACCAATGTTCTGGCTGTCACCTACAGCCTCTCTGACTCCTGAAGACCTCCTGTCTTGGTGTGGAGCCGTCTCTAACTGGGAGCCATGAGGTCTTCCCATACACTCATTATAAGGGCTGTGCTCACCTGAGCACACACCCTGCTTGTAATCAGCAAAGTCTGGACACAGGGTTGGAGATCTCATCCATCCCAAGACACTGTGGAATCTCCAAACTACAAAGCCCCTTTCCAGAATACCAAAACCTGGAGAAAGCTGCGAAAGCAGTCTTCTCCAGTCCACATCTACGCTCTGTAGTCTTGTGTCCTGCAAACTGTCCATTTTACCGTGACAGTAGCTCCTAATGACACAATATATATAGACTGCAATACCAGATTGATAAAATGTAAAAGGTTTACTTGTAGATGAAAGGGGTTAACAATTAATATCACATATAACACATGCATGCAGAGCCCTGCAGTAATACTAACACTAGTTAACTATAGTGCGCAATTAGTTCTAACACACACTAACATATAGCTTGAGTCCCCGTTAGCAATATGGCGCCCAACAGTACTATCAACTCCCAGTCAGGCCTGACTCAGTTAAAACTCAGTCTCTAGAGAAGGAATCTTTGCATGCCAGATGATCGGTGGTGCACATACAGGAACAATATTTGTAATCCAACAAGGTCTAAGGTAATGGAAACAACTCCCCGGAGACTATGTAACTCAGTCCTCCAACTAGTCTCCTGACAGGAGAAAAGGGAAAGTGTAACCCGACGGCCAAGGCAGTCAATAGGCCTAATAAAGTACTCGGTTATAGTTGTTAGCAGGTGCTCTCTCACCCCTCCGGACTCGATCCCAGTCCGGGACTCCCACCGCTGTGTCCACACAGACAGGATCTGCCTCAATGAAGACCCCGCTACACACTCTCCCCACTTAAACTCTTTGGTCCCCAAAGATAATTGTCAACATACACTACGCACAACATTAGACAAAGCTGCGTATGATGTCGGCAGAGGAAGTTCCCACCAAAAGTGAGAGGGAGAACTTCCTTGCCCACAGGTCACACTATCATAAGTGGCCTGCCTAACTGTGCCAGGGGGTGAGTTGGGGTTGCCTTTCACCAAATGAACAGTGGAGGGATCAGGGCTTTCTGCACTCCTCCTAGCAGTTGCCACAGCATCCTCCGAACTCTTCCCCATTTGTGGGTAAGTCAACTTTCGGGGAGGCCTTATGGCCCTCTTTGCTCTCCGCTCTCTTGGGATTTCTGGTTTGGACACTGTAGGTTCCTCTTCTGGAACAGACATGGCAGCTTCCACTGTTTCCGAAACATTCAACTCAGGAGCAGGAGAATACACAGAACCTCCTAGATTCTCCTCTGGAAGTGAGTCAAGAGCATCTTCCCATGAGTCGGATAGGGGGCTGGACGGGACAAATTCAGTAGCTTCTGCATTCAGTGTACTGTCTATGGTGTCTTCCAAAGGTAGGAGATCTATAGCAGAAGTCACTGGGGCCTGGGAGGGCCATAGCCATTCTAGCTCTTCCCCTTCATCCTCACTAGGTTCAGAGACACCTGTTTCTTCAGACCGAGATGCCTGAGACCGGGTATTTGGTCTAGGGGCATCCAAGATGGATGTTGACTCAGTGGAATCCTTCACAGGAGGTATCCGAACTGCTTCGGCAAGTGGGAGTATGTGGTTCCGGTGCCAAGTCTTCAAAGGCCCCACCTTTCCCTCTGGCTTCAGCTGATATCCTGGTAGGTCATTCAACTTCTTGCAAATAACATATGGCTCGGGTCTCCATCTGTCTGCAAGCTTGTGCTTCCCAGGGATTCCCAAGTTCCGTAACAACACTCTGTCCCCAGGTTGTAGATCCTGAATCCGGACCCTTAGGTCAAAGTTTCTCATGTTGCGGGCTCCCCTTTGATCTTAAATTGCTTGGGCCTGCACGTAGGCCAACTGTAAACTGTGCCTCAGCCGGTCCACATAGCCTTTGTGAGAAGTGGCTGAGGAATGGTCTATGGAGGTGCCAAAGGCCAGGTCTACGGGTAGTCTTGCTTCTCTTCCGAACATGAGTCGGTAGGGAGAGTACCCTGTAGCATCACTTGTTGTACTGTTGTAAGCATGCACAATTGCTGCTATGTGCCTGCTCCAGTGCTGCTTGTTTTCAGTTTCTAAAGTTCCAAGCATGTTGAGTAGGTTTCGGTTGAACCTCTCCGGCTGGGCATCCCCTTGTGGATGGCAGGGGGTGGTTCGCATCTTCTTGATTCCTAGGGAGTCGAAGAGCTTCCTGATCAGCCAACTCTCAAAGTCCCTCCCTTGATCCGAGTGGAGTTGCTGTGGTAGCCCATAGTGCACAAAGTATTTTTCCATAAGTACCTTGGCCACTGTGGAAGCCTTCTGGTCTTTGATTGGGAAGGCCTGGGCATACCGGGTGAAATGGTCGGTTATCACCAGAACATTTCCTAGTCCACTCAAGTCGGGTTTGAGGCAGAGGAAATCAATGCATACCAAATCCATTGGGCCTTGACTCTGTAGGTGGCCCATTGGGGCAGCTTGATGGGGTAGGGTTTTCCGCTGGATGCAACGTGCGCATGAATGGCAGTATTCCTCTACTTCAGCCCTCATACAGGGCCAATAGAACTGACTTCTGACAAGTTGGAAGGTCCTCTCAGCTCCTAAATGACCATGGTGGTCATGTAAGGCGACCAAGACAGTCTCCCGGTGTTTCTCGGGTAAAAACAATTGCCATTTGTCTTCCAGGTCATCAGAGGGGCCCCTTCGATAGAGCACCCCTTGATGCACCTGCAACCTGTCCCACTCCTTCCGCAGCAGGCGGGCTTCCTTTGAATGGTGATGCAAGAGCCTATCTGGATCCTGATTTTCCAGGGCCACTAGGACCAATTTCCCCAAAGGGTCTTCCAATTGATCGCACCTCAATTCTTTTTTGGACAGCTTGGGTAAATCGTCTTCCTCTACCTGAGTTACTCCACAGTACTGCTGGGGGACCCCCACTACTCTGACCCCTATCTCTTCCGCTCTGGACCCCCCACTGGCTTGGAGTTCAGCCCCTTGACAGAGGGCCAGCACCCCGTCCGGTGCCACCTGGGTCCAATCTTCTGTGCGGCTAGTGGGAGCATGAGACCTTCTGGATAGGGCATCCGCATCTCGATTCCCAGCCCCAGGTCTGTATTTCAGGCTGAAGTTGAATCCAGACAGTGCAGCCAGCCATCGATGGCCTGTGCCATCCAGTTTTGCTGTGGTGAAAAGATAAGTAAGAGGATTGTTGTCAGTTTTCACTGTGAATTCTGCCCCATACAGATAGTCTTTAAGTTTCTCAACTACAGCCCACTTGAGAGCCAGGAACTCCAACTTGTGAGTGAGGTGGTTTTTTCAGAGGGGGTCAAACTTCTGCTCACATATGCGACAGGTCGCGGTTGCCCTTCATGCTCCTGGTAGAGCATTCCTCCCAGACTGTCATGACTGGCATCTACATGGAGTTCATAGGGTTTCTTTGGGTCCGCATAGGCCAAGACAGGGGCAGTGGTTAAGCTCTTCAGCATGTTGAATGCTTCTTCGCATTTTCCATTCCACTGGTCTTTGACTGACTCTCCCGGCTTCCTGGGACCCGAGTCATCCTCTTCCTCTTCTGTCTTTAAAAGTTCATTCAAGGGTCTGGCAATCCGTGCAAACCCCTCTACGAACCTCCTATAGTAGGAGCAGAACCCCAAAAAGGACCTGAGTTCCGTCACAGTGGTGGTCCTGGGCCAGGAGGTGACTGCCTCCAGTTTCTCTGGGTCTGTGGCTACCCCTTCTTCAGACACTATGTGCCCTAGATAGTTGACTGATGACTAGTAGAACTGGCATTTCTTTGGCGAAAGCTTGAGTCCCTCTTCGCTGAGCCTCCTCAGGACTTTTTCCAGTCTTTCCTCATGTTCTTCCAGAGTCTTCCCAAGGACGATGATGTCATCCAAGTACACGAGAACTTTGATGAGATTCATGTCTCCTACGGTTTTCTCCATGAGGCGTTAAGAGGTGGCAGGGGCTCCCGACAGACCTTGGGGCATCCGGTCAAATTCAAAGAATCCCACAGGGGTTATGAAAGCTGTCTTCTCCTTGTCTTCCAGATGCATAGGGATCTGATAGTATCCACTCTTTAGGACCATGACACTGAACCACCTGGCTCCACTCAGATTCTGTAGAGCATCCTCTATCCTCGGGGTGGTATACTGGTCGGGTATCGTCCTCCTGTTGAGAGTCCTGTAGTCTATACACAACCTCAAGGACACATTCTTTTTCCTGACCACCACTATTGGGGAGGCATAGGGGCTCCTGGACTCAGCGAGCTGTTTTCTCAGGTCTTCAAGATCGGCTAGAGGAACTCGCCTGACCCTCTCCCTGAAAGGCTTATCTTCCTGGAGGTGGATTCGATGGGTGGCACTCTTCGCACACCCTACATAGAACTCATCTTTAGAGAAAATCTTCCTCCATCTGGTCAACTGGGCCTTTGCCCTCTCTTTCCAGGCCCTTGGCAGGTTCGGGTTCTCCATGCAAAGCTTCTCCCAAACAGTCCTGTCTCCCTCTGTCTTCTCCACATCTGATAAGACAATTGGAGCAGCAGGGCTCACCTGCCCCAGCAACATCCTGGCGGGGATCTCCATGGGGACTCCCGTGGTATTCCTGACGCTCACCGGCACCTTACAGTGTGCCTTCTTCAAAGCTCTCACCGGAACCATTTCTGGGATCACTTCTAAGCCTGAGTACTCTTCCAGAGGGCCTGGTTCCAACATGACAAAGGGGCCAGGTTGCTCCCAAGTAAGCTTCACAGTGGCTCTGAGACAGGTTACTTCACCGGGTTGCAATACTATTCCTTTCTTCGCCAGTCTCCAGACTTTACCCACCCCCTCTTCTGGGGCCTTGTGTTCTAAGACCAGTCGCTGATAGGTTGTCTTCAACATTGGGTGTATTCTGGTGACTGTGGGGTTCTTTCCTCCCGCTAGAGGGGCCAGAAGCCTCCGGACCAGGTCCGTGTTTGTCCCTATTATTAGGGAGTTCTTGTTGGCTCCAGGCGGTCGGGGGCACACCACTGCCAAGGTATCAAACACTTCAGCCTTCTCGGCTACTGAGGGGTCAAAATCAGTTTAATGGGCAAGTAACCATCGTAGGGGAAACTCTGTGTTCCGATTCCCCATATTTCCAAATCTTCAATTCTCTGGATGGGCAGGTGACTCAGGTGTTTATCATAAAAGTTCCGGTATAACAAGGTCACCTGCGCCCCAGTATCCAAGATGGCTCTCGTGTAGACTCCCTCCACTTGAATAGGCACTACTGGGGAGGGGCCTACCAGTTCTTCTGTATAAGACTTCAAAAGGGTTCTCTTTCTGTTGATCCCTACATTTTCCCTTGGTCTTTCTTCTTGTGTTTGGCTGTTGGCTTTAGTCCCTCTTGGGCTTGGTATGCATTGATCTCCCTCCTCTGTATATGTGTATATTCCCGCTGAGGGACATTATTTCTCTTTTTAGGTGTGTATTCTCGTTGAGGCGCACTGTTCTTCTTCTGAGGGGGTCTACCCCTTTTTCTTCTGGGCTTCTTATTCAGTTTGGGTACAGTGGAGCTCACTGGAGATGATGGGCACCCGGTTGACTCCTTCACCGGGGCCCTCTGAAGTTTTCCGCCGGCTTGCGATTATTTATCTTCTTTTTCTTGGGACTAGAAAATACTTTCGCAATATGGCCAACTCCTCCACAGTTAAAACAGACCACATCCCCCCAATCTTGTAGGGAAGTGGGTGCTGAGGTATCTGGGAACAACTCCTTCTTCGGTCCACTATTTTCTACGACCCTTGGATCCTTTGCCATCAAAGAGGTCAGCATCTCCAAGACCTGAGACATTTGCGACTTCAGGGTATCTACTTCTGAGTCTCTTTCAGGGGTCATGGCTGACCTGACCATTACCGGTGTAGAAGAGGTAATCGCTTGCTGATCCTTCTGTAGGGCCTCATCTCTAATGATGTTTACCAGATCAGGGTAATTCAGTGACATGCCTCCTCCAGAGGTTTTCAGGTGGAGCCAGACTGGATCTGAGCGTAGCGCTCCCTTTAAGATCTGTTTCATCCTTGCCGCATCTATGGACTGGGGTATCATCCCTTTTTTTAGCACGATTTGACACAGCATCTTGTTCAGTCTTCTGACATACTCCGACAGCTTTTCTCCTGGCTGCTGAAAGGTGTGTTCGAACTGATACACCAGTTCCGTTACTTTTTCTAACTGACCGAACTCCTCTTGTAGCATGGCTAAGCAGTCATAAGCCGTGCAGGCAGCATTTCCAAACCGGAGACTCTTTACAGCTTCCGCAGCCGCGCCATTCAGACTTTCCATCACGCGCTGCTTCTTCTGCACTTCAGGCACCTCCCATGCCTCTACTGCTGACAAGGCCTGTTCGATCCAGGTATCGAAGTCTTCCTCCCCTACAGGGATGGGCAGCCTCACTGAAAATTTTCTCAGCTTCCTGTAGCTGGCCTCTATGTGTACCGTATTTGTTTGCTGACACTTTACGAGCAGATCTCCCAAAGCATTTAAAAGTTCTGGCCCTATGGCTGCCCTATGGCTGCAATGGGTGTCACCGGAGGTGTCATCCCTCTTGGCCTCTCTGATGCATGGGGTATCCCTGGCGGTGGTCCCGTTGGGGATGGCGGAGGTGACTCCGTCTTCACAGTTATTGCGTGACCATAGGTTTTGTTATCCAGCGTCTGCACACTTTGCCCTTTAAAGTTCCCTGGTACTCCATCCATCCACTCTATCAGTGCATACTGAAACGAGGTGTCTGGGGCTGATTTCAGGTCTATCACCCATGGTGTATTATTTGGGGATAGCGACACTGCGAGTCGCTCTGCCGCGCTCACTGACCATTTCTTCTCCCGGGAGACTAATGACCACTGACGTGTCTGGGTTTGTCCTGGCTGCTTCGCACCACGCTTTCACTTCTAGCGGGTCCATGCCGGTACTTTTGGCGTGTTTACTTGCCATATACAGGATCCCGGACCGATGTCCCCACGTGTAGCGATACCCCCAAACTAAGGTTCTGTTTTTGGGCCCTGTACACAGCACAGCCAACCCCCGGCAATCTACTCAGCCCTTCTCTGGCACAGCTAGTCTAGGGTTGGTATTTCTATATAGCTCTATACCAGTTTATGCACAATCCCACAATACCTTTCTTCTAGTGATAAGATATGTGTATATATATATATATATATATATATATATATATATATATATATATATATATATATATAGACTCCAATACCAGATTGATAAAATATAAAAGGTTTACTTGTAGATAAAAGGGGTTAACAATCAATATCACATATAACACATGCATGCAGAGCCCTGCAGTAATACTAACACTATTTAACTATAGTGCGCAATTAGTTCTAACACACACTAACATATACTGTAGCTTGAGTCCCCGTTAGCAATATGGCGCTCAACAGTACTATCAACTCCCAGTCAGTCTCTAGAGAAGGAATCTTCGCATGCCAGATGATCGGTGGTGCACATACAGGAACAATATTTGTAATCCAACAAGGTCTAAGGTAATGGAAACAACTCCCCGGAGACAATGTAACTCAGTCCTCCAACTAGTCTCCTGACAGGAGAAAAGGGAAAGTGTTACCCGACGGCCAAGGCAGTCAATAGGCCTAATAAAGTACTCGGTTATAGTTGTGAGACGGTGCTCTCTCACCCCTCCGGACTCTATCCCAGTCTGGGACTCCCACCGCCGTGTCCACACACACAGGATCTGCCACCGCCTGATCTCCGGTCCACTGATGTCCGCGAAGCAGGTAGATGTCTGCAGCTGCACAGGCTCCGCAGCAAGGTGGAAGATTCTCTGGAAGTGCGCAAGGCCCAGGCCTCGGGCCTTACACTCGCAGCAGGTCCGCACAGGAAGTCCTCTTGCCAGGCGTGCGGTGTCCAAAGAGCCCGGGCTTAGCTTCGCCCTCCCCTTTTATACCCCACCCATGAGTCTCTGCGGCAGCCCAATGCACCCTGGGTGTCAAACGGGGTTCTGGGTAACGTAGTCCATGGGGCCTCAACGGAGACCCCGCTACATATACAAAAATGTTTCGCGTTTCATTTCTATTTTAAACTGAATGAGTTGTTTTAGAAGGTGATACTTTACTAATAGAGTTGAGCGGACACATGGATGTTCGGGTTCGACGGGTTTGGCTGAATTTCGGAAAAAAGTTCGAGTTCGGGACCGAACTTGACCCAAACTTGACCCCGAACCCGAACCTCATTGAAGTCAATGGGGACCCGAACTTCTGAGGACTGTTCGCACTTGTTTCCTGTGCTTAGAACTGGAGGATGTCCTCATGTTGATGGGGACAAGGGCCTCATCCCCACAACCCTTGCCCGGTGGTTGTGGGGGTCTACGGTCAGGGGGCTTATCGGAATCTGGAAGACCCCTTTAACAAAGGGGACCCCCAGATCCCGCCCCCCTGTGTGAATTGGTAATGGGGTACATTGTACCCCCTACCATTTCACAAAGAAAGTGTAAAAAAAATACACAGACACCGTTGGGAAAGTCCTTTATTAAAAATAAAAAAATAAAAAATAAAAAAAAACATTCCAGCGATGAAATCCGATGTCCGGCGCTGTCCACACGAAATGTCATTGGCTGAGCCTGAGTGGACCTGATGGGGAACTTCCTCCGCAGTGTAATAAATGAATAGACCCGCCCCTTCTAAAGTTCCCCATCAGGTCCGCTCAGCCAATGACGTAGGTGTAAGGCTGAGGACCTGATGCGGAACGTGAGAAGGGGCGGGTCTATTCATTTATTATACTGCGGAGGAAGTTCCCCATCAGGTCTGCTCATCCAATGACGTAGGCGGGGTCTGACATACGAGGGGGCGGACCTGATGGGGAACTTCCTCTACAGTGTAATACATGAATAGACCCGCCCCTTCTCACGTTCCGCATCAGGTCCTCAGCCTTACACCTAAGTCATTGGCTGAGCGGACCTGATGGGGAACTTTAGAAGGGGTGGATGTATTCATTTATTACTAATAAATTAATAGACCCCCCCTTCTAAAGTTCCTCATCAGGTCCGCTCAGCCAATGACGTAGGTGTAAGGCTGATGCGGAACGTGAGAAGGGGTGGGTCTATTCATGTATTAAACTGTGGAGGAAGTTCCCCATCAGGTCCGCCCCTCGCATGTCAGACCCCGCCTACGTCATTGGATGAGCGGACCTGATGGGGAACTTAGGTGTAAGGCTGAGGACCTGATGCGGAACGTGAGAAAGGGCGGGTCTATTCATGTATTACACTGTGGAGGAAGTTCCACATCAGGTCCGCCCCCTCGTATGTCAGACCCCGCCTACGTCATTGGATGAGCAGACCTGATGGGGAACTTCCTCCGCAGTATAATAAATGAATAGACCTGCCCCTTCTCACGTTCCGCATCAGGTCCTCAGCCTTACACCTATGTCATTGGCTGAGCGGACCTGATGGGGAACTTTAGAAGAGGCGGGTCTATTCATTTATTACACTGCGGAGGAAGTTCCCCATCTGGTCCGCTCAGGCTCAGCCAATGACATTTCGTGTGGACAGCGCCGGACATCGGATCGCCGTGGGACACTGGATTTCATCGCTGGAATGTTTTTTTTTTTTTTTAATAAAGGACATTCCTAACGGTGTCTGTGTATTTTTTTTTTTACAATTTTTTACACTTTCTTTGTGAAATGGTAGGGGTACAATGTACCCCATTACCAATTCGCATGGGGGGGCCGGGATCTGGGGGTCCCCTTTGTTAAAGGGGTCTTCCAGATTCCGATAAGCCCCCCGCTCACAGACCCCCACAACCACCAGGCAAGGGTTGTGGGGATGAGGCCCTTGTCACCATCAACATGGGGACATCCTCCCCATGTTGAGGGCATGTGGCCTGCTACGGTTCAGGAGGGGGCGCTCTCTCGTCCTCCCCTCTTTTCCTGCGGAGTGCCAGGTTGTGTGCTCGGATAAAGGGTCTGGTCTGGATTTTTGGGGGTACTCCACACCATTTTTTTTAAAAATTTGGGGTGGAGTTCCCCTTAAAATCTATACCAGACCTGAAGGGCCTGGTATGGATATTTGGGGGGAACCGCACGCATTTTTATTTTATTTGTGGCAGGGTTCCCCTTAATATCCATACCAGACCTGAAGGGCCTGGTAATTGAATTTGGGGGAACCCCCACGCTTTTTTTTTTTTTATCAATTACTTTTCTATGTATTGCCGGGAGCTGACAATTCATTAATAGCCGCGAGTGAGTTTTAAATGACTTTTTTTCCCTCAGAAATGACAGTTTGTGCAGGGACAGTTCTAAGCACGGGAAACAAGCGCTGCTTTACATGCATATTGCCGAACACCGGACCAGAACCCGAACATACAGTCAATTGTTCGGGTTCGGGGCCGGGACCCAAAAACCCAAAAGTTTGGTACGGACTCGAACTTTACAGTTCGGGTCCGCTCAACCCTATTTACTAACACTTTACCTTTGCAAAGTGAATATTTACTTTGCTCATAGAACAGCTTCTAGTCCTTCAGTGAATCAACCACATTAGTTTGAATTTTTTGTTAATGAATATTATAAACCTATGCCTTTTGTTTAGTAAATGTAACAGCCATGACGCCCTTCCACTTTTCCTATGTTACAATCATTTTAAAGTGTAACAATTTGGATTTTTGTATACCTAGTAATTACAGTATGTGTGTTTTTTTCATACTTTTGTTGTGCCTAACAGATGAATAGTAAGTCATCTATCATCTGCAATATGAGTATTTTGTACCCAGTGTTCTCAGGGTTAGAAATTGTTTTGAATATGCATGTATAGGGAAGGCTGATGCTTTGTGAGGGAGGTAGAATAGGAATACATCACTGCCATCTCTGCAGGAGAAATGACGGCTGCAGATAATCAGAGAGTAATACCGCGTACACACGGCCGTTTTTCTCGACGAAAAAAACAAATTTTTTCCCATTCTACGAGAAAAACGATAGTCTGTGGGCTTTCTGTTGTTTTTTTCAATGAGAAAAACGGCATTAAAAACGACGAGAAAAATTAAAACATGTTCTAATTTTTCTCGTCGTTTTTTTCGACATGTTTTCCGCGGCAGTGTTTCCCATAGGGAAACACTGCCGCGAAGCCCACACACGGTCGTTTTTTTCGACCAAAAAAAAAATGACATTTAAAACGGCCGTGTGTGAGGGGAACAAGCTGTTCCTCGTTTTTAACGTCGATTTTTTCGACTGTGTTTTCACCGTCGAAAAAATCGATCGTGTGTACGCGGCATAAAGGAAAATGGCCTCAAGCAGGCAGTCATTCTAATCCTGTTTATAGTCAAAACAACATCATCAAAAGTTTCATAGTACAGAAAGTGCAAATGTGTTGGCATACTGTTTATTTCAGACTACATCAAAGTATTTTCCTAGGATCTCTCTAGCCATGTCAAGTTGTTGGGTGGCTGAACAAAATAATGTCAATTAGCCAATGCATACCTTGAATGGTAATGTTATTACAATTAGTTGATCATTTTAATGTGTTTCTAAAGCCAACATTTTTCCTTTTTAGTTTTTGATAGAATTGGAAATGTTTACAAACTCTGTGTGGTTTGTATTTTGAAAAAAGTTTGGTTTGGTATGGCGCACTTTGGAAAGGGCTGTATAGAGATCTATAACAAGGGAAAGGAGGGGGAGGGGTAATGCACTGGGTGGAGTTGTGAAGGCTCAGTTATTAATAGTTCAAAAGTAAATATGTATGTCCATGTATGGAAGAAAAGTTTAGGGCGAGATTGCTGAGAATGATTAGATGGCTGCCAGTTCAGATTGGAAGCTAGAAGAGGCTCTGGAACAGACAAGACGAAAAAGGGAACGGCGCCCTCTAAATGCAGCAAGTAAAAAACAGTTTTTAATTAAAAGATTAAAATACACTCACAATTGAGCAGTGGTAATCAAGCGTGTCAGGGGTTGACAGGAACTTCATCCGCAGATCCTCAGGGGTGATGGTGGTTTCACGGGCAGTTGGGCTGGAGTCCTCGATCCTGTGTCTCTTCCTGCACTTAATCTTTTAATTAAAAACTGTTTTTTACTTGCTGCATTTAGAGGGCGCCGTTCCCTTTTTCGTCTGGTTTGTATTTTGCCATGTACACCACTGAAGAGATTTTTATTTGCTTCCTATCCTGTAGACCAGGGATATGCAATTAGCGGACCTCCAGCTGTTGCCAAACTACAAGTCCCATCATGCCTCTGCCTCTGGGTGTCATGCTGGATGCTGTCAGAGTCTCGCTACACCTCATGGGACTTGTAGTTTGGCAACAGCTGGAGGTCCGCTAATTGCATATCCCTGCTGTAGACATAGCAGGAAGTAATAGGAAATCTCTGAAATTGAGGGAAAACCCTCTTAAGGCTGCATTCACACCTGTTAACTTCCTAAAAAGGTGGCAAAACACACAAAACGCACAATTTTAGAAATGCACTGCAATCGTGGGTCATGCTTGCAGTGGCATTAATTGTTAATGGTATTCCAAGTGCATGGTATTCCAAGTGTTTATACAGATCAAGGAAGTGTGGAATCTGAACATGTAAGGGTAGGGTGGTGGCTGTTGGTCATGTATTCTATGTTTCCTTCCTTGTTGGGTGCCAAACAAAGGGTCCAATGAGAGGCCTACCCCAGGGTGGGTTCTTCTGGGCTATGCTTGGCACCTTGTACAGGGTCACTTCACATAATAAGGTACCTTTGCTTTGTGCCGTCTTAATGCCCAGCTGAATTATTTAAAATCCTAAATGATTATGCTGTTAAAGTGCTGCACTCAATGTGCCAACACATTTTGAAAACTCAACAATGGCCACAGGACTGGAAAGGTCCATTTACATTCCGATACCAAAGAAGGGCAGCGCCAAAGAATGTTCAAACTATCGTACAATCGCACTTATCTCACACACTAGCAAGGTTATGCTGAAAATTCTAAAAGCTAGGCTTCAGCAGCATGTAAAGAGCTACCACAAGTACAAGCTGGATTTCGAAGAGGCAGAGGAACTAGTCTAGAGATCAAATTGCCAACATTTGCTGGATCCTTGAGAAAGCAAGGGAGTTCCAGAAGAATGTCTGCTTCTGCTTTATTGACTACAGTAAAGCATTTGATTGTGTGGATCATAACAAAATGAAATGTGAATACCAGACCACCTCACCTGTCTTCTGAAAAACCTGTATGCAAGTCAAGAAGCAACAGTTAGATCATAACATGGAACAACTGACTGGTTCAAAATTGAGAAAGAAGTGCGGCATGGATGTAAATTATCACCCTACTTATTTAACTTATGTAGCAAGGTCTCTGGCCTTGTCCAGTCTAATGAGAACTTTCCCGGCCAAAGATAGCTAACATCCTTCTGTATGTGGTGGGTTGTGAAGCATAGTGGGTGCAAGGTGGACAAAGTTATTGGGCGCCAGACACTTCTTGGATGTAAAAGAGGTTTTATTTCTCTTAGCAGTCATTTTCATATTTTTGGGGGAAATAGGGTTAGGGCCAGGACACCCATAAGATGTTGTAGATTCAATTGGCAGACTCTGAGACTTCAATAGGAGGACAGCCGTGCAGGAAAAGGCCCCAGCAAGGCGCCCCATCTGCACATGCAGGAATGCTCCTTGTTTTCATCTGGCGATTCTGTGCACCATAAGAACGATCATAGCGGCAGTTCCGCCACTTGATCGTTCTTACAGGTGACGGGAGGGGACATCCTCCCCTCCCGCCGCCATCCGGTGCTTCTCCGGGCTCTTCCGGAGAAAGAATCGTCCGCCGTCGGATGACGACCATAGAGATTTACGGGGACCAGATGGTCACCAGTCATCTCTATGACCGTCGGAGGCCCGGGCGCGACGTTATGGCGTCCGGTCCGGTCCGCGGATGTAAACAAAGCCGCTATCGCGGCTGGTAAGCATAAGTTCTGTGAATTTTTTGTTTGTTTTTGTAACGGCACCCCCAATATAAAGGGGTATAACGCCGTTTACGATGTTCCCTCTCCTAGACACACATCCACTCGCTACCAATATCCACAGCTAAACGACCCTTTCCCATAGGGGCCGATCCCTCTGGAAGAAAACGAGACGCACTCTGTCTTCTTCTTTAGTAGGAATGAATTTATTATTGAGAAACATTGTAACTTTATACACAATTCAATACACAGGATTTGACATGAACAAGGGCCCAGCTCCACCCACACCTCCTAAGACTCAACACCTCATCCTGACGTCTGCTAGGCTTCAAAAGATCCCACCCAATACACATCTTCTCACAAAGGGTTGGCAGCCAGTCTGTCTGGCACTTTACAATACACACAAAGACTTAATCTCTATTCATACCAGACCTTCCCCAGTCATAATGAACAATAGAATGCAAAACAACTTAATTCCTCACAGCAATGATTACTTAACCCCCACATACAGTATACATCCAATCTATATACAATGTATATACAGCCTTGAATATGGCTATCACAGACCATATCGGGGGTTTCTTTTATTCACCCTGTGTCCAAAGTGACCCCACTGTCACACAGGGTGTGTTCTCTGAGAGAGGCAGAGGTTGGCTGGGTAAGTGATTCTCTGTTTGGAGCAATTTGTTTGGGGTACTGTGTGGATACCGGCATTGGGGGAATAGAACTATGGACTAACTTCGGAGTCAACCCGTCTGGGGTCCCCTCCTCTGTAAGTCCCCTGCCGAAAGGGGAGATGTGTGACAGTGGGGTCACTTTGGACACAGGGTGAATAAAAGAAACCCCGATATGGTCTGTGATAGCCATATTCAAGGCTGTATATACATTGTATATAGATTGGATGTATACTGTATGTGGGGGTTAAGTAATCATTGCTGTGAGGAATTAAGTTGTTTTGCATTCTATTGTTCATTATGACTGGGGAAGGTCTGGTATGAATAGAGATTAAGTCCTTGTGTGTATTGTAAAGTGCCAGACAGACTGGCTGCCAACCCTTTGTGAGAAGATGTGTATTGGGTGGGATCTTTTGAAGCCTAGCAGACGTCAGGATGAGGTGTTGAGTCTTAGGAGGTGTGGGTGGAGCTGGGCCCTTGTTCATGTCAAATCCTGTGTATTGAATTGTGTATAAAGTTACAATGTTTCTCAATAATAAATTCATTCCTACTAAAGAAGAAGACAGAGTGCGTCTCGTTTTCTTCCAGAGGGATCGGCCCCTATGGGAAAGGGTCGTTTAGCTGTGGATATTGGTAGCGAGTGGATGTGTGTCTAGGAGAGGGAACATCGTAAACGGCGTTATACCCCTTTATATTGGGGGTGCCGTTACATTGGTTGGCAGCGGTGGGATTTGCTCTCCAGTTCCTGGGACACTCCAAACCACCACAGTGAAGGACCAGCTATGCAGCCTGCAGGAAAGTCACGCTGAAAGACCTACTTGAGAGCCGAGATGGACCAGAAGAAGGGTGATGCAGGACCCCGGTCAGTTGAAGATTTGTTTCAGCAATGAGTGCGGCAGCGGTTGGCATTATATGGGGCTAACCCATCAGAGACCGCCATACAGGAAGCCATTGAAGGCATTCAGCTGCAGGATGCCCGACAAGAGAGAGAATGAGAGCGACAAAAGAGAACTAGAGCGGCAACATGAGTGGAGAATGGCGCAAATACGGCAATCGGGGACAACGCCTAAAGAACCAGCCGCCATGGAAGAGGAATTCGGAAGGAGGTTGCGAGAGATGCAGGGAGGAGAAGCAGGCCATCTTCCCCCCCAACAGTTAACCAGAGCAGATGGTGCGGAGTCCCCAGCAGAAGTGCTGGCAACAGGGCAGAGTGATACCCACCTCTGCCCAGCACCGGAAACCACTGGGGAGTTTCAGGGAGCCGGGGCAGTTGGCCCCTCTCCCCAGCAACAAGCTGAGGTGGTAAAGCTTTTACCCCCAGCTGAATCACTGGCAGCAGGGCAGAATGCTACTGGTCGCTGCACACAACTGCCACTTGAGCGGATATCGGTGGATGGGACTGCGGTCTCCACTCACAGCAACCCAGCAGAAGAGCTGGCAACAGAGCCGAGCGCCACGGGCCTCAGCTCCCAACTAACAGAAGAGGGAGTTCCTGTGGTATTGGATGGGACTTCAGTCCTCACTGACACAACCCCAGAAAATGGTGTGACACTGAGACAGGAGGATGTCAGCCTTGCTTTGCAAGCACTGGGAGATTTTCACCTACCACAAGTGGATGGGACTTCAGTCTCCACTTGTATACCCCAGGGAGGCCGGGCAGTCGACCCAGATCCCCAACAGCATGACGGACTGAGCCCAGTCACCCTGTCTTCTCTCCAGCAGCAGAAAGGACTCCAGGGAGAAGGGCCAGTCCAGGCCTCTCCCCAGCGACGGGTGTGTTCTCTGAGAGAGGCAGAGGTTGGCTGGGTAAGTGATTCTCTGTTTGGAGCAATTTGTTTGGGGTACTGTGTGGATACCGGCATTGGGGGAATAGAACTATGGACTAACTTCGGAGTCAACCCGTCTGGGGTCCCCTCCTCTGTAAGTCCCCTGCCGAAAGGGGAGATGTGTGACAGTGGGGTCACTTTGGACACAGGGTGAATAAAAGAAACCCCCGATATGGTCTGTGATAGCCATATTCAAGGCTGTATATACATTGTATATAGATTGGATGTATACTGTATGTGGGGGTTAAGTAATCATTGCTGTGAGGAATTAAGTTGTTTTGCATTCTATTGTTCATTATGACTGGGGAAGGTCTGGTATGAATAGAGATTAAGTCCTTGTGTGTATTGTAAAGTGCCAGACAGACTGGCTGCCAACCCTTTGTGAGAAGATGTGTATTGGGTGGGATCTTTTGAAGCCTAGCAGACGTCAGGATGAGGTGTTGAGTCTTAGGAGGTGTGGGTGGAGCTGGGCCCTTGTTCATGTCAAATCCTGTGTATTGAATTGTGTATAAAGTTACAATGTTTCGCAATAATAAATTCATTCCTACTAAAGAAGAAGACAGAGTGTGTCTCGTTTTCTTCCAGAGGGATCGGCCCCTATGGGAAAGGGTCGTTTAGCTGTGGATATTGGTAGCGAGTGGATGTGTGTCTAGGAGAGGGAACCTCGTAAACGGCGTTATACCCCTTTATATTGGGGGTGCCGTTACAGTTTTATCTCATGCTTTCCAGCCTGGAGGAGCGATTTGGGGTCTTATTGAACCGCATCTCTCCATAAAGAGGACCTGTCACAAACCATTCCTATTACAATGATTTCTACATGTACATGTAGGAGAGCAGTTCCTTCAGCTTCACTACTACTGCCTCTTGTAGTTCTTCAAAACTGAGCTCCCGGTCTCTCACTAGACCCTCTGATTTACTAACTCTGAATCCCTTGAGCTTCTCCAATATTTGCAGTGGCATGTCCCTTTAGCGTCACCCACACTTCCCTGATGGGTCCCTAGCTTGGCACTCCAGATACTTCTACTTCTCAATAGGGATGAGCTTCGAGTTCGAGTCGAACTCATGTTCGACTCGAACATTGCCTGTTCGCCCGTTCGCCGAACAGCGAACAAATTGGGGTGTTTGCGGCAAATTCGAAAAATCTATGGGAGAAATCTAAAGTGCTAATTATAAAGGCTTATATGCAAGTTATTGTCCTAAAAAGTGTTTGGGGACCCGGGTCCTGCCCCAGGGGACATGTATCAATGCAAAAAGAAGTTTTAAAAACGGCCGTTTTTTCGGGAGCAGTGATTTTAATAATGCTTAAAGTGAAACAATAAAAGTGAAATATTCCTTTAAATTTCGTACCTGGGGGGTGTGTATGATATGCATGTAAAGTGGCGCATGTTTCCCGTGCTTAGAACTGTCCCTGCAAAAAGTGTCATTTTTGAAAGAAAAAAATGCATTTAAAACTGACTCGCGGCTATTAATGAATTGTCGGCTCCCGGCAATACATACAAAAGTCATTGATAAAAAAAAAAAAAAAAAGCGTGGGGGTTCCCCAGAATTCAATTACCAGGCCCTTCAGGTCTGGAATGGATATTAAGGGGAACCCCGCCGCAAATAAAAAAAAAATTGACGTGGGGTTCCCCCAAATATCCATTCCAGGCCCTTCAGATCTGGCATGGATTTTAAGGGGAACTCCACCCCAAATTTAAAAAAAAATGGCGTGGAGTCCCCCTAAAAATCCATACCAGACCCCTTATCCGAGCATGCAACCTGGCCGGCCGCAGGGGAAAAGGGGGGGACGAGAGAGCGGCCCCCCCTCCCTCCTGAACCGTACCAAGCCACATGCCCTCAACATGGGGAGGATGTCCCCATGTTGATGGGGACAAGGGCCTCATCCCCACAACCCTTGCCCGGTGGTTGTGGGGGTCTGCGGGCGGGGGGCTTATCGGAATCTGGAAGACCCCTTTAACAAAGGGGACCCCCAGATCCCGGCCCCCCCCTATGTGAATTGGTAAGGGGTACATTGTACCCCTACCATTTCACGAAGAAAGCGTAAAAAAATGTTTAAAAAAACACACAAACACCTTGAAAAAGTCCTTTATTTAAAAAAAAAAAAAAAAAAAAACATTCCAGCGGTGAAATCCAGTGTCCCGCGGCGATCCCGATGTCCAGCGCTGTCCTTCATTGGTTGTGCCTGAGCGGACCTGATGGGGAACTCCCTCTCAGTATTTTAAATGTATAGACCCGCCCCTTCTAAAGTTCCCCATCAGGTCCGCTCAGCGGACCAGATGCGGAACATGAGAAGGGGCGGGTCTATACATGTATTACCAAAGTGAGAGCAGTTCCCCATCAGGTCCGCCTCCTCGGTATGTCGGACCCGCCTACGTCATTGGCTTGAGCGGGGAACTTCCTTCACTATGTAATTTAAATTTACATAGTGAAGGAAGTTCCCCGCTCAAGCCAATGACGTAGGCGGGTCCGACATACCGAGGGGGCGGACCTGATGGGGAACTGCTCTCACTTTGGTAATACATGTATAGACCCGCCCCTTCTCATGTTCCGCATCTCGTCCGCTGAGCGGACCTGATGGGGAACTTTAGAAGGGGCGGGTCTATACATTTAAAATACTGAGAGGGAGTTCCCCATCAGGTCCGCTCAGGCACAACCAATGAAGGACAGCGCTGGACATCGGGATCGCCGCGGGACACTGGATTTCACCGCTGGAATGTTTTTTTTTTTTTTTTTTTTAAATAAAGGACTTTTTCAAGGTGTTTGTGTGTTTTTTTAAACATTTTTTTTACGCTTTCTTCGTGAAATGGTAGGGGTACAATGTACCCCTTACCAATTCACATAGGGGGGGGCGGGATCTGGGGGTCCCCTTTGTTAAAGGGGTCTTCCAGATTCCGATAAGCCCCCCGCCCGCAGACCCCCACAACCACCGGGCAAGGGTTGTGGGGATGAGGCCCTTGTCCCCATCAACATGGGGACATCCTCCCCATGTTGAGGGCATGTGGCTTGGTACGGTTCAGGAGGGAGGGGGGGCCGCTCTCTCGTCCCCCCCTTTTCCCCTGCGGCCGGCCAGGTTGCGTGCTCGGATAAGGGGTCTGGTATGGATTTTTAGGGGGACTCCACGCCATTTTTTTTTTAAACTTGGGGTGGAGTTCCCCTTAAAATACATGCCAGATCTGAAGGGCCTGGTAATTGAATTCTGGGGAACCCCCATGCTTTTTTTTTTTTTTTTTTCTCAATGACTTTTGTATGTATTGCCGGGAGCCGACAATTCATTAATAGCCGCGAGTCAGTTTTAAATGCATTTTTTTTCTTTCAAAAATGACATTTTTTGCAGGGACAGTTCTAAGCACGGGAAACATGCACCACTTCACATGCATATCATACACACCCCCCAGGTACGAAATTTAAAGGAATATTTCACTTTTATTTTTTCATTTTAAGCATTATTAAAATCACTGCTCCCGAAAAAACGGCCGTTTTTAAAACTTCTTTTTGCATTGATACATGTCCCCTGGGGAAGGACCCAGGTCCCCAAACACTTTTTAGGACAATAACTTGCATATTAGCCTTTATAATTAACACTTTAGATTTCGAACGTTCGAGTCCATTGTATTTAATAGGGTTCTAAAGTTTACACGAACATTTTGTCTGTTCGCAGGTTCTGGTGCGAACCGAACAGGGGGGTGTTCGGCTCATCCCTGCTTCTCAAGCTTCACCCCTGCTGACCGGCTTGATCCCTTTGTGGCAACAGCTTTTCGTCTACCTCCGACCACTGACAGGTTCTCCGGCCGGCAGAACCATCACTTCTGGTTTTACTGCAAGCTGCAATCCCAACCCTGTTCTGCTCTCTTACTTCTGGATAGGCCCTCACACAGCCTAGCATCCATATGCCCCCGGGATATGCCCAATCTCCACGCTAGCAACACGACGCACGTCCACCCAGACAGCCGTCCAGGTGGCACAGAACATAGATCACCTGACTCCACCCGAATATATTAGGCTCTCCCAGCAGGCCAAGGGATTCAAGAAAACCTCTGCCCATTGGCTGAGATACCCCATATACCCATACTGACCTTGAGTTGTCCTTCTCATATCTAGTACCCCCAAGTGCCCGGCCACCTAGTGGTAGAAGAGAAAAGTACAACTAGACCAAGCATAGGGAGAAATCAATGGATCTCTAACAATTGACCAGGGTAACTCCTCCTGGCAAGAAAATTTGTGAGGAGCATCCCTGACTAAACCCCAGGGTGCTACATCTATATGCAGAGTACATCATGCAAAATGCCAGGATCGATGAATCACAAGCTGGAATTAAGATTGCGGAGAGAAACATCAACAATCTGAGACATGCAGGCGATACCACACTAATGGCAGAAAGTGAAGAAGAACTAAAGAGTCTCTCGATGAAGATGAAAGAGGAGAGCACAAAAGCTGGCCTGAAAGTGAACATTAACAAAAACTAAGATTGTGGCAACTGGTCCCATCTCTCCTTGGCAAATAGAAGGAGAAGAAATGGAAACCGTGACAGATTTTATCTTTCTAGGCTGCAAGATCACGGCAGACGGTGACTATAGCCATGAAATTAAGAGATGCTTGCTTCTTGGGAGGAAAGCAGTGGAAAACCTAGCAACATTATAAAAAGCAGAGATATCACCCTACCCACAAGGTGCCTTGTAGTGCCTTAACTATGGCATTCCCAGTAGTAAGCTATGGTTGTGAAAGTTGGACCATAAGGAAGGCTGAAGGCTGAACGCCAAAGAATTGATGCTTTTGAACTATGGTGTTGGAGAAAACTCTTGAAATTCCCATGGACGGCAAGAAGATTAAACCAGCCAATCTTGAAGGAAATCTACCCTGAGGACAACAGAAAACAAGATGGATAGAAACAATGAACATGAAATTAGGCAAGCTCCAGGAGGCAGTGGAGGACAGAAAAGCCTGGCGCGCTATGGTCCATGAGGTCACGAAGAGTTGGACACGACTAAACGACTGAACAACAACAATGCCCAGGGATAAGGCTAAAGCTGCTCTAGGAGAATACTCAACATTAGGGCGGGTCTCTACTCTTAGAGATGAACGTACACCATGTACATTTACACTGCGACTGTTCTCCAGTTAACTCTCGGTTCCCCGTGACAATATTGTACTAGGAGTATTGTACTAGGAGGGACACTCTGAGCCAATGTCCACATCCACCTGTCCAGTAGGGATGAGCTGAACACCCCCTGGTTCGCACCAGATCATGCGAACAGGCCAAAAATTTGTACGAACAGGCGAACACCGTTAAAGTCTAAGGGACATGAACATGAAAAATCAAAGTGCTAATTTTAAAGGCTTATATGCAAGTTATTGCCATAAAATGTGTTTGGGGACCCAGGTACTGCCCCTGGGGACATGTATCAATGCAAAAAAAAGTTTTAAAAACGCCCGTTTTTTCAGGAACAGTGATTTTAATAATGCTTAAAGTGAAACAATAAAAGTGAAATATTCCTTTAAATTTCGTACCTGAGGGGTGTCTATAGTATGCCTGTAAAGTAGCGCATGTTTCCCGTGTTTAGAAAAAACCTGCATTGCGTCAGAGGGGGCGGGGTCACCCGTACACGTCACTGGGTAACCCTGGCGATTCCCCTTGCATCTCTAAACCCACCCTCAGCTATATAAGAGCATTCAGGCTGGAGGCGCATCATTCGTGGGGTGCCTCCGGTGGAGGCAGGATCGTGTGCATCGTATCCTCGCTGGAGATCATAACTGGAGATCATCGCTGGATACCGAGAATGGATTACATCACTGGAGATCGAGAGTGGATTACATCGCTGGAACCTTTTTTTTATTTTATTATTTTTTTATTTTTAATAAAGGACTTGTCCCAAGCCGTCTCCTGTCGTTTTTAACATCTTGACACTTTTTTTGTGAAATGGTAGGGGTACCCTTTACCAATTCACATGGGGGGGCCGGGATCTAGGGGTCCCCTTTGTTAAAGGGGATTCCAGATCCCGATAAGCTCCCCGCTCGCAGACCCCCACAATCACACGGCAAGGGTTGTGGGGATAAGGCCCTTGTCCCCATTAACATGGGGACATCCTCCCCATGTTGAGGGCATGTGGCCCGGCATGGTTCAGGAGGGGGGCGCTCTCTCGTCCCCCCTCTTTTCCTGTGGCCTGCCAGGTTGCGGGCTCGGATAAGGGTCTAGTATGAATTTTTGGGGGGAACCCGACGCCATTTTTTTTTTATTTTGGCACGGAGTTCCCCTTAATATCCATACCAGACCTGAAGGGCCTGGTAATGGAATTTGGGGGGACCCCCACGCTTTTTTTTTTTTTTTAAATGACTTTCAATGACTTTTGTCTGTATTCATTATAGCCGCGAGTAGTTTTAAATGACTTTTTTCCTTTAGAAATGCTATTTTGTGCAGAGAATGTTATAAACACGGGAAACATGGGCTAATTTACAGGCATACTATAGACACCCCCAAGGTATGAAATTTAAAGGGATATTTTACATTTATTGTTTCACTTTAAGTATAATTAAAATCACTGCTCCTGAAAAAACTTCAGTTTTTAAAACTTTTTTTTGCATTCATACATGTCCCCTGGGGCAGGACCCAGGTCCCCAAACACTTTTTATGACAATAACTTGCATATCAACCTTTAAAATTAGCACTTTAGATTTCTCCCATACACTTTTTATTTATTTATTCTTTATTGAGGGTTTAAATAGAAAAATACAACACACACCCACATTGGTGTATATAAAAAAAAAAAGAAAAAAACTTAGTACAAAAATATGCAAACATATTTCCTATCCTCCCCTTTTACCCATTTCCATGCCCCCCCATCTTTCCCTCCTCCCCCCCACTCTCCCTAGCCCTCTCTCCTTTCCCCCTACCCAATCTGTCCGTCTGTCCCTTTCCTTTTTTATTTTACTTTAGTTACTGATCTTTTTCCGTCCCATACACTTTTAATGGTTGTTACGCAGCTTTTCGAATTTGCCACGAACACCCCAAATTGTTTGCTGTTCGACGAACGGGCGAACAGACAATGTTTGAGTCAAACTCATGTTCGACCCGAACATAAAGCTCATCCCTAGTCGAAATATACCATGAGCGAATTCAAGGCCCTGAGAGATCTGACCCTTTTATTTCAGGAAAGTAATTCCGAAGATCTAATTGATCAATTGGATCTAGACAAACTATTCAAAGAGGTAAATAAGTCTACCCAAAACCCAGTGACCCTCTTTAAAAAAACGTCAACAAAATTACCGCCATTGCACACCAATCCGAGTGTGGTGACCTTCCTTAAACAGACCTTAAAAGATATTGCTAAAATATCATGTAGTACAGATACCTCACAGAATCTATCGGCGAAAGTCAGGCCCTGCAATCCCTATGCAACAACAACTTGCTCATAATTAAGCCATCAGACAAAGGGGCCAATGTTGTACTGATGGACAACAACAAGTACAAAAAAATGTGTCGAAATATCCTTGATAACAGGGAGTGGTACAAGATCATCCACACCCGGCATATAGACAAATCTAATCAGACCTTCTATAGTCTTGTTGATAACGCCCATAGAAATGGGACTATCAACAAAGATCTATATGACTTCATCAGAACTAAACACCCCAGGACCCCCACATTCTACAGTCTGCCAACAATTCACAAAAATCCCACCGAACCAACAGGACGCCCGATAGTATCCGGTAACGGTGGTATCTCTGAGAATTTAAGTAGGGTCATTGACTCTTATTTACAGCCGTTTGTAGTAGCGCTACCTTCATTTATAAAGGATACAATTCACTTTCTGTGACAGGGTTCACGCTATGACAGGGCTTTGAACAACTTTATCTTGAGTGGCCTAAATAACATTTTGAACAACAATTATTTTTTCTTTGACGGCTCCCACTACCTCCAGGTACAAGGCGTAGCGATGGGGACATGTTTTGCCCCATCCTACGCCAACCTGTACCTGGGGGAGTGGGAGCGGTCCCCTTTCAGTGATGAGGACCTCGTTGAGTACCTGAACCATGTCACAACATGGTTCAGGTACATCGATGACATCTTCGTCATCTGTGAGGGTTCCGAGGAAGCTCTCATCCAATTTTTTGACCTGTTAAACATAAACAGTTATAATTTGAAGTTTACCATGAACTATAATGCTAGGTCTGTAACCTTTCTTGATGTGAGGGTAGAGGGTAGAGTATGACGTACAGGGCAAATTAACTAGAACCCTATATAGAAAAAGAACAGCAGGAAACACAGTTTTGCATGCTGACAGCTTCCACCCGACTTCTCTGAAGAATTCCATACCATATGGACAATATCTCCGTTTAAGGAGAAATTGCTCTAGTGAGAGTCTATTTAAAACAGAAGCTGGAATGCTTCAAGACCGCTTGTTGGATCGGGGCTATAGCCGGTGCTGTTTACGCAAGGCGTAAAATCAAACCATCCGACAAGCTTGAGAAACCCTACTTTTCAGACCACAAACAAAAAGTTAAAAAATTGTTGATTCAATGTGCATTATTATGCGATTCTCACAGCAACATAAACAAATCTGCAATATTATCGAGAGACACTGGTCGATCCTTACAGATGATGAGAAGGTGAAACATTTCATACCGCCAGTCCCTTCTGTCACCTTCAGACGTGCCCGTCCCTAAAAGACAAATTAGTTAAAAGCGAATACCACAAGTTTAATAAAAAACATTGTTCAGTATATGGCACATATCCATGTAGACATTGCGCCCACTGTCCACTAATTAGGAAAGAGAAAGTATTTACTCTCCCTAATGGCCAGGTTTTTAAACCAAAACATTTTGTAAATTGTCAAACTTGTGGAGTGGTATATCTAATGTACTGCAAATGCGGGGTATTCTACATAGGGAAGACGAGGCAGAAGTTCTGGTGTAGAACATCTAAGCATGTTTACAGCATGGAGATTGGGAACATCTATCTTCCCCTAGGGAGACATGTAGTCACACAGCATAACTACAAAATGCCAAAGGTCTCTTTCGCCGCCTTAGACCGAATTCACATCCTGGGACGGGGCCTCGATTGGAGCAATAAGCTGTTACAAATTGAACAAAAATGGATATACAGACTCCAGGCCACAATATACCCAGGCCTAAACGAGTCAATATCCTATGTACCCTTTTTAAAGGGTTTTGCCTCAGGGAAGACAAGCTAGGAGGGCAGAATCACGAAAATGCAGACAAAAGGGGATAAGATGGGTAAAAGGGAGGAGCCATCCATCTCCCCTCAGAGATATAATACCCTTAGGGTGTAATACATATGCAGAAATAGAATGAGGGAAACCTTTGTTTTCCTGGCTAGGAAAGCATCCCACGTTTGGCAATAAGGTACTTTACACTATATACAGGGGGTTTACCCACGAATGTATTATTACAAAGTAGAAGTCGTTCTTCTGTGCTCATCCCTCCAAGACTTGTCTTTCTCCGAATGGCTTATACTTTGTTAAATGAGGTCCAAATAAATCACATTCTGTACTAATGCCTTTATTGTTTTGGTTTTTTATCGTGCAATGTACATGTTTATTTGCTCATTTATAAATGATAATTTTGTAAGCACAAACTATGTGCATAGACACTAACATTTATTATAAAGTCTAAAGAAGTAAAGATGAAATGTGCACAAGCAAATATTAATGTAAAAGACCAATTAATTGTCAGTAATTTTGTTTTCTCTTTTCTTTCCTTTATTCCCCTCACAGATCCTTTGAGCCGCTGGTTTTGCCTGCCCTCCCCTAGCTCTCGGGGGGTGTTACCCAGCCTGTCAGCTTCCCGACACGGTGGGGAGATGTGGTCACCACGTATCTCCCCAGTTAGCCCCTGCATTACCACCATCTAACACTGCTGGGAGCTCTTTCCGTGCCAGCGGCGTTCTGCGATCGCCGCCGGGCGGAGAAGTAACAGCCAGCACATGCCAGGATTGCTTGACAGACATCCAGGCTAGGTCTGTAACATGATTCGGCATACGACATATTAAAATAATGTTTAAAATATATATAACTGTTTATCCTTAATAAATATTACATTAATATGCATTCGGCGATGCACACTGGATTTCCCCATGTGGGGATTGGAGATGGATCCACTGGTCCCCGCATGGAAAAACCTATAGCATCAAATAAGATAAAAATTAGCCCTGGCAACATATAGGAGAGGGGATTTTTGTTTATCCCCACCTCCCAGATTGTCCTAAAAACTACCCTGTTTTGCTTTTAGCATGCTAATCATATATAATTCTCTGAAAAAAAATTCAGGTGTCCGTACCCCTGGGACACACCGCTGGGGGGCCTTTGACATTTGTGACCACTTGCAAGTCTCACGGGTCAGGCCCAGGTCCTCTGGGTGGAGGAGGTGGACAAACCCTCAGCCGACTCAGGATCCTCCGTGAAGGGATTTATTGGTTTTAAAAGAAGTCTCTGGTTTGAGCGAGTAATTCTGGCGGAAAGGGTAAATACATCATAACCATAAAAATTAAATATAATAATAATAATAATAATAATAATGTATAAATAATATGAGACTGTAATGGTTATCAGATTATAGTTTATGTAGAATATTGAAATCTGTCTTTTTAATATATTCGTATAAATGTATGGACCCCCTGAAGAAGACCATAACTCCTAAGGTCGAAATGCATCGGGGGACATCCATACATCGGATGATGCAATTTCAAGTATAAACTATGTATCACCCTTGATGTACAAATTCCTGCTGCCTTTTATTTCTCGCCTTGCATATACCAGAGCTCATATTTTAATCTTTGTTCATGTACTTGCATTCAATCATCTTTTTCAAAATAAAATAAGTAACTTTTACAAATCATTGACTTTTATTTGCTGCTAAAAAGCCCCGTGGGGAAACTTCCACTTCTTCCAAGTTTTCATTTGGGTGTGCAGCCCTCTCAGACCCTCATATACAGTATGTGTCATTCCTTCATTATAATAACTTCATCCTCAGCCGAATCTGCTGGCGATCCGATCTGGGCACACCAGGAGACCATGACTAACAAGCGAAAAGGCTCCTCTAAGACCCAACACCTAACGGATTTTTTCACTAGGGATGAGCTTCGAGTTCGAGTCGAACTCATGTTCGACTCGAACATTGCCTGTGCGCCCGTTCGCCGAACAACTAACAATTTGGGGTGTTCGCGGCAAATTCGAAAAGTCTATGGGAGAAATCTAAAGTGCTAATTATAAAGGCTTATATGCAAGTTATTGTCCTAAAAAGTGTTTGGGGACCCGGGTCCTGCCCCAGGGGACATGTATCAATGCAAAAAAAAAAGTTTTAAAAACGGCCGTTTTTTTAGGAGCAGTGATTTTAATAATGCTTAAAATTAAAAAATAAAAGTGAAATATTCCTTTAAATTTCGTACCTGGGGGGTGTGTATGATATGCATGTAAAGTGGCGCATGTTTCCCGTGCTTAGAACTGTCCCTGCACAAAGTGTCATTTTTGAAGGAAAAAAAGTAGTTTAAAACTCACTCGCGGCTATTAATGAATTGTCGGCTTTTATCAATACATAGAAAAGTCATTGATAATAAAAAAAAAAAAGCGTGGGGGTTCCCCCAAATTCAATTACCAGGCCCTTTAGGTCTGAAATGGATATTAAGGGGAACCCCTCCGCAAATTTAAAAAAAAAATGGCGTGAGGTTCCCCCTAAATATCCATACCAGGCCCTTGAGATCTGGCATGGATTTTAAGGGGAACTCCACCCCAAATAAAAAAAAAATGGCGTGGAGTCCCCCCAAAAATCCATACCAGACCCTTATCCGAGCACGCAACCTGGCCGGCCGCAGGGGAAGAGGGGGGGACAAGAGAGAGCGGCCCTCCTCCCTCCTGAACCGTACCAGGCCACATGCCCTCAACATGGGGAGGATGTCCCCATGTTGATGGGGACAAGGGCCTCATCCCCACAACCCTTGCCCGGTGGTTGTGGGGGTCTGCGGGCGGGGGGCTTATTGGAATCTGGAAGACCCCTTTAACAAAGGGGACCCCCAGATCCCGGCCCCCCCTATGTGAATTGGTAAGGGGTACATTGTACCCCTACCATTTCACGAAGAAAGTGTCAAAAAATGTAAATAAAAACACACCCCTTGGAAAAGTCCTTTATTAAAAAATTTAAAAATAATAAAAATAAAAAAAAACATTCCAGCGATGAAATCCAGTGTCCCGCGGCGATCCCGATGTCCAGCGCTGTCCGTCATTGGTTGTGCCTGTGCGGACCTGATGGGGAACTTCCTCCGCTGTGTTTTAAATGTATAGACCCGCCCCTTCTAAAGTTCCCCATCAGGTCCGCTCAATTCACATGGGGGGCTGGGATCTGGGGGTCCCCTTTGTTAAAGGGGTCTTCCAGATTCCGATAAGCCCCCCGCCCGAAGACCCCCACAACCACCGGGCAAGGGTTGTGGGGATGAGGCCCTTGTCCCCATCAACATGGGGACATCCTCCCCATGTTGAGGGCATGTGGCCTGGTACGGTTCAGGAGGGAGGGGGGGTCGCTCTCTCGTCCCCCCTCTTCCCCTGCGGCTGGCCAGGTTGCGTGCTCGGATAAGGGTCTGGTGTTGGTTTTTGGGGGGACTCCACGCCATTTTTTTTTTATTTGGGGTGGGGTTCCCCTTAATATCCATTCCAGACCTAAAGGGCCTGGTAATTGAATTTGGGGGAACCCCACACTTTTTTTTTTTATCAATGACTTTTCTATGTATTGATAAAAGCCGAGAATTCATTAATAGCCGCGAGTGAGTTTTAAATGACTTTTTTTCCTTCAAAAATGACACTTTGTGCAGGGACAGTTCTAAGCACGGGAAACATGCACCACTTTACATGCATATCATACACACCCCCCAGGTACGAAATTTAAAGGAATATTTCACTTTTATTTTTTCATTTTAAGCATTATTAAAATCACCGCCCCCGTAAAAATGTATTTTTTAAACCTTTTTTTGCATTGATACATGTCCCCTGGAGCAGGACCCGGGTCCCCAAACACTTTTTAGGACAATAAATTGCATATTAGCCTTTATAATTAGCACTTTAGATTTCGAACGTTCGAGTCCATTGTATTTAATAGGGTTCTAAAGTTCACGCGAACATTCTGTCTGTTCGCAGGTTCTGGTGCGAACCGAACAGGGGGGTGTTCGGCTCATCCCTGTTCTTCACCAAACATGGTGACAGGCAAGATGGCGCCCGATTATCCTCCACTCCGGCTGCTAAACACCAGGGGAAAGCATATAAAAAAAGGTACATCTCCCCAGCATAATGACTCTCCTACCAGCCACCAGTCCTATTCTCCTTCCCCTCCTTCAGGCAGCCCAGCTAAGGCAAAATTTAGGCTGGATGCAGCCCTGTGATGAGCCCTGTCACTGACTCGGGGGAGGACACGAGGGAACTCCCTGAATCAATCACCTCATTCCTCACCATGAATCTACCTCTTATGGATACTGTCCTCAAGGATATGCTGGTCTCCCTGAGAAGCACATTACATGCTGATATGATGAATTGCATGCATATATTCAGCGGGGAAATGAAGGCAGTTGAATCCAGGGTGGAATACATAGAGGGCAAAATGGGTGAGTTTGCTTCCACCATAACTAACCTAGTACACGCAAATGAGGAGCAGAAGGGTGAAACAGAATGGATCAAGAACAAATTAGCTGATATTGAAGACAGGTCCAGAAGGAACAATTAAAAAAAAGGGGTTCCATGAAGCCATCCAGCAATCGGACCTAAGGTCCTATACGGCCGCATTGTTCAAGTCTCTCCTTCCGGACCTCTCTGAAATAGATGTCACTGCTGACAGAATCCATTGCCTGAGTAAAACTTCACACTTGCCATGCTGCATGTTATCTATTCCACGCCACCTATATACACCTTGTTGTACACATTGTATTCTAAAACACTGTGTTATACATTCCTTATTCTGCACTAACTTTACAGGCCCAACAGTTTTAGTGTTTATCTGTATGTTTGGGTGAGCCAGAACTGGTGTATCAGATGTTTGAACAAGGGCACAATTTCAACACATACCATAGGCGCTATTTACCATCGATACGCCCCTGCAGGACAATACGATCACCCTGAACATGACCCTTTTTGGAAAGTTGACACCCTTAGGTGAGTAATGTGCAGTGTATGAGGGTTTGGTGCATTGCCATAAACCTATTGCATTAGGGTGTGCAACCCAATGCTCAACACATATGTGCCTTTCCTTGCAGTCCCAGCTGCACTGGACAGTGAATGAATAGGGTAGTGCTCTGTAATGAGCAGCTTCCTGTTCATTCACAAACTGAAGCATAGTAAACAGTTTACTATGCTTCCGTTGTGAATGAACACTGTGAGTGAGTGTGTTCACTGTGTTCATTTAGAGAATTAAGGGGCTAATAAATTACATATTTACTAGCTTCTTCCCCCACTCTCCATTCTGAAACATCCCCTGCAGCAGCCAGGGGAGCAGGAAGGAAGTCTTCACTGCGCAACACAGGGGGACGCCCAGGCACCACTGGTAATCGGCACCGCACACAGTGATTGCATTTGTATGCATGTATATAGACAGCCAAAACAAACGTAGTTGCCCCTCAGCTTACTGCAACACATGCATTGAAAAAAATAAGGCAGATCCATTTTTTGGCCATGGATCTATGCTGAAGGTCCTCTCAAAACAATTGGGCTTGTTCAGTCCTATGCCCCATTCACACCTGAGCATAGAGGAAACACATGATTCCATGTGCGTTTTTTGCTAATTTTTCACCCCTGAGGGGCAACAAACACCCAAAAGTAGCTCCAGAACCTCTTTGGTTGTGGAGAATTGGGTGCTTTTGCAGTGTGCGTTTAGTGCGTTTGTAGCGTGATTTGTCGGGCAACAAATACATGTCAAAACACACATCTGCTAGGGAAATAGGGAATGCACAAGCATGGTATACAGATCCCACCCCCCAGGTACGAAATTTAAAGGAATATTTCACTTTTATTTTTTCATTTTAAGCATTATTAAAATCACCGCCCCCGTAAAAATGTCTATTTTTTAAACCTTTTTTTGCATTGATACATGTCCCCTGGAGCAGGACCCGGGTCCCCAAACACTTTTTGGGACAATAAATTGCATATTAGCCTTTATAATTAGCACTTTAGATTTCGAACGTTCGAGTCCATTGTATTTAATAGGGTTCTAAAGTTCACGCGAACATTCTGTCTGTTCGCAGGTTCTGGTGCGAACCGAACAGGGGGGTGTTCGGCTCATCCCTGTTCTTCACCAAACATGGTGACAGGCAAGATGGCGCCCGATTATCCTCCACTCCGGCTGCTAAACACCAGGGGAAAGCATATAAAAAAGGTACATCTCCCCAGCATAATGACTCTCCTACCAGCCACCAGTCCTATTCTCCTTCCCCTCCTTCAGGCAGCCCAGCTAAGGCAAAATTTAGGCTGGATGCAGCCCTGTGATGAGCCCTGTCACTGACTCGGGGGAGGACACGAGGGAGCTCCCTGAATCAATCACCTCATTCCTCACCATGAATCAACCTCTTATGGATACTGTCCTCAAGGATATGCTGGTCTCCCTGAGAAGCACATTACATGCTGATATGATGAATTGCATGCATATATTCAGCGGGGAAATGAAGGCAGTTGAATCCAGGGTGGAATACATAGAGGGCAAAATGGGTGAGTTTGCTTCCACCATAACTAACCTAGTACACGCAAATGAGGAGCAGAAGGGTGAAACAGAATGGATCAAGAACAAATTAGCTGATATTGAAGACAGGTCCAGAAGGAACAATTAAAAAAAAAGGGGTTCCATGAAGCCATCCAGCAATCGGACCTAAGGTCCTATACGGCCGCATTGTTCAAGTCTCTCCTTCCGGACCTCTCTGAAATAGATGTCACTGCTGACAGAATCCATTGCCTGAGTAAAACTTCACACTTAGCCGAAAAGGTCCCTAGGGATGTGATTCTACGCCTTCACTTCTATCATATCAAAGAACAGCTCATGCAGATAATGCACAAACAAGAGAAAATTCCATCCCAATACTAGAATCTGCAATTCTATGCAGATCTTTCTCAACATACTCTGCCAAAGAGGAAACATCTGAATACAATTACCAAAGTTCTCAGAAACTATAACATTCCTTACAGATGGGGATACTCCAAAAAAATTACCATAACAGACGACGACAGATCTTATGTTGTGGACTCTCTGGAAAGAGGGATATCCTTACTAAAAGATTGGAAAATCCTCCCGGATCTGGGTAGTAATGCAGACACCAATATTAACAGGAGGATTCTTAACTCTGATTGGAAAACAGTTACGCACAGGAACGCCAAATCGCACACCTGATAGTAAGCAGACAACAGGAGTTCTTATTTGTCCCTGATGAGGTGACCTGGAACAGCTGTTAGGCTTGAACTCACCCCCCAATTCATCTGAGCAGCAATTAGCTGCACTTGAGTATTTCCTCAGGGAAAATTCCCTATAAGGTTTGTAGCCTTTGAAAGTTATATAATGTTTTTGTTTTTGTGTTGTTGGACGCTTTCTTTTTCTTATCTTCTAAATTGCACGAGACGAGACCTTTTGACAGAACCATGCTTTGGATGACTAATCACCCTTCCACGCACAGGATTAACTTCATAATGAGTGAGTAAAGTTTATATTCCTCCCTGACATTTCTGGAGTGGCCACAAGAGGGCGTACAGGACCTGTCCTTGCCAATGCTTCACATACTACCACTGCACCTAAATTCAATACCACAATGGGTCTTACTTTTCTCTCTGTGAATTCTAGACATGTGCATTGCCAAAAAATTAGTTCGTTTTCGTTTCATTCGTTTTTTTTTGTTTTGTTTTTCGGGTCATTCGTTATGATCGCAATTCGTAAATTCATACATTCGTAAATTTATATATTCGTAAATTAGTACATTCATAAATTTGTAAATTCGTACATTCGGAAATTTGGAAATTCGGAAATTTGGAAATTCGACATTCGAAAATCCGAAACCAGAAAATCTGAAAAAATAACTATTAAATTATAGGTATTGTAATTTCCTTTAAAATTTGGCTGTTAGCGAACGTAACGAATACAAATTTATCCGAAGTTACGCATAACCTGAAATAACAAATGCCACATCTAAACAAATGGAACGGAACAAATAAATAATAAATAATAATAATAAAACGTTTTTTTTATTATTATTGTTATTTATTATTATTATTAATTCATTACGTTCCATTCGTTTATATACGGCATTCATTATTTCGGAAAACAATTCGTAACTTCGGATTAATTTGTATTCGTTAAGTTCACTAACAGCCAAATTTGAAAGGAAATTACAATACCTATAATTTAATAGTTAGTAATAGTTAAGTTATTATTAGGTAATTATTATTTCAGATTTCCAAATTTACGAATTTACGAATTTACGAATGTACGAATTTAAGCATTTACGAATGTGCGAATGTACAAATATCCGAATGTACGAATCTACGAATTTTCGAATATTAGAATTTACGAATATTAGTTAAAATTCGTTAAACGAGTTTTCGTTAATTCGGATATTTCCGAAGTAACGAATTTGTCGAAATTCGTTAAAAAACGAATTCGGAACTAAACGAATTGCACATGTCTAGTGAATTCCAAGGGTCTCAACCACCCTGTAAAGAGAAAGTCCGTATGGAAGGAAGCCATATCCAATAAATGCGATGTCATGTGTGCACAGGAAACTCATTTCTGTAATCTCTCTCCTCCATCCTGTACACACAAGAGCTTTCCTCATGTTTTTACTGCCGACGCAGAATCCAAAACAAAAGGAGTACTTACTGCAATCCAGGACACTATAGCATTTACCCTACATGAAGAAATCAAGGATCCGTTGGGACGTTTCCTGATCCTAATATGCAATATCAATATGGTTACATACACAATCGTAAATGTCTATGCTCCCAACGCACATCAAAACCGTTCCTTTCATAAACTTATGAGTAAAGTGCATGCCCATAAAAGGGGGCTTCTTGTGATATGTGGGGACTTTAATATCACACCTGACCTCAACTGCTAAACGCATGTCTCCGTCTCTACAAGCAGCCCTACATGAACAAGAGCTATTTGATGTGAGGAGGTGTTTCCACGCAGGGGAAAGGGATTTTACCTTCTTCTCAACACCCCATCCGGTGTACACCAGGATTGACTTATTTCTAGTAGACCAACATGCCCTGTCTAGGACTATCTCTTCCTCCATTAACCACTTAACGACCGCCCACTGTAAATATACGTCGGCAGAATGGCACGACAGGCAGAATCACGTACATATACGTGATTGCCTTTGTATAGTTGGGGGGTCCGATCGGACCCCCTTCTTTACAGTGGGTGGTCGTTTTACCTTCGGGAGCGATCCGGCATGAGGGGACGGCCGTTCGATTCCGGCCCCCCCCTCTCGATCGCTCCCGGCGAATGAGAGAGCTTCCCCTGCCTGCCAGGCAGGAGGAAGTGATGTCATCTCTCCTGCGGCGCTCACATATACCGAGCGCCGTACAGGAGAAGATGCAGGTTAGTACACAAAACAGCACACTGACACCAGGACACATAGGCACATAAATCGCCCCCCCCAGGCCCCCCCCCCCAGCCCCCAGTCACAGTGTCACTGATTGCAGTGACCATTTATTTAGTGATCACTGCAATCAGTGACATTTGTGACTGTAAAAGTGTCACTACATTTAGTTTTAGGTCCAGTGTAGCCCCCTAACCCCCCCTAATAAAGGTTTAACCCCCTGATCACCCCCCAGATAACCCTTTCACCCCCTAGCACCGCCGTCGCTAAGCGATCATTTTTCTGATCGATGTCTTAGCGTCGGTGATGCTGATCGGTAGCCAGTAATTTTTTTTAGGTTCGCCGCAGGTTTTTATAGCGTCGGGTACCCCCATATATTACCTAATAAAGGTTTAACCCCCTTGATCGCCCCCCAGGTAACCCTTTCACCCCCTATCACCACTGTCACTAAGCGATAATTTTTCTGATCGATGTCTTAGCGTCGGCGATGCTGATCGGTAGCCAGTATTTTTTTTTAGGTTCGCCGCAGGTTTTTATAGCGTCGGTTACCCCCATATATTACCTAATAAAGGTTTAACCCCCTTGATCACCCCCCAGGTAACCCTTTCACCCCCTAGCACCGCCGTCGCTATGCGATAATTTTCTGATCGATGTCTTAGCGTCGGTGATGCTGATCGGTAGCCAGTAATTTTTTTTAGGTTCGCCGCAGGTTTTTATAGCGTCGGGTACCCCCATATATTACCTAATAAAGGTTTAACCCCCTTGATCGCCCCCCAGGTAACCCTTTCACCCCCTATCACCCCCTATCACCACTGTCACTAAGCGATAATTTTTCTGATCGCTGTCTTAGCGTCGGTGATGCAGATCGGTAGCCAGTAATTTTTTTTAGGTTCGCCGCAGGTTTTTATAGCGTCAGGTACCCCAATATATTACCTAATAGAGGTTTAACCCCCTTGATCGCCCCCCAGGTAACCCTTTCACCCCCTATCACCACTGTCGCTAAGCAATCATTTTTCTGATCGCTGTCTTAGCGTCGGTGATGCAGATCGGTAGCCAGTAATTTTTTTTAGGTTCGCCGCAGGTTTTTATAGCGTCAGGTACCCCCATATATTATCTAATAAAGGTTTAACCCCCTGATCGCCCCCCAGGTAACCCTTTCACCCCCTATCACCACTTTCGCTAAGCAATCGTTTTTATGATCGTTGTCTTAGTGTCGGTGATGCCGATAGGTAGCCAGTAATTTTTTTTAGGTTCGCCGTCAGGTTTTTATATAGCGTCAGGTACCCCCATATATTACCTAATAAAGGTTTTAACCCCCTAATTGCCCCTAGTTAACCCTTTCACCAGTGATCATCATATAAGTGTTACGGGTGACGCTGGTTAGTTAGTTTGCTTTTTATAGTGTCAGGGCACCCGCCGTATATATAACCCAATAAAGGTTTAACCCCCTGATCGCCCGGCGGGTGATATCAATTATGTTTTAGCGTCAGAGAGGGTCTGCGTCACACCCCAGGCAGCGTCAGGTTAGTGCCAGTAGCGCTAACACCCACGCGTTAAGCATACACCCCCCTTAGTGGTATAGTATCTGAACAGATCAATATCTGATCTGATCAGATCTATACTAGCGTCCCCAGCAGTTTAGGGTTCCCAAAAATGCAGTGTTAGCGGGATCAGCCCAGATACCTGCTAGCACCTGCGTTTTGCCCCTCCGTCCAGCCCAGGCCACCCAAGTGCAGTATCGATCAATCACTGTCACTTACAAAACACAACACACATAACTGCAGCGTTCGCAGAGACAGGCCTGATCCCTGCGACTCCAGTGCTGTAGGAGGTGATTTCACCACCACAGTTAAAAAAAAAAGCATATATGCCGAAGCATTGGGGCCGCAGGGGCGGAGGAGCGATTTTGCTCCTAATGCCGCGTACATACGGTCGAAATTCCGACGGAGGCTTGCCCGTGGAAAAGTCTGACCATGTGTACGCGGCATAACTTTTGCGGGAAGATGCCCCCATGCTTCGGCATATATAAATGGTGCATGTATGCCCATCATTAGAAGTGGGTGGATGAAGGGCGGTATTCTAATGGTGGGCATACCCACCGATCAATCTTTTTTTTTCGTTCAGCCAACAGGCTGCATGAAAAAAAAATTACAATACATGTCCAACAAGGACCAGCAACGTACTGGTATGTTGCTGGACTTTGAATGTTTATACCAGAATGATGCCTGCGGGTTTAGGTATCATTTTGGTATCATTCTTTTCAGCCAGCGGCCGGCTTTCATGTAAAAGCAATCCTAGTGGCTAATTAGCCTCTGGACTGCTTTTACAAGCAGTGGGAGGGAATGTCCCCCCCCGGATATAAAAAGCGCCATTGGGAAATTGGGAAAGCATTTTATCACACTGATCTTGGTGTGGTTAGATGCTTTGAGGGCAGAGGAAAGATCTAGGGTCCAATAGACCCCAGTTCTTTCAAAAAAGAGTACCTGTCATTACCTATTGCTATCATAGGGGATATTTACATTCCCTGAGATAACAATAAAAATGATAAAAAAAAAAAATATGGAAGCAACAGTTTAAAAATAAAATAAAAAAGCAAAATTAATAATAAAAAAAAAAAAAAGCACCCCTGTCCTGCCCTGCTCTTGCCCAATGGCGAACGCAAGCGTCGGTCTGGCGTCATATGTAAACAGCAATTGCACCATGCATGTGAGGTATCACCGCGAAGGTCAGATCGAGGGCAGTAATTTTAGCAGTAGACCTCCTCTGTAAATCTAACGGGGTAACCTGTAAAGGCTTTTAAAAATTTATGTAGTTTGTCGCCAATGCGCGTTTGTGCGAAATTTTAAAGCATGTCGTGTTTGGTATCTATGTACTCGGCCTAAGATCATCTTTTTTATTTCATCAAACATTTGGGCAATATAGTGTGTTTTAGTGCATTAAAATTAAAAAAAGTGTATTTTTCCCCAAAAAATGCATTTGAAAAATCGCTGCGCAAATACTGTGTAGAAAAAAAAATGCAACACCCACCATTTTATTCTGTAGGGCCTTTGCTTTAAAAATATATATAATGTTTGGGGGTTCAACATAATTTTCTTGCAAAAAAAATATGTTTTCATGTAAACAAAAAGTGTCAAAAAGGGCTTTGTCTTCAAGTGGTTAGAAGAGTGGATGTAAGCTTCCTAATGTTGTGTATAAAATGCCAGAACAGTTCAAAACCCCCCCAAATGACCCCATTTTGGAAAGTAGACACCCCAAGCTATATACTGAGAGGCATGTCGAGTCCATGGAATATTTTATATGTTGACACAAGTTTTTTTTTTTTGCACAAAGTTGTCACTAAATGATATATTGCTCAAACATGCCATGGGCATATGTGGAATTACACCCCAAAATACATTCTGTTGCTTCTCCTGAGTATGGGGATACCACATGTGTGAGACTTTTTGGGAGCCTAGCCGCGTACGGGACCCCAAAAACCAATCACCGCCTTCAGGCTTTCTAAGGGTGTAAATTTTTGATTTCACTTCTCACTGCCTATCACAGTTTCGGAGGCCATGGAATGCCCAGATGGCACAAAACCCCCCCAAATGACCCCATTTTGGAAAGTAGACACCCCAAGCTATTTGCTGAGAGGTATTGTGAGTATTTTGCAGATCTCGCTTTTTGTCACAAAGTTTTGAAAATTGAAAAAAAAAAAGAAAAAAAAAAATGTTCTTTCTTCATTTTCAAAAACAAATGAGAGCTGTAAAATACTCACCATGCCTCTCAGCAAACAGCTTGGGGTGTCTACTTTCCAAAATGGGGTCATTTGGGGGGGGGTTTGTGCTATTTTGGCATTTTATGGCCTTCGAAACTGTGATAGGTAGTGAGGAGTCAAATCAAAAATTTGTGCCTAGAAATCCTGAAGGCGGTGATTGGTTTTCGGGGTCCCGTACGCGGCTAGGCTCCTAAAAAGTCCCACACATGTGGTATCACCATACTCAGGAGAAGCAGCAAAATTTATTTTGGGGTGCAATTCCACATATAACCATGGAATGTGTGAGCAATATATCATTTAGTGACAACTTTTTGTAATTTATTTATTTTTTGTCATTATTCAATCACTTGGGACAAAAAAAAAATATTCAATGGGCTCAACAGGCCTCTCAGCAATTTCCTTGGGGTGTCTACTTTCTAAAATGGGGTCATTTGGGGGGGTTTTGTGCTATTTTGGCATTTTATGGCCTTCAAAACTGTGATAGGTAGTGAGGAGTGAAATCAAAAATTTGCGCCCTTAGAAATCCTGAAGGCGGTGCTTGGTTTCCGGGGTCCCGTACGTGGCTAGGCTCCTAAAAAGTCCCACACATGTGGTATCCCCGTACTCAGGAGAAGCAGCTGAATGAATTTTGGGGTGCAATTCCACATATAACCATGACAACTTTTTGTAGTTTTTTATTTTTTTTTGTCATTATTCAATCACTTGGGACAAAAAAAAAATATTCAATGGGCTCAACATGCCTCTCAGCAATTTCCTTGGGGTGTCTACTTTCTAAAATGGGGTCATTTGGGGGGGTTTTGTACTGCCCTGCCATTTTAGCACCTCAAGAAATGAGATAGGCAGTCATAAATTTAAAGCTGTGTAAATTCCAGAAAATGTACCCTAGTTTGTAAACGCTATAACTTTTGCGCAAACCAATAAATATACGCTTATTGACATTTTTTTTACTAAAGACATGTGGCTGAATACATTTTGGCCTAAATGTATGACTAAAATTGAGTTTATTCGATTTTTCTTATAACAAAAAGTAGAAAATATCATTTTTTTTCAAAATTTTCGGTCTTTTTCCGTTTATATCGCAAAAAATAAAAATCGCAGAGGCAATCAAATACCATTAAAAGAAAGCTCTATTTGTGGGAAGAAAAGGACGCAAATTTCGTTTGGGTACAACATTGCATGTCCGCACAATTTACAGTTAAATTCTGAATTCACCTCTGGTCCTTTAGCTACCAAATGGTCCGGGGCTTAAGTGGTTAATAGCATCACGTGGTCTGACCACGCTTCCTCTGTTTATATATGGACTTCCTCTCAATGTCTTAAAATAATTTCTTAGAAGTGTTTTCTTTATGTTTGCGCTGCACTGCTGTTTATATATTTCTATTGTGGGATTTGATTAATTGACCCCCAGTGTACAGCTGCTGTCTATTAGGTTATCTGCGCTGGTTGATTTCTATTACACGCTTCCATAACCCTATCCATGACAGACTCATCATCTACCAACTCAATTCCAATGTGGCGAGCAAATTCATACCTCCTGCAACAGCCAGAAACCAGACAGACAATTGAGGATCACATAATAGAGTTATTTTCTATTAATGAGACCTCTGTACAAGATCTTTGTTTTATGTAAAGGCACACAAAGTGTATGCAAATACTCATTGTCTAATAGACTAACGCAACTGCGTTACGATCTTAGACTTCTCCTATTGGAGACTTTTTTTAAATTAGCCAAGCGGCTGAAAATTACTTACTATGCTAATGGGAACAGGGCAGGTTAGCGCACAAAATTAAGGGCCATAGATATAAAACCAAAATACCCTATATCCTACATCCTCAGACCAAAAACAAACGATATCATCCACAGGACATAGCGGATGCCTTTAGCCACTATTATGTAGACATGTGCATTCGTTTTCGTCCGAATGCATTTTCGTCCGAATTTCAGCTATTTTCGTTATCGTTTTAACAAACGAAAACGAAAGCACAGAATCCGAAAACCGAAAGATCCGACATAAACAAATGCATTATTTTCATTTTCGTTGCTACAACAGTTCGATATAGATAGGAGATTCGACGTGACGCTGACAATTACAATCTGTGTCTATCGAACCTGTGGTCGAATGTGCCTAACCCTAACTCTATTAGTCCAAGATTATTCTACATAGGAGAGAAAAGATTCGACATTATAGAGAGAAAAGATTCGACATTATAGAGAGAAAAGATTCGACATAGGAGAGAAAGATTCGACATAGGAGAGAAAGATTCGACATAGGAGAGAAAAGATTCGACATAGGAGAGAAAAGATTCGACATAGGAGAGAAAAGATTTGACATAGGAGAGAAAAGATTCGACATAGGAGAGAAAAGATTCAACATTATAGAGAGAAAAGATTCGACATAGGAGAGAAAAGATTCGACATAGGAGAGAAAAGATTTGTTATTATAGAGAGAAAAGATTCGACATAGAGAGAAAAGATCACTGCTGGAATTGGGTGGGGGAAGTAAAATAAAAATAAAGTTGATGATGAATGTTATTGTCTGATTGTAACCAAAGAGGAGGAGCAGTAAAATAGCTAGAATGACGAAGATTCGACAAAGCATCGAAAGTTAGAAGATTCAACGGTGCAGCAAAACTGTACGACGCTGCAATCGTACATTTCCGGTCAAATGCATCCGCCCATAGGCTATAGAAGAATTCTAATGTTGGTTGACTAGTAATAGTAATGAATAAATATAATTATTACTAGTCATACAACATTAGAATTCTTCTATAGCTTGTGGGCGGAACATTCGACCGGAAATGTATGATTGCAGCGTCGTACAGTTTCACTGCTCCGTCGAATCTTCTTTGAACATTCGACAGACACCATAAGCCTTCAATGACAGATTCGACCTTAATTAATTCAGATTTTCGGACGAATGCAATTTCTAACGAAAAACGAAATAAATAAAAACGAATTTCGGGAGTAACTAAATAAATTTATTTTTCGGACGAAAACGAAATTCCGAAACGAAATATTTCAGTGTGCACATGTCTGCTATTATGGCACCCTTTATAACTTAAAGGATGACATAGAAATTTGTCAACCACACACTGAATGCATTAATAATTTTTTACAACACACATCCTTGCCAAAATTGTCAGCTGAACAGCTTGGAGCTTTGAACCTACCATTTAGTGAATCTGAAATTCATAAAGCAATAGCATCCCTACGGCAAACAAATCTCCTGGCCCAGATGGCTTCACTGGAGAGGAGAATACTACCAGACGTACAAGACCCTATTAATGCCATGCCTAGAGCGCTTATTCCATACTGCCCGCAGCCTCTTCTGCCTTCCCCCCTGAAATGCTTAAGGCTCTGATAGTGACACTACCCAAGCCAGGTAAGGATCCGAAAACCCCGGCCAATTTCAGACCCATCTCACTTTTAAATATAGACCTCAAGCTATATGCCAAGCTCATAGCCAGCCGCCTAATAGACATATTACCTTTTGATACATCCAGACCAGTCAGGTTTCACTAAGGGGCGTCAAACCTCTGATGCAACTCGGAGACTGACAAATATTATACATTTAGCTAAGATCCAGCAAAGGCCTTCACTGCTGTTGGCATTAGACGCAGAGAAGGCCTTTGATCGAATCCACTGGGGGTATCTGGCTCTGGTTTTGGAAAAGTTTGGTTTTTATGGTCCCATTTTTGCAGCAATCATGGCTCTCTACTCCAAGCCATCTGCACAGGTTTTCTCATCAGGAGTACTATCTAAACCCTTCAACATCACAAATGGGACGTGTCAGGGTTGCCCTCTTTCCCCGTTAATTTTCAATCTATTAATGGAGCCACTAGCCAATTATATTAGATCCCAACCGAATATTAAAGGTTTCCCAGTACATAATTCTGCCCATACCATCAGCCTGTTTGCTGACGATATCATCTTAATGCTCACAGAGGTTGAGGACTCCCTGGCTTCAGTACACGCAGCATTACAAATGTTTTCCAAAGTTTCTTACTACAAGGGGAATGAAGGCAAATCATATATTCTGGGGTTGGGGATTGACCCAGCATTGCAACAACAACTCAGCTCACGGATTCCATATAAGTGGAGTGATAGAGGCATAAAATATTTAGGCATTACACTAACATCTTCATCAGAGGGACTAGTCAAAGCCAACTACACACCATTCCTTAATACATTTAGGTTAAAGCTTCAGGAAATAGCTAAGATGGAATTGTCGTGGTCAGGCCATCTAGCAGCTTTCAAGATGGTATTACTTCCACAACTACTCTATCTATTTAGGACCCTACCCATACCTGTCCCTAATTCCTCCTTCACCAAAATACAGCTATTGGAAAATCAATATCTGTGGAAGGGATAGAAAACGAGATGTGCATTTAAGAAACTAATAGCGCCAAGGAAAGTGGGAGGAGTGGGGCACATAGTGATAAAGGATTATTATAAAGCTTCCATCCTGGCACAACTGAGAACATGGTTCCCCCAATCACTTAGGTCAAGGTGGCAGGAAATAGAAGAATCCCAAGTTCCAGATTCTAACCTTTATGACTTCCTGATGTTGATAAAATTTACTACAACAGATACCACCACTCTATCACCCTCTATGAAAGCTTTGATTCAGGCTTGGAAAATATTGATAGATATGCAACATGTAGAGCCCACCACAATTGCACTTCCTCTTCCTATCTCTAGCCTCCCTGGGATCATCTCCGGTCTCCACACAGCACACTGGATAAAAAAAGGGATCACAACCATCAATGACCTTATAATAGGACCCGCAACGAAAACATTTAGAACGGTACAGTTAGAATATAATCTGGAGGATTCTGAATTCTATAGACATCTCCAGATTAGCCAGTTTCTCCACAAAAACCCACAAGCCTCTACCCACTTACCATGGAGAATAGCTTTATATTTTACCAAACCCTCCACCAACATAAAAGGTACAGTATATCTTTATTCTACAATACCTTGAACAACAAAATTACATTCACCAAATTCTCTGACATCATTGCTTGGGAGCAGGATTTGGGTACATCCTACACTCCATCACAGTGGGAAAAAGCATTACAAACGACATATTCAGCAACCAAAAGTGTTAACCTTTGGGAACTATCCCAAAAAATTCAGCTTCGTTGGTATTTAACTCCACTCAGATAGTCCAAGTTCGACTGGAGGAAGTGCGGATATATAGGCACATTATACCACATATTGTGGGAATGCCCGAGTATGCGCACCCTATGGGATAACGTTTTCAATGTATTGTCACAAATACTCAAATCACAAATTCCTATATCTCTTGGATTAGCCTTACTTTCATTGGGCATAGAATCCTTCCATCCGACTCACAGAACGATAATTATCCATACCCTGCTAAGTACAAGATTATCGATTATGAGACACTGGAAGGACTGCGAGACACCCACGATAAGGGAGGTTATAACAACAACAAACACACATGCATTAATGTTTGCCTCATCACAAGGAAAATATCAAATAGCAAATATCCACTGGAAACCATGGACTGACTGGTATAAGTTAAAGAGATTTGAATATCACTTATAACGACTACGTTTTTATGGTTGGTATGCTATTCCTATACACAAACTAAATCATAGACTGTGTAACTGTTTTGTTTTATTCTATTTTACTTTACTTACTAGTTTATTTGATTCTCTCTCTTATTTGCTCAACAGTTTCTATTTTCCTTCAAATATGTTAATAAAGTATCCTACCCAAGCACAGTAGTACAATGCACCACAGAAGTTGTCGTTGGGGTGAGAGGGTTCTGGGTGGGCTCCCTGCTATGGATACAGATTGATCCCGTCGGGGGTATCCGGGCAGGGTGGCCGCCTCCGACACCGTCGACTAGTGGCAACAGTTGTCACACATGTAAGATGTTAGCCTTTCATTATATTCGTCCAAGCTTGTACTTATGAAATATTCGTTATATGGCATTGCATATGGATACTGTGTTGAAATGTGTTATGTTTTATTTGAAAAACTTAATAAAAACGTATTGAAATTATAAAGATGTACCACTTTCCAGTCAAGTTAAAAGACACCCCTCAGGCATATTATTTAAAGGAATTTTGCATTTTAAAGTTTTCAGTTTTGGCATTATTAAAATTACTGATCCCCACTAGGGATGGGCCGAACACCCCCCCCGGTTCGGTTCGCATCCAGAACATGTGTACGGACTGAAAGTTTGCGCGAACATTCGAACACCATTAAAGTCTATGGGACTCGAACGTGAGAATTCAAAAGTGTGAATTTTAAAGGGGAATATGCAAGTTATTGTCCTAAAAAGGGTTTGGGGACCCGGGTCCTGCCCCAGGGGACATGTATCAATGCAAAAAAGTTTTAAAACTGATGTTTTTTTGGGAGCAGTGATTTTAACCACTTCAATACAGGGCATTTATACACCCTTCCTGCCCAGACCAATTTTAAGCTTTCAGCGCTCTCACACTTTGAATGACAATTACTCAGTCATGCTACATTGTATCCAAACAAAATTTTTATCAATTTGTTCTCACAAACAGAGCTTTATTTTGGTGGTATTAAATCACCGCTCCTTTTTTTTTTTTTTTGCAATATAAGCAAAAAAATTAGAAAATTTTGAAAAAAAAAAAAACACTTTCTATCTGTTTCTATCTTAAAATGTTGCAAAGAAATAATTTTTCTTCATAAATTTGGGCCAAAATGTATACTGCTACATATCTTTAGTAAAAATAACCCAAATTAGTGAATATTATTTGGTCTCTGTGAACGTTATAGAGTCTACAGGCTATGGTGCCAATCATTGAAAATTGATCACATCTGATCACACCTGATGTACTGAAGGCCTATCTCATTTCTTGAGACCCTAACAAGCCAGGAAAGTACAAATACCCCCCAAATGACCCCTTTTTGGAAAGTAGACATTCCAGGGTATTTAGTAAGAGGCATGGTGAATTTTTGGAAGTTGTAATTTTTTCCCACAATTCTTGTAAAAATTAAGAATTTATTTTTTCTTTTTACACAAAATTGTCATAACAACAAGTTAGTTCTCTCACACAGCACATGCATACTTACAATGACACCCCAAAATACATTCTGCTGCTCCTCCTGAGTAAGGCAATACCACATGTGTGAGACTTATATGTTGGGCCTCTGTATGTGGCCAGGCTGTGTAAAAGTAGCACCTCCATGCATTCTAGGAGCAGAAATTACACATCTCATTAGATGACAACCTATCACACTTTTGAAGGCCCTGGAGCACCAGGACAATTGAAACGCCCACAAAATGACCCCATTTTGGAAAGCTAACACCCCAACGTATAATCTATGAGGCATAATGAGTCTTTTGAATGGTTCATTTTTTTCCAGAAGTTTTTGGAAAATGTGAAAAAAAAATAAAACACTTTTTTTTTTTACACAAAGTTGTCCATTTATAAGATATTTCTAACACATAGCATGTACATAGCAAAAATGACACCCCAAAATACATTCTGCTACTCCTCCTGAGTAATGCAATACCACATGTGTGAGACTTTTACACAGCCTGGACACGTACAGAGGCCGAACATTAAAGTAGCACCATCAGGCATTCTAGGAGCATAAATTACACATCTAATCTCTCAACCACCTGTTACATTTTTGAAGGCCCTTGAGCACCAGGACAATGGAAACGCCCACAAAATGACCCCATTTTGGAAAGCTAACACCCCATTGTATAATCTATGAGGCATAATGAGTCTTTTGAATGGTTAATTTTTTTTCCAGAAGTTTTTGGAAAATGTGGAAAAAAATATGAAAACGCATTTTTTTTTACACAAAGTTGTCCATTTATAAGATTTTTCTAACACATAGCATGTACATAGCAAAAATGACACCCCAAAATACATTCTGCTACTCCTCCTGAGTATGGCAATACCACATGTGTGAGACTTTTACATAGCCTGGCCACATACAGAAGTCCAACATCCAAGTAGCACCTCCAGGTGTTCTAGGAGCACAAATTACACACACAAATTCCTGCCAACCTATCACATTGTTGAAGGTCCTTCATATTTCCGACCCATAGCATAAATACCAATTACAAACCAAAATACATTCTTCTGAGCAAAGAGTAAAGAAAAGATTACCTGCGGTTTTAGTAGTGCAGTGGTCCACAGAGGAGAGCATCGGTCCAGGTAGCAGGCAGATGTGGTCAGCAGCAGTGAAAGGATCGTCCATGCAGCAGGCAGGAATACTGTCCATAGTTCATGTAGCAGGCAGAGATATGGTTAGTTCAGCCAATGTATTGGTCCAGGCAGCAGGCAGGACCATCAATTTTAGGGCCACGGTCAAGAAAGAATGGGGACAGGGGTAGAGGCTTCTCCCACCCAAATCGCTTTGAAGCCTCTTGGCAACCAGACCCTGTTCTGGGAACACAGAAAACCAAAAACTGTTTTTCTCAACTCAGAACACTATTCTGGAGCCCCTCACATATGTGAGACCCCTGTGAAGCAGGGTGAAATATCAGTCCAAGGGGCAGGCAAAAACATGATCAACAAGCCGAGGTCAGTGCAGGTAAAAGGCAGAAATAGATGGTAGGCAGAGGCATAGTCGATACAGTCCAGGGTCAGTTCACGTGAAAGGCAGAAACATGGTGGATAAACAATGCAGATGGCAGGCAGAGGCATAGTCGATAGGCCAGGGTCAGTTGAGTTGAGGCACTAGGTTGGTTGGTTGAGGCAGCAGGGAAATAATCAGCACAGAAATTGAAACCGGGGAAGTGGCAGTTTATTGGAAATTTGGGCTAATAGTTTTCGAGAGTGTGATATCGCTTGAAGCATTCTCCGATACATAGGCCAGGTTGGGAGGGACAATTGGGGCAATGGAAACTGGTGTCTTTCCTAATTCTTCTTTTGTTGCACACCCGACATTTTTTTGGGCATCTTCTTCCGGTTGCTGATGGTGGAACATGGTCAAGAAAATGGCGCTCATGCAGTCTGCTGACACAATCGGAGCGAATGCTTTGTGGGGCAGAGCCTTGCTGATAGATCAGGGCAGTGATAATATTTTCGATAAATCTGATAAAGGGGATGGGCATTTCCATTGATTTTTGATAAGTGACGTATGCATTATAAATGGCCAAATGGAAGAAGTATATTGCAACTTTTTTTGTACCAGAAGACACACTTACGTGTTGAAAGATAGGGCTGCAGCATTTGGTTGTTTAAATTCACCCCCCCCCCATGAACTTATTGTATTCGTTGATACAGCAAGGCTTTTGAACGGTACCGCGTCTTCTGTGAAGTTCCACCGAGGTGTCATTGTGGATAGTGGACATGATGTAAACATCTTTCTTATCCCTCCACTTCACGGCCAACACTTCCTAGTTCCTCAGGCTTGCTGATTCCCCCCTTTGTAGCCTTGTGGTGACTAAACTCTGTGGAAAGCCTTTCCTGTTTTTTCTTGCAGTACCACAGGCCAAAGTGTCCTTTAGGAATAGGTGGCGAAAAAGGGGCAAACTAGTGTAGTAATTGTCCATGTATATATGATACCCCTTTTTGAGGAGTGGGAATGCCAACCCCCATACAATTTTCCCGCTTATTCCCATATACGATGGACACTTAGGGGGCTGGAGCTGGGAGTCTTTGCCTTCGTACACACGAAAGGCATTCACATATCCAGAGGAGCTCTCACAGAGCTTGTTGAGCTTCAAGCCATACCTCGCCCTCTTACTGGGAATATACTGCTTGATTCCCAGCCGGCCTGTGAAATGGACCAGGGATTCGTCCACAGAGATGTTCTGTTCCGGGATGTAAAGTTTGGCAAACCTCTTATTAAAAAAATCTATTAGGGGGAAAATTTTATACAATTTATCAAAGTCCGGATGATTTCGCGTGGGGGCACTGCGAGTTGTCACTGAAATGCAGGAACCGCATGATCATGTCATAGCGGGACTTGGACATCACAGCTGAAAAAATTGGCATATGGAGGATGCGCTTTTTAGACCAATATGAATGAAGTTAATTTTTTTTTGGAAGCCCCTTGTTCAGCGTAAGGCCTAAAAACAATCTAAGCTCCTCTATTGTTAGGGGTCTCCATTCAAAAGGACAGGCATAGCATGAGTTGGGGTTGTTTTGTATGTAATGACAGGCAAAAAGATTTGTTTGGTCTAAGATGCTTTGAAGTAACTCATCAGGGAAAAAAAATCGATTTTAGAGAAACCTTCGGTGTTGGCTGTGCTGTGAAAGGGGGGATGGTGGCTGACCCTGTGCTAGAAGGCAGCCACAATGGGTTGGCCAAGCCTCCTGGGGTACTTGTACTGGGCCTTTACTCCTGGGGTCTAGCAGCGCTTGTACTGGGCCTCTCCTCCTGGGGTTGAACGCCCTTAACATTTGCTGATTGGCCATTGGGGTGTCCGGTGCTGCTGGTAGCTGCCTGGAGTTCAGACCGTCTTCTTTTTGGACGGACTACTTCCTCCTCCGATTTGGATGTACTGATTTCGGGGGGCTCGTATTGCGAACCAGAATCGGAACTGGAATCAGAACTGTACTGGGGCGGTGAGAGCTCCCCGCTGCTCTCATCGGTCTGGGTTAGCATTTGGTATGCCTCTTCTGGGGTGTATAATCTTCTGGACATGGTTTCTGTGTGACAGGGCTGCACGACAGGGACTAATTGGCTGTAGGTCAGCTAGAAATTGGCTGCACGTCAGGGACTGCTGGGCTCACGGGACAGGTACTCCTGATGGAGGTGACAGGTACTCCTGATGGGCGTGACAGGTACTCCTGATGGGCGTGACAGGTACTCCTGATGGGCGTGACAGGTACTCCTGATGGGCGTGACAGGTACTCCTGATGGGCGTGACAGGTACTCCTGATGGGCGTGACAGGTACTCCTGATGAAGGTCACGGGTACACCTGATGGGGGTGACAGGTACTTAGGTACTCCTGATGGAGGTGACAGGTACTCCTGATGGGGGTGACGGGTACTCAGGTACTCCTGATGGAGGTGACGGGTACTCAGGTACTCCTGATGGAGGTGACGGGTACTCAGGTACTCCTGATGGAGGTGACGGGTACTCCTGATGGGGGTGACGGGTACTCAGGTACTCCTGATGGAGGCGACAGGTACTCCTGATGGGGGCGACAGGTACTCCTGATGGGGGTGACGGGTACTCAGGTACTCCTGATGGGGGGTGACGGGTACTTGGGTACTCCTGATGGGGGGTGACGGGTACTCAGGTAATTTTGATGGGGGGTGGCAGGTACTCAGGTACTCTTGATGGGGGTGACAGGGGCCCGCAGTAGCGGCGAGAAGGGCTGGACATATGACGTCCACCCGGAGGGAGAAAGGGTTCCTGCCAGCATCATTTTACAATGGCCCGGTATGGAAGGGGTAATGATGCTTAAAGTGAAAAAATAAAAGTGAAATATTCATTTAAATATCGTAACTGGGGGTGTCTATAATATGTCTGTAAAGTGGCGCGTGTTTCCCGTGTTTAGAACAGTCCTTGCACAAAATGACATTTCTAAAGGAATAAAAGTCATTTAAAACTGTTTGCGGATTTAATGTAATGTCGGTTCCCGGTAATATGGATGAAAATCATTGAGAAAAACGGCATGGGTACCCCCCCCAGCCCATTACCAGGCCCTTTGGGTCTTGTATGGATATTAAGGGGAACCCCGCACCCAAATTAAAAAAAGAAAAGGAGTGGGGCCCCCAGGCCCTATATACTCTGAACAGCAGTATACAGGCGGTCCAAACAAGATAGGGGCTGTAGGTTTGTTCTTAAGTTAAATCTGTTTATAATTTGGAACAAGTACATTTTGTAAGTGTAGCTCCAGCGAAAAACATAGGGAAGGGTTATCATCACCCCTGTAACATCTGTTATGCTGTCTGTGCCCCTGTTCAGAAGATTTCAACTCACTTTCTGTCCCAATGACAATTGGATTTTGAAAATTTTGGGTTATTAGGGAAACAAGGATTGGTGATAAAGCATCAGAGGAGACACGTTTTTCCCCATATTAACTCTTACAGGAGAGAATTTCCCTTCTTAGGGGTAGATTTCCTCTCACTTCCTGTTGTCTCCCTCCGTTTGTAAGTAGGAGTCATTTGTAAGTCAGATGTTTGAAAGTAGGGGACCACCTGTATATACTATACGGCCTGCCCTATATACTCTGCAGAATTTTGGGACCCTAGGTGCTGGTGGTACCAGAACACTGTAAGCCCTCACAGTTACTCTTGGTGGGCGCTGGAACGGGCCCTGCTGTGAATTATTATATCAAGAATTGTAATTACACGCCCCTGTTAAACAGGGGCAGAAAAATTGGGCCTTAGGCAGTGGTGCTGGTGCCACAACACTGCAACCCTTCACATATACTCTAATTGAGCGCAGGAACGAGCCCTGCTGCAAAATATTACAGCAAAAATTTTAATTACACGCCCCTGTTAAACAGGGGCAGAAAAATTGGGCCTTAGCCACTGGTGGTGGTGCCCAGAACCAAAAAATTTCTTAGAAGCTATCAACATGAACACTGAGAAAGAATAGGATAGTCACTCAGCATAACAGGATAGTCACTCAGCATCAGCATAGGCAGTCTTGAAGGGATCCCACATTCATAAAACAATAAATTGGTTACATCAGCATCAGGTGCTTGGTAGCTGGTGATCCAAGACTGATTCATTTTTATGAATGTGAGCTGATCAACCAAGTCGGTGGACAGGCGCACTCTGTGATCGGTTACAAAGCCTCCAGCAGCACTGAATGTGCGTTCCGAAAGAACGCTGGATGCAGGACAGGCCAGCAGCTCAATTGCATACTGTGCAAGCTCTGGCCAGTGATCCATCCTCAAGACCCAGTAACCCAGTGGATTTTCGGTTGGAAAGGTCTCCAAGTCTGATCTTGCCCCTAGGTATTCCTGCACCATGTAAATCAGACGCCGGCGATGGTTGCTGGAACCGATCAGACCTTAGGGCTGCGGACTAAAAAATTGTCTGAACGCATCGGTCAGACGGCCACATTCTCCACCGCTCCTTCTGTGACTGACCGAAGCCTCAACAACACGTTGTCCAGGACCAGGAATTTGTAACCTCCCAGGCTCTGGAAACGCGTTGCACAAACCTTTCTACAAGGCCTCCCGAAGATGTTTCATCCTCTGCTCCCTCTGCGACGGCTGGATAAGTTCCTCAACCTTACCCTTTAACGTGGATCAAGAAGGGTTGCCAGCCAGTAATGATCCCTCTCGTTGATACCACGAATCCGAGGGTCCTTTCGCAGGTTTTGAAGGATCAGGGAGGCCATGCAGCGTAGGTTTGCTGAGGTATTCGGTCTGGAGTCCTCTGGGTCACTGAGGACGAAATGATCCACAGCCACCTCCTCCCAGCCACGTTCAAGTCCATGGGTTTCTGGGGACTTAAAACGATCCCTTGAAGACTGCTGCTGATGCTGAGTGCTAGGCTCCACCTCCATGCTGACACAATCCTCCTCCTCATCCTCTTCCTTGTGATCAGTGGGCCCGCAGGAACACTGTCTGGATAAAGGGGGTCTTGAGAGGTAAGGAAGTCCTCCTCTTCCTCCCTCTGTTCTGGCTCAAGTGCCCTGACTATTATTCAATGCAGCGTGTGCTCCAACAGGTAGACAAGAGGGACAGTATCACTGATGCATGCACTGTCACTGCTCACCATCCTTGTGGCCTCCTCAAATGGTGACAGGACAGTGCATGCATCCTTGATCATGAGCCACTGGCTTGGTGAAAAAAAGCAAAGCTCCCCTGACCCTGTCCTGGTGCCATACTCGCACAGGTACTCGTTGATGGCCCTCTGCTGTGTGTTCAGCCGCTGCAGCATTGCCAATGTTGAGTTCCACCTGGTGGGCATGTCACAGATGAGGCGGTTCTTAGGCAGGTTGCATTCCTTTTGGAGGTCATCCAGCCGAGCACTGGCATTATATGACCGGCGGAAATGCCCACAGACTTTTCTGGCCTGCCTCAGGCCCGGGTACCTGCACAAGAACCGCTGCACCACCAAATTAAGGACGCAAGCCAAACAGGGCACATGGGTCAAGTGTCCCTGTCGGAGGGCTGAGAGGAGGTTGGTGCCATTGTCGCAAACCACCATTCCTGGCTGAAGTTGATGTGGCATCAACCACCTCTGAGCCTGCCCCTGCAGAGCTGTCAGAATCTCTGCCCCAGTGTGGCTCCTGTCCCCTAAACAGACCAACTCAAGCACTGCATGGCATCTTTTTGCCTAAGTGCTTGCGTAGCCTTTAGAACGCCTACAGAGCACCACTTGTTCCGAGGATAAATCTGCACAGGAAGAGGGCATAGAGGAAGGAGAAGAGGAGGGGGTGGAGGAGAGAGGTGTGGCAGAATCCCCACTACCAGCATTTTGGAGGTGTGGTGGCGGAAAAAGCTCCAACAATACTGCACCATGTCCTGCATCCTTCCCAGCTGCCATGAGAGTTACCCAGTGTGCCGTGAAAGAAAGGTAACGTCCCTGTCCATGCCTGCTGGACCACGAGTCAGCGGTAATATGCACATTACCGCTGACCGCCCTGTCCAACGAGGCCAAGACATTGCCTTCCACATGCCGGTAGAGAGCCGGAATCGCCTTCCGTGAAAAAAATTGGTGTTTAGGAACCTGCCAAGCTAGCATTTAGCCGTATTAGTTGGGACCGAATTTCTTTTGCCTGTTTAGCACCTGGGGTAGGGAAATTTGCCTGCTACAATCGGACGTTGGTGTAGCGATAGCAGATTGCCCGCAAGTACTTGGCACACCTAATTCTACACCTTCATTCCTCTCAGTGCAGGTTTCTGAGAGGACTGAAGGTATAGTGGGGTTGGAGATCCCAGCTCATGAGGAGCCAGGAGAGGTCTGCCTTGTTCTTTGGTGTGGGTCTTTTAATTATTGTTGCCAACGGACTACATGGGAGGTCGACATATGTCTGGTCAAGCATGTGGTGCCCAAGCGGCTGCTGTTTTGGCCACGCTTGATACGCTTCAGACATATGTTGCAAACAGCAACGGTGCGATCTGCTGCACACGTCTCAAAAAAGGCCCACACCAAAGAACTTTTGGAAAAACGCGCAGAGTCAGCAGCGCCCTGGACATGCGGTGCTCTGCGGTGTGATGCAGTCGGTTGGCTGCCCTTAAGCTGGCCCCTGGAGGGCATCCTGCCTCATTGGAGATGTGCCTCCTCCTCCTCCTCTCTCCTATCAGGCACCCACGTAGAGTCAGTGACCTCATCATCCCCTCCCTCCTTGTCACTGGAGAAAACCTGGCAGTATGCTGCAGCTGGGGGAACATGACTGCCAGTTTGATGTCCTTCTTGGGCACCCCCTCTCTCTGGGCTCACGTTACTGCCTTTCTCAAGCTGGGTACCATCATCGTAGCCTTCCAAATGCTGCGCATCCTCCTGCAGCATGTACCTAACACTGTGGTCGAACAGTTCGGGGGACTCCTCCGTGCATGATAGTGGGGCTAGGGAATGAGTAACTGATGACCTTGAGCCGATGGAATAGGCTGCTTTGGCAAATGCTGTTGGCCTTCCAGACATACTGTAAAATTAGACTAGCAAAATCCTCCTCTGAAGTTTACTAGAAAAAGTACACCAGGAATGGCCTGCAGTCAGATATAGGCTTGGTTAGACTGGATGCAGTGGATATATATATGTAGGAGACAGTATATATATTTTATGCACTGCAGATCACTGAATCACCTGCCTGGCCTGCCTGCCTGAAAGTGTATTTTAATACGGACACCAGGAATGGCCTGCAGTCAGGTATAGGCTTGGCTACAGTACAATGCAGTGGATATATATGTAGGAGACAGTATATAATTTATGCACTGCGGATCACTGAATCACCTGCCTGGCCTGCCTGCCTGAAAGTGTATTTTAATACGGACACCAGGAATGGCCTGCAGTCAGGTATAGGCTTGGCTACAGTACAATGCAGTGGATATATATATGTAGGAGACAGTATATATTTTATGCACTGTGGATCACTAAATCACCTGCCTGGCCTGCCTGAAAGTGTATTTTAATACGTACACCAGGAATAGCCTGCAGTGAGATCTAGCTACACAGGATAAAGTTTGTGTATATATATTAGGGATGAGCTTCGAGTTCGAGTCGAACTCATGTTCGACTCGAACATTGCCTGTTCGCCGAACAGCGAACAATTTGGGGTGTTCACGGCAAATTCGAAAAGTCTATGGGAGAAATCTAAAGTGCTAATTTTAAAGGCTTATATGCAAGTTATTGTCATAAAAAAGTGTTTGGGGACCCGGGTCCTGCCCCAGGGGACATTTATCAATGCAAATAAAAGTTTTAAAACCTTCCGTTTTTTCGGGAGCAGTGATTTTAATAATGCTTAAAGTGAAACAATAAAAGTGAAATATTCCTTTAAATTTCGTACCTAGGGTGTGTGTATAGTATGCATGTAAAGTCGTGCTTGTTTCCCATGCTTAGAAGTGTCCCTGCACAAAGTGTCATTTCTGAAGGAATAAAGTCATTTAAAATTCACTCACGGCTATAATGAATTTTCAGCTCCCGGCAATACATAGAAGATTTTTTGATTAAAAAAAAGCGTGGGGGTCCCCCCAAATTCAATTACCAGGCCCTTCAGGTCTGGTATGGATATTAGGCAGGAAGGGGGGAAAGTGCCTGGTATTGAAGTGGTTAAGAGCAGACTTATAGTAGAACTATGGGCAAAACTTTTTATTTTTATTTTGGATAGAGCAAGGGAGGGTTATAAATCCTGTCAGATTTTATTTTTTCTCTTCATCTGTGTCCCATTGCAGAGATTTCTCTTCACTTCCTGTGCTAAACAGGAAGTTAGAGAAAATCCCTGCAAATTAAGGGAATCTTTTGAGGACCCCCAGGTCTCCAGAACTAGTGTCCCCTTTGGAAGAGTTTCCCTCTATTACTTTTCCAGGGACAACGCAAAATTTGGGATTTTTTTTTAACTTTTGCTTTTAATGATCATGGTAAACAGGACAAAAAGAGAAGGTGAATCTCCTTAACGGGGCACAGACAACAATAAAAACTCACAGGCGTTCTAATTAGAGTTGAGCGGACACCTAGATGTTCGGGTTCGACGTGTTCGGCCGAACTTCGGAAAAAAGTTCGAGTTCGGGACCGAACTTGACCCGAACTTGACCCCGAACCCGAACCCTATTGAAGTCAATGGGGACCCAAACTTCTGAGGACTATTCGCGCTTGTTTTCCGTGCTTAGAACTGTCCCTGCACAAAGTGTAATTTCTGAAGGAAAAAAAGTCATTTAAAACTCACTCGCGGCTATAATGAATTGTCGGCTCCTGGCAATACATAGAAAAGTCATTGATAAAAGAAAAAAAAAAAGCGTGGGGGTTCCCCCAAATTCAATTACCAGGCCCTTCAGGTCTGGTATGGATATTAAGGGGAACCCTGCCGCAAATTATAAAAAAATGCGTGGAGTTCCCCCAAATATCCATACCAGGCCCTTCAGGTCTGGTATGGATTTTAAGGGGAACTCCACCCCAAATTTAAAAGAAAATGGCGTGGAGTTCCCCCAAAAATCCATACCAGACCCTTTATCCGAGCACGCAACCTGGCAGGCCGAAGGAAATGAAGGAAAAGAGGGGGGGACGAGAGAGCGCCCCCCCCCCTCCTGAACCGTACCAGGCCACATGCCCTCAACATGGGGAGGATGTCCCCATGTTAATGTGAATTGTTAATGGGGTAAATTGTACCCCTACCATTTCACAAAGAAAGTGTAAAAAAAAATGTAAAAAAAAAAAAAAACACACAGACACCTTGGAAAAGTCCTTTATTAAAAAATAAAAATAAAAATAAAAACATTCCAGCGATGAAATCCAATGTCCCGCGGCGATCCGATGTCCAGCGCTGTCCACACGAGACGTCATTGGCTGAGCCTGAGCGGACTTGATGGGGAACTTCCTCCGCAGTGTATTAAATGAATAGACCCGCCCCTTCAAAAGTTCCCCATCAGGTCCGTTCAGCCAATGACGTAGGTGTAAGGCTAAGCGGACCAGATGCGGAACGTGAGAAGGGGCGGGTCTATTCATTTATTACACTGCGGAGGCAGTTCCCCATCTTACCGCCAAGCCAATGACGTAGGCGGGGTCTGACATACGAGGGGCGGACCTGATCGGGAACTTCCTTCACAGTGTAATAAATGAATAGACCCGCCCCTTCTCATGTTCAGCATCTGGTCCGCTCAGATAAAGGGTCTGGTATGGATTTTTGGGGGAACTCCACGCCATTTTTTTTTAAATTTGGGGTGGAGTTCCCCTTAAAATCCATACCAGACCTGAAGGGCCTGGTATGGATATTTGGGGGAACTCCACGCATTTAAAAAAAAAAATTGCGGCAGGGTTCCCCTTAATATCCATACCAGACCTGAAGGGCCTGGTAATTGAATTTGGGGGGACCCCCACGCTTTTTTTTTTTTTCTTATCAATGACTTTTCTATGTATTGCCGGGAGCCGACAATTCATTATAGCCGCGAGTGAGTTTTAAATTACTTTTTTTTCTTCAGAAATGACACTTTGTGCAGGGACAGTTCTAAGTACGGGAAACAAGCGCGACTTTACATGCAAACTATACACACATCCTAGGTACGAAATTGAAAGGAAATTTTCACTTTTATTGTTTCATTTTAAGCATTATTAAAATCACTGCTCCCGAAAAATTACAGTTTTTAAAACTTTTTTTTGCATTGATACATGTCCCCTGGGGCAGGACCCGGGTCCCCAAACACTTTTTTGGACAATAACTTGCATATTAGCCTTTATAATTAGCACTTTTGATTTTGAAAGTTCGAGTCCATTGTATTTAATAGGGTTCTAAAGTTTACACGAACATGGGGGGTGTTCGGCTCATCCCTAATATATATGTATACTGTATGGTATATACAAAGCTGGGATGTATATATATATACTGAATACACTGCAGCTAACTAAATCAACCACCTGCCTGAAGTATTTTAGAAACAGTACACCAGGAACGGTCTGCAGTGAGATCTAGCTGCACAGGATACAGTGTATATACAGTATATATATATATATATATATATATATATATATATATATATATATATATATATATATATATATATATATATATATATAGCGCCCTTCCCCTTTTAGGGGTGCTATATACCCAAATTTAGGAGGCTGGTCTGAGTTAGTAGTTAGGCTCAGACCATTCTCATTGATAGGTTGTGCTACTTTGTTTCTCCAGGTGGTATATTGGTGTGCATTTTTCTGTGGCCTGTAGGTGGCACTGCCATGACAGGTCAGGGTTGAACCACTAGTAATAGTGCTGTGCCTTAGGGTGTCCTCTCTCTGCAGTGGTACAGTGGGCGTGGTTGGCCTGCTGTGCATGCTGGGGGAGGATACATAAGGGGCAGACGACACTTGGGAGGGGAGAATAGGTGTGGAGGAGGAGAAGAAAGGAGTCGGGAGTCAGGAGTCCAAGTGCGCGGCGCCCGGCCCTCCAGGCCATGGGACCGTGTGCGAATCAGTCCCAGGCACCTTTAGCCCTGGGGCTGCAACTTCAGCACTGGGCCCAGCACCTTTAGCTGGAGCCCACTTCTGGTAAGAGGAATCCCAGGGTGCCCTTGTGAGGGAGCCCGCTCTAAGAAGAGGATGCCGGGGGAGGACCTTTCTGAGGGACCGGTGAGAGTTCACGGTGAAAGAAGGGGCCCGGTAACTTTCTGGAGGGATTCATCTATCCACCAAGGGCCTAGTAATGTGCTGTTGCTGGCACCTGTCCTTGTGTTGCAAAAGCTGAGAGGTTCGGGACATGATAGATTCTGTGGCAGAGGGTCTCCCGAACGTATCTAAGAAAAGAACCTAATTGAGCGTCCAAGCATCACTGCGGCTGCTAGGATCCACTTTTACAGGAGACTATCCGGGTGACTATCCGGGTGACTATCCGGGTGAGCTGAACCCACTTGGGGATTGAGTGGTGATTGTAACATTTACTTGTGCCTGGACCTACCTCCCAAAACCTTGCTGTCCTGTCTCTTATTCACTCTTTCCTATCTGCTGAACATTGATAAAAAATAAACTCAACGTTGGAGTTTAGAGTGGTGTGGACATTAGAATTAATTGGGGGGAAAACTGAGACTTGTCCCTATATCCTAGGAGATGAGAACCAACTGATGGAGAACCTAGCTGTGGGACCCAAATACATGACACCGCTCAATCTCTTCAAACAGGAGGGTACGGGCATATAGTACGGTGTGCCCTTTTCCTACAAGTGAGCCAAAGGTAGGAAAAAGGGACCGTGTGCTACATATATACATATATATATATATATAAAGCTGGGATGTATATATATATATATATATATATATATATATATATATATATATATATATTGAATATACTGCAGCTAACTGAATCAACTGCCTGCCTGAAGTATTTTAGAAACAGTACACCAGGAACGGTTTGCAGTGAGATCTAGCTAAACTGGATACAGTGTATATATATATATATATATATATATTGTAAGATTGGGGGTTGTTAGCTCTCATGGTAGGTGCGTTTTTCCAGTGATTCCAGCCAGTCAGGAACTATTTTTAAGAGCATGGTAGCCCACTTTTATATAAAAGCACAAAAAGTTCACACATACATCAGTAGCCCTCACAGGGGGTTCCACCATTCCTGTATCTTGCATACTCAACAGTTTAACCTTCTGGCTTTCATTCTAGCGATCCGGCTGTCTCAGGCCTTTAGCCTAGGCCTAAAGTCTGCTCCTCAGAACAAACAGAGTTTCCTAGAGATAAGCTCACTCCTCGCTTACTCCCAGTCAGCACCTTCTTGCTTACTTCAGCAATGACGTCTGCCTCCTGCAGACATGCATACTCTGGCTGCATCCATGCAGCATAGATAGCCTCTGACACCTCTCAGAGGGATGGGAGTCCACCTGACTCCCAGGCACACAGACTTCCTGTCTGTTGGGTGGGGCCCTGATCCATAGTCATGTCAGAACTAAATAGCCCAACACACAGCTGTTCAATCAGCATGTCTTTCTCTACCAAATCTGGCATAAACCAACACTCTTTAAGGACGCACAGGGTCCCACCGTCACATATTCTCCCCCCCTGTTTCGAACCGGAGGGAGGAACACATAAACCCGTCATCATAAATGGGACACCTCTGTACCAGCCACTGGCTGCGTTGGCTCATTTCTTTTTCCGGGTATGTTTCCACCAGCACTTCACCTTGGCGCCTCTGTGCCCACTATCAGCAGCAGGAGTCCTAATCTGCCCAGCCTTTTCTCTAAAGGGGCACTCCACCCACATCTTCTTCTGGGTGTGCTTCCACCAGCACTTCTTCCTGAACCGTGGGCTCCCACTAATCTCTCTATCCCTTCTAACTTCTGGCCTCAGGATCCTCCTTTTTTCTCCCACAGACCTACTCTCCCAGCACTGTTGGGGAACCCCTTTCATGAACTCTGTCAGGGACTGGCCATTATCACTACCTGATGCAACATTAATCAACAAAATTTGTTTTTCAGGTTCACTAACCCCTGTGTGGTTACTCTTGGCAACCAAACCATCTAGGATCAACACCATATAATTATGTTTAACCTCAATATTATCATTGGGACCTCTTGTCCCTTTGTTTACTAGGACAGTGTCTATAGAGGGACCACCTACAGGCAAGCAGTTACTCCCTATGGGACAGTCCCGCAGTTTCACATCGCCCCCTGTTGTCCAACACTCCAATAGCAATTGTCCTACAAACGCACATTTTTCACCACATTTTTCCACATCAATCTCTTTAACCATTTCTGTGTCCATTGGTACCTTAACCAATAGCTCAGAGTTGTCTGACAGTGCTCTACAGTGCCTCTCATACACTTTTTCGTTACAGTTACCATCACTGTTATTTCCTGTCAAAGTGTCTCTGGGTACCTCAAACTGCACCTCTCTGCGCGTGATGGACTGAATTCCCACTACTGCCACGTCCGTTCCGGGCCCTTCCTTTACATGAGGTGTAGCGGGTGAGACAGTACGCGCGCCCAATACCAACCACTGCTCAGCCGCACCTCGGACCACACCAGCAGGAATACACCCCAGCACACCAGCGTACGGAGAGACTTCCCCTATGTCTATTATCTCTAATTTCTCCAACAATTCCCCTGAGCGCCTTTCGCACATAACCGCCGCTGGAAGCACTCTCGAGGAGAACTGCGAGACAACTTTCCACAAAAGCAACCAACAGTGTAGCAACCAATTTTCATCAACATTGCTTAACAACGCATGTATCACCTGCGTCCACCGATTGGTACTATGCAGTACCATGTCGCCCTTCTGCGGTGGATACATGTAGGTGTACATTGGAAAGATTTTCACCAATTCCCACAACATTTCAGTTATTTCTAGACATGCCGCATCTAAACACAGAACTCTAGGAACTTTTCCTTTACTAACGATGTGGAGGGACTCATTTGCTAAGGCGTGAGAGGCCGAGACACTTAAAGAGACCTCTACCTCAGAGGCAACTGACAAGATTTGCGGCTCCCCCTGAGCACTGCAAATCGCATGTGTCACACTCATCCTTTCACTTTCAGCAACACTGAGCCCTTCCAAGTCGCTATCCATTACCTCATCAACCTGACGCTCAACATTACTCATCTCTTTTACTGTGGACAAAACCTCTGCCATGTATGCGCCCTTTTCAGATCCTTCCAACTGGAGAGGGTTAATTTCTGCAAAAGCCAACGCACCCGTGTCTACCGGCCCTGCAGCCTCTCCATTTAGCATAGTAGAAACTGTGTCCACTCCACTGTTACCCACTGAGCCTTCCTTGTTTAAATGCACTTGTGGCAAAACATTTTTAAACACAACAGGCTGCAATAACATAACTTCACCACTTTGCTCAGGTGGTGCTTCATTAAACCCATTATCACTACAAGTAATTTCAAACATTTGAGTTTTACCATTTTTCTCATCACCAAGGTCGAGTACCCTCTTATCCATCAGAGCGGCACCACAGTTGTCCCAGGCAACCTCTGGCTTCAACACACAGAGCTCCCTGGAGGTTTCTAAGGACACCTCTGCAGCCTTATATACTGTTGCTAAGGTGAATCGCATATCCTGCTTAGCGATCACCCCTACCTCATTAAGCATCACATTACCATAAGTACATGTATCATCAGCAATATCTTCATCATCAGCATTCATAACCATAGCAGTTTTACAAGCTCCATCAAATTGACTTGTGTCATAACGCATGGCACCCTGCGTGCCACTCAGCACACCACCCTTCCTCTCCAAAGGAATTTTGCCCACTAGGGCGTCTTCAAAGTTGTCCTGGGAAACCATTTGCCTCACCACTGCAGGCTCCTTGGTGGTTTCCCTTGGCAACTGCGCAGCACCTGTCACCGTCACTAGGGAACATGGCATTCCAACTGCTTTGGTCATCCCTAGCACATCTCTCCCAGCACTCTGCTAGATTACCTTAGGTGTACCCAGAGTCCATATGTCCTGTTCAATTTTTGACCTCGCTGCAAGCAGGGTTTTAACCTGTGTCTCCCCACTGATCTGGGTAGCACACTGCAGCAAGTTCATTTTCACAACTTCAGTGGATCTCCCCTCTGGGGTCACTTTCACTTCAGTGTGAGCAACCACACAGTCAGTCTTTCCCATGATTTTAACAGGAACAGTCTTACCATTCTCTTTAGCAGGGGTTGAAGGCTTCAATTGAGGGCGTTGTCCCTTCTTTGCTGTGCTCTCACAAGCAGACGCCCCCTCCTGGACACAGGGTAACATTACATCCCTCTTGGATTTTCCAACATCGCCTGCAGACAAAACAAATTTCCTGTTGCCAGGGGTAACAGCAGACCCACATACCTGGTCATATCCCTTGCAGGATGCTGGATATGATACACTCTTCTCTGGTCTTGCAGGCAAAGCATTAAGCCAAACAACACGATCAGCAGCTGTATTCCACAAGCTTGGACAAGAAAAGATCCCGTGGCCCAGCTGACCACATTGCAGGCATGGTACTTGGCGACTTTCTCCTGTTGCCATGGGAGACGGCACTCTCCCAACACGCAGACTTTTACTGGTATCTCTATGGGGATGGTGGTATACCTCCTCTCTGTAGCTCCTCCTTTCTGAAAACATACTTTCTCCGGCTGCTATGGGAGACCACATTCTCCCCGCTGATCTTTTCCAGCGCTCTCTAGACTGGATTGCTCCTAGAAAATTGTCGTAGTCATCTTGGTTACTATACATCCCACGGTACACCTCCTGGTACTCCTCCATCAGAAAAGGTTGCACCAACTCAACCCAGCGACTTTTGGGCCATCTTCTGTAGGAAGCAATCATCACAAACTCATCCAAAAAGTCCTCAACACATTCAGAAGGCAACATATGAAGTCAGCTGTACGGATTTCTGCTTTGTTGCCACGGGCAACCGCACCCATCTGCTCACTCTTTACACTCAGAGCAGGCTTCTCATACCTTTGCTTTACTGGAGCCTGGGACAAAGGGCACTTGGAAACTTTATGCCCCCACTCACTGCACCGCAAACAGCGCACTGGGTTCTTAGCACTTTGCACATTGATAGCTGGCCATCTTGCACCAGCGTTGCCAGGGGCAACAGCATGCACTTCCCCTTTAACTTGGTTCAGTGCAGCCAAGTGTCGCCTGCACCAATCCACTGCAGACTCAGACTCTGGTGAACTCTCCATACTTGCAGTCACCTGTGCACTCCTTGCACCAGTGTTACTAGGAACAACACCCGCTCTGTCTCTCATCTCAGCAAACATTGCTTCCTTTTTGCGTTTTGACCGCGCCATCTCTGCAGTCAGGCCAACAATGGTTTTTAACACAGTTCCTTTTAACACAGGAAAATTTGAGGTACTGTCTCCAAGACTTGCAAACAGTACACTTTCACATGCAGACTTCACTCTTTGCGATTCCGCTTGAACCATCCACTCACTGGACCTTCTTAAGTGGATACATCTTCTCAGGCCACGCTGAGCTCACTTCCACAGGTACACCACCTGTATTCAACACAGTCCATTTATTGAACTCCTGTGCAATGCAGTTCGCCTGGCTGCCCATCACAGCATTGCTGCAAAACACACAGTTTCTTTTTACTCACTGTTTTTGGTATGCTAGGATCTGGAACTCTTCCAAAACTGCCCGACAATACCTCCACCATATGTAAGATTGGGGGTTGTTAGCTCTCGTGGTAGATGGGTTTTTCCAGTGATTCCAGACAGTCAGAAACTATTTTTAAGGGCATTGTGTCCCACTTTTATTTAAAAAAAGTTCACAAATACATCAGTAGCCCTCACAGGGGGTTCCACCATTCCTGTATCTTGCATACTCAACAGTTTAACCTTCTGGCTTTCATTCTAGCGATCCGGCTGTCTCAGGCCTTTAGCCTAGGCCTGAAGTCTGCTCCTCAGAACAAACAGAGTTTCCTAGAGATAAGCTCACTCCTCGCTTACTCCCGGTCAGCACCTTCTTGCTTACTTCAGCAATGATGTCTGCCTCCTGCAGACATGCATACTCTGGCTGCACCCATGCAGCATAGATAGCCTCTGACGCCTCTCAGAGGGATGGGAGTTCACCTGACTCCCAGGCACACAGACTTCCTGTCTGTTGGGTGGGGCCCTGATCCATAGTCATGTCAGTACTAAATAGCCCAACACACAGCTGTTCAATCAGTAAGTCTTTCTCTACCAAATCTGGCGTAAACCCACACTCTTTAAGGATGCACAGGGTCCTACCGTCACAATATATATATATATATTGTAACGGCACCCCAATCTCAAGGGGTATTAACGCCGTTTACAATGTTCCCTCTCCTAGACACACATCCACTCGCTACCGATATCCACAGCTAAACGACCCTTTCCTATAGGAGCCGACCCCTCTGGAAGAAGACGAGACGCACTCTGTCTCTTCTGTAGTAGGAATGAATTTATTATTGACAAACATTGTAACTTTATACACAATTCAGGGCACATGATTTAACATGAACAAGGGCCCAGCTCCACCCACACATCCCAAAACTCAACACCTCATCCTGACGTCTGCTAGGCTTCAAAAGATCCCAACACAATAGAATATACGATCTCCAATACACATCTTCCCACAAAGGGTTGGCAGCCAGTCTGTCTGGTGACAACAGGTTCTAAACACTTTACATCTTAAATCCCTTTGTATTGTAAATCCCAGTCTGCCTTTACAATACACACAAGTATAGGGTTAATTACTTCTATTCACACCAGACCTTCCCAAGTCATACTGAACAATAGAATGCAAATTACCTTAATTCCTCACAGCCATTACACAAAGTCAGGGCTGTCGGTGATGATATTAGCATCTAAGAGTATGTGTCTAAACATCATGAAGGCGTCACTTTCCAATTAACCTGTTGAGGTCATAATCAAACAGTAGAGAGTTCTTTGCAGGTATCCTGGGGAATATGGTGGATGAATATTACAGACCCAATCTAGATAAAATGTATGTACAGCATTGAATATGGCCATTAGGGATGAGCTTCGTGTTCGAGTCGAACATACGTTCGACTCGAACATCGGCTGTTCGATCGTTCGACGAAGATCGAACGATTTGGGCCGTTCGCGCCAAATTCGAGTGACGCGAACGGCCCACAATGCACTACGCCATCGCAGTGTCATCCAGGCGCTGTGATTGGCCAAGCATGCACTGTGACCCCGCATGCTTGGCCAATCACAGCGCCGTCAGCGAGGAGAGCAATGATTGGCCACAGGCAGGATGCCTGTGGCCAATTATTGCTGAGGGTGTTTAGTACACGCCCCACACTATAAAAGGCCGCCAGCACGGCGGCCTAGTGTAGTGTGTTCCGGAGCAGGGATAGAGCAGCATAGGCAGGGACAGTGACTTTTATTTCTTTCTTGCTTAACCTGGATTCCTTTAGTTTAGGGAAAGAGAAGGATAGGTAGGGAGAGTGTCAGTGTGTTTTGTGCTTGTGCTATATTGTGCTTAAAAAAAACATTTTTTCTAGGGACAGAAAACTGTAGGTAGGGAGAGTGTGTCAGTTTCTTTCACTGTCAAAGTCCTTGTTTCCAGGGACCTGGAAGGACAGTGAGTGAATTCTCCTTGTGCTAAATTGTGCTTAAAAAAAACATTTTTTCTAGGGACAGAAAACTGTAGGTAGGGAGAGTGTGTCAGTTTCTTTCACTGTCAAAGTCCTTGTTTCCAGGGACCTGGAAGGACAGTGAGTGAATTCTCCTTGTGCTAAATTGTGCTTAAAAAAAACATTTTTTCTAGGGACAGAAAACTGTAGGTAGGGAGAGTGTGTCAGTTTCTTTCACTGTCAAAGTCCTTGTTTCCAGGGACCTGGAAGGACAGTGAGTGAATTCTCCTTGTGCTATATTGTGCTTAAAAAAAACATTTTTTCTAGGGACAGAAAACTGTAGGTAGGGAGAGTGTGTCAGTTTCTTTCACTGTCAAAGTCCTTGTTTCCAGGGACCTGGAAGGACAGTGAGTGAATTCTCCTTGTGCTAAATTGTGCTTAAAAAAACATTTTTTCTAGGGACAGAAAACTGTAGGTAGGGAGAGTGTGTCAGTTTCTTTCACTGTCAAAGTCCTTGTTTCCAGGGACCTGGAAGGACAGTGAGTGAATTCTCCTTGTGCTAAATTGTGCTTAAAAAAAACATTTTTTCTAGGGACAGAAAACTGTAGGTAGGGAGAGTGTGTCAGTTTCTTTCACTGTCAAAGTCCTTGTTTCCAGGGACCTGGAAGGACAGTGAGTGAATTCTCCTTGTGCTATATTGTGCTTAAAAAAAACATTTTTTCTAGGGACAGAAAACTGTAGGTAGGGAGAGTGTGTCAGTTTCTTTCACTGTCAAAGTCCTTGTTTCCAGGGACCTGGAAGGACAGTGAGTGAATTCTCCTTGTGCTAAATTGTGCTTAAAAAAAACATTTTTTCTAGGGACAGAAAACTGTAGGTAGGGAGAGTGTGTCAGTTTCTTTCACTGTCAAAGTCCTTGTTTCCAGGGACCTGGAAGGACAGTGAGTGAATTCTCCTTGTGCTAAATTGTGCTTAAAAAAAACATTTTTTCTAGGGACAGAAAACTGTAGGTAGGGAGAGTGTGTCAGTTTCTTTCACTGTCAAAGTCCTTGTTTCCAGGGACCTGGAAGGACAGTGAGTGAATTCTCCTTGTGCTATATTGTGCTTAAAAAAAACATTTTTTCTAGGGACAGAAAACTGTAGGTAGGGAGAGTGTGTCAGTTTCTTTCACTGTCAAAGTCCTTGTTTCCAGGGACCTGGAAGGACAGTGAGTGAATTCTCCTTGTGCTAAATTGTGCTTAAAAAAAACATTTTTTCTAGGGACAGAAAACTGTAGGTAGGGAGAGTGTGTCAGTTTCTTTCACTGTCAAAGTCCTTGTTTCCAGGGACCTGGAAGGACAGTGAGTGAATTCTCCTTGTGCTAAATTGTGCTTAAAAAAAACATTTTTTCTAGGGACAGAAAACTGTAGGTAGGGAGAGTGTGTCAGTTTCTTTCACTGTCAAAGTCCTTGTTTCCAGGGACCTGGAAGGACAGTGAGTGAATTCTCCTTGTGCTAAATTGTGCTTAAAAAAAACATTTTTTCTAGGGACAGAAAACTGTAGGTAGGGAGAGTGTGTCAGTTTCTTTCACTGTCAAAGTCCTTGTTTCCAGGGACCTGGAAGGACAGTGAGTGAATTCTCCTTGTGCTAAATTGTGCTTAAAAAAAACATTTTTTCTAGGGACAGAAAACTGTAGGTAGGGAGAGTGTGTCAGTTTCTTTCACTGTCAAAGTCCTTGTTTCCAGGGACCTGGAAGGACAGTGAGTGAATTCTCCTTGTGCTAAATTGTGCTTAAAAAAAACATTTTTTCTAGGGACAGAAAACTGTAGGTAGGGAGAGTGTGTCAGTTTCTTTCACTGTCAAAGTCCTTGTTTCCAGGGACCTGGAAGGACAGTGAGTGAATTCTCCTTGTGCTAAATTGTGCTTAAAAAAAAAAAAATTTCTAGGGACAGAAAACTGTAGGTAGGGAGAGTGTGTCAGTTTCTTTCACTGTCAAAGTCCTTGTTTCAAGGGACAGAGAAGGACACCTGAAGGTAGCCCTTATTGCTTTTTTCCCATCTCCCTGCAGGCCATCTATTAGAATGTCTGGAAGGCAAACAAGGAGAGGCAGACAGTCAGGAGGCAATAAAAGAGGGCAAGCAGGCTCTGTGTCTGGGGGCAACAGTGCTGGTCGTGGACGCGGTGCATTGTCATCAGCACATGGCCATGGGACACGCTTGTCCTTCTTTTCGGCAGCTGGACATGTTGAGCCACATCATGCCGAAGACTTGGTAGAGTGGATGACCAAGCCCTCCTCCTCCTCCTCATCCTCTCTCACCCAGGCTCAGGGTACTGGAAAAGCAGCTGCCAAAGCGTCCTCTTCCCTGGTATCAATGTCAGACTCATCATCAGTCACTCCTTCCCTAGACCCACCATGTCCTCCTCCTGAGGAGTCCCCCGAACTGTTTGAGCACAGTGTTGGGTACATGCTCCAGGAGGATGCCCAGCGTTTCGAAGGGTCTGATGATGAAACCCAGCTAGAGGAAGGCAGTAGCGTGAGAGCAGACAGAGGGGATGCTCAAGAAGGACACCAATCTGGCAGTCATGTTCCAGCAGCTGCAGCATACTGCCAGATTGGCTCCAGTGATGAGGAGGGAGGTGATGATGAGGTCACTGACTCCACGTGGGTGCCTAATAGGAGAGAGGAGGAGGATGAGGAGGAGGCACATCTCCAACGAGGCAGGATGCCCTTTGGTGGCCAGCGTAAGGGCAGTACACCGACGGAATCACACCGCAGAGCTCCGCCTGTGCAGGGCGCTGCCTCTGCCCGTCATTCAAAAAGTTCTTTGGTGTGGGCCTTTTTTGAGGCTAGTGCATCAGATCGCACAGCTGCTGTTTGCAACATATGTCTCAAGCGTATATCGCGTGGCCAAAACATCAGCCGCTTGGGTACCACATGCCTGACCAGACATATGTTGACCTGCCATGCAGCTCGTTGGCAAGCCTACCTCAAAGACCCACACCAAAGAACAAAGCGGACCTCTCCTTGCACCGCATCAGCTGGGATCTCCAACCCCACTATAACTTCAGTCCTCTCTGAAACATGCACTGAGAGGAATGAAGGTGTAGAATTAGGTGTGTCACAGCCAAGTACTTGCGGCCACTCTGCTAGCAGTACACCGACGTCCGATTCTAGCAGGCAAATTTCCCTGCCCCAGCTGCTGGACCGTCGAAAGAAGTTCACTCCCAGCCATCCACATGCCCAGCGGTTGAATGCTAGCTTGGCTAAATTGCTAGCGCTTCAACTGCTGCCTTTTCAGTTGGTAGACTCGGCCCCCTTCCGTGAGTTTGTGCAATGTGCGGTTCCTCAGTGGCAGGTTCCCAAACGCCACTTTTTCTCACGGAAGGCTATTCCGGCTCTCTACCGGCATGTGGAAGGCAATGTCTTGGCCTCGCTGGACAGGGCGGTCAGCGGTAAGGTGCATATTACCGCTGACTCATGGTCCAGCAGGCATGGACAGGGACGTTACCTTTCTTTCACGGCCCATTGGGTCACTCTTTTGGCAGCTGGGAAGGATGCAGGACAAGGTGCAGTAGTGTTGGAGGTTGTCCCACCGCCACGCCTCCAAAATGCTACTACTGGTTGTGACACACCTCTCTCCTCCACCCCCTCCTCTTCTTCTTCCTCCATGGCCTCTTCCTGTGGTTTGTCCTATGAACCAGCGGTGCTCCGTAGCCGTTCACGGGGCTACGCAAGTACGCAGGCAAAAAGATGCCATGCCGTGCTTGCGCTGGTGTGTTTGGGGGACAGAAGCCACACTGGGGCAGAGGTCCTGTCTGCTCTGCAGGGCCAGGCCGAGAGGTGGTTGACGCCACGCCAGCTTAAGCCAGGAATGGTGGTTTGCGACAATGGCACCAACCTCCTCTCCGCCCTCCGACAGGGACAACTGACCCATGTGCCCTGTGTGGCTCACGTCCTTAACCTGGTGGTGCAGCGGTTCTTGGGCAGGTACCCGGGCTTACAGGATGTCCTGAGGCAGGCCAGGAAAGTCTGTGTGCATTTCCGCAGATCTTATAATGCCAGTGCTCGCCTGGCTGAGCTGCAAAAGGAGTTGAACCTGCCCAAGAACCGCCTTATATGTGACATGCCCACCAGGTGGAACTCAACGTTGGCCATGCTGCAGCGGCTGCACACGCAGCAGAGGGCCATCAATGAGTACCTGTGCGACTACGGCACCAGGACAGGGTCAGGGGAGCTTGGTTTTTTTTCTCCACGCCAGTGGGGCATGATCAGGGATGCATGCACTGTCCTGGCACCATTTGAGGAGGCCACGAGGATGGTGAGCAGTGACAGTGCATGCATCAGTGACACTGTACCTCTTGTCCACCTGTTGGAGCACACGCTGAGTGGAATAATGGGCAGGGCACTTGAGGCAGAACAGAGGCAGGAAGAGGAGGACTTCCTTGCCTCTCAAGGCCCCCTTTACCCAGACAGTGCTCCTTCTGTCCCACCCATCACACAGGAAGAGGAGGAGGAGGAGGAGGAGGAGGAGGAGGAGGATTGTGTCAGCATGGAGGTGGAGGCTGGCACTCAGCATCATCAGCAGCAGTCTTTTAGGGATGATTTACAGTCCCAAGAAACCAGTGGACTTGTACGTGGCTGGGAGGAGGTGGCTGCGGATCATGTCGTCCTTAGTGACCCAGAGGACTCCGGAGCGAATGCCTCAGCAAACCTACGCTGCATGGCCTCCCTGATCCTGCAAAGTCTGCGGAAGGATCCTCGTATTCTTCGGATCAAGGAGAGTGACCATTACTGGCTGGCCACTCTCCTTGATCCACGGTACAAGGGTAAGGTTGCGGACCTTATGTTACCGTCGCAGAGGGAGCAGAGGATGAGACAACTCCGGGAGGCCTTGCAGAAAGGTCTGTGCAACGCGTTCCCAGAGACTGGGAGGTTACAAACTCCTGGTCCTGGACAACGAGTTGCTGAGGCTTCGGCCAGTCAAAGAAGGAGCGGTGGGGAAGGTGGCCGTCTGACCGATGCGTTCAGACAATTCTTTAGTCCGCAGCCCCAAAGTATGATCGGTTCCAGCAACCATCGCCAGCGTCTGATAAACATGGTGCAGGAATATCTAGGGGCAAGGTCAGACTTGGACACCTTCCCCACCGAAAATCCTCTGGCTTACTGGGTCTTGAGGATGGATCACTGGCCAGAGCTTGCACAGTATGCAATTGAGCTACTGGCCTGTCCTGCATCCAGCGTTCTTTCGGAACGCACATTCAGTGCTGCTGGAGGATTTGTCACGGATCACAGGGTGCGCCTGTCCACCGACTCGGTTGATCGACTGACTTTCATCAAGATGAACCAGTCTTGGATCACCACCAGCTACCACACACCTGATGCTGATATAACAGACTAATTGATTTTAACATGTCACATCCCTTCAAGACTGATGCTGATGCTGAGTGCCTGTGCTGTTATGTTGACTGGCTATCCTCCTCCTCCGAGTCCTCAATGATACGATTGATGATGATAGCTTGGAAGATCATTTTTGTTTATGGGTGCCACCACCAGTGGCTAAGGCCCAATTTTTCAGCCCCTGTTTTACAGGGGCGTGTAATTACAATTTTTTTAGCAATAATTTGCCATAGGGCTCATTGCTGTGCTCCAAGTACAGTATCTGTGAGGGGTTGGAGTGTTGTGGCACCAGTGCCTAAGGCCCAATTTTTCAGCCCCTGTTTAACAGGGGCGTGTCATTACAATTTTTGAAGCAATACTTTGCAACAGGGCTCATTGCTGTGCTCCAAGTACAGTATCTGTGAGGGGTTGTAGTGTTGTGCCACCAGTGCCTAAGGCCCAATTTTTCAGCCCCTGTTCAACAGGGGCATGCAATTACAATTCTTGATCTAATAATTCACAGCAGGGTCCATTGCTGCACCCACCAAGAGTAACTCTGAGGGCTTACAGTCTTGTGGCAACGCCACCACCACCACCACCACGAAAGGCCCAATTTTTCAGCCCCTGTTCAAAAGGGGCATGTAATTACAATTCTTGATCTAATAATTCACAGCAGGGCCCATTGCTGCACCCACCAAGAGTAACTGTCAGGGCTTACAGTGTTGTGGCACCAGCACCACCATCAAAGCCCCAATTTTTACTACCACTGTTCAACAATTATATGTAATTAAAATTCCTGATATAATAGTTGACAGCAGGGCGTTCCAGCACCAACCAAGAGTAACTGAGTGCTTACAGTGTTGTGCCAACACCAACAACTAAGGGGCCTATTTCTGCAGAGTATATACGGCAGGTCCCTACTTTCAAACATCCAACTTACAAACGACTCCTACTTGCAAACGAAAGAAGACAACAGGAAGTGAGAGGAAATCTACCCCTAGAAAGGAAAATTCTCTCCTGTAAGAATAAATATGGGAGAAAGGGGTCTCATCTGTACTGATGCTTTATCAGCAATCCTTGTTTCAAGAAAAACACCACATTTCAAAAACAGTTGTCATTGGGACGGAAAGTGAGGTGAAATGTTCTGAACAGGGGCACAGACAGCAAAACAAATGTTACAGGGGTGATAACCCTTACCTATGTTTCCCAAAAAGTTTAAAAATAGATTTTTGGGCTGGAGCTACACTTCAACAATGTACCTGTTCAAAATTACAAACAGATTCTACATAAGAACAAACCTACAGTCCCTGTCTTGTATGCACCGCCTGTATACGGCTGTTCAGAGTATATAGGGCCTTTTTTATTTTATGTGCGGGGTTCCCCTTAATATCCATACAAGACCCAAAGGGGCTGGTAATGGGCTGGGGTAGGGGGGGGGTCATGGGGTAGCTATGCCATTTTTCTTAAAGAATTTCATCCATATTACCGGGACCAGACATTACATTAAAGCCGCAAGCAGTTTTAAATGGCTTTTTTTTCCTTTAGAAGTGTCATTTTGTGCAGGGACAGTTCTAAACACGGGAAACACGTGGCACTTCACAGGCATACTTTAGACACCCCCCAGGTACGATATTTAAAGGAATATTTGACTTTTTTTTTTTCACTTTATGCATCATTAAAATGACTGCTCCCGAAAAACGACCGTTTTTAAAACTTCTTTTTGCATTGATACATGTCCCCTGGTGCAGAACCCGGGTTCCCAAACCCTATTTATGACAATAACATGCATAATAGTTGTTATAATTAGCACTTTAGAATTCGAACGTTCGCATCCATTGTATTTAATAGGGTTCTAATGTTCGTTCGAACTTTCGGTCCGTTCGCGGGTTCTGGTGCGAACCGAACCCGGGGGTGTTCGGCTCATCACTAATGGCCATCATAGACCATATTGGGGTTTTCATTCACCCTGTGCCCCTAATAGAGACACAGGGTGATTGACACATAAGAGCCATTGGGGAAGCTGGTGCAAGGGTATTTCATACTTCCTAAGCGATTCTGAGTTCCCCGGGCCTTCCCGTTACATCTCTCCCCTTTCGGCAGGAGACTAACAGAGGGGGGAACCCCAGACGGGTTGACTCCGAAGTTAGTCCATAGGTCCCTTCTTCTAATGCTGGTATCCACACAGTACCCCAAATAAATTTCTCCAAACAGAGAATCGCTTACCCAGCCAACCTCTGCCTCTCTCAGAGAACACACCCGCCGCTGGGGAGAGGCCTGGACTGGCCCTTCTCCCTGGAGTTCTTTCTGCCGCTGGAGAGAAGACAGGGTGACTGGGCTCAGTCCGTCATGCTGTTGGGGATCTGGGTCGACTGCCCGGCATCCCTGTGGTATACAAGTGGAGACTGAAGTCCCATCCACTTGTGGTAGGTGAAAATCTCCCAGTGCTTGCAAAGCAAGGCTGACATCCTCCTGTCTCAGTGTCACACCATTTTCTGGGGTTGTGTCAGTGAGGACTGAAGTCCCATCCAATACCACAGGAACTCCCTCTTCTGTTAGTTGGGAGCCGAGGCCCGTGGCGCTCGGCTCTGTTGCCAGCTCTTCTGCTGGGTTGCTGTGAGTGGAGACCGCAGTCCCATCCACCGATATCCGCTCAAGTGGCAGTTGTGTGCAGCGGCCAGTAGCATTCTGCCCTGCTGCCAGTGATTCAGCTGGGAGTAAAAGCTTTACTGCCTCAGCTTGTTGCTGGGGAGAGGGGCCAACTGCCCCGGCTCCCTGAAACTCCACAGTGGTTTCCGGTGCTGGGCAGAGGTGGGTATCACTCTGCCCTGTTGCCAGCACTTCTGCTGGGGACTCCACACCATCTGCTCTGGTTAACTGTTGGGGGGGGGAGATGGCCTGCTTCTCCTCCCTGCATCTCTCGCAACCTCCTTCCGAATTCCTCTTCCATGGTGGCTGGTTCTTTAGGCGTTGTCCCCGATTGCCGTATTTGCACCATTCTCTGCTCATGTTGCCACTCATCCTGCCGCTCGATGTCTCTAATGGCTTCCCGTATGGCGGTCTCTGATGGGTTAGCACCATACAATGCCAACCGCTGTCGCACTCGTTGCTGAAACAAATCTTCAACTGACCGGGGTCCTGCATCACCCTCCTTCGGCTGCATCGCTGGCCAGTCACTGTGGTGGTTTGGAGTGTCCCAGGAACTGGAGGGAAAATCCCGCTGCTGCCAACCAATGTTCCCTACAAGCTGAAGCGCTGGCATCAGGGCAGAGGATTATTCAGCTCCCCTCAATATCTGCAACCCAGCCCTGGATCACGGGAATGCGGACAGCTGTTCCCACTCTGCAGCGGCTGTTTTTATTCACGGGAGACCGTATGTGCGATTTTGCTCCCCAGCGCCAAAGACGTACTTTTCCTTTTCCTGGTTGCCTGGGGTGGAAGTTTGCGACTAACGCAGGTCCAGACCAGTTCGGAGTCAGGAACCTGGTTAGTCTGTTTTTAAAAGGGGAGAAATGTGACAGAACCCACTGCCACTGTGTGCTTTGGAAGGGACTGAGGGCGGGCCTCCTACCCACAGATTATGGCCCAGAAGAGACTGGAGACTCTGGGAGAAGCTGGCATTGAGATAATGTAATGTAATGCTACATCCCTTCTCCCCCATCCCCCCCCCTCTTGTTGCTGTGTTTAGCTGTGTTGAGTCATGGCACATAGACAATGGTCTGGACTGCAGACATCTCTCCGCAGGGGATGTGTATTGAGGGGTTGCCTGCTTACCATAATCCCTTTATGTTTATCTGTAGTCTCTGTTTCAATGTACAAGGGTTCAGTTCCCATTGATTCTTCCTTGTCCCCTACCCCCCCTCTATGACAAGGCTAAGGGGAGTGTCCCTAACTGTGTGTAAAAGTGTATGTTTTGGTTTTAATAAACTGTTGATGCTCTGCATGTTTAACCCTCAACACCTGTGTGGGTTGTCTCGTGATTGAGGGGTTAAGGGCTGGTTATGGCGAATCTGCAGGCTGCGGGTGCGTTTGGAGGACAGGAGACACAAGTCTGGCGGATGTGCCCATCTGGGGTATCTGAGATCCGTTACAGTGGTGGCAGCAGTGGGATGTCTCCTGCAGTCCGGGCCATCCAAACCACCACCAGGATTCAAGATCTGGGCAGCCGTCGAGGAGCAATACGGGGACCAGCCAGCATGAGAGCGGAGTTCGGGAGGAGGCTGCAAGGCATGCGGAAGCAACATCGGGGACCAGCGACAGAGCGCACCATGCTCGGCTGGGGGGATGTGATCCGCTGGCAACTCTGGCATGAAACGCTAAGCCACGAGCGGCACCATCAGGGGAAGATCCTTCCCTCCTCCACAGAGATGTACTGGACGCAGTACCATGCGCGAGAGGTGTTCCTGAGGGAACGACTGCGAGATGAGTGGAAGACGGAGTTCGGAAGATTGGTCCAGGAGGAGATGAGGCTGGACGCCAGCTACAGAGCCCTCCGGTGGTTCGCGGCTCAACTGTGGCCAAGTACAGCAGACGGCAGCCCGACAGAAGGCGTTGGCTACGGCGGCGTGGGGCTGCTCCATCAAAAAATGTACGGAGACCCAGACTTTGGGAGCGATGAGGAGTGGCGGCTGGAAAACATCCTGGACTTCCGAGATGAGGTGCTGGACCTCCCCGAAGAGGCGTGTGACCTGGAGGAATTGGAGTTCCTGGTTGAGCAGGAATGGGAGCTCGAGATTGCCTACAAGCGGTTGTTTGACGGTGATCAGCAGCCTGGCATGGCTCCCGTTGCCTGGGACTGTCCTGGAGAAATAGCGGACAGTCACGAAGATGCGGAGCAAATGGGGCCAGGAGTGCCCCTACATTTTCCCGTCCTAACCGCAATGGAAGAAGCGGCGATGATACAGAGGGCACTGCGAGTGCTAGAATGCCGGAACGCACCAGAGGTTCCCCAAGCAGAGAGACAAGATAATAGCATAAAGGTCTCAGAAGGGGAAGTTGAGACTGGTGCTGGAAGGCTGGTAAATGGTGATCAGCAGCAAGTCGAGAGTATCGCATCCGGTGCCCCAGCAGAAGCGCTGGCTACAGGGCAGAGTGCCACTAGCCTCTGCCCAGCATCAGAAAAAGAGTTGGATCCGGAGAGTCTGAGAGATGATTTTCGTGAGCCGTTTCCCCAACAGCAGATATCCCCAACGGGAGTGGAGGAAGCAATTTTCCCTCCCCAGCAATTGGACATTACCCCAATGTTCATCCCCCCCAGCAGAAGCGCTGACTGCAGGGCAGAGTGCCGCTGGCCTCTGCCCACCCTCAGAGTTGGATCCAGGGAGTCCGAGGGATGACCTCAGTGAGCTGTTTCCCCAGCACTTGGACACTACCCCAGTGTTCATCCCCCCAGCAGAAGCACTGGCTACGGGGCAGAGTGCCGCGGGCCTCTGCCCACCCTCAGAGTTAGATCCAGGCAGTCCGAGGGATGACCTCAGTGAGCTGGTTGCAAAGCACTTGGACACTACCCCAGTGTATATCCCCCCAGCAGAAGCACTGGCTGCATGGCAGAGTGTCACCGGCCCCAGCCCAGCCCTCAGTAGATTTTTGGAGGGTTTGGGAGACAGCCCCTGTCAGAAGTCGCCTCAGAAGCTGGTCACAGAACCAGGAGGGGAGAAAATCCTTCCCCCTCTTCAGCGGCTGAACTCTACCATTGTATATGTCCCCCTAGCAGAAGCACTGGCTACGGGGCAGAGCGATGTTGGCCTCTGCCCAGCATCAGAAAAAGAGATGGAGAGTCCGGGAGACAGTCCCTGCAAGATACCTCCTCAGCGGCTGTTAGCTACTCCAGGAGAAAAGCAAGAACCTTTTCCTCCCCAACTGCATAGCACTGCCAGCCTATGTTCCCTACAAGCTGAAGCGCTGGCATCAGGGCAGAGGATTATTCAGCTCCCCTCAATATCTGCACCCCAGCCGCGGGTCACGGGAGTGCGGACAGCTGTTCCCACTCTGCAGCGGCTGTTTTTATTCACGGGAGACCGTATGTGCGATTTTGCTCCCCAGCGCCAAAGACGTACTTTTCCTTTTCCTGGTTGCCTGGGGTGGAAGTTTGCGACTAACGCAGGTCCAGACCAGTTCGGGGTCAGGAACCTGGTTAGTCTGTTTTTTAAAAGGGGAGAAATGTGACAGAACCCACTGTCACTGTGTGCTTTGGAAGGGACTGAGGGCGGGCCTCCTACCCACAGATTATGGCCCAGAAGAGACTGGAGACTCTGGGAGAAGCTGGCATTGAGATAATGTAATGTAATGCTACATCCCTTCTCCCCCATCCCCCCCCCTCTTGTTGCTGTGTTTAGCTGTGTTGAGTCATGGCTAGGGATGAGCTTCGTGTTCGAGTCGAACATACGTTCGACTCGAACATCGGCTGTTCGATCGTTCGACGAAGATCGAACGATTTGGGCCGTTCGCGCCAAATTCGAGTGACGCGAACGGCCCACAATGCACTACGCCATCGCAGTGTCATCCAGGCGCTGTGATTGGCCAAGCATGCACTGTGACCCCGCATGCTTGGCCAATCACAGCGCCGGCAGCGAGGAGAGCAATGATTGGCCACAGGCAGGATGCCTGTGGCCAATTATTGCTGAGGGTGTTTAGTACACGCCCCACACTATAAAAGGCCGCCAGCATGGCGGCCTAGTGTAGTGTGTTCCGGAGCAGGGAAAGACAAGCATAGGCAGGGACAGTGACATTTATTTCTTTCTTGCTTAACCTGGATTCCTTTAGTTTAGGGAAAGAGAAGGATAGGTAGGGAGAGTGTCAGTGTGTTTTACTGTGCGAGTCCTTGTTTCTAGGGACAAAGAAGGAAAGTGAGGGGATTTCTCCTTGTGCTATAGTGTGCTTTAAAAAAACATTTTTTCTAGGGACAGAAAACTGTAGGTAGGGAGAGTGTCAGTTTCTTTCACTGTGCCAGTCCTTGTTTCTAGGGACAAAGAAGGAAAGTGAGGGGATTTCTCCTTGTGCTATAGTGTGCTTTAAAAAAACATTTTTTCTAGGGACAGAAAACTGTAGGTAGGGAGAGTGTCAGTTTCTTTCACTGTGCCAGTCCTTGTTTCTAGGGACAAAGAAGGAAAGTGAGGGGATTTCTCCTTGTGCTATAGTGTGCTTTAAAAAAACATTTTTTCTAGGGACAGAAAACTGTAGGTAGGGAGAGTGTCAGTTTCTTTCACTGTGCCAGTCCTTGTTTCTAGGGACAAAGAAGGAAAGTGAGGGGATTTCTCCTTGTGCTATAGTGTGCTTTAAAAAAACATTTTTTCTAGGGACAGAAAACTGTAGGTAGGGAGAGTGTCAGTTTCTTTCACTGTGCCAGTCCTTGTTTCTAGGGACAAAGAAGGAAAGTGAGGGGAATTCTCCTTGTGCTATAGTGTGCTTTAAAAAAACATTTTTTCTAGGGACAGAAAACTGTAGGTAGGGAGAGTGTCAGTTTCTTTCACTGTGCCAGTCCTTGTTTCTAGGGACAAAGAAGGAAAGTGAGGGGATTTCTCCTTGTGCTATAGTGTGCTTTAAAAAAACATTTTTTCTAGGGACAGAAAACTGTAGGTAGGGAGAGTGTCAGTTTCTTTCACTGTGCCAGTCCTTGTTTCTAGGGACAAAGAAGGAAAGTGAGGGGAATTCTCCTTGTGCTATAGTGTGCTTTAAAAAAACATTTTTTCTAGGGACAGAAAACTGTAGGTAGGGAGAGTGTCAGTTTCTTTCACTGTGCCAGTCCTTGTTTCTAGGGACAAAGAAGGAAAGTGAGGGGAATTCTCCTTGTGCTATAGTGTGCTTTAAAAAAAACATTTTTTCTAGGGACAGAAAACTGTAGGTAGGGAGAGTGTCAGTTTCTTTCACTGTGCCAGTCCTTGTTTCTAGGGACAAAGAAGGAAAGTGAGGGGATTTCTCCTTGTGCTATAGTGTGCTTTAAAAAAACATTTTTTCTAGGGACAGAAAACTGTAGGTAGGGAGAGTGTCAGTTTCTTTCACTGTGCCAGTCCTTGTTTCTAGGGACAAAGAAGGAAAGTGAGGGGAATTCTCCTTGTGCTATAGTGTGCTTTAAAAAAACATTTTTTCTAGGGACAGAAAACTGTAGGTAGGGAGAGTGTCAGTTTCTTTCACTGTGCCAGTCCTTGTTTCTAGGGACAAAGAAGGAAAGTGAGGGGAATTCTCCTTGTGCTATAGTGTGCCAAAGCATTCCTCATCAACCATCTTTGAAATCCTTGTTTTTTGGACAGTCAGGGAAATTGTCGTTGTGCTATTCTGTGCAAAAGCAATAATCCTCAACCATATTTAGAAATCCTTAAGTAAAGGGACAGAGAAGGACACCTGAAGGTAGCCCTTATTGCTTTTTTCCCATCTCCCTGCAGGCCATCTATTAGAATGTCTGGAAGGCAAACAAGGAGAGGCAGACAGTCAGGAGGCAATAAAAGAGGGCAAGCAGGCTCTGTGTCTGGGGGCAACAGTGCTGGTCGTGGACGCGGTGCATTGTCATCAGCACATGGCCATGGGACACGCTTGTCCTTCTTTTCGGCAGCTGGACATGTTGAGCCACATCATGCCGAAGACTTGGTAGAGTGGATGACCAAGCCCTCCTCCTCCTCCTCATCCTCTCTCACCCAGGCTCAGGGTACTGGCAAAGCAGCTGCCAAAGCGTCCTCTTCCCTGGTATCAATGTCAGACTCATCATCAGTCACTCCTTCCCTAGACCCACCATGTCCTCCTCCTGAGGAGTCCCCCGAACTGTTTGAGCACAGTGTTGGGTACATGCTCCAGGAGGATGCCCAGCGTTTCGAAGGGTCTGATGATGAAACCCAGCTACAGGAAGGCAGTAGCGTGAGAGCAGACAGAGGGGATGCTCAAGAAGGACACCAATCTGGCAGTCATGTTCCAGCAGCTGCAGCATACTGCCAGATTGGCTCCAGTGATAAGGAGGGAGGGGATGATGAGGTCACTGACTCCACGTGGGTGCCTAATAGGAGAGAGGAGGAGGAGGAGGATGAGGAGGAGGCACATCTCCAATGAGGCAGGATGCCCTTTGGTGGCCAGCGTAAGGGCAGTACACCGACGGAATCACACCGCAGAGCTCCGCCTGTGCAGGGCGCTGCCTCTGCCCGTCATTCAAAAAGTTCCTTGGTGTGGGCCTTTTTTGAGGCTAGTGCATCAGATCGCACAGCTGCTGTTTGCAACATATGTCTCAAGCGTATATCGCGTGGCCAAAACATCAACCGCTTGGGTACCACATGCCTGACCAGACATATGTTGACCTGCCATGCAGCTCGTTGGCAAGCCTACCTCAAAGACCCACACCAAAGAACAAAGCGGACCTCTCCTTGCACCGCATCAGCTGGGATCTCCAACCCCACTATAACTTCAGTCCTCTCTGAAACATGCACTGAGAGGAATGAAGGTGTAGAATTAGGTGTGTCACAGCCAAGTACTTGCGGCCACTCTGCTAGCAGTACACCGACGTCCGATTCTAGCAGGCAAATTTCCCTGCCCCAGCTGCTGGACCGTCGAAAGAAGTTCACTCCCAGCCATCCACATGCCCAGCGGTTGAATGCTAGCTTGGCTAAATTGCTAGCGCTTCAACTGCTGCCTTTTCAGTTGGTAGACTCGGCCCCCTTCCGTGAGTTTGTGCAATGTGCGGTTCCTCAGTGGCAGGTTCCCAAACGCCACTTTTTCTCACGGAAGGCTATTCCGGCTCTCTACCGGCATGTGGAAGGCAATGTCTTGGCCTCACTGGACAGGGCGGTCAGCGGTAAGGTGCATATTACCGCTGACTCATGGTCCAGCAGGCATGGACAGGGACGTTACCTTTCTTTCACGGCCCATTGGGTCACTCTTTTGGCAGCTGGGAAGGATGCAGGACAAGGTGCAGTAGTGTTGGAGGTTGTTCCACCGCCACGCCTCCAAAATGCTACTACTGGTTGTGACACACCTCTCTCCTCCACCCCCTCCTCTTCTTCTTCCTCCATGGCCTCTTCCTGTGGTTTGTCCTATGAACCAGCGGTGCTCCGTAGCCGTTCACGGGGCTACGCAAGTACGCAGGCAAAAAGATGCCATGCCGTGCTTGCGCTGGTGTGTTTGGGGGACAGAAGCCACACTAGGGCAGAGGTCCTGTCTGCTCTGCAGGGCCAGGCCGAGAGGTGGTTGATGCCACGCCAGCTTAAGCCAGGAATGGTGGTTTGCGACAATGGCACCAACCTCCTCTCCGCCCTCCGACAGGGACAACTGACCCATGTGCCCTGTGTGGCTCACGTCCTTAACCTGGTGGTGCAGCGGTTCTTGGGCAGGTACCCGGGCTTACAGGATGTCCTGAGGCAGGCCAGGAAAGTCTGTGTGCATTTCCGCAGATCTTATAATGCCAGTGCTCGCCTGGCTGAGCTGCAAAAGGAGTTGAACCTGCCCAAGAACCGCCTTATATGTGACATGCCCACCAGGTGGAACTCAACATGGGCCATGCTGCAGCGGCTGCACACGCAGCAGAGGGCCATTAATGAGTACCTGTGCGACTACGGCACCAGGACAGGGTCAGGGGAGCTTGTTTTTTTTTCTCCACGCCAGTGGGGCATGATCAGGGATGCATGCACTGTCCTGGCACCATTTGAGGAGGCCACAAGGATGGTGAGCAGTGACAGTGCATGCATCAGTGACACTGTACCTCTTGTCCACCTGTTGGAGCACACGCTGCGTGGAATAATGGACAGGGCACTTGAGGCAGAACAGAGGCAGGAAGAGGAGGACTTCCTTGCCTCTCAAGGCCCCCTTTACCCAGACAGTGTTCCTTCTGTCCCACCCATTGCACAGGAAGAGGAAGAGGAGGAGGAGGAGGATTGTGTCAGCATGGAGGTGGAGGCTGGCACTCAGCATCATCAGCAGCAGTCTTTTAGGGATGATTTACAGTCCCAAGAAACCAGTGGACTTGTACGTGGCTGGGAGGAGGTGGCTGCGGATCATGTCGTCCTTAGTGACCCAGAGGACTCCGGAGCGAATGCCTCAGCAAACCTACGCTGCATGGCCTCCCTGATCCTGCAAAGTCTGCGGAAGGATCCTCGTATTCTTCGGATCAAGGAGAGGGACCATTACTGGCTGGCCACTCTCCTTGATCCACGGTACAAGGGTAAGGTTGCGGACCTTATGTTACCTTCGCAGAGGGAGCAGAGGATGAGACAACTCCGGGAGGCCTTGCAGAAAGGTCTGTGCAACGCGTTCCCAGAGACTGGGAGGTTACAAACTCCTGGTCCTGGACAACGAGTTGCTGAGGCTTCGGCCAGTCAAAGAAGGAGCGGTGGGGAAGGTGGCCGTCTGACCGATGCGTTCAGGCAATTCTTTAGTCCGCAGCCCCAAAGTATGATCGGTTCCAGCAACCATCGCCAGCGTCTGATAAACATGGTGCAGGAATATCTAGGGGCAAGGTCAGACTTGGACACCTTCCCCACCGAAAATCCTCTGGCTTACTGGGTCTTGAGGATGGATCACTGGCCAGAGCTTGCACAGTATGCAATTGAGCTACTGGCCTGTCCTGCATCCAGCGTTCTTTCGGAACGCACATTCAGTGCTGCTGGAGGATTTGTCACGGATCACAGGGTGCGCCTGTCCACCGACTCGGTTGATCGACTGACTTTCATCAAGATGAACCAGTCTTGGATCACCACCAGCTACCACACACCTGATGCTGATATAACAGACTAATTGATTTTAACATGTCACATCCCTTCAAGACTGATGCTGATGCTGAGTGCCTGTGCTGTTATGTTGACTGGCTATCCTCCTCCTCCGAGTCCTCAATGATACGATTGATGATGATAGCTTGGAAGATCATTTTTGTTTATGGGTGCCGCCACCAGTGGCTAAGGCCCAATTTTTCAGCCCCTGTTTTACAGGGGCGTGTAATTACAATTTTTTTAGCAATAATTTGCCATAGGGCTCATTGCTGTGCTCCAAGTACAGTATCTGTGAGGGGTTGGAGTGTTGTGGCACCAGTGCCTAAGGCCCAATTTTTCAGCCCCTGTTTAACAGGGGCGTGTCATTACAATTTTTGAAGCAATACTTTGCAACAGGGCTCATTGCTGTGCTCCAAGTAACGTATCTGTGAGGGGTTGTAGTGTTGTGCCACCAGTGCCTAAGGCCCAATTTTTCAGCCCCTGTTCAACAGGGGCATGCAATTACAATTCTTGATCTAATAATTCACAGCAGGGCCCATTGCTGCACCCACCAAGAGTAACTCTGAGGGCTTACAGTGTTGTGGCAACGCCACCACCACCACCACGAAAGGCCCAATTTTTCAGCCCCTGTTCAACAGGGGCATGCAATTACAATTCTTGATCTAATAATTCACAGCAGGGCCCATTGCTGCACCCACCAAGAGTAACTGTCAGGGCTTACAGTGTTGTGGCACCAGCACCACCATCAAAGGCCCAATTTTTACTACCACTGTTCAACAATTATATGTAATTAAAATTCCTGATATAATAGTTGACAGCAGGGCGTTCCAGCACCAACCAAGAGTAACTGTGAGTGCTTACAGTGTTGTGCCAACACCAACAACTAAGGGGCCTATTTCTGCAGAGTATGTACGGCAGGTCCCTACTTTCAAACATCCAACTTACAAACGACTCCTACTTGCAAACGCAAGAAGACAACAGGAAGTGAGAGGAAATCTACCACTAGGAAGGAAAATTCTCTCCTGTAAGAATAAATATGGGAGAAAGGTGTCTCCTCTGTACTGATGCTTTATCAGCAATCCTTGTTTCAAGAAAAACACCACATTTCAAAAACAGTTGTCATTGGGACGGAAAGTGAGGTGAAATGTTCTGAACAGGGGCACAGACAGCAAAACAAATGTTACAGGGGTGATAACCCTTACCTATGTTTTCCAAAAAGTTTAAAAATAGATTTTTGGGCTGGAGCTACACTTCAACAATGTACCTGTTCAAAATTACAAACAGATTCTACATAAGAACAAACCTACAGTCCCTGTCTTGTATGCACCGCCTGTATACGGCTGTTCAGAGTATATAGGGCCTTTTTTATTTTATGTGCGGGGTTCCCCTTAATATCCATACAAGACCCAAAGGGGCTGGTAATGGGCTGGGGTAGGGGGGGGGTCATGGGGTAGCTATGCCATTTTTCTTAAAGATTTTCATCCATATTACCGGGACCAGACATTACATTAAAGCCGCAAGCAGTTTTAAATGGCTTTTTTTTCCTTTAGAAGTGTCATTTTGTGCAGGGACAGTTCTAAACACGGGAAACACGTGGCACTTCACAGGCATACTTTAGACACCCCCCCAGGTACGATATTTAAAGGAATATTTGACTTTTTTTTTTTCACTTTATGCATCATTAAAATGACTGCTCCCGAAAAACGACCGTTTTTAAAACTTCTTTTTGCATTGATACATGTCCCCTGGTGCAGAACCCGGGTTCCCAAACCCTTTTTAGGACAATAACATGCATAATAGTTGTTATAATTAGCACTTTAGAATTCGAACGTTCGCATCCATTGTATTTAATAGGGTTCTAATGTTCGTACGAACTTTCGGTCCGTTCGCGGGTTCTGGTGCGAACCGAACCCGGGGGTGTTCGGCTCATCACTAGTCATGGCACATAGACAATGGTCTGGACTGCAGACATCTCTCCGCAGGGGATGTGTATTGAGGGGTTGCCTGCTTACCATAATCCCTTTATGTTTATCTGTAGTCTCTGTTTCAATGTACAAGGGTTCAGTTCCCATTGATTCTTCCTTGTCCCCTACCCCCCCTCTATGACAAGGCTAAGGGGAGTGTCCCTAACTGTGTGTAAAAGTGTATGTTTTGGTTTTAATAAACTGTTGATGCTCTGCATGTTTAACCCTCAACACCTGTGTGGATTGTCTCGTGATTGAGGGGTTAAGGGCTGGTTATGGCGAATCTGCAGGCTGCGGGTGCGTTTGGAGGACAGGAGACACAAGTCTGACGGATGTGCCCATCTGGGGTATCTGAGATCCGTTACATATATATATATATATATATATATATATATATACAAAATCGGGATGCACATATATACTAAATACACTGCAGCTAACTGAATCAACTGCCTGCTCAAAGTAAATGAAATTACACTCTCTCTCTCTCCACCAGAACACACTACAGAAGGCCGACATGCAGGCGGCCTTATATAGTGTGTGTGGCGTGGACTTAACCCCCTGAGCCATAATTGGCTTCTAACTTTAACTTGTTCAATTAAGCTTTGACAAAAAAAAAACTGAAAGCTGATTGGTTTCTACGCAGAGCTGCACCAGATTTTGTACTGTCTAGTTTTAGTAAATCATCCCCAATGGCTTTTTAAAGCGGAGGTCCGCCCACCGCTGCATGAATTCAAATAATAATAATCAGGCACTTACCTGTCCTAGAGTCCAGCGATGTCGGGTGCATGCTGCCTTTATTGCGAGTAAGGGAACCCAGCAGTGAAGCCTTACGCATTCGCAAGGCTTTGCTCCTCTCTCCTGCTGGCCTGGTGGCCGGGGAAAGAGGAGGAAGCCCAGGTGGTGACGTCAAAACCTGCGGCTGAGGCTCTGGGAAGTGGGAACAGGATACCTGTGAAAGACAGGTATCCTATCACCCCTCCCCCCCCCCAGAAAGATGCCAAATGTGGCACCAGAGGGGGAGGAGTACAACGAGCAGAAGTTCCACTTTCCTCCCATTGACTTCAATGGGGTTTAGATTCTGCACCAGAACTTCAGTAAAATTTGCCAAACCCACCTCAAACCAGGTATGTTTTGGCTCATATATAACAATGACTGCATATATCTAAGTATCCACTGCTGATTAATTAACATTGACTGCATATATTTAGACAGCATTCACATCTGTGTGTTGCAGTAAGGCCGCCCATACATGGTTTGAATCTCCGCCGGTTCAGCTGTAATCGGCCGAAATTCGAACCGTTAATGGGCAGGCTGGATGTACCAAGTTGATTGATCAATCAACTTGGGTACAACCAGCCTGCCGAATTTTCTTGCGATTATCGCTGACGGCTGCTATAGCCGCTAGCAATAATCAATGTCTTCTCCCACTGTCTTCTCTTCTTCACAGATCCCCACCTCCCACCGGGAGAAGACAATTGCTGATTACACTACCAACACGGTCTATATTGATGGGAGAATTGTACAAATTTTATCCTGCAACCCGTGGTTGCAGGAAAGAACTTTGCACCATGCATGGCCAGCCTAAGACCTGTTTTACTGTAAATGACTGAAAAGCACATTAATGCAAGAGTATAAATTAATGCATCTGAAAAATTGTGCAGGTATATTTTTACCTGCATTGCAGTGCTTTGACAACAAATTGAAATGAATGGTCTGTCTTGCATTATCATGCAAAGTAAGTTGTACATTATTGCATTGCAACCTTAAACAAACTGATGTCCACATTGTTTCAATCTGGTGTATGAGAGTGTATTCCTTCTTCACAAATGTCTATGTAATTCCTGTTTTAGAAACTTAGGAGGGGCAGTTCCTTCTCTAGTCATATATTGCTGTCTATGACGCTTGAGAGGGGATATGATTTCAATGTACAAATACCATACTGGTGACCCCACAATAGGGATAAAGCTTTTCCGCTAAAGGGAATTTATTAAGACACGCGGCCATTCACTAAAATTAGAAGAAAAGCGGTTTCATCTTAAACTGTGTAGAGGGTTCTTTACTGTAAGAGCGGTTAGGATGTGGAATTCTCTTCCACAGGCAGTGGTTTCAGTGGGGAGCATCGATAATTAAAAAAACTTTTAGATAGGCACCTGAAAGACCACAACATACAGGGATATACAATGTAATACTGACATAAAATCATACATATAGGTTGGACTTGATAGACTTGTGTCTTTTTTCAACCTCGTCTACTATGTATCTCACCACTTTGCAGTGACATCTGAGCAGACGGACAAGGAGATGCTGCAATTGTTAAGCAGAGGCTTGCATTGACCTGAGCTGAGCTAGCTTTCTGCTCTTACGTAAAGTATCAGGACCTGTGGCTTGGTTTGTGTAATATCTTATAGCATCTATTAAGGAATTCACTTGAACAGAAAAGAGCAACACTACAGCTAAATTATGTTAACTACCATGTCATGCCCTTACCACTTATGGCAAAGATTACGAACTTGTCTTCCATGCTAAATAAGCAATATCTTCCAGCAACAGTTTGTAAAATGACTTGCCACAATGTGTTCATAACAACTGCTGTTAAATTAGTTGAGATATTAAGCCTTCAGCAATTCCCAGAAAAGTGGTGGCTTTTCTATGAGGCATGCTCAGAAATTATTTTCTGTAACTTCTCCTGTTTCACATTGTATTAGTTGTGTTCGGTGCTGGAATAACAAATTCATCAACTGCATTCATGTTTTGCCTTTTTGGAAAGTTCCAGGCTTGTGAAGGTCAATGCAGGTTACAGGAGGAGCTTACGATAATGTTCGGCAATCAAAATGCATACATTTGAAAATCCGAACCCCCCAACAATTTTTTTTAAAGACGTTAAACTTTATTTATGGGTATCTTATGAGCATAAGAGTATTTTCAGACAGAAAGGTTTTGGATTGGAAAAATATCCTGTGCGTGATTGAGGCTGTTAATGGTCTTTACATGTTTGAGAATATAAAAATTACTTAAGTGGTTTTGACTATGAAAACCTCTAACACATTTAAGACTATTAAAAAGTCCTTTCTATGGTTCAGAACATCAAAGGTTCTTTACACATTTTAAGGCGACAAGAAGAAAGGTTTTAGCTTAGGTGAAAAGGTAACACAAGGTTAAAGTCAGAAGAAATCATATCATTGGTTCATATAAGTGACCCTGTTAGGGAAGAATACACAGATATACTGTACAGGTCTGGATATAAAAAATAATCCATAATAAGCCTGTATCCTTTTTTTTATATCCAGACATATCTGTATTTCTTGGACCTCCCCATGTCAGCCTACTATGGATCAGCTCCACCCTCTCTGACCCCTCCAGTACCACCTTTTTCTTAGCCCATAAAAGGCGGCTGTCTGCCCACACCAGTGTTCTTTTTTCACCCTCGCTCCGGACGCCTTTTAAAGATTATTATTTTTATTTATTTTTTCTCCATCCACCATCCATCCTGTTCGGGTTCAGCCTCTCCCGCTTCAGAAGACCCCCCCGTATAGGCTGTAAATCTCCTGAGGAGGTGGGTTCCCATGGTGCTGGTATAATAAGGTGCAGTATAAATGACTGTGTACTAATGACAAAGGTCACTGGCAGTATAAATGACTGTATATACCGTCGTTAGGCAGGTGCTGGCACTCTCTCCTTCCATGTTTTTGTGTGTTCAGGCAGTGGCTTGGGTCGCTGGGACTTGTAATTTACCGCCCCCACGTGTATTCCTTTCAGGAAGCTCAGTGTTGGGCAGGTGAGGTCAGAGGCAGCTTCCTCTTTGGGTTGCCTAGCAAACTGTCACGTACCTGATTGATGAGCCTGACGTGTGGAGGAAAGCCTCTCGTACAGCTCTGGCTCGTGGACCACTGAAAATGAGACAATAGGCCCAGGATCGCGGCGGAGTAAGAGTGCCTATGAACAGTCCAGAAGTCTGTGCAAGTAGAAGCCAGGAACTCACGAACAGGAAGTCGGACCCAACAGGTGGCAGGCAATAGAAGTGGCAGACGGGCTGGCAGACCTGGCAAGAGGCGAGCAGAGGAGCACCACAGGAAGCAGGAGCTGTAGCAGGCTGGACAGCTGGGAGCGGAGTCAGATGAGCTGGGTTGACAACAGACAGGCAGATCAGGCACAGACAGCAGGCAGAAGCGTAGTCGGGTCACAGGCAGGTTTTCAGCAATGGACGGTCAGATCAGGCAGAAGCAGCAGGCATAAGCGTAGTCGGGTCACAGGCAGGTTTGGTAACAGGTACTGAATAGCAGAGACTGGAGGCTGGTGATCGATCCGTAGGAAGCCAGAGGTCAGGGCAGGAAGCAGACAGAGGTAGTCGGGAGCAAGCCGGATTGGTATCAGAAGTCACACACAGAAGTATCAGGATTCAGGTAAACGCTGTAGACCAAGCAGCAATAAGTCAGTGTCACAGCTCTGTTTAAATAGGCCGACTGGCGCCGCCAGTTCTGGTGACAGGTGCGCGCTCACGCACGTGCACGCGCATGCACATTTGCAGAAGCGCCTGTGGCCGTTCTGAGCATCCTAGGTTGGCGCCTGCACACAGGCGTGCACCGGGGAACGGCAGCTGTACCTTGCAGACGTCTTTCCTGACACAAACATCAGAATGCTCACTGCTGATTTGCAGCAGGCTCTGTCCTCTAGGGGTGGGCCAGGGCACTCTCTGAGCCGCTCTGTGTGCAGGAGGACTCATCGCTGCTCTACTGCTCTAATCTCAGCCTCCAGCTGATCAATCTGCTGCTCTGCTCTGCTCTGGTAAGCCTCACTTCCAGGTCTCTCATTACTTACTGCTGTGTTAATTGTCTGTCAGAGTGTTTATATTATCCTGTGCCTTATAGGTCTGGGGAATTTTGCCTGCCTGCCTAGCTGCCTTAGCATTGAAGATTCAGATGGAGAAGTTTATTTTAATTGTATTTATTTATTTTTTGTTTAAAAAAAAATAGTTTTTTATTAATTAGTTAATTTAGAAGAGTCTCCGAGTTGCGCGCCTCCTCATCTAAAGAACCATATTGTTTGGTGCTCCCAGATAAGATAGTCCTTAGGCCGGTACCGAGCTTTCTACCTAAGGTGGCCACATAATTTTGTATGAACTGGGAGATCATTCTCCCAGCCTTTCCGGCGGATACAGCTGATGATGAGTGGAGTAGGTTAGACCTGGTCTCTGCTGTATCAACCTACCTGAAATGGACTAAAAGCTTTTGAAAACAAGATCAGCTGTAGGTTTTCCAAATGGGGCCTAAAAAGGGTATGCCAGCAACATCTAGAGTTGTGTCTTCCTGGATTGTCAAGACCCTGGGCAGCATATGCGAAGGTCGACCCTGAGGTAGTCTGCAGAGCAGCAAGCTGGAGTGCGCCCAACACCTTTTATTAGGCATTACAGGCTTAATGTGGCTTGTCCGCCTGAGGAAGCATTTGGCTCTACGGTTATTACGGTGGCTATTGCCCATTTAAAGTTTTTTGAGTAGCATTGCATTGAGGGTTAGGCTTATTTTTTCATTTTTTGTCTTCCCTCCCTTTCTTAATATTGCTTGTTACATCCCATAGTAGGCTGACATGGGGAGGTCCAGGAATAAGGAAAATTGTTATCCATACTTACCGTAATTTCCTTTCCTGGATCCTCCCCATGTCAGCCGGGGATTCCCACAGGGTTTATCCGCCGCAAGGCGGGTATTTTTGAACACTGGTGTGGGCAGACAGCCGCCCTTTATGGGCTAAGAAAAAGGTGGTCCTGGAGGGGTCAGAGAGGGTGGAGCTGACCCATAGTAGGCTGACATGGGGAGGATCCAGGAAAGGAAAATTATGGATAACAGTTTTCCTTAATTCTTACCTAAGAAAGGGAATAAGCCACATAGAAAGTGTCTGCTTCATTATAGATATTTATGTTTGGTAACATAGATTTACATAGGCAAATCAGTGTACACTGATTCGGTTAGTTTTGAATCTAGCATCTCATAATTATTTGGCACTGGAACCTTGTGGATTTGCTGCAGCGGGGACCTGATATTTCAACTGAGGTCAAGGTTTGTATGCATTTGAAGGAGATCATATACAGGAAGAGACTTGGGTTAGGCCTTTAAGGACTGTGTCAGGTTAGTTTATAGAGGACAAAGTTTTAGATTTTTATGACTGGACACATTTTGAGGAACAATGTCTAAGTTTGGGCTAAGTGTTAGTGTCAAGTTCAGTGTTAAGGGCTATGTTTCCTATTTAGCTTAAAAAGACAGTAGTAAAAAAAATTGAAATTAACATCCTTCAAATAAAGGTGCTTTTATACTCACTTCTCTGGCAGTGTCTCCTACCTTCCCTTCTGTCCAGCCAGGGCTCGAGTCCTGCAGGAACGCATGGGAACGGCATTCCTGGACTTTGTCCTGCAGGACTTACCTTTGAAGTATACGAGCTGTGTGGCAGTGGCCCCCGTAAAAAATATGGTGGCGGGCAGACAGCACAACTGCGCATGTGCCATTCTGAAGCCTGCCAAGCTCATACATAATCACCCATTTTTGTCCAGGCGGGCACATGCGCAGTGGTATAATGGCACTGCCTGGTGCCATTTTTTAATGGAAGGCAGTAACACTTGGTCTCGGGTCTCGGTGGCCGCAGCGCCTCAGCACAGCAGAGAGCAGGTGGAAAGTATCAGTACACTGATTAGAATGTCTCGTTGCGGGGCCTCACCACAGCAGAGAGGAGGACTGATGTGAGGGGGCAGAGGAGGACAGTACTGGGGTGAGTGAAGGGGGCAGAGGAGGACATTACTTTGGGGGGAGGTAAAGGGAGCAGAGGAGAACATTACTGTGGGGGGGATGTGAAGGGGCAGAGAACGTTACTGGGGGTGAAGGGGACAGAGGTGGACATTACTAGGGGGGTGAAAGGGCAGAGCAGGACATTACTGTGGGGGGTGAAGGGGGCAGAGAAGCACAGTGCTGTGGGGGGCAGGGCTTGAGTCCTGCAGGAACGCATAGGAACACATTTTTTTTTATTTTTGAGGTGGGGGGGATCTTGGGTGAGTTCCCACACTTTTTCCCTTGGACTTTACCCCTGTGTCCAGCCCTGCAAACTCTTAAGCATCTTCAAAATTCAACACTTTCAGGAGTATCAAATGCCTCTGCCCTCTTCCACGGGTCAGGGTACAATCCTTCAACCCCTACATCATGAAGGAGTTCTGTTTTTAATGTCAAGAACCTGGGTTCTTGCTATATAAACCAATATACCAGGAATTTACAGCTCCAGATATACAGGTTACTGCACAGTGAGTATACAGGCCACCATGCACAAGTCTTCATATATGGGTCCAGAGACAGAGGCCTGGGTGTAGGCAACCTTAGTGGAACCAACATGAATATACAGTATGTACCAACACTCACAGAATACAGCCCACCGGGCTGCTGTTGGCAGAATGGGATGTGTGTTTCCCTGCCCGCTCTCTCCTCTCTTCTTTTTCCCTGCTGTGCATTGCCGGCTGTAAGCTAAGCAGGTTCTGTGTGGATTCCCCTGCTCATGTCAGCATTAAGAGCCACAGCAGTAACAGGGAGAGGACATGGACTTGGGACATGTAATGTACAGAGGGACTGCTGCACTGCAGAGGGATGGATACAAAATTGACAGATCCCAATTAACCTGGGGGACCCAAGGAAGAGTTGTAGAGGACTTTTGTTAAACTGCCCGGAAAGGTTTGGGGCTTTTGGTGCCTAGTGGCTTGGAGAAAGAGGACTACTGTCTGAATGCTCCCTTTGGCCCTTTTGAAGTCTGGCTAGAGGGGACTTGATCTGGTGATTGGGAGTGAGGATACCCAGTTCAGCATAGTGTCAGCCATACCAGCAGCACTCTGTGGTCACAAAGAGGCTGGAGCATTCATCCACCATCTGCTCATGCTGCTGTTTGTCAGAGGCTTCGGGGAGAGACTGAGGGGGCTCCTTCCACCATAGATGCCCGCAGCTGTACTATGGGAACTGTTGAGAGGGCTATCCACCCATTACTGTTGTTGCAACCAGTGACAGATCCGCTGAGAACAGGACACCAAGTCCACCCCACTCATACCATTATCTATACCAGCCCTGCACAGCACCTCTACCAAATCTATACTGCATCCAATACCAACTCTTTACCACTGGTATAATGAGCTGTCACTGCTTCTGACCTGCATCTGTATCAAGTTTATAATACACCTATAGTACAATTCTACGGCATGCAGGTTTAATACGACTTTGGTTAAGTGCACCAATTTTTCCTAAAGCCGGTAAAATAAACACCCTAGGGGCTTCCCCGTCCATAAACCTCCTCTGTTTCCCTATCCCCTCTCTTGTCCTCTCAAACATTGGCTGTGCCTACCAGAAGGTTTAGGCCTAGCATAGCCACAATTAGTGCACTCTGGCAGTATAACTTCCCCTAGTTTATAGATCAAGTCTCATTTCTGCTCACTGGTACACTTCAGGTGGCATTGTTACTGTTTATGCTGATCTGGATGGCAAATATCATTATATGTCTTGTCCTAATCATTAATCACCCATATGCTAAAGTGTATTACCATTGCTATTAATGTTTCTTTGCTTGTCTTGTTATCAACTTTATTGCATGACAATATATTAGGTTTGCTTTTTTTAACAGATTTGGTTTATATTTCTGTGATTATGCATTATTGCTGGGTACAGTGATTTCTCATGCTATTCCGTGTAGTGCAATCAACCTGGTATGTCAGAGAGGTTGAGTTCTTCGAGAAGGTTGAGGCCAAGAACAGAGAAGACCCATCTTAACCAGCATTTTTTTTTGGTGGGTAACGCTACACATGGATTAGTTCTAGTATTTCCAAAAGCAATCTTTGATTGACATCATATGTAAAATGAACTGTTAAACAATTAACAACTTCTGAGTCTATTTAATATTCAGTTTAATCACTGTCCCATATATAACTCAAATCTGCTTCTCTTTTTCTAAACTTAATGATGGAAATTTGCCAGGGGAAGTGTACCCAGGAGAGAAGCTTTAACCATGACTCAGTGAAAGATGAGTAGAAGTCCTGTTTTACTTTGATCTCCATTCTTGAAGATAAGAGGTGCTGTATCTCCTGTAAGGCAACCTGTTAGAATAGCAGCAGAAGATACTTAATTAAAACTGTCCTTGTTTTATAAAAATAACTATTTAATATTAAATATGTATAAATCATTTTGGATACTGTAATTTACCACTTTACTTTATTTTTAAATATTTTTTCTGGGAGAGTATTTCATAATCCAATTCACTCAAGAAAGTGGACTGCTCAGTGCTCAGTGATTTCTTCTTGACTATTTTTTCTTGGAAACATTAGGGCTTTTTGATGTCTGAAACCAGCCATACTGACATAGAAAGGTCTTGTGTCTTTGGTTCTATTGCAGTATCAATCAGTGGATCTTAGCATGACTGATTTTAGTACTGGGCTCAGACTTTTAGTAGTCTTCAATTTTGGCATGGGCGTTAAAGTAGATGTAAATCCTATCTGGATGACTTAGCCAAAGCAAGGAATTGCTAGCAGGGATGGTATTACTTTAAAGAAATCTGCTGATTAAAAATAATAAACATGACTTTATATTAACATGGTAAAGCTTATGGGAGATTTTAGTGATTGGGTTTACATACTATACTAAAGGCTAAATAGTTACAATGGCCACTGCATATTTGAAAATGTTTTCTATACCTTTTACTATCCTTAATTGAATGAATGGCTTGTTTATAATAACTTGTGAAAAGCTTTAGGTATTTATCTGCAATTCTAGCTTTCTGTAAGATGACTGCTACATAATACATTCACTCCTAGTGCATTGCAATGTCACTAGTATTGCTAGTATTGTCACTAGTATGCAATGTCACTAGTATTGTATAAAATACAAATTATTTTCTCTGTCAAAAGAGCAGCCAATGGAAATACTTACTCCCTTACTTATCTGAAATGTCACCTAATATATTGGGGATGATGGAAATCTCATAACTAGAGCCGATTCCAATGGCATATTGTTGACCAGTATAGATCTTGGACACTCACCTGAGCTGTATATTCTGATGAAATGGATGCTGATCCATGAAACGTTTTGAAACACATGAGAAACTGCTCTTCTCAGTACTGTTATGACAAACTATTTGTACTATGGGATATACTAACTGCTGGGAGTGATAGTATATGTGGCAGCATTTGTGAGCATAATGGCATTTGTTTTTTCCAAGTGTTTTAAAGGAGGTTTTATATATATAGATATCGATATATCTATATATATCTATATATATATATATATTAATATATATAGATATATATAGATATATCGATATCTATATATATCTATATATATATATCTATATCTATATATATATATCTATATCTATATATATATATATATATAGATATATATAGATGTGTATATATACACAGTAAAGTCAGTATATATAAATAAAATCTCCTTTTTTTCATACGATTTGTTATTTAGAATGTTCTATTAGTGAAATAGAGCAGGGCTCAAATCTTCAAGTCCTGAGCTACTAGCCAGGCCTTAAGAATTACTCTCCACCATTTGCTTAACCCAACCCCTACCCTGCCCCACCCCCAAGTCTGCCCCTAAACATGCCCTTGCAAATTATCTCATAAAATGACACTGTTAAAGGGTTTTATGTAGAATTATGCCCCATACACACGATCGTTTTTCATGCCGTTAAAAATGCCATTTTTAAAAATGGGCATTAAAACCGATCGTGTGTATGCTCCAGAGCATTTTTAACGACGTGAAAAACGGGCATTAAAATTTTTGAACATGCTCTATTTTTTCACGTCGTTTTTCATGTCGTTTTTTTTAACGACGTGAAAAACGATAGTGTGTATGCTTTTACGAGGTGAAAAAAAACGCGCATGCTCAGAATCAAGTATGAGACGGGAGCACTCGTTCTGGTAAAACTAGCGCTCGTAATGGAGATAGCACATTCGCCACGCTGTAACGGACTGAAAAGCATGAGGCTGAAAAGCGCGAATCGTCGCTCAACAAACTTTACTAACATGAAGGGTGGCGCCATCCGAACGGAACTTCCCCTTTATAGTGCCGTCGTACGTGTTGTACGTCACTGCGCTTTGCTTGAACGTTTTTTAAAATGATCGTGTGTACGCAAGACAGGCTTGAGAGGAAACATGAAAAAAACTACGAGAAAAACGTTGGTTTAACCACTTCCCGCCCAGTCAATAGCAGATTGACGTCCGGGAAGTGGTTCTGTTATCCACCCTGGACGTCATATGATGTCCTGCAAGATAACAGCCGCCGCACGCCCGGGGTGCGCGCGTCGCGGCGATCGGTGGAGCGGTGGGTCAGTCTGACCCACCGCTACACTGATCTCGGTAAAAAGCCTCCGTCGGAGGCTTTTTACCATGTGATCAGCCGTGTCGAATCACGGCTGATCAGGAAGTAAACAGGAAGAGCCGTTGATCGGCTCTTCCTCACTCGCGTCTGACAGACGCGAGTAGAGGAGAGCCGATCGGCGGCTCTCCTGACAGGGGGGGTTCGCGCTGATTGTTTATCAACGCAGCCCCCCCTCGGATACCCACACTAGACCACCAGGGAAGCCCCCCAGGAACACCAGGGAAGCCCCAATCATGTGGATGGCCCCTATGGCCATCCACATGTAGTAAAAATAAATAAATAAAAGAAAAACATTAAAAAAAATATGCCAATCAGTGCCCACAAATGGGCACTGACTGGCACTTTCACAATGTGTGATGGCTGGCATTGCTGGGCACCAGTGCCACCAATGCCACCTACTAGTGTCCATCAGTGCCACCTATCAGTGCCCATCTGTGCCCATCCGTGCCAATCTGAGCCCACCTATCAGTGCCCGTCCATGCCACCTATCAGTGCCACCCATAAGTGCCCATCAGTGCCGCCCATGAGTGCCAATCAGTGCCGCCTATGAGTGCCAATCAGTGCCGCCTATGAGTGCCAATCAGTGCCACCTATGAGTGCCCATCAGTGCCGCATACCAGTGCCACATATCAGTGCCCATCATCAGTGCCCATCAGTGCCACCTCATCAGTGCCACTTCATTGGTGCCACCTCATCGGTGCCCATCAGTGTCGCCTTATCAGTGCCCTTCAGTGCCGCCTTAGCAGTGCCCGTCATTGAAGTAGAAAAGGTACTCATTTTCAAAAAAAATTAACAGAAACAAAGAAAAACTTATTTTTTTTTTACATTTTCGCTCTTTTTTTATTTGTTGTGCAAAAAATAAAAATCGCAGAGGCGATCAAATACCACCGAAAGAAAGCTCTATTTGTGGGAACAAAATGATAAAAAATTTGTTTGGGTACAGTGTAGCATGACCGCGCAATTGTCATTCAAATTGCGACAGCGCTGAAAGCTCAAAATTGGCTTGGGCAGGAAGCTGTATAAGTGCATGGTATTGAAGTGGTTAAAAAATGGCATGAAAAACGATCGTGTGTATGCCGCATTAGGCTATAAAAATAAATATTAACAACAACTTTAACAATATTAACATAAAGCATATTTCATTGATCTGACTGTGATAAATAAAATAAGGATCAAATATGATTGGCCACTAGAGGTACTGTACCCCAGTTCAGTGAAAAAAAAAAAAAAAACAAGAATAAAAGCATCTGGAATGCATCTGGAAATGCATAAAAAATGAGCATGTGGAAATGGATCTGGAATGGATCTGAGGACGCTTTTGTGGTGTGAATGGGGACTTCAGCCGCCTCCTCCTAAAAAATAAATAAAAAAATGTCGCACTACAAAAATGCACTGGTTCACAATGGAATACATGCATTCCCATTTTGACAGAATGCATGGGAAAACACAAAAAGTAGCACAAGCAGAACGTTCTCAAATTGTGCTGCACCAAACCGTATGCTACTGCGGTTACCATGCTGCCTCTGATGCGTTTTGGGTGCCATTACAAATGAATGGTTCTGTGTGCGTCTCTCAAAGGCAGCGCATTAACGCGTGGTGCAGGAAACCAGTATGAAATGCGATTTTTCCCCAAACGCGTTCTAGTGTTAACTGGCCCAACACTATTTAGCAAGCTGCGCAGTGTCTCATATAGGAAAGCAGAAGAGGTGGAGGTTCACTGACAAAAATACACTTTTATTGCGAGTTGCCCTTTCTGCTCCAGCTATCATCTGACCGGATGTAAAGTATGCCATTAACATGAGAGGTTGTAGTGCAGAGGAAGAAATCCCTGACCTGAAACAAGCCTGCAAACATAGCTCTGAATGAAAACATGCCACATAACTGACCTCTAAGGACTCCACCACTCTTGTCGCCCAGGAAGCTGCCACCATTTTCTGTCATGTTACTCGGATGAAGTTAATACTGAGCTGAGCAGACCCGCCCCCCGCCCGAGCAAAGTCGAGCTGAGCTGGCCCGCCTCCCCGCCCGAGCTGAGCAGACCCATTCCCTGCCCGAGCCAAGTCGAGCTGAGCCGGCCCGCCTCCCCGCCTGAGCTGAGCAGACCCGCCCTCCGCCCGAGCCAAGCCAAGCTGAGCCTGCCTGCCTCCCCGCCTGAGCCGAGTGGACCCGCCCCCCCTGAGCCAAGCCAAGCTGAGCTGGCCCGCCTCCCCACCCTGGCCTCCCATTCGAGGCAAGCTAGTACACTCCCCCTCGCCTTTTTTTGCGATACAGCACTGCATTACCTGCCAATTGCACGTGCAATGCTGTATCCAAATACATTTTTGTCCTTTTTTTCCCACAAATAGGGCTTTCTTTTGGTGGTATTTGATCACCTCTGCGGTTTTTATTTTTTGCGCTATAAGCTATTTATTTTTTTAAAACTGTATTTTTTTTCACTTTTTGCTATAAAACATAGCCAATAAAAAAATGTAAAAAATCTAATTTCTTATGAAATTTAGGCCAATATGTATTCTGCTACATATTTTTGCTAAACAAATCCCAATAATCCCAATAAGCATATATTGATTGGTTTGCGATATTTTTGTTTTGTTTTACTAGTACTGGCCCAATCAGTGACTAGGCCATTACTAGGACTGTGATATTGCAGCGGACAAATCGGACACTGACACTTATAACACTTTTTGGGGACCATTTACACTAATACAGTGATCAGTGGTAAAAAATATGCCCTGCCACTGTACTAATGAAGCTGACAGGGAAGGGGTTAACATAAAGGGTGATCAAAGGGTTAAATGTATGCCTAAGTTGTGCTTACTAACTGGGGGGAGGTGCTTTAACTACTTAACGACCGCCCACTGTATATATACGTCGGCAGAATGGCACGGACAGGCACAATCACGTACCTGTACGTGTCTGCCTTCGTATGGGTGGGGGGTCCGATCGAACCCCCCTCCGGTACAGTGAGCGGCCGGGATCGCTTCGGGAGTGATCCGTGATGAGGGGGCCGCCATTCGATTCTGGCCACCCCCTCGCGACCGCTCCCGGCGAATTAAAAGCTTCCTCAGCCTGTGTAATGTTTACACAGGCAGGAGGAAGTGATGTCATCTCTCATGCGGCGCTCACATATACGGAGCGCCGCATGAGAGAATACATCAGGTTAGTGCACTAAACAGCACACTGACACCAGGACACATAGGCACACGATTGCCCCCCCAGACACCCCCAGATCACCCCCCATCCCCCAGTCACAGTGTCACTGATTGCAGTGACCATTTATTTACTGATCACTGCAATCAGTGACATTTGTGACTGTAAAAGTGTCAGGTTTAGGTCCAGTGTAGCCCCCTAACCCCCCCTAATAAAGGTTTAACCCCTTGATCGCCCCCCAGGTAACCCTTTCACCGCTGTCACTAAGCGATCGTTTTTCTGATCGCTGTCTTGGTGTCGTTGATGCCGATAGGTAGCCAGTTATTTTTTTTAGGTTCTCCGCAGGTTTTTATAGCGTCGGGTACCCCCATATATTACCTAATAAAGGTTTAACCCCTTGATCGCCCCCCCAGGGTAACCCTTTCACCCCCTTTTGCCAGTGTCACTAAGCAATCGTTTTTCTGATCGCTGTCTTAGTGTCGGTGATGCCGATAGGTAGCCAGTTATTTTTTTTAGGTTTGCCGCAGGTTTTTATAGCGTCAGGTACCCCCATATATTACCTAATAAATGTTTAACCCCTTGATCGCCCCCCCAGCTAACCCTTTCACCCCCTTTTGCCAGTGTCACTAAGCGATCGTTTTTCTGATCGCTGTCTTATGCCGCGTACACACGACCGGTTTTCATGTCAAGAAAAAAAACGTTGATTTTCTCGACGTTATTTTTCTTGTTTCCTCTCAAGCCTGCCTTGCCTACAGACGATCGTGAAAAAAACTGATCTAGCAAAGCGCGGTGACGTCCAACACGTACGACGGCACTATAAAGTGGAAGTTTCATTCTGTTCGCGCCACCCTTTTGGCTGCTTTTGCTGATTTCGTGTTACCGCGTGTTAGTAAAAGTTTGGGAAGAGACGATTCGCGCTTTTCAGTCTTCGTGCTTTAAAGATCTTTTTCGGGAGTTCAGTTTGTGCTTGTGGGTTCGTATCTGGCTTTCAGTGCGTGTAGTGAGTTCGTATCTGTTTTTGCAGTGCGTTCTTGTCCGCTCGTTACTGTTTTTCAGATCGTTCTTCATAGGCCTTGCTGTTCTTCAGTGCGTTCTTTTAGTTCGTTCTGATTAGACGACCGTTTTGAAGCCATGTTGCGGGTACGTTCTTGTCGCCGAGATCGTGCTGTGCTTGCTGCTGGGCTTGTTGCTATGTCCCAGATCCGGTCCATGAGGAGGGTGAGGAGGAGTTCATGGACCAAGAATTGGTTGCTCCAGAGGGACCAATTATGTCATATGCCTCTGCTGCGGGAGATCCGGGAGAATAACCCTGATGATTTCAGGAATTTTCTTAGGATGTCTGACCCCGTTTTTCAGCAGCTCTTGGCTTTGGTGTCCCCCTATATCACCAGGCAGGACACCGTTATGCGGGAAGCCATTACTGCTGAGCAGAGGCTCATCGCCACGTTGCGATACCTTGCGACTGGGAGAAGCTTGCAGGACCTCAAGTTCTCGATAGGCATCTCCCCCCAGGCTCTGGGCGTCATTATCCCTGAGACCTGCTCTGCCATTATCCAGGTCCTTCATGAGGACTATCTTAAGGTAAGTTTTCTCCTTTATAAACATCACAATCTATGTTTTTTTATGCTTGCTAATGTATAGTATATTTTGAACTGTCTCTAATTACCATGATTTGAATATGCTGTGAATGTCCCCTTTGTCCCCCTGCATGTTGTAAGCTTTGAATGTTCTATGTTTTTTGGCTACATGCATATTTGTTTTTAAACCAATCTCCAGCATTAGATCCTGGGCCCAAACACACCTAGCCTAGTCAATCCCCATTTTTGTTTTGGTGGACGCTCCATTGTAGTGCTTAGATTGCCTGATTCCCCCCCCCCCTAATTCTTTGATTTTTGTCTAATCTACCCAAATAAATTACATAGTACTATAGATTTGAATTATGATGTCCCCAACTCATCTCAACCCCTCCACCCTCTAAGAATTTCACAGGTCCATCAGAGTGGGTGATGTTTTTGTTGCTTATTTTTCTATCTTATTCAAGCGGACCTCCATCCAAAATTTTGGGGGTCCGCTCATCGTAACCCTCCCCCGGTGTCAAAATTGACACCTTTCAGGGGGGAGGGGGGTGAAGATACCTGTTTAAGCCAGGTATTTTCACCCACATCCGGGAGTCATCTCTGCGGCAAATCTGCCTGAGCCAAGTCACTTCCCGCAGAAGACCCGTAGTGTTCTTGGAAACACTTGTCTCACAGAACACAGGAGGACCAGTCTGAACTGCGCAGCGCTTCTCGTGCATGTGCGTTTGGGAACCGGGCAGTGAAGCCGCAAGGCTTCTCTTCCTGGTTCCCTCACCGAGGATGGCAGAGGGGGCAGCAGAGTGACGAGCAATTGTTCGTCCTCTGCTGCGGACGTTGCTGGATTCCAGGACAGGTAAGTGTACAATTAGCAAACCTCTGCAGCTGCTGTAGCTGGAGCTGCTGTGTTATTTTATAGTATTTTGGCTGCGTAGCTCCGCTATTAAATCCTCCTTCCAAATTAATGCTATACTGATGTTTTGCCCAGAGTGTTTTGTGCTAACATGCTTGCAATGTATAGGTAGTAAAGTATATTAATTTTTTTGTTCCTTTGGCTCCACAGTTACCATCGACGGCACAGGAATGGCAGAATGTGGCATCTGATTTTTCTCAGCGGTGGAACTTTCCCAACTGTGGAGGAGCCATTGATGGCAAGCACGTCCGCATCGTGCCACCAGCCCATTCTGGATCGTTTTTTTTTAATTATAAAGGCTTCCACAGTATTGTGCTCATGGCGGTGGTGTCTGCCAACTATGAGTTTCTATTTGTTGATGTTGGGAAAAATGGGCGGATGTCTGACGGTGGTGTTTTCGCCCAGACCGAGTTTGCAGACCGGCTTCTTTCAGAGGACCTGGCATTGCCACCTGCTGAAGATAATGAACATGGCCTCCCGTTTGTGTTCCTGGCAGATGAGGCTTTTGCGCTTGGACCACATTTGATGAGGCCTTTTCCCCAAAGGTCCCTCACCCCTGAGAGGAGGGTCTTTAATTATCGTCTGGCCAGAGCGCGAAGGGTGGTCGAAAATGCCTTTGGCATCATGGCCAGTCGCTTCCGCCTTTTTCTGACTGCGATAAACATGGCGGAGTATAAATGGAACCATTTGGTCATGTGCTGTTGCATACTGCACAATTTTTTACTCAAAAACTCAAACAATTATCTAGCTACAGTTGACCTTCAGGGCACACAGTGCTTGGATGGACCATTGGCAGCCCAGTTAGCTGGCCCTACAGGCTTGGCCCCCCAAAGTGGCCGTGATGTGCGGCAACGCTATCTAGAATATTTTATGGGTAGGGGGGCCATTGCAATGCCTGATCATTTTTAAACAAATTTTGGTCATAATAAAAAATAATATACTGAAAACATCTTGTTTCCTTTTCTTTTGTTGTATTTGTTCTTTCTCCTAGGTCAGTGATGGTGAACCTTGCCACTCCAGATGTTTTTCAACTCCATTTCCCATGATGCTCAACTACACTGCAGAGTGCCTGAGTAACATTAGAAATGTAGTTCCAAACCATCTGGGTTGCCAAGGTTCACCATCACTGTCCTCGGTTATACTAGTGCAGTTGTAGTCCCATGTTTTTTCCTAACAAGTAAATTACAATCATTTATAGAGTCTAAACACACACATTTTTTTAGGGGGGGGGCAACATTGATATAAGAAGCCACACATTGTTTAGTGATTAATTTTTTTTATAGGAGTATAAAAATTTTCACGTTTGTATCAAAATATACCCCAAATTTTTTTGGGAATTTTTTTTTCTCTTTTTACAACTCAGTACAAAAATGTACAACACGAACAATATACCTTTATAGAAATAAAAGTTTTCCCCCCAAAAAAATAAAACAATCTTTTTTAGATTATATACAAGTTTTACACCCTCCCAAGAATATGCTCAAGTTTTTTCAGTCTTTTCTCCATGATTTTGTTGGTTTGGCACATCTGGAACAGGTTGTCTTTTATCTTTTCAACCTCCCGAGAGCAGGCCCTCACTTGTTTCAGCAACATCTGGGCAGTGGCTCTGGTGAAGGTTGCTGGTGCCGCAGGCATTAAAGTCCCTTGAAGTAGTGAAAAGAAAACGTCTTACTAAATATACAGGCCAACATCTATTACCTGAGGCTGTGGTGTATGACACTGACCTGGTGAGTTGCCATTTCCCTCTTCTGCCACATCCTGCGGTTGTGGGCCTTGAGTTGGTGGTGTGGGGTTTGCAGCCTTGTGTCTCTTAGCTCTTTGAAGCCCTAGGAGATATAACCAAAAGGTAGACTTGTGTAACTAAATATATTTTGGCGTGAAAGAGGAATATTAATCATTCTTGGGAAGTGTGTTACAATTGTATTAGTGATAATTTTTTAGGAGATGAACACATGATTGTATCCATTTCCCAAGATGGGAGATTAATCTCTTTTGGTCATGTTTCACACATGGAAACACACCAGGTATCCACTGGATCACCTGTGTGTGACACCATCAAAAGGTTGTTCTTGTGGCCCACACTTGTGCTAATGAGTCCAGATGTGTAAGCAGCTGCTGAGCATACTCTTGTAAACGTACTCTGAATCTAGTTACATTAGCCAAATCTAATTACCAACAACTACACAAACATGTTTATAATTACTTCTCACATAAACATTTCATGATGTCCTGTTTCATGTTCTTGGGCACAAGAATCCAACGTTGAAATCCTCGTTCAATACCACCCAAACGATGTTTTGGTGGAATGCATTGCTAAAAACATTTGAACATGCCTATTATTTTAGGATTGATAAAATGTCGTTCGAACAATGAATCGGGCCAAAAGCTTGTGATTGAGTGAACGTTTGAACGACCATTTATACGATCGATTCGTGTGCCCAAAAACATGAAACATGACATTTTTAACTGTACTACATACATTATTTTAAAAGCACATGCAACACCACGTTATTACCAAAAATCTCATTTAATGTAAATCTACTTACTTTTTTGGATGACTTTTTTAATCTTTTTATATTGATCCGGCTCACGCAACTTAATGTCCGACCATCGTTTCCGGATCTGTTCCCGTGACCTGCGAACACCAAATTTATGCAATAGCGCTTTGACCACTTTATCCATGATCTTGGCCTTCACTTGATTTGGCTTTTTGTAGGGCCCATGTTTGGCGTCATAATCATCCCGGAGCAATATGGTGACCATCTCCACCATCTCCTCAAAGCTCATGTTAGTGGCTTTATACCTTCTGGGTAGGGGCCTGCTTTCTTCCCCACTTTCCACATCATGTTGTTGATTCACCGACATGTTTACACTCTCCGTCATTAAGGAGTAGCGAGAAGGGGCGGGGAAAGTAGTGTAACGAACGTCAGGGGCGGGAAAGCGTGCGGAGCGTCACGCATGCGCACTGTATATAACTCCAAAAAACATAGTTGAAAGCGACGTTCAGTGAGTGGAAGAAGGTCGGAGGAGACGAACGTGTAGATCGCGGGTACGTAACATTTTTCATACTTGATATGTCGAGGGTTGAGCGGCCCCGAACAGCAAATGTAGTGACCGTACAGACCTTTAAATTTGGCTGTGTCCAGGAGCATTAAACCTATAAACATTCATTCACTGTATGTTCGGGGCCGGGGTTGGGCAATATGCATGTAACTTGGCGCTTGCTTCCCGTGCTGTTAGTACTGGCCGTGCACAAAGTGTCATTTTTGAATTGTGAATAAACTTTGAAAAGTCAATTGCGGCTCTAAATGAATTCTTGCCTCCCGGCAAATGGCAAGACATTGAAAAGTGAGTTGTACCTGCAAAATAAAAACGTGGGGGTTCCCCCAAATTCGAGTTGCAGGCCCTTCAGGTCTGTCAAGGATTTTAAGGGGAACTCCACCCCCAAATCAGGAAAAAAAAGGGCGTGGAGTCCCCCCCAAAATCCACAACAGACCCTTTATCCGAGCACGCAACCTGGCCGGCCGCAGGGGAAGAGGGGGGATGAGAGAGCGGCCCCCCCTCCCTCCTGAACCGTACCAGGCCACATGCCCTCAACATGGGGAGGATGTCCCCATGTTAATGGGGACAAGGGCCTCATCCCCACAACCCTTGCCCGGTGGTTGTGGGGGTCTGCGGGCGGGGGGCTTATCGGAATCTGGAAGACCCCTTTAACAAAGGGGACCCCCAGATCCCGGCCCCCCCTATGTGAATTGGTAAGGGGTACATTGTACCCCTACCATTTCACGAAGAAAGTGTACAAAATGTAAAAAATGACAGTAGTCAGTTTTTGACAATTCCTTTAATTTTTAGTTTGGCTTTCTTCCATCTTCTTCCTTCTTCTTCTTTTCTCGCTTCGTGTTTCTTCCTCCATCTTCCTCTTCCTCTTCATCTTCCTTCTTCCTTCGGTGTTCTCGTCCGCATCTTGCTCCGGGTTCTTCTTTCTCCGGCCGCTCCGTTTGAATTGGAGGTTCCCGCTGTGTGACGCTTCAGTTCATCAGTTCTCCTCTAGGTTCGGCGACCCCGCCCCCCTCTGACGCACAGAGATTTCACAGGTACTTTCCCCGTGCAGTCAGAGGGGGGCGGGTCCCCCGGCTCGCAGCGGACCCAGAGGAGAACTGCCTAACTTTGCGTCACACAGCGGGAAACTCAAATTCAAACGGAGCGGCGGGAGAACAAAGAAGAAGCCGAAGCAAGATGCGGACGAGAAGCCCGAAGCAAGAAGGAAGATGAAGATGAAGAGGAAGATGGAGGAAGAAACTCGAATGCAGAAAAGAAGAAGGAAGAAGATGGTTGAAAAACAAAACCAATAATAAAGGAATTGTCAAAAACCGTGTAGTGTCATTTTTTAGATAATGCCATTTTTTAAGGTGAAATGGTAGGGGTACAATGTCCCCCATTACCATTTCACATAGGGGGGGCGGGATCTGGGGGTCCCCTTTGTTAAAGGGGTCTTCCAGATTCCGATAAGCCCCCCGCCCACAGACCCCCACAACCACCGGGCAAGGGTTGTGGGGATGAGGCCCTTGTCCCCATCAACATGGGGACATCCTCCCCATGTTGGGGGCATGTGGCCTGGTACGGTTCAGGAGGGAGGGGGGGCCGCTCTCTCATCCCCCCTCTTCCCCTGTGGCCGGCCAGGTTGCGTGCTCGGATAAGGGTCTGTTATGGATTTGGGGGGGGGACTCCACGCCATTTTTTCCCAGAATTTGTGGGGGAGTTCCCCTTAAAATCCTTGACAGACCTGAAGGGCCTGGTATGGATATTTGGGGGAACCACAATGCTTTCCCAATGTTTGTATCAATGACTTTCCTATGTATTGCAATTGACAGGACACAACAATTAATTATACCCAGGAGTGAATTTAGTGTTAATTTTTTTTTTTTTAAATGACACTTGGTGCAGGGACAGTTCGAGGTACTCCTTTATTTTTGGGGAGTCCTTTTATTCCCACGATTTACAGGGCAACATTTACTTCAATGGGGTTTGGGTTCGGGGAAAGTCAGGTCACGAACTCTAGCTTTTTACAAAGTTAGCTAAAAAGAGTTCAACACAAACATCCAGGTGTCCACTCAACTCTATGATGACTGATCAATTGCTACGTTAGTGGCCTATATATGGTGAGAAAGATTTGGAGTAGTCCTGACTGACATTCCTTTTTTTGATTTGGGTTTTGAATTGCAGAGAAAATGAAGGTATTTAATGACCCAGATTTTATGTTGGAATTCTTGCAAAGATGGAAGAATCTTCCAATTTTATGGCAGACTAAAAATAAACATAATAAAAATAAAGAAGCCAGGAAGAGAGCACTGGAGACCTTGCTGGAATTTGTGAAAACTCAGATCCCCACAGCAACACTACAGGATCTGAACACAAAAATTGGGACCATTAGGGGCACATACCGGTCTCAACGGAATAAAGTGCTAAAATCCCTGCGGTCAGGAGCAGGTGCAGAGGACCGATACATCCCAAATCTGTGGTACTATCAGCACCTGAGTTTCCTGGATGAACACCTGGAATCCAGGGAATCCCTTTCCAGCCTTCCACCCAGAACGACCTCCAGCCTTCCTTGCAGCCAACCCTCCAGCCAACCCTCCAGCCATCCCTGCAGCCAACCCTCCAGCCTTCCCTGCAGCCAACCCTCCAGCCTTCCCTCCAGCCTTCCCTCCAGCATTCCCTGCAGCCAAGCCTCCAGCCAAGTTGAGGTCTCTTTGGAGGAACAACCTCAAGTCCTGGAGGAGCCTGATTTAAATATTTGGAGCCAGGTATAATATTTCACAAAATATTTAGAGTAATAAAAGTTGAATGTTGTAAAAGTTTCTAAAAAAGTGTGAAAAATGTTAAGAGTTAAAAAAAAGTGTCTGACATATCAATAGACAGCAGTGGCCAAAAATTAAGGGCACCAAAAAGAAATATACTGGTGTCAGAATTATTCACTTTAATATTTAGTAGCATTCAATTACCAAATGTCATGAGGTGACAAATGTGTGTGAAAGATGAAGGCAAAACTAACTCGATGTACCTTTTTTAAACAGGATGAGGAGACAGGCCCCAGTGGGACACACGAGGAGGCAGGTGCCACTGGAAGCCAGGAGGAGACAGGCCCCAGTGGGACACATGAGGAGGCAGGTGCCACTGGAAGCCAGGAGGAGGCAGGCCCCAGTGGGACTCAGGAAGAGGCAGGCCCCAGTGGGACCCAGGAAGAGGCAGGCCCCAGTGGGACCCAGCACAACACCAGGCCCCAGATCCCTCTGCTGCGGATTCCAGCAAAAAGATCAAGGAGGCTGCTTCAAATGGAGGAGGAGACCCAGGCCCTAATTAGGGAGGCTACTGCTGCACTCCGAGAGCCCCCCACCGCTGCAGAGGGATTTGCTGCCCTTATTGGGGAGAAACTGCCCCAAATGGGACTGGACCAGAGGCTGAAATGTGAAACCCTAATATTGAAGGTGGTCAATATGGGCCTGTTGAACAAACTGAAGGATTTCACAGACGTTGTGGACCTTTCATATTTTTATGCTCAAGTTCCTGCCCCACTCCATGCTCCTGCCCCACTCCATGCTCCTGTAACAGTCCCTGCTCCTGTAACAGTCCCTGCTCCTGTTCCAGACCCTGCTCCTGCTCCAGTCCCTCCTCCACGGACACAGCCTCCAAGGAAGGCTGCAGGGAAGGTCAAACAAAAAACCCGAAAATGAGCCCAGGATATGTGCCTCACATGGGCCCAATTTTTGTCTTCACATGCTTTGGTGTTTGCTGTGGTGATCTGGGTCTGCACTAATTTCAGCAGGGTCTCCAGTGCTGTCTTCCTGGCTTCTTGATTTGTACTTTACATATGGTTTTGTTTTGGCTTACCTTTTAATTTGTTATTAGGCCATAATAAATGGAATTTTTTTTGTAAGATACAAAATGAACATGTGTTTTTCTTCTAAATAGCCAGTTTGTAAGTGAGTAGGCAGGGACAGTGGATAAAAAATTGTGAAATTAACAAGGGACACTAACCTCATTGAGGCCAAATTAGAATAAATAATAATGTTGTGGTAACTTGACACACTCCAAAATAGCAAATAATATGTAAAAACAGTCTAAAATCTAATACCACAAATTAAACCCTAAAAAAAAAAATAATGTAAAAAGTTTTGGGTATTTAGGGAGATCTGGCTCACCAAAATAGAGATTAATCATGATAAAAGAATAAATACTAAAGAACAAAGATTGTCCTAACTCTGGGAGAATATCAGCAGCAAGAGAATTGGAATATTGCAGCATTAGAACGAAGAAAAGAATGCGCTGCATTAAACGATGTAATAATTTCATGCATGACGAATGTGCCATCTCCATTCCGAACAGTAGTTTTACCAGAACGAGCGCTCCCTTCTCCTCACTTGCTTCTGATCATGCACGCTTTTTTCACGTCGTTAAAGCCTACACACGATCATTTTTCATGATGAAAAAAACGACGACGTGAAAAACGGTGAGAAAATGTAGAACATGTTCTAATTTTTCTCGTCGATTTTAATGCCGTTTTTCTCGTTGAAAATAACGACATAAAGCCCACAGACGATCGGTTTTCTCGGCGAAATAAAAAAATGCCGTTATTCTCGTCGAGAAAAGCGGTCGTGTGTACGCGGCATTAGTGTCGGTGATGCCGATAGGTAGCCAGTTATTTTTTTTAGGTTCGCCGCAGGTTTTTATAGCGTCAGGTACCCCCATATCTTACCAAATAAAGGTTTACCCCTTGATCGCCCCCCAGCTAACCCTTTCACCCCCTTTTGCCAGTGTCATCAAGCGATCATTTTTCTGATCGCTGTCTTAGTGTCGGTGATGCCGATAGGTAGCCAGCCAGTTATTTTTTTTAGGTTCGCCGCAGGTTTTTATAGCGTCAGGTACCCCCATATATTACCTAATAAAGGTTTAACCCCTTGATCGCCCCCCAGCTAACCTTTTCACCCCCTTTTGCCAGTGTCACCAAGCGATCGTTTTTCTGATCGCTGTCTTAGTGTCGGTGATGCCGATAGGTAGCCAGTTATTTTTTTTAGGTTCGCCGCAGGTTTTTATAGCGTCAGGTACCCCCATATATTATCTAATAAAGGTTTTAACCCCCTAATTGCCCCTAGTTAACCCTTTCACCAGTGATCACCGTATAAGTGTTACTGGTGACACTGGTTAGCCAGTTAATTATTTTGTTATTTAGGTTCCCCGTCAGGTTTTTATATAGCGTCAGGTACCCCCATATATAAAAAAAAAATATATAATAAAAAAGTATTTTGAATAAACAAAAATAGTAGCGCTTCTGTGTATCACACCACAAATCTAGATACTATAGAAAATATATATATGTCCCGTAAAGAAATACATATAAGTGAAAAACTGCAAAACATATACTCTAAAAATATATGTGCACATACAATAAATTAATAAGTGTTCATAGCATTCAAATATTGTTTTCAAACCAGTTGTGAAAAAACATTTAAAGAAAGTCCATCAGTGAAATAAGTGTTCCAATAATAGTGACTTCAACTAAAATTTGCATAAAAATCTTCCTGTGTTCTCTTGAATAAACCTTCACCACACCAGCGTGATTAGTGACTCCACTCCCTAAGGACTTGCACTCACCAATAGGATTTGCCTCACACTCTCATGCTCGGCTTCACAGCTTAAACACCCCTCAGGGTATAAAAGATAGATCCAAACGATGTTGCTAGGTCAGTCAAGTTTTCTCACATGAAAAAGCAAAAAGGTCTCCAATAGTGAAGTATGTAAAAACTTTTATTAAACACAGCACAGGTAACCTTCAATAGTTTCACTCACATCTAGCAAATCAAAATTGAGGCACTTCAGCAAAATCACTTCAAAAAGCCAGACAGGCATACGACAGGTAGCCGCAATGTATTGCGGTCTCGGTGGACCAATCAATCATATGTGTCTCACCCTCCTTCATATATGCCCGTCTCTCCACTCCAATCGAAAACAACGTGAACTTCCGTCCAAACACCGGACTGTAGATTCGATGAGCGGTCGAAAGAACCGAACGCCACACACTATAAAAGAGCGCCGTGTAGCTTCTCCCAGACTAGTTTAGTCGCATAGGACTTCTTCCAATGGCTACCCCCATATATTACCTAATAAAGGTTTAACCCCCTGATTGCCCCTAGTTAACCCTTTCACCAGTGATCACCATATAAGTGTTACGGGTGACGCTGGTTAGTTAGTTTGCTTTTTATAGTGTCAGGGCACCCGCTGTATATAACCCAATAAAGGTTTAACCCCCTGATCGCCCGGCGGGTGATATCAATTAGGTTTTAGTGTCAGAGAGGGTCTGCGTCGCCCCAGGCAGCGTCAGGTTTGTGCCAGGAACGCTAACACCCACGCGTGAAGCATACACCTCCCTTAGTGGTATAGTATCTGAACAGATCAATATCTGATCTGATCAGATCTATACTAGCGTCCCCAGCAGTTTAGGGTTCCCAAAAGCGCAGTGTTAGCGGGATCAGCCAAGATACCTGCTAGCACCTGCGTTTTGCCCCTCCGTCCAGCCCAGGCCACCCAAGTGCAGTATCGATTGATCACTGTCACTTACAAAACACAACACACATAACTGCAGCGTTCACAGAGACAGGCCTGATCCCTGCGACTCCAGTGCTGTAGGAGGTGATTTCACCACCACAGTTAAAAAAAAGAGCATATATGCCGAAGCAGGGGGGCAGCAGGGGTGGAGGAGCGATTTTGCTCCTAATGCCGCGTACATACAGTACGGTCAAAATTCCGACGGAGGCTTGCCCGTGGAAAAGTCTGACCGTGTGTACGCGGCATAACTTTTGCGGGAGGATGCCCCCATGCTTCGGCATATATAAATGGTGCATGTATGCCCATCATTAGAAGTGGCATTCTAATGGTGGGCATACCCACCGATCAATCTATTTTTTTCGTTCAGCCAACAGGCTGCATGAAAAAAAAGATTACAATACATGTCCAACAAGGACCAGCAACGTACTGGTATGTTGCTGGACTTTGAATGTTTATACCAGAATGATGCCTGCAGGTTTAGGTATCATCTTGGTATCATTCTTTTCAGCCAGCGGCTGACTTTCATGTAAAAGCAATCCTAGCGGCTAATTAGCCTCTAGACTGCTTTTACAAGCAGTGGGAGGGAATGTCCCCCCCGGATATAAACAGCGCCATTGGGAAATTCGGAAAGCATTTTATCACACCGATCTTGGTGTGGTCAGATGCTTTGAGGGCAGAGGAAAGATCTAGGGTCCAATAGACCCCAGTTTTTTCAAAAAAAGAGTACCTGTCACTACCTATTGCTATCATAGGGGATATTTACATTCCCTGAGATAACAATAAAAATGATAAAAAAAAAATATATGGAAAGAACAGTTTAAAAATAAAATAAAAAAGCAAAATTAATATAAATAAAAAAAAAAAGCACCCCTGTCCCGCCCTGCTATTGCGCAATGGCGAACGCAAGCATCGGTCTGGCGTCATATGTAAAAAGCAATTGCATCATGCATGTGAGGTATCACCGCGAAGGTCAGATCGAGGGCAATCATTTTAGCAGTAGACCTCCTCTGTAAATCTAACATGGTACCCTGTAAAGGCTTTTAAAGGCTTTTAAAAATGTATGTAGTTTGTCGCCACTGCGCGTTTGTGCGAAATTTTAAAGCATGTCGTGTTTGGTATCTATGTACTCGGCCTAAGATCATCTTTTTTATTTCATCAAACATTTGGGCAATATAGTGTGTTTTAGTGCATTAAAATTAAAAAAAGTGTATTTTTCCCAAAAAAATGCATTTGAAAAATCGCTGCGCAAATACTGTGTGGAAAAAAAAATGCAACACCCACCATTTTAATCTGTAGGGCCTTTGCTTTAAAAAAATATATATAATGTTTGGGGGTTCAACATAATTTTCTTGCAAAAAAAAATATGTTTTCATGTAAACAAAAAGTGTCAGAAAGGGCTTTGTCTTCAAGTGGTTAGAAGAGTGGATGTAAGCTTCCTAATGTTGTGTATAAAATGCCAGGACAGTTCAAAACCCCCCCAAATGACCCCATTTTGGAAAGCAGACACCCCAAGCTATAGACTGAGAGGCATGTCGAGTCCATGGAATATTTTATATGTTGACACAAGTTGCGTAAAAAAGACAATTTTATTTTATTTTTTATTTTTTTGCACAAAGTTGTCACTAAATGATATATTGCTCAAACATGCCATGGGCATATGTGGAATTACACCCCAAAATACATTCTGTTGCTTCTCCTGAGTACGGGGATACCACATGTGTGAGACTTTTTGTGAGCCTAGCCGCGTACGGGACCCCAAAAACCAAGCACCGCCTTCAGGCTTTCTAAGGGCATACATTTTTGATTTCACTCCTCACTGCCTATCACAGTTTCGGAGGCCATGGAATGCCCAGATGGCACAAAACCCCCCCAAATGACCCCATTTTGGAAAGTAGACACCCCAAGCTATTTGCTGAGAGGTATGGTGAGTATTTTGCAGATCTCGCTTCTTGTCACAAAGTTTTGAAAAAAAAAAAAAAAAAATTATTTCTTCATTTTCAAAAACAAATGAGAGCTGTAAAATACTCACATAGCTTGGGGTGTCTACTTTCCAAAATGGGGTCATTTGGGGGGGTTTTGTGCTATTTTGGCATTTTATGGCCTTCGAAACTGTGATAGGTAGTGAGGAGTGAAATCAAAAATTTGTGCCCTTAGAAATCCTTAAGGCGGTGCTTGGTTTTTTGGGGTCCCGTACGCGGCTAGGCTCCTAAAAAGTCCCACACATGTGGTATCCCCGTTCTCAGGAGAAGCAGCAAAATGTATTTTGGGGTGCAATTCCACATATAACCATGGCATGTGTGAGCAATATATAATTTAGTGACAACTTTTTGTAATTTTTATTTTTTTTGTCATTATTCAATCACTTGGGACAAAAAAAAATATTCAATGGGCTCAACATGCCTCTCAGCAAATAGCTTGGGGTGTCTACTTTCCAAAATGGGGTCATTTGGGGGGGTTTTGTGCTATTTAGGCATTTTATGGCCTTCGAAACTGTGATAGGTAGTGAGGAGTGAAATCAAAAATTTGTGCCCTTAGAAATCCTTATGGCGGTGCTTGGTTTTCGGGGTCCCGTACGCGGCTAGGCTCCCAAAAAGTCCCACACATGTGGTATCCCCGTACTCAGGAGAAGCAGCAAAATGTATTTTGGGGTGCAATTCCACATATAACCATGGCATGTGTGAGCAATATATCATTTAGTGACAACTTTTTGTAATTTTTTTATTTTTTAGTCATTATTCAATCACTTGGGACAAAAAAAAAAATCAATGGGCTCAACATGCCTCTCAGCAATTTCCTTGGGGTGTCTACTTTCCAAAATGGGGTCATTTGGAGGGGTTTTGTACTGCTCTGCCATTTTAGCACCTCAAGAAATGAGATAGGCAGTCATAAATTAAAAGCTGTGTAAATTCCAGAAAATGTACCCTAGTTTGTAGACGCTATAACTTTTGCGCAAACCAATAAATATACGTTTATTGACATTTTTTTACTAAAGACATGTGGCTGAATACATTTTGGCCTAAATGTATGACTAAAATTTCGTTTATTCGATTTTTCTTATAACAAAAAGAAGAAAATATCATTTTTTTCAAAATTTTCAGTGTTTTTCCGTTTATATTGCAAAAAAAAAAAACGCAAAGGCAATCAAATACCATTAAAAGAAAGCTCTATTTGTGGGAAGAAAAGGATGCAAATTACGTTTGGGTACAACATTGCATGTCCGCACAATTTCCAGTTAAAGCAGCGCAGTGCCAAATTGTGAAATCACCTCTGGTCATTAAGCTGCGTAATGGTCTGGGGCTTAAGTGGTTAACTACAAGAAGGCAAAGATCTGTGTTCCTGCTTAGCAGAAACACAGAATTAGTACCTTCCCCTTGAAGAGAACGACAATCTGCCTTGTTTACACAGGTAGACTGCCATTCTGCTCCCGAGAGCTAGGCGAGTCCCGGCAGGCATCGAATCCACCAGACCTGCTGATTGGCTCCTGCTATGTCCAATCTCAGCGGGAGCTGATTGCAGACGACGCGCATGTGCGTGCCCCAGACCTGGAAGTGCAGGATCAGGTACCAGTACTTGAATCTGCATAGAGTAGCCACCCCCAACACAGTAAATGTACGTGGGGTGGTCAGAAACCGGTTAATTCACAGATTCTACTGTTTTGCCAACTTTTTGTTTGTCATACTGTACTTGTAATTGTCCTTCTCTTTCATGTCCTCATCCTGGCCTACCTTTTTATATGGGTGTTTTTGATCACCCTATCTTCTCTCTTACATATATCCAGTAAAGTGACTATCCTAATGTGATACACAGAGATGGAACAAATCCTCCTACATAGGTTGTACCTGTTTATCTGCAGTCTTCCCTTCTCTACATCTATTCAAAGGGAAGAAGTTATAAAGCCTGCCTGAGCTGTCAGAAAAAGCAGCCAGAGAGCTAAAATTACACTTTGCAGAGCTCAATGAAGAGAGCTCTGAGATCTGATTGGATGGAATGGACACACCCCTTTCACACAGCACACATTAACAGAGCTGAGGCTGTCAATCAGCTGGAGATCCCTCCTCTGTCACCCTTTTTCTCTTGGTGTCAGAAAAACTTTTCAGAAGTGATTCATTCTGATAGCAGAGGAATGAAGCAGCAGACAGAAATGACACGTAGAGCTCTTAATTGAGACAAGTACACACTATAGAAGCATATATATTTCATATATGAGGTTTACAACCACTTAAAGAAGAAATCAGGGTTAGCATTGTTTAGTTTTTGTAAGCTAAGAATTCTTTCCCTTTTCTTCATTTACATTTTGTGCTTTGTGGGCTCTCATATCCATAATTATCTCCTTAACCTCCCTGGCGGTATTCCCGAGTCTGGCTCGGGGTAAGATTTCAGTACCATTAGCGGTAACCCCGAGCCTGACTTGGGCTGCATCGCAGGATACAGGGAGAGTTACTTACCTTGTCCCCTGGATCCTGCGATGTCTCCCCGCTGTGTGTGCGAGCTGTCTCCTCGCTCGATTCACACAGTGCCCGAGTGCCGCTGAGCTCCGTTCCCTGCGACGTTGCGGCACACGGGGGCGGAGATCGGCGCCAAATTTAAAAAAGTAAAAACACAATACACATACAGTATATACTGTAATCTTACAAATTACAGTACTGTATAAAAAAATTACACATCCCCTTTGTCCCTAGTGGTCTGTCCAGTGCCCTGCATGCACTTTTATATTATAAATACAGTTTTTTCTGCCTGGAATTTGGAGATTGTCCATAGCAACCAAAAAGTGTCCCTTTATGTCAAAAGTGGTTTTAGACCAGCTAGAAAACAGCGATAATAAATTAGAATCACTTGCAGAATTGAGCGATATCGATTTGAGGGCAAATTTGTCATCAAACATTAAATCTAATGACAGCGACAATTCTGCAACTGAGCAAATTTCAGTGTTTTTGATTTGATTACATTATTGAATATTTTTTATTATTATTATTTGTTATAATTATTTATAGTTATTTATTATATTATTGTAGCGGGTATACACTTTTCTGTGTATTTAAAACTGGCAGAGACACCAGTGATGTGCAGTTCCCTGCAGCCCAGCGAGTGGCGCTGTCGCCTTGGGCTGGGGTTGAACCATTGCTGTGTGCCGTGCTCCCTTTTTGTCCTCCCTCGGCAGCGGTATGGTGGGGCGGGGAACCCGCCGTGCTTGCTGGGAGAGGGTATAAAGGGGCCGGCCATCTTGGTCACGTGGTCGAGTCCCGGGCACCTTCAGCCTGTGGGCGGTGGTTCGTGTCGGTCCTCTAGGCGGCCTACTCCTAGAGGACGTTCGGAGGTCGTGTTCCATCCCAGGCACCTTTAGCCTGGGGTGAGGTACTCGGATGGAGGTCTGGAGCTCAGTGCCCAACACTGAGTTCCGCGAGGGAAGGAGATCCTAGGGGGCCCCGGGAGTGGGTACCCGAATCCGGAGGGCGTAATGGACCGGTGGGAGATACTTGCTTGAAGACCTGGTACAGCATATTGCCAGTGACAGGTGAGCCTTCCATCGGAGACCGCCTGGAAGGAAATCCCCCCTTCGCTCGGAGACCGCAACCCACTTTCAGGAAGGAAAGTGGAGAGTTCATTGTGCCTGGGCCTACTCGCATCCACACCCCCCCTGTCTGTTCTGTTTGTTGAGGGAGTCCAACTGTCTGTGCATTACTCTGTTATTGGGAAGAATAAAGGAGTGTTGGACTTTAGTGGTGTGGGGCTCATTTACTGGCAGACACTGTTCGAGAAATCACCAGGAGGAGGTCTCCAGATGCAGAACACCGACCCGAAGGTAAAAGAGGATTGTCTCTCACTGCACATACTCTGCAGGGGGACTTGGCGTGGTGACCCGCACTCTCTCCTTCAGAGTACCCCTAGACAAAAGCCAGAGCAAGAAGAATAGAGAGGAGAGAGTGGAGGCCGCTACATTATAATTTATGATTTTGTGTTTCAAACTTTTATCATACCCGGGATGACTACTAGACTCTTGTTTGGACAGATTTAAGTGAGTTATTCCTAAGAATTGCAGGCCTACAATATAAAACGCCAAATTTCCATGCAAAATAATTGTACCGCTTTCAGCACCTAAAATCTGACAGAATCATACCGCCAGGGAGGTTAAGAGATAAGTTGTTTGTTAGGCATCATCATCCCTTTTCTTGGACCTCCCTTTCCCTGAAGTAAAATGTCACGAATATTCAACTTATCTTACCTCTGTTGACCGGTTGTACTTTTCTATGGACATGTCCGAACTTTCTTTCTCTAAAGTCAAGGGTTATGTTTGCTGGGCTTTAGCCTTTCCTGTAGTTGTACAAATGTTGTTTTTTGTTATTGTACATAGAAGTTTCATAGTTACATACTTAGTCAGGTTGAAAAATACACTAGTCCATCTAGTTCAACCTCCATATATACTATCCTATGCCCACAATTGATCCAAGAAAGGCAAAAAAAAACAAAGCATGATCAAATTCACTCCAGAGGGGGAATATTTCCTTCTTGATCCCACAATAGTCAATTGGATATTCCTTGGATCAACTACCCCTGTCGTTGTTACCTCTAAATATTCATAACCAGTTATATTTTGTGCATTTAGAAATGCATCCAGGCCTTTTCTAAAACAATCTACTGAGCTGGCCAGAACCAGGAATGGAATCTATTCCACATTTTCACAGCTCTTACTGTAAAGAAAACTTCCTGTATATGAAGGTTAAATCTCTTTTCCACCAGACCTAAAGATTTCCCCTTTGTCCTCTGTAATGGCCTAAAAGTGAATAACGCTACACCAAGTTCACTATATGGATCACTTACTGTATGTATTTATACATGTAGATAATACCCCCCCCCCTTAATTATGCCACTAATTTATGCAATTTGTGTCACTGTTTATTGACTTAATTTTTTCATGTACCTATATATTTTTTCACTTATTACTTTTATCGCTGCATTTTTGAGTTTAGATCTACCAGAACACCCAGATCCTTCTCCACCATTGACTCCCCCAGCTGTTCTACGAGTGTGTATGATACATGCATGTTTTAAGCCCCCAAGTGCATACCTTTACATTTATTAACATTAAACCTCATTTGCCACATACTGTAGTTGCCAATTAAATAGTACATTGAGGTTGGCTTGTAAGTTGGATACATCCTATAAGGGCATACAGTACATATACTGCATAGCTTGGTGACATCTGCAAACACTGAAATAGTACTTTTAATCTCAGACCCTATATGATTTACTAGTATGTTAAAAAGTACAGGTTACAACATAGAATATTGGGGTACACCACTAATAACCTTAGATCATTACTACTCTATGTATATGGTCTTCTGGAAAGTTTTTTTATCCATTTACAAACTCAATTATCCCATTCTGTGGACTTTCATTTACATGTTAGCAGTTTGTGGAGAACTGTGTCAAAGGCTTTGGCAAAATCGAAGTGTACTACATCCACAGCCACGCCTTGGTCTAAGTTTTTGCTTACCACTTCTTAAAAATAAATCAGATTTGTTTGACAGCCTTGGTCTTTCATAAATCCATGCTGACTATTGCTTTAAATATTATTTCCCAGCAAGAATGTGGTTCTTTAGTAAACACTCAATTATCTTCCTAACTATAGAAGTTAAATTAACTGGTCTGTAGTTACTTGGTAAAGACTTTGATCCCTTTTTTAACCACTTCCCTACCTACCCATAGTAATATGACGTCCACAGATGGGATCTCCTATCCTGGGTGGACGTCATATGACGTCCTGGGCTTTGTGGGGGGATATCTGAATGATGCCTGCAGCTAGAGGCATCATTCAGATATCCTTGTCTTCTGCCGGCGATTCTGCACATCAGAAGAACAATCATAGCGGCGGTTCCACCGCTTGATCGTTTTCGTAGGTGGCGGGAGGGGACATTCCCCCCTCCCGCCGCCATCCGGTGCATCTCCGGGCTCTCCCGTGCCATCGGGGGCCCGGAGAATGAATCGTCCCGGGGCCGGAGGTGAACCATAGAGATGACTGGTGACCAGATGGTCACCAGTCATCTCTCTGACCGTCGGAGGCCCAGGCGCGATGTGATTACATCACGCCCGGGTCCTCGGATGTAAACAAAGCCGCCATTGCGGCTAGTAAGCATGAGATTGGTGAAAAAATGTTCACGATCTCATGCTTTCCAGCCTGGAGGAGAGATGTGGGGTCTTATTGACCCCGCATCTCTCCATAAAGAGGACCTGTCACACACCATTCCTATTACAAGGGATGTTTAAAAAGATAATAAAAAAATAAATAAGTAAAATCAAAAAAAAATAATAATTTTTTTTTTAAAACGCCCCTGTCCTCGGTAGCTTGCGATCAGAAGCGAACGCACACTTAAGTCCCGCCCACATATGTAAACGCCGTTCAAACCACATATGTGAGGTATCGCCGCGTGCGTTAGAGCGCGTGCAACAATTCTAGCACTAGACCTCCTCTGTAACTCTAACCTGGTAACCTGTAAAACATTTCAAAGCGTCACCTGTGGAGATTTTTAAGTACCAAACTTTGGCGCCATTCCACGAGTGTGCGCAATTTTAAAGCATGACATGTTAGGTATCTATTTACTCGGCGTAACATCATCTTTCATATTCTACAAAAAAATTGGGCTAACTTTACTGTTTTGTTATTTTTAATTCAATTATTGCGCAAATACCGTGCAAGAAAAAAAGTTGCAATGACCGTCATTTTATTCCCTAGGGTGTCTGCTAAAAAAAATATATAATGTTTGGGGGTTCTGAGTAATTTTCTAGCAAAAAAATGATGATTTGTACATGTAGGAGAGAAGTGCCAGAATAGTCCCAGTAGTGAGGTGGTAAAAAATGCCTGGTGTTGAAGTGGTTAAATATAGGCCCCACATTGGCCTTAAGACAATCTACTGGCACCATGCCTGTCATTAAAGAGTCTCTAAAAATTAGAAACAATGATTAGAAATAACAGAGTTCAACCATGTCAGTTTTAAGTCATCAGGGATCATTTAGGGCTATGTCAATACCATCCTCATTAAAGGGGTTGTAAAGGTTTGTTTTTTATTTTCTAAATAGGTTCCTTTAAGCTAGTGCATTGTTGGTTCACTTACCTTTTCCTTAGATTTGCCTCCTAAATATTTGTTTTCTTTGTTTTCTTTGTCTGAATTTCTCACTTCCTGTTCCTCCACAGTAAGCTGTTCAGTAAGCTGTTCTGGCTGACTCCACACCACTCGGATGATGGTGTGAAGTTTAGTGAGGAGAAACAGGAAGTGAGAAATTCAGACAAAGAAAACAAACCTTTAGAAGGTAAATCAAAGGAAAAGGTACGGTAAGTGAACCAACAATGCACTAGCTTAAAGGAACCTATTTAGAAAATAAAAAACGAACCTTTACAACCCCTTTAAGAACTTTTGCTTCCCCGTTTTCCTTTGTATAGAAGGAAGACGCTGATGAAATAAAAAAATGTCTTTAAAGTTAATGTGGCAGGTCCAACCAGGACAAGGGCTTTTAGAGAGGAATAGAGGCAAGCCTGCAACCCACTGATTAAGGCACATGGAGAGAGCAGATCATTCTCTATTGGTGGACAACAATGTGATGAGCACTGAGAGCGAGGCTTGGATTAATTCTCTGAATAAGGACAATACACCTTCTGGAGTGGATGGAAAGGTGTAATATTAATCCTGTACAGGTTAATGGCCAGAGGGATGGTGGCCCTCCTGCAGATTGAGTTAGAGAAGCTTCTTTACTTGGGACAGAAATATTTATTAACAATATCTCTCAATAAATCTATAAAGATAAATAAATTCCATCTTTTCAGACTGCTGGAACATTGTATGAGGTTGTCTAATATACAACCTCATGGGTAGCGGCCAGTTTGAGGTGGGGTGGGATCACTGTTTATGTTATGTGTGTCTCTCCCATTGCGTACCTCCTAGGTGTGAGTTCCCATTGTTAATTGATGTCACCTATTGTTTCTGTCTGTTGGTTAACCACTTAACGACCGCCCAATGTAAATATACGTCGGCAGAATGGCACCGACAGGCAGAATCACGTACATATACGTGATTGCCTTTGTATAGTTGGGGGGTCCGATCGGACCCCCCGTCTTTACAGTGGGTGGTCGTTTTACCTTCGGGAGCGATCCGGCATGAGGGGACGGCCGTTCGATTCCGGCCCCCCCCTCTCGATCGCTCCCGGCGAATGAGAGAGCTTCCCCTGCCTGCCAGGCAGGAGGAAGTGATGTCATCTCTCCTGCGGCGCTCACATATACAGAGCGCCGTACAGGAGAAGATGCAGGTTAGTGCACACAACACTACACTGACACCAGGACACATAGGCACATAAATCGCCCCCCCAGGCCCCCCCAGACACCCCCAGATCACCCCCCAGATCAACCCCCAGCCCCCAGTCACAGTGTCACTGATTGCAGTGACCATTTATTTAGTGATCACTGCAATCAGTGACATTTGTGACTGTAAAAGTGTCACTACATTTAGTTTTAGGTCCAGTGTAGCCCCCTAACCCCCCCTAATAAAGGTTTAACCCCCTGATCACCCCCCAGATAACCCTTTCACCCCCTAGCACCGCCGTCGCTAAGCGATCATTTTTCTGATCGATGTCTTAGCGTCGGTGATGCTGATCGGTAGCCAGTAATTTTTTTTAGGTTCGCCGCAGGTTTTTATAGCGTCGGGTACCCCCATATATTACCTAATAAAGGTTTAACCCCCTTGATCGCCCCCCAGGTAACCCTTTCACCCCCTATCACCACTGTCACTAAGCAATAATTTTTCTGATCGCTGTCTTAGCGTCGGTGATGCAGATCGGTAGCCAGTATTTTTTTTTAGGTTCGCCGCAGGTTTTTATAGCGTCAGGTACCCCCATATATTATCTAATAAAGGTTTAACCCCCTGATCGCCCCCAGGTAACCCTTTCACCCCCTATCACCACTGTCGCTAAGCGATCGTTTTTATGATCGTTGTCTTAGTGTCGGTGATGCCGATAGGTAGCCAGTAATTTTTTTTTAGGTTCGCCGTCAGGTTTTTATATAGCGTCAGGTACCCCCATATATTACCTAATAAAGGTTTTAACCCCAGAATTGCCCCTAGTTAACCCTTTCACCAGTGATCATCATATAAGTGTTACGGGTGACGCTGGTTAGTTAGTTTGCTTTTTATAGTGTCAGGGCACCCGCCGTATATAACCCAATAAAGGTTTAACCCCCTGATCGCCCGACGGGTGATATCAATTAGGTTTTAGCGGCAGAGAGGGTCTGCGTCACACCCCAGGCAGCGTCATGTTAGTGCCAGTAGCGCTAACACCCACGCGTGAAGCATACACCCCCCTTAGTGGTATAGTATCTGAACAGATCAATATCTGATCTGATCAGATCTATACTAGCGTCCCCAGCAGTTTAGGGTTCCCAAAAACGCAGTGTTAGCGGGATCAGCCCAGATACCTGCTAGCACCTGCGTTTTGCCCCTCCGTCCAGCCCAGGCCACCCAAGTGCAGTATTGATCGATCACTGTCACTTGCAAAACACAACACACATAACTGCAGCGTTCGCAGAGACAGGCCTGATCCCTGCGACTCCAGTGCTGTAGGAGGTGATTTCACCAACACAGTTAAAAAAAAAAAAAAGCATATATGCCGAAGCATTGGGGCAGCAGGGGCGGAGGAGCGATTTTGCTCCTAATGCCGCGTGCATACGGTCGAAATTCCGATGGAGGCTTGCCCGTGGAAAAGTCTGACCATGTGTACGCGGCATAACTTTTGCGAGAAGATGCCCCCATGCTTCGGCATATATAAATGGTGCATGTATGCCCATCATTAGAAGCGGGTGGATGAAGGGCGGTATTCTAATGGTGGGCATACCCACCGATCAATCTTTTTTTTTCGTTCAGCCAACAGGCTGCATGAAAAAAAAGATTACAATACATGTCCAACAAGGACCAGCAACGTACTGGTATGTTGCTGGACTTTGAATGTTTATACCAGAATGATGCCTGCGGGTTTAGGTATCATCTTTGTATCATTCTTTTCAGCCAGCGGCCGGCTTTCATGTAAAAGCAATCCTAGTGGCTAATTAGCCTCTGGACTGCTTTTACAAGCAGTGGGAGGGAATGTCCCCCCCCCGGATATAAAAAGCACCATTGGGAAATTGGGAAAGCATTTTATCACACCGATCTTGGTGTGGTCAGATGCTTTGAGGGCAGAGGAAAGATCTAGGCTCCAATAGACCCCAGTTTTTTCAAAAAAGAGTACCTGTCATTACCTATTGCTATCATAGGGGATATTTACATTCCCTGAGATAACAATAAAAATGATAAAAAAAATATATGGAAGCAACAGTTTAAAAATAAAATAAAAAAGCAAAATTAATAATAAAAAAAAAAAAAAGCACCCCTGTCCTGCCCTGCTCTTGCCCAATGGCGAACGCAAGCGTCGGTCTGGCGTCATATGTAAACAGCAATTGCACCATGCATGTGAGGTATCACCGCGAAGGTCAGATCGAGGGCAGTAATTTTAGCAGTAGACCTCCTCTGTAAATCTAACGGGATAACCTGTAAAGGCTTTTAAAGGCTTTTAAAAATGTATGTAGTTTGTCGCCAATGCGCGTTTGTGCAAAATTTTAAAGCATGTCGTGTTTGGTATCTATGTACTCGGCCTAAGATCATCTTTTTTATTTCATCAAACATTTTGGCAATATAGTGTGTTTTAGTGCATTAAAATTAAAAAAAGTGTATTTTTTCCCCAAAAAATGCATTTGAAAAATCGCTGCGCAAATACTGTGTAGAAAAAAAAATGCAACACCCACCATTTTATTCTGTAGGGCCTTTGCTTTAAAAATATATATAATGTTTGGGGGTTCAACATAATTTTCTTGCAAAAAAAAATATGTTTTCATGTAAACAAAAAGTGTCAAAAAGGGCTTTGTCTTCAAGTGGTTAGAAGAGTGGATGTAAGCTTCCTAATGTTGTGTATAAAATGCCAGGACAGTTCAAAACCCCCCCAAATGACCCCATTTTGGAAAGTAGACACCCCAAGCTATATACTGAGAGGCATGTCGAGTCCATGGAATATTTTATATGTTGACACAAGTTGCAGAAAAAAGACAATTTTTTTTTTTTTTTTGCACAAAGTTGTCACTAAATGATATATTGCTCAAACATGCCATGGGCATATGTGGAATTACACCCCAAAATACATTCTGTTGCTTCTCCTGAGTACGGGGATACCACATGTGTGAGACTTTTTGGGAGCCTAGCCGCGAACGGGACCCCAAAAACCAATCACCGCCTTCAGGCTTTCTAAGGGTGTCAATTTTTGATTTCACTTCTCGCTGCCTATCACAGTTTCGGAGGCCATGGAATGCCCAGATGGCACAAACCCCCCCAAATGACCCCATTTTGGAAAGTAGACACCCCAAGCTATTTGCTGAGAGGTATTGTGAGTATTTTGCAGATCTCGCTTTTTGTCACAAAGTTTTGAAAATTGAAAAAAAAAAGAAAAAAAAAAGTTCTTTCTTCATTTTCAAAAACAAATGAGAGCTGTAAAATACTCACCATGCCTCTCAGCAAACAGCTTGGGGTGTCTACTTTCCAAAATGGGGTCATTTGGGGGGGTTTTGTGCTATTTTGGCATTTTATGGCCTTCGAAACTGTGTTAGGTAGTGAGGAGTCAAATCAAAAATTTGTGCCTAGAAATCCTGAAGGCGGTGATTGGTTTTCGGGGTCCCGTACGCGGCTAGGCTCCTAAAAAGTCCCACACATGTGGTATCCCCGTACTCAGGAGAAGCAGCAAAATTTATTTTGGGGTGCAATTCCACATATAACCATGGCATGTGTGAGCAATATATCATTTAGTGACAACTTTTTGTAATTTTTTTTTGTCATTATTCAATCACTTGGAAGTTGGGACAAAAAAAATATTCAATGGGCTCAACAGGCCTCTCAGCAATTTCCTTCGGGTGTCTACTTTCTAAAATGGGGTCATTTGGGGGGGTTTTGTGCTATTTTGGCATTTTATGGCCTTCAAAACTGTGATAGGTAGTGAGGAGTGAAATCAAAAATTTGCGCCCTTAGAAATCCTGAAGGCGGTGCTTGGTTTCCGGGGTCCCGTACGTGGCTAGGCTCCCAAAAAGTCCCACACATGTGGTATCCCCGTACTCAGGAGAAGCAGCAGAATGTATTTTGGGGTCCAATTCCACATATAACCATGGCATGTGTGAGCAATATATCATTTAGTGACAACTTTTTGTAATTTTTTTTTATTTTTTGTCATTATTCAATCACTTGGGACAAAAATATTCAATGGGCTCAACATGCCTCTCAGCAATTTCCTTGGGGTGTCTACTTTCTAAAATGGGGTCATTTGGGGGGAGTTTTGTACTGCCCTGCCATTTTAGCACCTCAAAAAATGAGATAGGCAGTCATAAATTTAAAGCTGTGTAAATTCCAGAAAATGTACCCTAGTTTGTAAACACTATAACTTTTGCGCAAACCAATAAATATACGCTTATTGACATTTTTTTTACTAAAGACATGTGGCTGAATACATTTTGGCCTAAATGTATGACTAAAATTGAGTTTATTCGATTTTTCTTATAACAAAAAGTAGAAAATATCATTTTTTTTCAAAATTTTCGGTCTTTTTCCGTTTATATCGCAAAAAATTAAAATCGCAGAGGCAATCAAATACTATTAAAAGAAAGCTCTATTTGTGGGAAGAAAAGGACGCAAATTTCGTTTGGGTACAACATTGGATGTCCGCACAATTTACAGTTAAAACAGCGCAGTGCAAAATTCTGAATTCACCTCTGGTCCTTTAGCTACCAAATGGTCCGGGGCTTAAGTGGTTAATTTGGCTAACTTTTGGAGGTTCCTACATGATGGGATTAGTCTGGTGTCAACTCTACCTCGTTATCTAACCTTTGTGTGATGTTTTGGGTAAATATTCGTTTTTTTTGTTCACGTGGTGACTGACCTACTTTTAAAGTGTATACAGTGCCTTGCAAAGTATTCACCCCCCCCCCCCCCCTTGGCATTTATCATGTTTTGTTGCCTCACAACCTGGAATTAACATCGATTGTTTAAGGATTTGCATCATTTAATTTACGAAACATGCCCACAACTTTGAAGATGTTTTTTGTGAAGCAAACAACAAATAGGACAAAATAACAGAAAAAGTCAATGTGCATAACTATTCACTCCCCTTAAGTCAATACTTTGTAGAGCCAACTTTTGTGGCTATCACAGCTCCAAGTCGCTTTGGATAAGTCTCTATGAGCTTGCCACATCTTACCACTGGGATTTTTGCTCATTCCCCCTTGCAAAACTGCTCCAGCTCCTTCAAGTTGGATGGTTTGTGCTTGTGAACAGCAATCTTTAAGTCTGACCACAGATTTTCTATTGGATTGAGGTCTGGGCTTTGACTAGGCCATTCCAACACATTTACATGTTTCCCCTTAAACCACTCAAGTATTGCTTAGCAGTGTGTTTGGGCTCATTGTCCTGCTGGAAGGTAAACCTCCGTCCTAGCCTCAAATCACACACAGAGTGGTACAGGTTTTGCTCAAGAATATCCCTGTATTTAGCACCACCCATCTTTCCCTCAACTCTGACCAGTTTCCCAGTTCTGACTGCTGAAAAACATCCCCACGACCATGTTTCACTGTGGAGATGGTGTTCTTTGGGTGATGTGTTGAGATTGTGCCAGACATAGCATTTTCTTTGATGGCCAAAAAGTTACATTTTAGTCTCATCAGACCAGAGCACCTTCCTCCATACATTTTGGGAGTCTCCTACATGCCTTTTCGAAAACTAAAAACGTGCCATTTTGTTTTTTGCTGAAAGTAATGGCTTTCTTCTGGCCACTCTGCCATAAAGCCCAACTCTATGGAGCGTACGGCTTATTGACGCCCTATGTACAGATACTCCAGTCTCTGCTGTGGAACTCTGCAGCTCCTCCAGGGTTACCTTAGGTCTCTGTGCTGCCTCTCTGATTAATGCCCTCCTTGCCCAGTCAGTGAGTTTTTTCGTGTGTGGCCGTCCCTTGGCAGGTTTGCTGTTGTGCCATGTTCTTTCCATTTGGGTTTGATAGATTTGATGGTGCTCTTAGGGATCATAAAAGATTTGGATATTTTTTTTACAACCTAACTCTGACTTCTTCTCAACAACATTGTCCCTTACTTGTTTGGAGAGTTCCTTGGTCTTCATGGCAGTATTTGGTTAGTGGTGCCTCTTGCTTAGGTGTTGCAGCCTCTGAGACCTTTCAAAATGGTGTGTATATGTAATGACAGATCATATGATACTTAGATTGGACACAGGTGGACATCATTTCACTAATTATGTGACTTCTCAAGGTAATTGGTTGCACTAGAGCTTTTTATGGGCTTCATAACAAAGGGGGTGAATACATACACACATGCCAATTATCAGTTTTTTATTTCTGAAAAATTGTTTTATGTATATATTTTTTAAATTTTACTTCACCAACTTAGACTATTGTGTTCTGATTAGGGTTGAGCGAACCCGAACTGTAAAGTCCGGGTTCGTACCGGTCTTTTGGGTTTTTGGTACCCGGACCCGAACCCGAACAATGTACTGTATGTTCGGGTTCGGCAATGTAATGGCGCATTTTAAAAAGCTGCAGGGCAGCCAATCAATATTCGTTTTAACTTGTGTGCCCTTAGAAGCCATCACAGCCATGCCTACTAATGGCATGGCTGTGATTGGCCAGTGCAGCATGTGACCCAGCCTCTATATAAGCTAGAGGCACATAGCACAGCACGTCACTCTGCTTCAGTTAGTGTAGGAAAAGGTTGCTGCTGCTGCTTTGAGGGAGAGAATTAGATAGGAGTCCTAATTCAGAAATCAAGTTACTCAGCGATCTACCTTGCTTTTGTTGTGTGGGTGCAGTGCACAATCTTTTTATCCTGCCCTGAGCCCAGTGCCAGAGAAAAGATAACTTTTATCCATCTGTTAGTTAGGTTGGCTTCGGTGGGCATTTTATGCAAGCTCAGTGCACCAGCACTGCATATGTTACTGTGAGATACACCCTTTATATACTGTTCTCCTATTCTGCTATTAAAAAAAAAAAATTTAGGGTAAAAAAATATTTTTTGGTGCATTTTCTGCATATCTGTACGTGGGAGATAGACACTTTAGATACTGTTCTCCAATTCTGCTCTTCAAAAAAGTAATAATTTAGGTAAAAAAAAAAATTTTGGTGCGTTTTCTGCCCAAATAAATTTTTTGGCTGCATTTTCTGCATATCTGTACGTGTGAGATACACACTTTAGATACTGTTCTCCTATTCTGCTCTTCAAAAAAAGTAATAATTTGGGGCAAAATAAAAAAATTTGGTGCGTTTTCTGCCCAAAAAATTTTTTTGCTGCATTTTCTGCATATCTGTACGTGTGAGATACACACTTTAGATACTGTTCTCCTATTCTGCTCTTCAAAAAAAGTAATAATTTGGGGCAAAATAATTTTTTTTGGTGCGTTTTCTGGCCAAAAATTTTTTTTGCTGCATTTTCTGCATATCTATACGTGTAAGATACACACTTCAGATACTGTTCTCCTATTCTGCTCTTCAAAAAAAGCAATAATTTGGGGCAAAATAAAAAATTTTGGTGCGTTTTCTGCATATCTGTACATGTGAGATACACACTTTAGATACTGTTCTCCTATTCTGCTCTTCCAAATATATAATACTTTAGGGCAAAAAAAAATTTTTTTGGTGAGTTTTCTGCCCCAAAATTTTTTTGCTGTGCATTTTCTGCATATCTGTACGTGCGAGATACACACTTTAGATACTGTTCTCCTATTCTGATCTTCAAAAAAATAATAATTTAGGGCAAAAAAAAATATTTTGGTGCATTTTCTGCATATCTGTACCTGTGAGATACACCCTTTAGATACTGTTGCTCTATTCTGCTATTCAAAAAACACCCATTTAGGGCAAGATCCAAAATTTGAGAAATATGAAGAGACCGTCAAATAAGGGACGTGGCCCAGGTCGTGGTGCTGCTGGTGGCGCTCCTGTTGCAGGGAGAGGACGTGGTCGATCTGTGCCAGCTACACGCACAAGTTAAACACCTTCCTCAGGTGCGAGTAGGCGACAGAGCCTGCAGCGGTATTTGGTCAGGCCTAATGCGGCTCTACGAATGTTGAGGCCAGGCCTAGGACAAGTACAGGCAATAGTAGATTGGGTTGCTGACAGTGCCTCTAGTTCCTTCACATTGTCTCCCACCCAGTCTACTGCTGAAAGATCAGAGTTGGCACCTGCAGCCGATGTCTATCAGTCTTTCACCTCACCCCCTTGCAAATCAGCCAAGCAGTCTGAGCCCCAAGTCATGCAGCAGTCTCTTTTGCTTTTTGATGACTCTGTTAGCAGGGTTTCCCAGGGCCATCAACCTAGCCCTGCCCCAGAAGTGGAAGAGATTGAGTACACCGATGCCCAACTACTTATGTTTCAAGATGAGTACATGGGAGGACCATTGCAACACGTCTCGGATGATGAAGAAACACAGGTGCCAACTGCTGCTGCTTTCGCAATAGTGCAGACCGAAAAGGAGGGCAGGGGTGAAGACTGGGTTGAAGATGATGTGGAGGACGATGAGGTCCTCGACCCCACATGCAATCAACGTCATGCAGGTGACCTGTGTAGTTCGGAGAAAGAGGCGGTGGTCACACAGAGCCACCAGCACAGCAGAAGAGGCAGCAGGGTACAAAAGCGGAGCGTCCGTCCCCTAGATAGTACGCCTGCTAATGCTCAATGCAGCAAGGGACCGAGCACACCAAAGCCAGGTCCAAGGAGTTCCCTAGCGTGGCAGTTCTTCACACAATGTGCTGATGACAAGACACGAGTGGTTTGCACGCTGTGCAATCAGAGCCTGAAGCGAGGCATAAACGTTCTCAACCTGAGCACAACCTGCATGACCAGGCATCTAAGTGCAAAGCACGAGCTGCAGTGGAGTAGACACCTCAAAAACCAAGAAAGGTCCCTGGCTCCTCCTGCTTCCTCTTCTGCTGCAGTCTCGGCCTCTTTATCCACCTCTGTAGTGACAGTGGCACCTGCCACCCCGCAAACAGAGGATCTGCCAGCAACACTACCACCTGGGTCACCAACCATCTCCAAAATGTCCCATGGAAGCGTTCAGCTCTCTATCTCCCAAACACTGGAGCGGAAGAGGAAGTACCCCCCTACCCACCCACGATCCCTGGCCCTGAATGCTAGCATTGCAAAATTCCTGGCCTTTGAAATGCTGTCATTCCGTCTGGTGGAGACGCGGAGTTTTAAAAGCCTGATGGCATTGGCTGTCCCACAGTACATCGTGCCCAGCCGCCACTACTTTTCCAGGCGAGCCATCCCTTCCATGAACAACCAAGTGGGGGACAAAATCAGGTGTGCACTGCGCAACGCCATCTGTGGCAAGGTCCACCTAACTACGAATACGTGGACCAGTAAGCACGGTCAGGGACGTTATATCTCCCTAACAGCACACTGGGTAAATGCAGTGGCGGCTGGGCCTGAGGAGGATAGCAGTTTGGCGCATGTCCTTCCACCACCGAGGATTGCAGGGCGCTTCAGTTTGCCTCCTGTTGCTAACACCTCCTACTACACTTCCTTATCTTCTACCGCCTCCTCATCCGGTCAGCGTAACACCTTCACCACCAACTTCAGCGCAGCCAGGGGTAAACGACAGCAGGCAGTTTTAAAACTTTCCTGTTTGGGGGAAAAACGCCACACCACGCAGGAGTTGTAGAGGGACATGGAACAACAGACCGATGAGTGGTTGGTGGCAGTGAGCCTCAAGCCCGGCCTGGTGGTGTGCGATAATGGGCAAAATCCCGTAGCAGCTCTGAGCCTAGCCGGTTTGACGCATATCCCTTGCCTGGCGCATGTGCTGAATTTGGTGGTGCAGGGGTTCCTTAAAAACTACCCTGATATGCCAGAGCTGCTTCAGAAAGTGCGGGCCGTCTGTGCGCACTTTTGGCGTTCTCACCCTGCTGCTGCTCGCATGTCAGTGCTACAGCGTAACTTCGGCCTTCCCGCTCACCGCCTCATATGTGACGTGCCCACAAGGTGGAACTCCACCTTGCACATGCTGGCCAGACTGTGCAAGCAGCAGCAGGCGATAGTGGAGTTTCAGCTGCAGCACGCACGTGTGAGTCGCTCTGCGGAACAGCACCACTTCACCACCAATAACTGGGCCTCCATGCGAGACCTGTGTGCCTTGTTGTGCTGTTTTGAGTACTCCACCAACATGGCCAGTGCCGATGACTCCGTTCTCAGCGTTACAATCCCAGTTCTATGCCTCCTTGAAAAAAACGATTCGGGCGATGATGGAAGAGGATGTGGCACAGGAGAAGGAGGAGGAGGAGGAAGAGGGATCATTTCCAAGGCTTTCAGGGCAGTCATTCACAAGTAGAGTTGAGCGGACACCTGGATGTTCGGGTTCGACGGGTTCGGCCGAACTTCGGAAAAAAGTTCGGGTTCGGGACCGAACTTTAATCCGAACCCGGACCCGAACCCGAACCCCATTGAAGTCAATGGGGACCCGGACTTCTAAGGACTAAAAAGGCTCTAAAAAAGTAATGGAAAGGGCTAGAGGGCTGCAAATGACAGAAAAATGTTGTTAAGAGCATGGCAAGTGCTCTGCAAACAAATGTGGATAGGGAAATAACTTAAAATAACATTAAAAAAATAAAAAAATTAAAAAAGATGCTGGAGGCCCCCTTTTCAGCAGAAGAGGTACGGGAAGTCATTAAGAACCTCAGAAACTCAACGGCACGATGCCACACATATGGTGGGAATGCCCCAGAATACGCCCTTTCTGGAATAAATTATTCAATTTAATGGATAAGCTAGTGGGAAAATAAAATACTTTGAAATAAAAATGTAGCGGGGTGCTAAATTTAAGGGAAGTGTTTGAGTGGTAAATAGGCTCAAACACCCTAATTCTGTAGGATTCATGGACCATTTTGTCCTCGGGGGACAGTATTGGTGTGCAGTTCCCTGCGGCCTACAGGTGGCACTGCCATGGTAGGCTAGGGTTGAACCGCCGATACAGTGCTGTGCCTTTTGTGTCCCCTCTTGGCAGTAGTACAGCGGGGCGGGGAACCTGCTGTGCATGCCGGGAGAGCATATAAAAGGGGCAGACCTTTGGCCTGGGGGCTGATGTCCAGTGGGGTCCACGCCCAGGTGCCTTCGGCCTGGGTGCATGTGTTCCTGTTCCATCTCGGGTACCTTTAGCCCGGGGTGAGGTACTATCCTGGAGTTCCTGCTGCCCTGGGTATGGAGGCCTAGGTGCGGGAGTAAAGCCTGGAGTCCAGAGCCTTCGTCTGGAGTCCGCTAAGGGTCGAGGAGTCTTAGGGTGCCGCCTCGTGTAGGGGACCATGTTCCAGGGAAGGGAGGATCATTCTGATGGACCGATGCGGGAGTCACAGTGAAAGAAGGGTCTGTTGACTCCCTGGAGAGATGTCTTCCCCTTGATATGGGCTAGGTTCGTAGAAGGAGAAGCTCAAGGTCATCTTGACTGTATCAGGGGCCTTATACACCCTGGTCTGTGGCAGAGACCAAAGTTCTCCAGGTCCGTGGCAGGGGCCTTGTACACCCGGTCTGTGGCAGAGACCAACCTCAAGGTCTGTGGCAGAGACTGTGTACCTAAAACTGTTTGAGAAACCTAAGCAGTGAAGTGAATGTGCTACGTTTGTGCCTGGACCTCCTCCACACCTTAAGCTGTCCTGTTTCTTTGCTCTAACCTTTTCTATCCGAGTAGAGTTTATTTTGCCATGAGAGAATAAGAGTTGTAATTTCAGCTGGTGTGGACATTGACTTTACTGGGAATTAAAGGACTTGCCTCTACCTACAGTAGAGGTGAGAATCATCCTCTGGAGGAGTTTTGACTCCGGCTGTGGACACGGCCCGTCAAGTACACCGCTCAACCTCTTTATATAGGAGGGTACGGGCTGGTAGTGCGGTGTGCCTTTCTCCCTCCTGCGAGGAGCCAACAACATAAAGGCAGGTAAGGGGGAAAGGATCTGTGCGCTACAAAAAAATAAAATAAAAATTATAATCTTGACCTAGGAGGACGAGGTCCATATGGAGTAGGAGGTTGAGGTGGCGGTGGATGTGGCTGTGTAGGTGGAAGCGGCGGTGGAGGAGGACGAGGTAGCCAACACTGGTTCAAAAATACAACAATGGCTGGGTAAGGCCGGTGATGTGTCGAATTCTGTCCCCCGTCAAATAGTGTCCACCCTGTACTGCGCTTGCTCAGTATGTAGGACAAGGGGATTTCGAAAATCTCCCAAGACGAACGGCGCCTGTGTGGTGAGTTCAGGTGAAGGCCACACCATCCGTGGTTCAAGCCGAGCCAAGTGAGGCCGTGCCCGAAGCGTGGCGATCGAACCGAGCCCGTGAGGGGCCCTGTTACTATGTGCTACCGTATGTCCACTTGGATGGTGGGGCTTGAACCTGCACTCACAGCGCAGGCGCCATTCTTCTTCGGAGATTTTGTGAATCTCCTTGTCCTCTGTACTGCGCAAGCGCTGCGCCTTCGCAGTATAGGCCGGACACAATCCGATGGCCGGACAGTTTTTGTCACAACACCGGTATACATGTCTATTCTGCACAAGGTACGGACAAGTCCTGTGGGATCCATGCCTGGTTCATTTTAACGAACGTGAGCTTGTCCACATTGGCTCTGGACAGGCGGCTGCGCTTGTCTGTGATAACGCCCCCTGCCGTGCTAAATACACGTTCAGATAATACACTGGCTGCAGGGCAGGCCAGCACCTCCAAGGCATAAAGGGCAAGCTCAGGCCATGTGCCCAATTTGGAGACCCAGAAGTTAAAGGGGGCAGACCCGTCATCCAGTATGTGTAGGCCTGTGGACACATACTGCTCAACCATGTTGGTGAAATGCTGCCTCCTGCTAAGACGTTCCATCACAGCTGGTGGTGCTGGTTGTTGTGGCGTGCTGACAAAGCTTTTCCACATTTCAGCCATGCTAACCCTGCCTTCTGAGGTGCTGCCGGTGCCCCGGCTGCGTTGGCGACCTCTTCCTCCTCCTCTGCCTTCGCCTTGTGCTTCCACCGTACGCCCGCTGTCAGGTGGGAATGCCACCAGCAGCGCGTCTACCAGCGTGCGCTTGTACTCGTGCATCTTATGATCCCGCTCCAGTGAGGGAATTAAGGACGGTACGTTGTCCTTGTAACGGGGATCCAGCAGGGTGGCCACCCAGTAATCAGCACCAGTTAAAATGTGGGCAACTCGGCGGTCATTGCGGAAACACTGCAGCATGTAATCGCTCATGTGTGCCAGGCTGCCCAGAGGCAAAGAAAAGCTGTCCTCTGTGGGAGGTGTATCGTCTGTGTCCTCTGTATCCCCCCAGCCACGCACCAGTGATGGCCACGAGCTGGTCTGGGTGCCACCCTGCTGTGAAAATGGCTCCTCCTCCTCCTCCTCCTCCATCTCCTCCTCCACCTCGTCATCCTCCAGAACTGTGCCCTTTCTGCCGGACAATTGTGTACCTGGCGTTTGTTGGTGCAGGAACCCACCCTCGTAGCCACTTGTGAAAGACTGCCCTGAAAGCCTTTGAAATGATCCCACTTCCTCCTCCTCATCCTCCTGTGCCACATCCTCTTCCATCATCGCCCAAAGCGCTTTTTCAAAGAGGCATAGAACTGGGATAGTAACGCTAAGAACGGCGTCATTGGCACTGGACATGTTGGTGGAGTACTCAAAACAGCGCAACAAGGCACACAGGTCTCGCATGGAGGCCCAGTTATTGGTGGTGAAGTGGTGCTGTTCCGCAGAGCGACTCACGCGTGATTGCTGCAGCTGAAACTCCACTATCGCCTGCTGCTGCTCGCACAGTCTGGCCAGCATGTGCAAGGTGGAGTTCCACCTTGTGGGCACATCACATATGAGGCGGTGAGCGGGAAGGCCAAAGTTACGCTGCAGCGCTGACAGGCGAGCAGCAGCAGGGTGAGAACGCCGAAAGTGCGCACACACAGCCCGCACTTTCTGCAGCAGCTCTGGCATATTGGGGTAATTTTTAAGGAACCTCTGGACCACCAAGTTCAGCACATGCGCCAGGCAAGGGATGTGCGTCAAACCGGCTAGGCCCAGAGCTGCTACGAGATTTTGCCCATTATCGCACACCACCAGGCCGGGCTTGAGGCTCACTGACAGCAACCACTCATTGGTCTGTTGTTCCATGTCCCTCCACAACTCCTGCGCGGTGTGGGGTTTTTCCCCCAAACAGGAAAGTTTTAAAACTGCCTGCTGTCGTTTACCCCTGGCTGTGCTGAAGTTGGTGGTGAAGGTGTTACGCTGACCGGATGAGGAGGCGGTAGAGGATGAGGAAGCGGAGTAGGAGGAGTTAGCAACAGGAGGCAAACTGAAGCGCCCTGCAATCCTCGTTGGTGGAAGGACATGCGCCAAACTGCTATCTGCCTCAGGCCCAGCCGCCACTGCATTTACCCAGTGTGCTGTTAGGGAGATATAACGTCCCTGACCGTGCTTACTGGTCCACGCATCCGTAGTCAGGTGGACCTTGCCACAGATGGCGTTGCGCAGTGCACACCTGATTTTGTCCCCCACTTGGTTGTGCAGGGAAGGGATGGCTCGCCTGGAAAAATAGTGGCGGCTGGGCATGACGTACTGTGGGACAGCCAATGCCATCAGGCTTTTAAAACTCTGCATCTCCACCATACGGAATGACAGCATTTCAAAGGCCAGGAGTTTTGAAATGCTGGCATTCAGGGCCAGGGATCGCGGGTGGCTAGGGGGGTACTTCCTCTTCCACTCCAATGTTTGGGAGATAGAGAGCTGAACGCTTCCATGGGACATTGTGGAGATGGTTGGTGACCCAGGTGGTAGTGTTGCTGGCAGATCCTCTGTTTGCGGGGTGGCAGGTGCCACTGTCACTACAGAGGTGGATGAAGAGGCCGAGACTGCAGCAGAAGAGGAAGCAGGAGCCAGAGACCTTTCTTGGTTTTTGAGGTGTCTACTCCACTGCAGCTCGTGCTTTGCACTTAGATGCCAGGTCATGCAGGTTGTGCTCAGGTTGAGAACGTTTATGCCTCGCTTCAGCCTCTGATTGCACAGCCTGCAAACCACTCGTGTCTTGTCATCAGCACATTGTGTGAAGAACTGCCACGCTAGGGAACTCCTTGGACCTGGCTTTGGTGTGCTCGGTCCCTTGCTGCGTTGGGCAGTAGCAGACATACTGTCTAGGGGATGGACGCTCCGCTTTTGCACCCTGCTCCCTCTTCTGCTGTGCTGGTGGCTCTGTGTGACCACCGCCTCTTCCTCCAAACTACACTGGTCACCTGCATAACGTTCATTCCATGTGGGGTCGAGGACCTCATCGTCCTCCACATCATCTTCCACCCAGTCTTTACCCCTGCCCTCCTTGTCTGTCTGCACAATTGCGAAAGCAGCAGCAGTTGGCACCTGTGTTTCGTCATCATCCGAGATGTACTGCGATGGTCCTCCCATGTACTCATCATGAAACATAAGTGGTTGGGCATCGGTGCACTCAATCTCTTCCACTTCTGGGGCAGGGCTAGGTGGATGGCCCTGGGAAACCCTGCTAACAGAGACATCGAAAAGCAGAAGAGACTGCTGCATGATTTGGGGCTCAGACTGCTTGGCTGATTTGCAAGGGGGTGAGGTGAAAGACTGATGGACATGGGTTTCAGGTGCCAACTCTGATCTTTCATCAGAAGAGTGGGTGGGAGACAATGTGAAGGAACCCGAGGCACTGTCAGCAACCCAATCTACTGTCGCCTGTACTTGTCCTGGCCTACACATTCGTACAGCCTCATTAGGCGCGACAAAATACCGCCGCAGGCTCGGTCGCCTACTCGCACCTGAGGAAGGTGTTTCACTTGTGCGTGTATCTGGCACAGATCCACCACGTCCTCTCCCTGCAACAGGAGCTCCACCAGCAGCACCACGACCGGGGCCACCACGTCCCTTTGACCTTCTCCTCATATTTTCCAAATTTAGGATGTTGCCCTAAATGGGTGTTTTTGGAAGAGCAGAACGTAACCGCTGAATCGCACAGCTACAGAACTGCAGAAAATGCTATTCAAAAAAATGTTGTTTTTTTAGTATAGCACAGTAGAAGAAAACTATTTAGAAATTGTTTATTTCACACACCTCCAAATATGTATAACACACTGCAAACTATTTTTTGTGCCCCTAAACGGCGTTTTTTGGAAGAGCAGAACACACCCACAGTACGTAACCGCTGAATCGCACAGCTACAGAACTGCAGAAAATGCTATTCAAAAAAAATGTTGTTTTTTTAGTATAGCACAGTAGAAGAAAACTATATAGAAATTGTTTATTTCACACACCTCCAAATATGTATAACACGCTGCAAACTATTTTTTGTGCCCCTAAACGGCGTTTTTTGGAAGAGCAGAACACACCCACAGTACGTAACCGCTGAATCGCACAGCTACAGAACTGCAGAAAATGCTATTCAAAAAAAATGTTGTTTTTTTAGTATAGCACAGTAGAAGAAATCTATTTAGAAATTGTTTATTTCACACACCTCCAAATATGTATAACACACTGCAAACTATTTTTTGTGCCCCTAAACGGCGTTTTTTGGAAGAGCAGAACACACCCACAGTACGTAACCGCTGAATCGCACAGCTACAGAACTGCAGAAAATGCTATTCAAAAAAAATGTTGTTTTTTTAATATAGCACAATAGGAGAAAACTATATAGAAATTGTTTATTTCACACACCTCCAAATATGTATAACACACTGCAAACTATTTTTTGTGCCCCTAAACGGCGTTTTTTGGAAGAGCAGAACACACCCACAGTACGTAACCGCTGAATCGCACAGCTACAGAACTGCAGAAAATGCTATTCAAAAAAATGTTTTTTAATTTAGTATAGCACAGTAGAAGAAAACTATTTAGAAATTGTTTATTTCACACACCTCCAAATATGTATAACACACTGCAAACTATTTTTTGTGCCCCTAAACGGCGTTTTGTGGAAGAGCAGAACACACCCACAGTACGTAACCGCTGAATCGCACAGCTACAGAACTGCAGAAAATGCTATTCAAAAAAAATGTTGTTTTTTTAGTATAGCATAGTAGGAGAAAACTATATAGAAATTGTTTATTTCACACACCTCCAAATATGTATAACACACTGCAAACTATTTTTTGTGCCCCTAAACGGCGTTTTTTGGAAGAGCAGAACACACCCACAGTACGTAACCACTGAATCGCACAGCTACAGAACTGCAGAAAATGCTATTCAAAAAAAATTTAGTTTTTTTAATATAGCACAATAGGAGAAAACTATATAGAAATTGTTTATTTCACACACCTCCAAATATGTATAACACACTGCAAACTATTTTTTGTGCCCCTAAACGGCGTTTTTTGGAAGAGCAGAACACACCCACAGTACGTAACCGCTGAATCGCACAGCTACAGAACTGCAGAAAATGCTATTCAAAAAAAATGTTGTTTTTTTAGTATAGCACAGTAGAAGAAAACTATATAGAAATTGTTTATTTCACACACCTCCAAATATGTATAACACGCTGCAAACTATTTTTTGTGCCCCTAAACGGCGTTTTTTGGAAGAGCAGAACACACCCACAGTACATAACCGCTGAATCGCACAGCTACAGAACTGCAGAAAATGCTATTAAAAAAAAAGTTGTTTTTTTAGTATAGCACAGTAGAAGAAATCTATTTAGAAATTGTTTATTTCACACACCTCCAAATATGTATAACACACTGCAAACTATTTTTTGTGTCCCTAAACGGCGTTTTTTGGAAGAGCAGAACACACCCACAGTACGTAACTGCTGAATCGCACAGCTACAGAACTGCAGAAAATGCTATTCAAAAAAAATTTTGTTTTTTTAATATAGCACAATAGGAGAAAACTATATAGAAATTGTTTATTTCACACACCTCCAAATATGTATAACACACTGCAATTTTTTTTTTGTGCCCCTAAACGGCGTTTTTTGGAAGAGCAGAACACACCCACAGTACGTAACCGCTGAATCGCACAGCTACAGAACTGCAGAAAATGCTATTAAAAAAAATGTTGTTTTTTTAGTATAGCACAGTAGGAGAAAACTATATAGAAATTGTTTATTTCACACACCTCCAAATATGTATAACACACTGCAAACAATTTTTTGTGCCCCTAAACGGCGTTTTTTGGAAGAGCAGAACACATCCACAGTACGTAACCGCTGAATCGCACAGCTACAGAACTGCAGAAAATGCTATTCAAAAAAATGTTGTTTTTTTAGTATAGCACAGTAGAAGAAAACTATTTAGAAATTGTTTATTTCACACACCTCCAAATATGTATAACACACTGCAAACTATTTTTTGTGCCCCTAAATGGCGTTTTTTGGAAGAGCAGAACACACCCACAGTACGTAACGGCTGAATCGCACAGCTACAGAACTGCAGAAAATGCTATTCAAAAAAAATGTTGTTTTTTTAGTATAGCACAGTAGGAGAAAACTATATAGAAATTGTTTATTTCACACACCTCCAAATATGTATAACACACTGCAAACTATTTTTTGTGCCCCTAAACGACGTTTTTTGGAAGAGCAGAACACACCCACGGTACGTAACCGCTGAATCGCACAGCTACAGAACTGCAGAAAATGCTATTCAAAAAAAATGTTGTTTTTTAGTATAGCACAGTAGAAGAAAACTATTTAGAATTTGTTTATTTCACACACCTCCAAATATGTATAACACACTGCAAACAATTTTTTGTGCCCCTAAACGGCGTTTTTTGGAAGAGCAGAACACACCCACAGTACGTAACCGCTGAATCGCACAGCTACAGAACTGCAGAAAATGCTATTAAAAAAAAAAGTTGTTTTTTTAGTATAGCACAGTAGAAGAAAACTATTTAGAAATTGTTTATTTCACACACCTCCAAATATGTATAACACACTGCAAACTATTTTTTGTGCCCCTAAACAGCGTTTTTTGGAAGAGCAGAACACACCCACAGTACGTAACCACTGAATCGCACAGCTACAGAACTGCAGAAAATGCTATTCAAAAAAAATGTTGTTTTTTTAGTATAGCACAGTAGAAGAAATTTTTTTAGAAATTGTTTATTTCACACACCTTCAAATATGTATAACACACTGCAAACTATTTTTTGTGCCCCTAAACGGCGTTTTTTGGAAGAGCAGAACACACCCACAGTACGTAACCGCTGAATCGCACAGCTACAGAACTGCAGAAAATGCTATTCAAAAAAAATGTTGTTTTTTTAGTATAGCACAATAGGAGAAAACTATATAGAAATTGTTTATTTCACACACCTCCAAATATGTATAACACACTGCAAACTATTTTTTGTGCCCCTAAACGGCGTTTTTTGGAAGAGCAGAACACACCCACATTACGTAACCACTGAATCGCACAGCTACAGAACTGCAGAAAATGCTATTCAAAAAAAATGTTTTTTTTTTAGTATAGCACAGTAGAAGAAAACTGTTTAGAAATTGTTTATTTCACACACCTCCAAACATGTATAACACACTGCAAACTATTTTTTGTGCCCCTAAATGGCGTTTTTTGGAAGAGCAGAACACACCCACAGTACGTAACCGCTGAATCGCACAGCTACAGAACTGCAGAAAATGCTATTCAAAAAAAATATTGTTTTTTTAGTATAGCACAGTAGGAGAAAACTATATAGAAATTGTTTATTTCGCACACCTCCAAATATGTATAACACACTGCAAACTATTTTTTGTGCCCCTAAACGGCGTTTTTTTGAAGAGCAGAACACACCCACAGTACGTAACCGCTGAATCGCACAGCTACAGAACTGCAGAAAATGCTATTCGAATTTTTTTTTTGTTTTTTTAGTATAGCACAGTAGAAGAAAACTATTTTGAAATTGTTTATTTCATACACCTCCAAATATGTATAACACACTGCAAACTATTTTTTGTGCCCCTAAATGGCGTTTTTTGGAAGAGCAGAACACACCCACAGTACGTAACTGCTGAATCGCACAGCTACAGAACTGCAGAAAACGCTATTCAAATAAAATGTTTTTTTTTTAGTATAGCACAGTAGAAGAAAACTATTTAGAAATTGTTTATTTCACACACCTCCAAATATGTATAACACACTGCAAACTATTTTTTGTGCCCCATAACGGCATTTTTTGGAAGAGCAGAACACACCCACAGTACGTAACCGCTGAATCGCACAGCTACAGAACTGCAGAAAATGCTATTAAAAAAAATGATTTTTTTTAGTATAGCAGAGTAGAAGAAAACTATTTAGAAATTGTTTATTTCACACACCTCCAAATATGTATAACACACTGCAAACTATTTTTTGTGCCCCTAAACGGCGTTTTTTGGAAGAGCAGAACACACCCACAGTACGTAACCGCTGAATCGCACAGCTACAGAACTGCAGAAAATGCTATTAAAAAAAAATGTTGTTTTTTTAGTATAGCACAGTAGAAGAAAACTATTTTGAAATTGTTTATTTCACACACCTCCAAATATGTATAACACACTGCAAACTATTTTTTGTGCCCCTAAACGGCGTTTTTTGGAAGAGCAGAACACACCCACAGTACGTAACCGCTGAATCGCACAGCTACAGAACTGCAGAAAATGCTATTCCAAAAAAATGTTGTTTTTTTAGTATAGCACAGTAGGAGAAAACTATATAGAAATTGTTTATTTCACACACCTCCAAATATGTATAACACACTGCAAACTATTTTTTGTGCCCCTAAACGGCGTTTTTTGGAAGAGCAGAACACACCCACAGTACGTAACTGCTGAATCGCACAGCTACAGAACTGCAGAAAATGCTATTCAAAAAAAATGTTGTTTTTTTAGTATAGCACAGTAGAAGAAATCTTTTTAGAAATTGTTTATTTCACACACCTTCAAATATGTATAACACACTGCAAACTATTTTTTGTGCCCCTAAACGGCGTTTTTTGGAAGAGCAGAACACACCCACAGTACGTAACCGCTGAATCGCACAGCTACAGAACTGCAGAAAATGCTATTCAAAAAAAATGTTGTTTTTTTAGTATAGCACAATAGGAGAAAACTATATAGAAATTGTTTATTTCACACACCTCCAAATATGTATAACACACTGCAAACTATTTTTTGTGCCCCTAAACGGCATTTTTTGGAAGAGCAGAACACACCCACAGTACGTAACCGCTGAATCGCACAGCTACAGAACTGCAGAAAATGCTATTAAAAAAAATGTTTTTTTTTTAGTATAGCACAGTAGAAGAAAACTATTTAGAAATTGTTTATTTCACACACCTCCAAATATGTATAACACACTGCAAACTATTTTTTGTGCCCCTAAACGGCGTTTTTTGGAAGAGCAGAACACACCCACAGTACGTAACCGCTGAATCGCACAGCTACAGAACTGCAGAAAATGATATTCCAAAAAAATTTTGTTTTTTTAGTATAGCACAGTAGGAGAAAACTATATAGAAATTGTTTATTTCACACACCTCCAAATATGTATAACACACTGCAAACTATTTTTTGTGCCCCTAAACGGCGTTTTTTGGAAGAGCAGAACACACCCACAGTACGTAACTGCTGAATCGCACAGCTACAGAACTGCAGAAAATGCTGTTCAAAAAAAATGTTGTTTTTTTAGTATAGCACAGTAGAAGAAATCTTTTTAGAAATTGTTTATTTCACACACCTTCAAATATGTATAACACACTGCAAACTATTTTTTGTGCCCCTAAACGGCGTTTTTTGGAAGAGCAGAACACACCCACAGTACGTAACCGCTGAATCGCACAGCTACAGAACTGCAGAAAATGCTATTCAAAAAAAATGTTGTTTTTTTAGTATAGCACAATAGGAGAAAACTATATAGAAATTGTTTATTTCACACACCTCCAAATATGTATAACACACTGCAAACTATTTTTTGTGCCCCTAAACGGCGTTTTTTGGAAGAGCAGAACACACCCACATTACGTAACCACTGAATCGCACAGCTACAGAACTGCAGAAAATGCTATTCAAAAAAAATGTTTTTTTTTTAGTATAGCACAGTAGAAGAAAACTGTTTAGAAATTGTTTATTTCACACACCTCCAAACATGTATAACACACTGCAAACTATTTTTTGTGCCCCTAAACGGCGTTTTTTGGAAGAGCAGAACACACCCACAGTACGTAACCGCTGAATCGCACAGCTACAGAACTGCAGAAAATGCTATTCAAAAAAAATATTGTTTTTTTAGTATAGCACAGTAGGAGAAAACTATATAGAAATTGTTTATTTCGCACACCTCCAAATATGTATAACACACTGCAAACTATTTTTTGTGCCCCTAAACGGCGTTTTTTTGAAGAGCAGAACACACCCACAGTACGTAACCGCTGAATCGCACAGCTACAGAACTGCAGAAAATGCTATTCGAAATTTTTTTTTGTTTTTTTAGTATAGCACAGTAGAAGAAAACTATTTTGAAATTGTTTATTTCATACACCTCCAAATATGTATAACACACTGCAAACTATTTTTTGTGCCCCTAAATGGCGTTTTTTGGAAGAGCAGAACACACCCACAGTACGTAACCACTGAATCGCACAGCTACAGAACTGCAGAAAATGCTATTCAAAAAAAATATTGTTTTTTTAGTATAGCACAGTAGGAGAAAACTATATAGAAATTGTTTATTTCGCACACCTCCAAATATGTATAACACACTGCAAACTATTTTTTGTGCCCCTAAACGGCGTTTTTTTGAAGAGCAGAACACACCCACAGTACGTAACCGCTGAATCGCACAGCTACAGAACTGCAGAAAATGCTATTCGAAATTTTTTTTTGTTTTTTTAGTATAGCACAGTAGAAGAAAACTATTTTGAAATTGTTTATTTCATACACCTCCAAATATGTATAACACACTGAAAACTATTTTTTGTGCCCCTAAATGGCGTTTTTTGGAAGAGCAGAACACACCCACAGTACGTAACTGCTGAATCGCACAGCTACAGAACTGCAGAAAACGCTATTCAAATAAAATGTTTTTTTTTTAGTATAGCACAGTAGAAGAAAACTATTTAGAAATTGTTTATTTCACACACCTCCAAATATGTATAACACACTGCAAACTATTTTTTGTGCCCCATAACGGCATTTTTTGGAAGAGCAGAACACACCCACAGTACGTAACCGCTGAATCGCACAGCTACAGAACTGCAGAAAATGCTATTAAAAAAAATGATTTTTTTTAGTATAGCAGAGTAGAAGAAAACTATTTAGAAATTGTTTATTTCACACACCTCCAAATATGTATAACACACTGCAAACTATTTTTTGTGCCCCTAAACGGCGTTTTTTGGAAGAGCAGAACACACCCACAGTACGTAACCGCTGAATCGCACAGCTACAGAACTGCAGAAAATGCTATTAAAAAAAAATGTTGTTTTTTTAGTATAGCACAGTAGAAGAAAACTATTTTGAAATTGTTTATTTCACACACCTCCAAATATGTATAACACACTGCAAACTATTTTTTGTGCCCCTAAACGGCGTTTTTTGGAAGAGCAGAACACACCCACAGTACGTAACCGCTGAATCGCACAGCTACAGAACTGCAGAAAATGCTATTCCAAAAAAATGTTGTTTTTTTAGTATAGCACAGTAGGAGAAAACTATATAGAAATTGTTTATTTCACACACCTCCAAATATGTATAACACACTGCAAACTATTTTTTGTGCCCCTAAACGGCATTTTTTGGAAGAGCAGAACACACCCACAGTACGTAACTGCTGAATTGCACAGCTACAGAACTGCAGAAAATGCTATTCAAAAAAAATGTTGTTTTTTTAGTATAGCACAGTAGAAGAAATCTTTTTAGAAATTGTTTATTTCACACACCTTCAAATATGTATAACACACTGCAAACTATTTTTTGTGCCCCTAAACGGCGTTTTTTGGAAGAGCAGAACACACCCACAGTACGTAACCGCTGAATCGCACAGCTACAGAACTGCAGAAAATGCTATTCAAAAAAAATGTTGTTTTTTTAGTATAGCACAATAGGAGAAAACTATATAGAAATTGTTTATTTCACACACCTCCAAATATGTATAACACACTGCAAACTATTTTTTGTGCCCCTAAACGGCATTTTTTGGAAGAGCAGAACACACCCACAGTACGTAACCGCTGAATCGCACAGCTACAGAACTGCAGAAAATGCTATTAAAAAAAATGTTTTTTTTTTAGTATAGCACAGTAGAAGAAAACTATTTAGAAATTGTTTATTTCACACACCTCCAAATATGTATAACACACTGCAAACTATTTTTTGTGCCCCTAAACGGCGTTTTTTGGAAGAGCAGAACACACCCACAGTACGTAACCGCTGAATCGCACAGCTACAGAACTGCAGAAAATGCTATTCCAAAAAAATTTTGTTTTTTTAGTATAGCACAGTAGGAGAAAACTATATAGAAATTGTTTATTTCACACACCTCCAAATATGTATAACACACTGCAAACTATTTTTTGTGCCCCTAAACGGCGTTTTTTGGAAGAGCAGAACACACCCACAGTACGTAACTGCTGAATCGCACAGCTACAGAACTGCAGAAAATGCTGTTCAAAAAAAATGTTGTTTTTTTAGTATAGCACAGTAGAAGAAATCTTTTTAGAAATTGTTTATTTCACACACCTTCAAATATGTATAACACACTGCAAACTATTTTTTGTGCCCCTAAACGGCGTTTTTTGGAAGAGCAGAACACACCCACAGTACGTAACCGCTGAATCGCACAGCTACAGAACTGCAGAAAATGCTATTCAAAAAAAATGTTGTTTTTTTAGTATAGCACAATAGGAGAAAACTATATAGAAATTGTTTACTTCACACACCTCCAAATATGTATAACACACTGCAAACTATTTTTTGTGCCCCTAAACGGCATTTTTTGGAAGAGCAGAACACACCCACAGTACGTAACCGCTGAATCGCACAGCTACAGAACTGCAGAAAATGCTATTAAAAAAAATGTTTTTTTTTTAGTATAGCACAGTAGAAGAAAACTATTTAGAAATTGTTTATTTCACACACCTCCAAATATGTATAACACACTGCAAACTATTTTTTGTGCCCCTAAACTGCGTTTTTTGGAAGAGCAGAACACACCCACAGTACGTAACCGCTGAATCGCACAGCTACAGAACTGCAGAAAATGCTATTCAAAAAAAAAATTTTTTTTTTAGTATAGCACAGTAGGAGAAAACTATATAGAAATTGTTTATTTCACACACCTCCAAATATGTATAACACACTGCAAACTATTTTTTGTGCCCCTAAACGGCGTTTTTTGGAAGAGCAGAACACACCCACAGTACGTAACCGCTGAATCGCACAGCTACAGAACTGCAGAAAACGCTATTCAAAAAAAATGTTTTTTTTTAGTATAGCACAGTAGAAGAAAACTATTTAGAAATTGTTTATTTCATACACCTCCAAATATGTATAACACACTGCAAACTATTTTTTGTGCCCCTAAACGGCGTTTTTTGGAAGAGCAGAACACACCCACAGTACGTAACCGCTGAATCGCACAGCTACAGAACTGCAGAAAACGCTATTCAAAAAAAATGTTTTTTTTTAGTATAGCACAGTAGAAGAAAACTATTTAGAAATTGTTTATTTCACACACCTCCAAATATGTATAACACACTGCAAACTATTTTTTGTGCCCCTAAACGGCGTTTTTTGGAAGAGCAGAACACACCCACAGTACGTAACCGCTGAATCGCACAGCTACAGAACTGCAGAAAATGCTATTAAAAAAAAATGTTGTTTTTTTAGTATAGCACAGTAGAAGAAAACTATTTTGAAATTGTTTATTTCACACACCTCCAAATATGTATAACACACTGCAAACTATTTTTTGTGCCCCTAAACGGCGTTTTTTGGAAGAGCAGAACACACCCACAGTACGTAACCGCTGAATCGCACAGCTACAGAACTGCAGAAAATGCTATTCCAAAAAAATGTTGTTTTTTTAGTATAGCACAGTAGGAGAAAACTATATAGAAATTGTTTATTTCACACACCTCCAAATATGTATAACACACTGCAAACTATTTTTTGTGCCCCTAAACGGCGTTTTTTGGAAGAGCAGAACACACCCACAGTACGTAACTGCTGAATCGCACAGCTACAGAACTGCAGAAAATGCTATTCAAAAAAAATGTTGTTTTTTTAGTATAGCACAGTAGAAGAAATCTTTTTAGAAATTGTTTATTTCACACACCTTCAAATATGTATAACACACTGCAAACTATTTTTTGTGCCCCTAAACGGCGTTTTTTGGAAGAGCAGAACACACCCACAGTACGTAACCGCTGAATCGCACAGCTACAGAACTGCAGAAAATGCTATTCAAAAAAAATGTTGTTTTTTTAGTATAGCACAATAGGAGAAAACTATATAGAAATTGTTTACTTCACACACCTCCAAATATGTATAACACACTGCAAACTATTTTTTGTGCCCCTAAACGGCATTTTTTGGAAGAGCAGAACACACCCACAGTACGTAACCGCTGAATCGCACAGCTACAGAACTGCAGAAAATGCTATTAAAAAAAATGTTTTTTTTTTAGTATAGCACAGTAGAAGAAAACTATTTAGAAATTGTTTATTTCACACACCTCCAAATATGTATAACACACTGCAAACTATTTTTTGTGCCCCTAAACTGCGTTTTTTGGAAGAGCAGAACACACCCACAGTACGTAACCGCTGAATCGCACAGCTACAGAACTGCAGAAAATGCTATTCAAAAAAAAAATTTTTTTTTTAGTATAGCACAGTAGGAGAAAACTATATAGAAATTGTTTATTTCACACACCTCCAAATATGTATAACACACTGCAAACTATTTTTTGTGCCCCTAAACGGCGTTTTTTGGAAGAGCAGAACACACCCACAGTACGTAACCGCTGAATCGCACAGCTACAGAACTGCAGAAAATGCTATTCCAAAAAAATGTTGTTTTTTTAGTATAGCACAGTAGGAGAAAACTATATAGAAATTGTTTATTTCACACACCTCCAAATATGTATAACACACTGCAAACTATTTTTTGTGCCCCTAAACGGCGTTTTTTGGAAGAGCAGAACACACCCACAGTACGTAACTGCTGAATCGCACAGCTACAGAACTGCAGAAAATGCTATTCAAAAAAAATGTTGTTTTTTTAGTATAGCACAGTAGAAGAAATCTTTTTAGAAATTGTTTATTTCACACACCTTCAAATATGTATAACACACTGCAAACTATTTTTTGTGCCCCTAAACGGCGTTTTTTGGAAGAGCAGAACACACCCACAGTACGTAACCGCTGAATCGCACAGCTACAGAACTGCAGAAAATGCTATTCAAAAAAAATGTTGTTTTTTTAGTATAGCACAATAGGAGAAAACTATATAGAAATTGTTTACTTCACACACCTCCAAATATGTATAACACACTGCAAACTATTTTTTGTGCCCCTAAACGGCATTTTTTGGAAGAGCAGAACACACCCACAGTACGTAACCGCTGAATCGCACAGCTACAGAACTGCAGAAAATGCTATTAAAAAAAATGTTGTTTTTTTAGTATAGCACAGTAGAAGAAAACTATTTTGAAATTGTTTATTTCATACACCTCCAAATATGTATAACACACTGCAAACTATTTTTTGTGCCCCTAAACGGCGTTTTTTGGAAGAGCAGAACACACCCACAGTACGTAACCGCTGAATCGCACAGCTACAGAACTGCAGAAAACGCTATTCAAAAAAAATGTTTTTTTTTAGTATAGCACAGTAGAAGAAAACTATTTAGAAATTGTTTATTTCATACACCTCCAAATATGTATAACACACTGCAAACTATTTTTTGTGCCCCTAAACGGCGTTTTTTGGAAGAGCAGAACACACCCACAGTACGTAACCGCTGAATCGCACAGCTACAGAACTGCAGAAAACGCTATTCAAAAAAAATGTTTTTTTTTAGTATAGCACAGTAGAAGAAAACTATTTAGAAATTGTTTATTTCATACACCTCCAAATATGTATAACACACTGCAAACTATTTTTTGTGCCCCTAAACGGCGTTTTTTGGAAGAGCAGAACACACCCACAGTACGTAACCGCTGAATCGCACAGCTACAGAACTGCAGAAAATGCTATTAAAAAAAATGTTTTTTTTTTAGTATAGCACAGTAGAAGAAAACTATTTAGAAATTGTTTATTTCACACACCTCCAAATATGTATAACACACTGCAAACTATTTTTTGTGCCCCTAACCGGCATTTTTTGGAAGAGCAGAACACACCCACAGTACGTAACCGCTGAATCGCACAGCTACAGAACTGCAGAAAATGCTATTCAAAAAAAAATTTGTTTTTTTAGTATAGCACAGTAGGAGAAAACTATATAGAAATTGTTTATTTCACACACCTCCAAATATGTATAACACACTGCAAACTATTTTTTGTGCCCCATAACTGCGTTTTTTGGAAGAGCAGAACACACCCACAGTACGTAACCGCTGAATCGCACAGCTACAGAACTGCAGAAAATGCTATTCAAAAAAAATGTTGTTTTTTTAGTATAGCACAGTAGGAGAAAACTATATAGAAATTGTTTATTTCACACACCTCCAAATATGTATAACACACTGCAAACTATTTTTTGTGCCCCTAAAAGGCGTTTTTTGGAAGAGCAGAACACACCCACAGTACGTAACCGCTGAATCGCACAGCTACAGAACTGCAGAAAATGCTATTCAAAAAAAAAATTAGTTTTTTTAGTATAGCACAGTAGGAGAAAACTATATAGAAATTGTTTATTTCACACACCTCCAAATATGTATAACACACTGCAAACTATTTTTTGTGCCCCATAACGGCGTTTTTTGGAAGAGCAGAACACACCTACAGTACGTAACCGCTGAATCGCACAGCTACAGAACTGCAGAAAATGCTATTCCAAAAAAATGTTGTTTTTTTAGTATAGCACAGTAGAAGAAAACTATTTAGAAATTGTTTATTTCACACACCTCCAAATATGTATAACACACTGCAAACAATTTTTTGTGCCCCTAAACGGCGTTTTTTGGAAGAGCAGAACACACCCACAGTACGTAACTGCTGAATCGCACAGCTACAGAACTGCAGAAAATGCTATTAAAAAAAATGTTGTTTTTTTAGTATAGCACAGTAGGAGAAAACTATATAGAAATTGTTTATTTCACACACCTCCAAATATGTATAACACACTGCAAACAATTTTTTGTGCCCCTAAACGGCGTTTTTTGGAAGAGCAGAACACATCCACAGTACGTAACCGCTGAATCGCACAGCTACAGAACTGCAGAAAATGCTATTCAAAAAAATGTTGTTTTTTTAGTATAGCACAGTAGAAGAAAACTATTTAGAAATTGTTTATTTCACACACCTCCAAATATGTATAACACACTGCAAACTATTTTTTGTGCCCCTAAATGGCGTTTTTTGGAAGAGCAGAACACACCCACAGTACGTAACCGCTGAATCGCACAGCTACAGAACTGCAGAAAATGCTATTCAAAAAAAATGTTGTTTTTTAGTATAGCACAGTAGGAGAAAACTATATAGAAATTGTTTATTTCACACACCTCCAAATATGTATAACACACTGCAAACAATTTTTTGTGCCCCTAAACGGCGTTTTTTGGAAGAGCAGAACACACCCACAGTACGTAACCGCTGAATCGCACAGCTACAGAACTGCAGAAAATGCTATTCAAAAAAAAAGTTGTTTTTTTTGTATAGCACAGTAGAAGAAAACTATTTAGAAATTGTTTATTTCACACACCTCCAAATATGTATAACACACTGCAAACTATTTTTTGTGCCCCTAAACAGCGTTTTTTGGAAGAGCAGAACACACCCACAGTACGTAACCACTGAATCGCACAGCTACAGAACTGCAGAAAATGCTATTCAAAAAAAATGTTGTTTTTTTAGTATAGCACAGTAGAAGAATTTTTTTTAGAAATTGTTTATTTCACACACCTTCAAATATGTATAACACACTGCAAACTATTTTTTGTGCCCCTAAACGGCGTTTTTTGGAAGAGCAGAACACACCCACAGTACGTAACCGCTGAATCGCACAGCTACAGAACTGCAGAAAATGCTATTCAAAAAAAATGTTGTTTTTTTAGTATAGCACAATAGGAGAAAACTATATAGAAATTGTTTATTTCACACACCTCCAAATATGTATAACACACTGCAAACTATTTTTTGTGCCCCTAAACGGCGTTTTTTGGAAGAGCAGAACACACCCACAGTACGTAACCGCTGAATCGCACAGCTACAGAACTGCAGAAAATGCTATTAAAAAAAAAAATGTTTTTTTTTTAGTATAGCACAGTAGAAGAAAACTATTTAGAAATTGTTTATTTCACACACCTCCAAATATGTATAACACACTGCAAACTATTTTTTGTGCCCCTAAACGGCGTTTTTTGGAAGAGCAGAACACACCCACAGTACGTAACCGCTGAATCGCACAGCTACAGAACTGCAGAAAATGCTATTCAAAAAAAAAATTGTTTTTTTAGTATAGCACAGTAGAAGAAAACTATTTAGAAATTGTTTATTTCACACACCTCCAAATATGTATAACACACTGCAAACTATTTTTTGTGCCCCTAAACGGCATTTTTTGGAAGAGCAGAACACACCCACATTACGTAACCACTGAATCGCACAGCTACAGAACTGCAGAAAATGCTATTAAAAAAAAATGTTTTTTTTTTAGTATAGCACAGTAGAAGAAAACTATTTAGAAATTGTTTATTTCACACACCTCCAAACATGTATAACACACTGCAAACTATTTTTTGTGCCCCTAAACGGCGTTTTTTGGAAGAGCAGAACACACCCACAGTACGTAACCACTGAATCGCACAGCTACAGAACTGCAGAAAATGCTATTCAAAAAAAATGTTGTTTTTTTAGTATAGCACAGTAGAAGAATTTTTTTTAGAAATTGTTTATTTCACACACCTTCAAATATGTATAACACACTGCAAACTATTTTTTGTGCCCCTAAACGGCGTTTTTTGGAAGAGCAGAACACACCCACAGTACGTAACCGCTGAATCGCACAGCTACAGAACTGCAGAAAATGCTATTCAAAAAAAATGTTGTTTTTTTAGTATAGCACAATAGGAGAAAACTATATAGAAATTGTTTATTTCACACACCTCCAAATATGTATAACACACTGCAAACTATTTTTTGTGCCCCTAAACGGCGTTTTTTGGAAGAGCAGAACACACCCACAGTACGTAACCGCTGAATCGCACAGCTACAGAACTGCAGAAAATGCTATTAAAAAAAAAATGTTTTTTTTTTAGTATAGCACAGTAGAAGAAAACTATTTAGAAATTGTTTATTTCACACACCTCCAAATATGTATAACACACTGCAAACTATTTTTTGTGCCCCTAAACGGCGTTTTTTGGAAGAGCAGAACACACCCACAGTACGTAACCGCTGAATCGCACAGCTACAGAACTGCAGAAAATGCTATTCAAAAAAAAAATTGTTTTTTTAGTATAGCACAGTAGAAGAAAACTATTTAGAAATTGTTTATTTCACACACCTCCAAATATGTATAACACACTGCAAACTATTTTTTGTGCCCCTAAACTGCATTTTTTGGAAGAGCAGAACACACCCACATTACGTAACCACTGAATCGCACAGCTACAGAACTGCAGAAAATGCTATTAAAAAAAAATGTTTTTTTTTTAGTATAGCACAGTAGAAGAAAACTATTTAGAAATTGTTTATTTCACACACCTCCAAACATGTATAACACACTGCAAACTATTTTTTGTGCCCCTAAACGGCGTTTTTTGGAAGAGCAGAACACACCCACAGTACGTAACCGCTGAATCGCACAGCTACAGAACTGCAGAAAATGCTATTCAAAAAAAAAATTGTTTTTTTAGTATAGCACAGTAGGAGAAAACTATATAGAAATTGTTTATTTCGCACACCTCCAAATATGTATAACACACTGCAAACTATTTTTTGTGCCCCTAAACGGCGTTTTTTGGAAGAGCAGAACACACCCACAGTACGTAACCGCTGAATCGCACAGCTACAGAACTGCAGAAAATGCTATTCGAAATTTTTTTTTGTTTTTTTAGTATAGCACAGTAGAAGAAAACTATTTTGAAATTGTTTATTTCATACACCTCCAAATATGTATAACACACTGCAAACTATTTTTTGTGCCCCTAAATGGCGTTTTTTGGAAGAGCAGAACACACCCACAGTACGTAACTGCTGAATCGCACAGCTACAGAACTGCAGAAAACGCTATTCAAATAAAATGTTTTTTTTTTAGTATAGCACAGTAGAAGAAAACTATTTAGAAATTGTTTATTTCACACACCTCCAAATATGTATAACACACTGCAAACTATTTTTTGTGCCCCATAACGGCATTTTTTGGAAGAGCAGAACACACCCACAGTACGTAACCGCTGAATCGCACAGCTACAGAACTGCAGAAAATGCTATTAAAAAAAATTATTTTTTTTAGTATAGCAGAGTAGAAGAAAACTATTTAGAAATTGTTTATTTCACACACCTCCAAATATGTATAACACACTGCAAACTATTTTTTGTGCCCCTAAACTGCGTTTTTTGGAAGAGCAGAACACACCCACAGTACGTAACCGCTGAATCGCACAGCTACAGAACTGCAGAAAATGCTATTAAAAAAAAATGTTGTTTTTTTAGTATAGCACAGTAGAAGAAAACTATTTTGAAATTGTTTATTTCACACACCTCCAAATATGTATAACACACTGCAAACTATTTTTTGTGCCCCTAAACGGCGTTTTTTGGAAGAGCAGAACACACCCACAGTACGTAACCGCTGAATCGCACAGCTACAGAACTGCAGAAAATGCTATTCCAAAAAAATTTTGTTTTTTTAGTATAGCACAGTAGGAGAAAACTATATAGAAATTTTTTTTTTCACACACCTCCAAATATGTATAACACACTGCAAACTATTTTTTGTGCCCCTAAACGGCGTTTTTTGGAAGAGCAGAACACACCCACAGTACGTAACTGCTGAATCGCACAGCTACAGAACTGCAGAAAATGCTATTCAAAAAAAATGTTGTTTTTTTAGTATAGCACAGTAGAAGAAATCTTTTTAGAAATTGTTTATTTCACACACCTTCAAATATGTATAACACACTGCAAACTATTTTTTGTGCCCCTAAACGGCGTTTTTTGGAAGAGCAGAACACACCCACAGTACGTAACCGCTGAATCGCACAGCTACAGAACTGCAGAAAATGCTATTCAAAAAAAATGTTGTTTTTTTAGTATAGCACAATAGGAGAAAACTATATAGAAATTGTTTATTTCACACACCTCCAAATATGTATAACACACTGCAAACTATTTTTTGTGCCCCTAAACGGCATTTTTTGGAAGAGCAGAACACACCCACAGTACGTAACCGCTGAATCGCACAGCTACAGAACTGCAGAAAATGCTATTAAAAAAAAAAATTGTTTTTTTAGTATAGCACAGTAGGAGAAAACTATATAGAAATTGTTTATTTCACACACCTCCAAATATGTATAACACACTGCAAACTATTTTTTGTGCCCCTAAACGGCGTTTTTTGGAAGAGCAGAACACACCCACAGTACGTAACCGCTGAATCGCACAGCTACAGAACTGCAGAAAATGCTATTCAAAAAAAATGTTGTTTTTTTAGTATAGCACAGTAGAAGAAAACTATTTTGAAATTGTTTATTTCATACACCTCCAAATATGTATAACACACTGCAAACTATTTTTTGTGCCCCTAAACGACGTTTTTTGGAAGAGCAGAACACACCCACAGTACGTAACCGCTGAATCGCACAGCTACAGAACTGCAGAAAACGCTATTCAAAAAAAATGTTTTTTTTTAGTATAGCACAGTAGAAGAAAACTATTTAGAAATTGTTTATTTCACACACCTCCAAATATGTATAACACACTGCAAACTATTTTTTGTGCCCCTAAACGGCGTTTTTTGGAAGAGCAGAACACACCCACAGTACGTAACCGCTGAATCGCACAGCTACAGAACTGCAGAAAATGCTATTAAAAAAATGTTTTTTTTTTAGTATAGCACAGTAGAAGAAAACTATTTAGAAATTGTTTATTTCACACACCTCCAAATATGTATAACACACTGCAAACTATTTTTTGTGCCCCTAAATGGCGTTTTTTGGAAGAGCAGAAAACACCCACAGTACGTACCCGCTGAATCGCACAGCTACAGAACTGCAGAAAATGCTATTAAAAAAAAATTTGTTTTTTTAGTATAGCATAGTAGGAGAAAACTATATAGAAATTGTTTATTTCACACACCTCCAAATATGTATAACACACTGCAAACTATTTTTTGTGCCCCTAAACGGCGTTTTTTGGAAGAGCAGAACAAACCCACAGTACGTAACCGCTGAATCGCACAGCTACAGAACTGCAGAAAATGCCATTCAAAAAAAATGTTGTTTTTTTAGTATAGCACAGTAGTAGAAAACTATATAGAAATTGTTTATTTCGCACACCTCCAAATATGTATAACACACTGCAAACTATTTTTTGTGCCCCTAAACGGCGTTTTTTGGAAGAGCAGAACACACCCACAGTACGTAACCGCTGAATCGCACAGCTACAGAACTGCAGAAAATGCTATTCGAAAAAAAAAATTGTTTTTTTAGTATAGCACAGTAGAAGAAAACTATTTTGAAATTGTTTATTTCATACACCTCCAAATATGTATAACACACTGCAAACTATTTTTTGTGCCCCTAAACGGCGTTTTTTGGAAGAGCAGAACACACCCACAGTACGTAACCGCTGAATCGCACAGCTACAGAACTGCAGAAAACGCTATTCAAAAAAAATGTTTTTTTTTTAGTATAGCACAGTAGAAGAAAACTATTTAGAAATTGTTTATTTCACACACCTCCAAATATGTATAACACACTGCAAACTATTTTTTGTGCCCCATAACGGCATTTTTTGGAAGAGCAGAACACACCCACAGTACGTAACCGCTGAATCGCACAGCTACAGAACTGCAGAAAATGCTATTAAAAAAAATGATTTTTTTTTAGTATAGCAGAGTAGAAGAAAACTATTTAGAAATTGTTTATTTCACACACCTCCAAATATGTATAACACACTGCAAACTATTTTTTGTGCCCCTAAACGGCGTTTTTTGGAAGAGCAGAACACACCCACAGTACGTAACCGCTGAATCGCACAGCTACAGAACTGCAGAAAATGCTATTAAAAAAAATGTTGTTTTTTTAGTATAGCACAGTAGAAGAAAACTATTTTGAAATTGTTTATTTCACACACCTCCAAATATGTATAACACACTGCAAACTATTTTTTGTGCCCCTAAACGGCGTTTTTTGGAAGAGCAGAACACACCCACAGTACGTAACCGCTGAATCGCACAGCTACAGAACTGCAGAAAATGCTATTCCAAAAAAATTTTGTTTTTTTAGTATAGCACAGTAGGAGAAAACTATATAGAAATTGTTTATTTCACACACCTCCAAAATATGTATAACACACTGCAAACTATTTTTTGTGCCCCTAAACGGCGTTTTTTGGAAGAGCAGAACACACCCACAGTACGTAACTGCTGAATCGCACAGCTACAGAACTGCAGAAAATGCTATTCAAAAAAAATTTTGTTTTTTTAGTATAGCACAGTAGAAGAAATCTTTTTAGAAATTGTTTATTTCACACACCTTCAAATATGTATAACACACTGCAAACTATTTTTTGTGCCCCTAAACGGCGTTTTTTGGAAGAGCAGAACACACCCACAGTACGTAACCGCTGAATCGCACAGCTACAGAACTGCAGAAAATGCTATTCAAAAAAAATGTTGTTTTTTTAGTATAGCACAATAGGAGAAAACTATATAGAAATTGTTTATTTCACACACCTCCAAATATGTATAACACACTGCAAACTATTTTTTGTGCCCCTAAACGGCGTTTTTTGGAAGAGCAGAACATACCCACAGTACGTAACCGCTGAATCGCACAGCTACAGAACTGCAGAAAATGCTATTAAAAAAAATGTTTTTTTTTTAGTATAGCACAGTAGAAGAAAACTATTTAGAAATGTTTTTTTTTTAGTATAGCACAGTAGAAGAAAACTATTTTGAAATTGTTTATTTCATACACCTCCAAATATGTATAACACACTGCAAACTATTTTTTGTGCCCCTAAACGGCGTTTTTTGGAAGAGCAGAACACACCCACAGTACGTAACCGCTGAATCGCACAGCTACAGAACTGCAGAAAACGCTATTCAAAAAAAATGTTTTTTTTTGGTATAGCACAGTAGAAGAAAACTATTTAGAAATTGTTTATTTCACACACCTCCAAATATGTATAACACACTGCAAACTATTTTTTGTGCCCCTAAACGGCATTTTTTGGAAGAGCAGAACACACCCACAGTACGTAACCGCTGAATCGCACAGCTACAGAACTGCAGAAAATGCTATTAAAAAAAATGATTTTTTTTTAGTATAGCAGAGTAGAAGAAAACTATTTAGAAATTGTTTATTTCACACACCTCCAAATATGTATAACACACTGCAAACTATTTTTTGTGCCCCTAAACGGCGTTTTTTGGAAGAGCAGAACACACCCACAGTACGTAACCGCTGAATCGCACAGCTACAGAACTGCAGAAAATGCTATTAAAAAAAAAATGTTGTTTTTTTAGTATAGCACAGTAGAAGAAAACTATTTTGAAATTGTTTATTTCACACACCTCCAAATATGTATAACACACTGCAAACTATTTTTTGTGCCCCTAAACGGCGTTTTTTGGAAGAGCAGAACACACCCACAGTACGTAACCGCTGAATCGCACAGCTACAGAACTGCAGAAAATGCTATTCCAAAAAAATGTTTTTTTTTTAGTATAGCACAGTAGGAGAAAACTATATAGAAATTGTTTATTTCACACACCTCCAAATATGTATAACACACTGCAAACTATTTTTTGTGCCCCTAAACGGCGTCTTTTGGAAGAGCAGAACACACCCACAGTACGTAACTGCTGAATCGCACAGCTACAGAACTGCAGAAAATGCTATTCAAAAAAAATGTTGTTTTTTTAGTATAGCACAGTAGGAGAAATCTATATAGAAATTGTTTATTTCACACACCTCCAAATATGTATAACACACTGCAAACTATTTTTTGTGCCCCTAAACGGCGTTTTTTGGAAGAGCAGAACACACCCACAGTACGTAACCGCTGAATCGCACAGCTGCAGAACTGCAGAAAATGCTATTCAAAAAAAATGTTGTTTTTTTAGTATAGCACAGTAGGAGAAAACTATATAGAAATTGTTTATTTCACACACCTCCAAATATGTATGACACACTGCAAACTATTTTTTGTGCCCCTAAACGGCGTTTTTTGGAAGAGCAGAACACACCTACAGTACGTAACCGCTGAATCGCACAGCTACAGAACTGCAGAAAATGCTATTCAAAAAAAATTTTGTTTTTTTAGTATAGCACAGTAGAAGAAAACTATTTAGAAATTGTTTATTTCACACACCTCCAAATATGTATAACACACTGCAAACTATTTTTTGTGCCCCTAAACTGCGTTTTTTGGAAGAACAGAACACACCCACAGTACGTAACCGCTGAATCGCACAGCTACAGAACTGCAGAAAATGCTATTCAAAAAAATGTTGTTTTTATAGTATAGCACAGTAGGAGAAAACTATATAGAAATTGTTTATTTCACACACCTCCAAATATGTATAACACACTGCAAACTATTTTTTGTGCCCCTAAACGGCGTTTTTTGGAAGAGCAGAACACACCCACAGTACGTAACCGCTGAATCGCACAGCTACATAACTGCAGAAAACGCTATTAAAAAAAAATGTTTTTTTTTTAGTATAGCACAGTAGAAGAAAACTATTTAGAAATTGTTTATTTCACACACCTCCAAATATGTATAACACACTGCAAACTATTTTTTGTGCCCCTAAACTGCATTTTTTGGAAGAGCAGAACACACCCACAGTACGTAACCGCTGAATCGCACAGCTACAGAACTGCAGAAAATGCTATTAAAAAAAATGATTTTTTTTTAGTATAGCAGAGTAGAAGAAAACTATTTAGAAATTGTTTATTTCACACACCTCCAAATATGTATAACACACTGCAAACTATTTTTTGTGCCCCTAAACGGCGTTTTTTGGAAGAGCAGAACACACCCACAGTACGTAACCGCTGAATCACACAGCTACAGAACTGCAGAAAATGCTATTAAAAAAAAAATGTTGTTTTTTTAGTATAGCACAGTAGAAGAAAACTATTTTGAAATTGTTTATTTCACACACCTCCAAATATGTATAACACACTGCAAACTATTTTTTGTGCCCCTAAACGGCGTTTTTTGGAAGAGCAGAACACACCCACAGTACGTAACTGCTGAATCGCACAGCTACAGAACTGCAGAAAATGCTATTCAAAAAAAAATGTTGTTTTTTTAGTATAGCACAGTAGGAGAAAACTATATAGAAATTGCTTATTTCACACACCTCCAAATATGTATAACACACTGCAAACTATTTTTTGTGCCCCTAAACGGCGTTTTTTGGAAGAGCAGAACACACCCACAGTACGTAACCGCTGAATCGCACAGCTACAGAACTGCAGAAAATGCTATTCAAATAAAATTTTGTTTTTTTAGTATAGCACAGTAGGAGAAAACTATATAGAAATTGTTTATTTCACACACCTCCAAATATGTATAACACACTGCAAACTATTTTTTGTGCCCCTAAACAGCGTTTTTTAGAAGAGCAGAACACACCCACAGTACGTAACCGCTGAATCACACAGCTACAGAACTGCAGAAAATGCTATTAAAAAAAATGTTGTTTTTTTAGTATAGCACAGTAGGAGAAAACTATATAGAAATTGTTTATTTCACAAACCTCCAAATATGTATAACACACTGCAAACTATTTTTTGTGCCCCTAAATGGCGTTTTTTGGAAGAGCAGAACACACCTACAGTACGTAACCGCTGAATCGCACAGCTACAGAACTGCAGAAAATGCTATTCAAAAATGTTTTTGTTTTTTTAGTATAGCACAGTAGAAGAAAACTATTTAGAAATTGTTTATTTCACACACCTCCAAATATGTATAACACACTGCAAACAATTTTTTGTGCCCCTAAACTGCGTTTTTTGGAAGAACAGAACACACCCACAGTACGTAACCGCTGAATCGCACAGCTACAGAACTGCAGAAAATGCTATTCAAAAAAAATGTTGTTTTTTTAGTATAGCACAATAGGAGAAAACTATATAGAAATAGTTTATTTCACACACCTCCAAATATGTATAACACACTGCAAACTATTTTTTGTGCCCCTAAACGGCATTTTTTGGAAGAGCAGAACACACCCACAGTACATAACCGCTGAATCGCACAGCTACAGAACTGCAGAAAATGCTATTAAAAAAAATGTTTTTTTTTTAGTATAGCAGAGTAGAAGAAAACTATTTAGAAATTGTTTATTTCACACACCTCCAAATATGTATAACACACTGCAAACTATTTTTTGTGCCCCTAAACTGCATTTTTTGGAAGAGCAGAACACACCCACAGTACGTAACCGCTGAATCGCACAGCTACAGAACTGCAGAAAATGCTATTAAAAAAAAAAATTGTTTTTTTAGTATAGCACAGTAGGAGAAAACTATATAGAAATTGTTTATTTCACACACCTCCAAATATGTATAACACACTGCAAACTATTTTTTGTGCCCCTAAACGGCGTTTTTTGGAAGAGCAGAACACACCCACAGTACGTAACCGCTGAATCGCACAGCTACAGAACTGCAGAAAATGCTATTCAAAAAAAATGTTGTTTTTTTAGTATAGCACAGTAGAAGAAAACTATTTTGAAATTGTTTATTTCATACACCTCCAAATATGTATAACACACTGCAAACTATTTTTTGTGCCCCTAAACGGCGTTTTTTGGAAGAGCAGAACACACCCACAGAACGTAACCGCTGAATCGCACAGCTACAGAACTGCAGAAAACGCTATTCAAAAAAAATGTTTTTTTTTTAGTATAGCACAGTAGAAGAAAACTATTTAGAAATTGTTTATTTCACACACCTCCAAATATGTATAACACACTGCAAACTATTTTTTGTGCCCCTAAACGGCGTTTTTTGGAAGAGCAGAACACACCCACAGTACGTAACCGCTGAATCGCACAGCTACAGAACTGCAGAAAATGCTATTAAAAAAAATGTTTTTTTTTTAGTATAGCACAGTAGAAGAAAACTATTTAGAAATTGTTTATTTCACACACCTCCAAATATGTATAACACACTGCAAACTATTTTTTGTGCCCCTAAATGGCGTTTTTTGGAAGAGCAGAAAACACCCACAGTACGTAACCGCTGAATCGCACAGCTACAGAACTGCAGAAAATGCTATTAAAAAAAAATTTGTTTTTTTAGTATAGCACAGTAGAAGAAAACTATTTAGAAATTGTTTATTTCACACACCTCCAAATATGTATAACACACTGCAAACTATTTTTTGTGCCCCTAAACGGCGTTTTTTGGAAGAGCAGAGCACACCCACAGTACGTAACCGCTGAATCGCACAGCTACAGAACTGCAGAAAATGCTATTCAAAAAAAATATTGTTTTTTTAGTATAGCATAGTAGGAGAAAACTATATAGAAATTGTTTATTTCACACACCTCCAAATATGTATAACACACTGCAAACTATTTTTTGTGCCCCTAAACGGCGTTTTTTGGAAGAGCAGAACAAACCCACAGTACGTAACCGCTGAATCGCACAGCTACAGAACTGCAGAAAATGCTATTCAAAAAAAATGTTGTTTTTTTAGTATAGCACAGTAGGAGAAAACTATATAGAAATTGTTTATTTCGCACACCTCCAAATATGTATAACACACTGCAAACTATTTTTTGTGCCCCTAAACGGCGTTTTTTGGAAGAGCAGAACACATCCACAGTACGTAACCGCTGAATCGCACAGCTACAGAACTGCAGAAAATGCTATTCGAAAAAAAAATTTGTTTTTTTAGTATAGCACAGTAGAAGAAAACTATTTTGAAATTGTTTATTTCATACACCTCCAAATATGTATAACACACTGCAAACTATTTTTTGTGCCCCTAAACGGCGTTTTTTGGAAGAGCAGAACACACCCACAGTACGTAACCGCTGAATCGCACAGCTACAGAACTGCAGAAAACGCTATTCAAAAAAAATGTTTTTTTTTTAGTATAGCACAGTAGAAGAAAACTATTTAGAAATTGTTTATTTCACACACCTCCAAATATGTATAACACACTGCAAACTATTTTTTGTGCCCCATAACGGCATTTTTTGGAAGAGCAGAACACACCCACAGTACGTAACCGCTGAATCGCACAGCTACAGAACTGCAGAAAATGCTATTAAAAAAAATGATTTTTTTTTAGTATAGCAGAGTAGAAGAAAACTATTTAGAAATTGTTTATTTCACACACCTCCAAATATGTATAACACACTGCAAACTATTTTTTGTGCCCCTAAATGGCGTTTTTTGGAAGAGCAGAACACACCCACAGTACGTAACCGCTGAATCGCACAGCTACAGAACTGCAGAAAATGCTATTAAAAAAAATGTTGTTTTTTTAGTATAGCACAGTAGAAGAAAACTATTTTGAAATTGTTTATTTCACACACCTCCAAATATGTATAACACACTGCAAACTATTTTTTGTGCCCCTAAACGGCGTTTTTTGGAAGAGCAGAACACACACACAGTACGTAACCGCTGAATCGCACAGCTACAGAACTGCAGAAAATGCTATTCCAAAAAAATGTTGTTTTTTTAGTATAGCACAGTAGGAGAAAACTATATAGAAATTGTTTATTTCACACACCTCCAAAATATGTATAACACACTGCAAACTATTTTTTGTGCCCCTAAACGGCGTTTTTTGGAAGAGCAGAACACACCCACAGTACGTAACTGCTGAATCGCACAGCTACAGAACTGCAGAAAATGCTATTCAAAAAAAATTTTGTTTTTTTAGTATAGCACAGTAGAAGAAATCTTTTTAGAAATTGTTTATTTCACACACCTTCAAATATGTATAACACACTGCAAACTATTTTTTGTGCCCCTAAACGGCGTTTTTTGGAAGAGCAGAACACACCCACAGTACGTAACCGCTGAATCGCACAGCTACAGAACTGCAGAAAATGCCATTCAAAAAAAATGTTGTTTTTTTAGTATAGCACAATAGGAGAAAACTATATAGAAATTGTTTATTTCACACACCTCCAAATATGTATAACACACTGCAAACTATTTTTTGTGCCCCTAAACGGCGTTTTTTGGAAGAGCAGAACACACCCACAGTACGTAACCGCTGAATCGCACAGCTACAGAACTGCAGAAAACGCTATTCAAAAAAAATGTTTTTTTTTTGGTATAGCACAGTAGAAGAAAACTATTTAGAAATTGTTTATTTCACACACCTCCAAATATGTATAACACACTGCAAACTATTTTTTGTGCCCCTAAACGGCATTTTTTGGAAGAGCAGAACACACCCACAGTACGTAACCGCTGAATCGCACAGCTACAGAACTGCAGAAAATGCTATTAAAAAAAATGATTTTTTTTTTAGTATAGCAGAGTAGAAGAAAACTATTTAGAAATTGTTTATTTCACACACCTCCAAATATGTATAACACACTGCAAACTATTTTTTGTGCCCCTAAACGGCGTTTTTTGGAAGAGCAGAACACACCCACAGTACGTAACCGCTGAATCGCACAGCTACAGAACTGCAGAAAATGCTATTAAAAAAAAAATGTTGTTTTTTTAGTATAGCACAGTAGAAGAAAACTATTTTGAAATTGTTTATTTCACACACCTCCAAATATGTATAACACACTGCAAACTATTTTTTGTGCCCCTAAACGGCGTTTTTTGGAAGAGCAGAACACACCCACAGTACGTAACCGCTGAATCGCACAGCTACAGAACTGCAGAAAATGCTATTCCAAAAAAATGTTTTTTTTTTAGTATAGCACAGTAGGAGAAAACTATATAGAAATTGTTTATTTCACACACCTCCAAATATGTATAACACACTGCAAACTATTTTTTGTGCCCCTAAACGGCGTTTTTTGGAAGAGCAGAACACACCCACAGTACGTAACTGCTGAATCGCACAGCTACAGAACTGCAGAAAATGCTATTAAAAAAAAATATTGTTTTTTTAGTATAGCACAGTAGGAGAAAACTATATAGAAATTGTTTATTTCACACACCTCCAAATATGTATAACACACTGCAAACTATTTTTTGTGCCCCTAAACGGCGTTTTTTGGAAGAGCAGAACACACCCACAGTACGTAACTGCTGAATCGCACAGCTACAGAACTGCAGAAAATGCTATTCAAAAAAAATTTTGTTTTTTTAGTATAGCACAGTAGAAGAAATCTTTTTAGAAATTGTTTATTTCACACACCTTCAAATATGTATAACACACTGCAAACTATTTTTTGTGCCCCTAAACGGCGTTTTTTGGAAGAGCAGAACACACCCACAGTACGTAACCGCTGAATCGCACAGCTACAGAACTGCAGAAAATGCTATTCAAAAAAAATGTTGTTTTTTTAGTATAGCACAATAGGAGAAAACTATATAGAAATTGTTTATTTCACACACCTCCAAATATGTATAACACACTGCAAACTATTTTTTGTGCCCCTAAACGGCGTTTTTTGGAAGAGCAGAACATACCCACAGTACGTAACCGCTGAATCGCACAGCTACAGAACTGCAGAAAATGCTATTAAAAAAAATGTTTTTTTTTTAGTATAGCACAGTAGAAGAAAACTATTTAGAAATTGTTTTTTTTTAGTATAGCACAGTAGAAGAAAACTATTTTGAAATTGTTTATTTCATACACCTCCAAATATGTATAACACACTGCAAACTATTTTTTGTGCCCCTAAACGGCGTTTTTTGGAAGAGCAGAACACACCCACAGTACGTAACCGCTGAATCGCACAGCTACAGAACTGCAGAAAACGCTATTCAAAAAAAATTTTTTTTTTTTGGTATAGCACAGTAGAAGAAAACTATTTAGAAATTGTTTATTTCACACACCTCCAAATATGTATAACACACTGCAAACTATTTTTTGTGCCCCTAAACGGCATTTTTTGGAAGAGCAGAACACACCCACAGTACGTAACCGCTGAATCGCACAGCTACAGAACTGCAGAAAATGCTATTAAAAAAAATGATTTTTTTTAGTATAGCAGAGTAGAAGAAAACTATTTAGAAATTGTTTATTTCACACACCTCCAAATATGTATAACACACTGCAAACTATTTTTTGTGCCCCTAAACGGCGTTTTTTGGAAGAGCAGAACACACCCACAGTACGTAACCGCTGAATCGCACAGCTACAGAACTGCAGAAAATGCTATTAAAAAAAAAATGTTGTTTTTTTAGTATAGCACAGTAGAAGAAAACTATTTTGAAATTGTTTATTTCACACACCTCCAAATATGTATAACACACTGCAAACTATTTTTTGTGCCCCTAAACGGCGTTTTTTGGAAGAGCAGAACACACCCACAGTACGTAACCGCTGAATCGCACAGCTACAGAACTGCAGAAAATGCTATTCCAAAAAAATGTTTTTTTTTTAGTATAGCACAGTAGGAGAAAACTATATAGAAATTGTTTATTTCACACACCTCCAAATATGTATAACACACTGCAAACTATTTTTTGTGCCCCTAAACGGCGTTTTTTGGAAGAGCAGAACACACCCACAGTACGTAACTGCTGAATCGCACAGCTACAGAACTGCAGAAAATGCTATTAAAAAAAAATATTGTTTTTTTAGTATAGCACAGTAGGAGAAAACTATATAGAAATTGTTTATTTCACACACCTCCAAATATGTATAACACACTGCAAACTATTTTTTGTGCCCCTAAACAGCGTTTTTTGGAAGAGCAGAACACACCCACAGTACGTAACCGCTGAATCGCACAGCTACAGAACTGCAGAAAATGCTATTCAAAAAAAATGTTGTTTTTTTAGTATAGCACAGTAGGAGAAAACTATATAGAAATTGTTTATTTCACACACCTCCAAATATGTATGACACACTGCAAACTATTTTTTGTGCCCCTAAACGGCGTTTTTTGGAAGAGCAGAACACACCTACAGTACGTAACCGCTGAATCGCACAGCTACAGAACTGCAGAAAATGCTATTCAAAAAAAATTTTGTTTTTTTAGTATAGCACAGTAGAAGAAAACTATTTAGAAATTGTTTATTTCACACACCTCCAAATATGTATAACACACTGCAAACTATTTTTTGTGCCCCTAAACTGCGTTTTTTGGAAGAACAGAACACACCCACAGTACGTAACCGCTGAATCGCACAGCTACAGAACTGCAGAAAATGCTATTCAAAAAAATGTTGTTTTTTTAGTATAGCACAGTAGGAGAAAACTATATAGAAATTGTTTATTTCACACACCTCCAAATATGTATAACACACTGCAAACTATTTTTTGTGCCCCTAAACGGCGTTTTTTGGAAGAGCAGAACACACCCACAGTACGTAACCGCTGAATCGCACAGCTACAGAACTGCAGAAAACGCTATTAAAAATTTTTTTTTTTTTTTTAGTATAGCACAGTAGAAGAAAACTATTTAGAAATTGTTTATTTCACACACCTCCAAATATGTATAACACACTGCAAACTATTTTTTGTGCCCCTAAACTGCATTTTTTGGAAGAGCAGAACACACCCACAGTACGTAACCGCTGAATCGCACAGCTACAGAACTGCAGAAAATGCTATTAAAAAAAATGATTTTTTTTTAGTATAGCAGAGTAGAAGAAAACTATTTTGAAATTGTTTATTTCACACACCTCCAAATATGTATAACACACTGCAAACTATTTTTTGTGCCCCTAAACGGCGTTTTTTGGAAGAGCAGAACACACCCACAGTACGTAACCGCTGAATCACACAGCTACAGAACTGCAGAAAATGCTATTAAAAAAAAAATGTTGTTTTTTTAGTATAGCACAGTAGAAGAAAACTATTTTGAAATTGTTTATTTCACACACCTCCAAATATGTATAACACACTGCAAACTATTTTTTGTGCCCCTAAACGGCGTTTTTTGGAAGAGCAGAACACACCCACAGTACGTAACTGCTGAATCGCACAGCTACAGAACTGCAGAAAATGCTATTCAAAAAAAAATGTTGTTTTTTTAGTATAGCACAGTAGGAGAAAACTATATAGAAATTGCTTATTTCACACACCTCCAAATATGTATAACACACTGCAAACTATTTTTTGTGCCCCTAAACGGCGTTTTTTGGAAGAGCAGAACACACCCACAGTACGTAACCGCTGAATCGCACAGCTACAGAACTGCAGAAAATGCTATTCAAATAAAATTTTGTTTTTTTAGTATAGCACAGTAGGAGAAAACTATATAGAAATTGTTTATTTCACACACCTCCAAATATGTATAACACACTGCAAACTATTTTTCGTGCCCCTAAACAGCGTTTTTTAGAAGAGCAGAACACACCCACAGTACGTAACCGCTGAATCACACAGCTACAGAACTGCAGAAAATGCTATTAAAAAAAATGTTGTTTTTTTAGTATAGCACAGTAGGAGAAAACTATATAGAAATTGTTTATTTCACACACCTCCAAATATGTATAACACACTGCAAACTATTTTTTGTGCCCCTAAATGGCGTTTTTTGGAAGAGCAGAACACACCTACAGTACGTAACCGCTGAATCGCACAGCTACAGAACTGCAGAAAATGCTATTCAAAAATTTTTTTTGTTTTTTTAGTATAGCACAGTAGAAGAAAACTATTTAGAAATTGTTTATTTCACACACCTCCAAATATGTATAACACACTGCAAACTATTTTTTGTGCCCCTAAACTGCGTTTTTTGGAAGAACAGAACACACCCACAGTACGTAACCGCTGAATCGCACAGCTACAGAACTGCAGAAAATGCTATTCAAAAAATGTTGTTTTTTTAGTATAGCACAGTAGGAGAAAACTATATAGAAATTGTTTATTTCACACACCTCCAAATATGTATAACACACTGCAAACTATTTTTTGTGCCCCTAAAAGGTGTTTTTTGGAAGAGCAGAACACACCCACAGTACGTAACCGCTGAATCGCACAGCTACAGAACTGCAGAAAATGCTATTCAAAAAAAATGTTGTTTTTTTAGTATAGCACAGTAGGAGAAAACTATATAGAAATTGTTTATTTCACACACCTCCAAATATGTATAACACACTGCAAACTATTTTTTGTGCCCCTAAACGGCGTTTTTTGGAAGAGCAGAACACACCCACAGTACGTAACCGCTGAATCTCACAGCTACAGAACTGCAGAAAATGCTATTCAAAAAAAATGTTTTTTTTTTTAGTATAGCACAGTAGAAGAAAACTATTTAGAAATTGTTTAATTCACACACCTCCAAATATGTATAACACACTGCAAACTATTTTTTGTGCCCCTAAATGGCGTTTTTTGGAAGAGCAGAACACACCCACAGTACGTAACCGCTGAATCGCACAGCTACAGAACTGCAGAAAATGCTATTCAAATAAAATGTTGTTTTTTTAGTATAGCACAGTAAAAGAAAACTATTTAGAAATTGTTTATTTCACACACCTCCAAATATGTATAACACACTGCAAACTATTTTTTGTGCCCCTAAACAGCGTTTTTTGGAGGAGCAGAACATACCCACAGTACGTAACCGCTGAATCGCACAGCTACAGAACTGCAGAAAATGCTATTAAAAAAAATGTTTTTTTTTTAGTATAGCACAGTAGAAGAAAACTATTTAGAAATTGTTTATTTCACACACCTCCAAATATGTATAACACACTGCAAACTATTTTTTGTGCCCCTAAACGGCTTTTTTGGAAGAGCAGAACACACCCACAGTACGTAACCGCTGAATCGCACAGCTACAGAACTGCAGAAAATGCTATTCAAAAAAAATTTAGTTTTTTAGTATGGCACAGTAGGAGAAAACTATATAGAAATTGTTTATTTCACACACCTCCAAATATGTATAACACACTGCAAACTATTTTTTGTACCCCTAAACGGCGTTTTTTGGAAGAGCAGAACACACCCACAGTACGTAACCACTGAATCGCACAGCTACAGAACTGCAGAAAATGCTATTAAAAAAAATGTTTTTTTTTTAGTATAGCACAGTAGGAGAAAACTATATAGAAATTGTTTATTTCACACACCTCCAAATATGTATAACACACTGCAAACTATTTTTTGTGCCCCTAAACGGCGTTTTTTGGAAGAGCAGAACACACCCACAGTACGTAACCGCTGAATCGCACAGCTACAGAACTGCAGAAAATGCTATTAAAAAATTTTTTGTTTTTTTAGTATAGCACAGTAGAAGAAAACTATTTAGAATTTGTTTATTTCACACACCTCCAAATATGTATAACACACTGCAAACTATTTTTTGTGCCCCTAAACGGCGTTTTTTGGAAGAGCAGAACACACCCACAGTACGTAACCGCTGAATCTCACAGCTACAGAACTGCAGAAAATGCTATTAAAAAAAAATGTTTTTTTTTTTAGTATAGCACAGTAGGAGAAAACTATATAGAAATTGTTTATTTCACACACCTCCAAATATGTATAACACACTGCAAACTATTTTTTGTGCCCCTAAACAGCGTTTTTTTGAAGAGCAGAACACACCCACAGTACGTAACCGCTGAATCGCACAGCTACAGAACTGCAGAAAATGCTATTAAAAAAAATGTTGTTTTTTTAGTATAGCACAGTAGAAGAAAACTATTTAGAATTTGTTTATTTCACACACCTCCAAATATGTATAACACACTGCAAACTATTTTTTGTGCCCCTAAACGGAAATTTTTGGAAGAGCAGAACACACCCACAGTACGAAACCGCTGAATCGCACAGCTACAGAACTGCAGAAAATGCTATTAAAAAAAATGTTGTTTTTTTAGTATAGCACAGTAGAAGAAAACTATTTAGAAATTGTTTATTTCACACACCTCCAAACATGTATAACACGCTGCAAACTATTTTTTGTGCCCCTAAACTGCGTTTTTTGGAAGAGCAGAACACACCCACAGTACGTAACCGCTGAATCGCACAGCTACAGAACTGCAGAAAATGCTATAAAAAAAATGTTGTTTTTTTAGTATAGCACAGTAGAAGAAATCTATTTAGAAATTGTTTATTTCACACACCTCCAAATATGTATAACACACTGCAAACTATTTTTTGTGCCCCTAAACGGCGTTTTTTGGAAGAGCAGAACACACCCACAGTACGTAACCGCTGAATCGCACAGCTACAGAACTGCAGAAAATGCTATTCAAAAAAAATGTTTTTTTTTTAATATAGCACAATAGGAGAAAACTATATAGAAATTGTTTATTTCACACACCTCCAAATATATATAACACACTGCAAACTATTTTTTGTGCCCCTAAACGGCGTTTTTTGGAAGAGCAGAACACACCCACAGTACGTAACCGCTGAATCGCACAGCTACAGAACTGCAGAAAATGCTATTCAAAAAAAATGTTTTTTATTTAGTATAGCACAGTAGAAGAAAACTATTTAGAAATTGTTTATTTCACACACCTCCAAATATGTATAACACACTGCAAACTATTTTTTGTGCCCCTAAACGGCGTTTTTTGGAAGAACAGAACACACCCACAGTACGTAACCGCTGAATCGCACAGCTACAGAACTGCAGAAAATGCTATTCAAAAAAAATGTTTTTTTTTTAGTATAGCACAGTAGAAGAAAACTATTTAGAAATTGTTTATTTCACACACCTCCAAATATGTATAACACACTGCAAACTATTTTTTGTGCCCCTAAACGGCGTTTTTTGGAAGAGCAGAACACACCCACAGTACGTAACCGCTGAATCGCACAGCTACAGAACTGCAGAAAATGCTATTAAAAAAAAATGTTGTTTTTTTAGTATAGCACAGTAGAAGAAAACTATTTAGAAATTGATTATTTCACACACCTCCAAATATGTATAACACACTGCAAACTATTTTTTGTGCCCCTAAACGGCTTTTTTGGAAGAGCAGAACACACCCACAGTACGTAACCGCTGAATCGCACAGCTACAGAACTGCAGAAAATGCTATTCCAAAAAAATGTTGTTTTTTTAGTATAGCACAGTAGAAGAAAACTATTTAGAAATTGTTTATTTCACACACCTCCAAATATGTATAACACACTGCAAACTATTTTTTGTGCCCCTAAACGGCGTTTTTTGGAAGAACAGAACAAACCCACAGTACGTAACCGCTGAATCGCACAGCTACAGAACTGCAGAAAATGCTATTCAAAAAAAATGTTGTATTTTTAGTATAGCACAGTAGGAGAAAACTATATAGAAATTGTTTATTTCACACACCTCCAAATATGTATAACACACTGCAAAATATTTTTTGTGCCCCTAAACGGCGTTTTTTGGAAGAGCAGAACACACCCACAGTACGTAACCGCTGAATCGCACAGCTACAGAACTGCAGAAAATGCTATTCAAAAAAAATGTTGTTTTTTTAGTATAGCACAGTAGGAGAAAACTATATAGAAATTGTTTATTTCACACACCTCCAAATATGTATAACACACTGCAAACTATTTTTTGTGCCCCTAAACGGCGTTTTTTGGAAGAGCAGAACACACCCACAGTACGTAACCGCTGAATCGCACAGCTACAGAACTGCAAAAAATGCTATTAAAAAAAAAATTTGTTTTTTTAGTATAGCACAGTAGAAGAAAACTATTTAGAAATTGTTTATTTCACACACCTCCAAATATGTATAACACACTGCAAACTATTTTTTGTGCCCCTAAACGGCGTTTTTTGGAAGAGCAGAACACACCCACAGTACGTAACCGCTGAATCGCACAGCTACAGAACTGCAGAAAATGCTATTCAAAAAAAATTTAGTTTTTTTAGTATAGCATAGTAGGAGAAAACTATATAGAAATTGTTTATTTCACACACCTCCAAATATGTATAACACACTGCAAACTATTTTTTGTGCCCCTAAACGATGTTTTTTGGAAGAGCAGAACACACCCACAGTACGTAACCGCTGAATCGCACAGCTACAGAACTGCAGAAAATGCTATTAAAAAAAATGTTGTTTTTTTTAGTATAGCACAGTAGAAGAAATCTATTTAGAAATTGTTTATTTCACACACCTCTAAATATGTATAACACACTGCAAACTATTTTTTGTGCCCCTAAATGGCGTTTTTTGGAAGAGCAGAATACACCCACAGTACGTAACCGCTGAATCGCACAGCTACAGAACTGCAGAAAATGCTATTCAAAAAAAATGTTGTTTTTTTAGTATAGCACAGTAGAAGAAAACTATTTAGAAATTGTTTATTTCACACACCTCCAAATATGTATAACACACTGCAAACTATTTTTTGTGCCCCTAAACGGTGTTTTTTGGAGGAGCAGAACACACCCACAGTACGTAACCGCTGAATCGCACAGCTACAGAACTGCAGAAAATGCTATTCAAAAAAAATGTTTTTTTTTTAGTATAGCACAGTAGAAGAAAACTATTTAGAAATTGTTTATTTTACACACCTCCAAACATGTATAACACACTGCAAACTATTTTTTGTGCCCCTAAACGGCGTTTTTTGGAAGAGCAGAACACACCCACAGTACGTAACCGCTGAATCGCACAGCTACAGAACTGCAGAAAATGCTATTCAAAAAAAATGTTGTTTTTTTAGTATAGCATAGTAGGAGAAAACTATATAGAAATTGTTTATTTCACACACCTCCAAATATGTATAACACACTGCAAACTATTTTTTGTGCCCCTAAACGATGTTTTTTGGAAGAGCAGAACACACCCACAGTACGTAACCGCTGAATCGCACAGCTACAGAACTGCAGAAAATGCTATTAAAAAAAATGTTGTTTTTTTAGTATAGCAGAGTAGAAGAAAACTATTTAGAATTTGTTTATTTCACACACCTCCAACTATGTATAACACACTGCAAACTATTTTTTGTGCCCCTAAACGGCGTTTTTTGGAAGAGCAGAACACACCCACAGTACGTAACCGCTGAATCGCACAGCTACAGAACTGCAGAAAATGCTATTCAAAAAAAATGTTTTTTTTTGGTATAGCACAGTAGAAGAAATCTATTTAGAAATTGTTTATTTCACACACCTCTAAATATGTATAACACACTGCAAACTATTTTTTGTGCCCCTAAACGGCGTTTTTTGGAAGAGCAGAACACACCCACAGTACGTAACCGCTGAATCGCACAGCTACAGAACTGCAGAAAATGCTATTCAAAAAAATGTTGTTTTTTTAGTATAGCACAGTAGAAGAAAACTATTTAGAAATTGTTTATTTCACACACCTCCAAACATGTATAACACACTGCAAACTATTTTTTGTGCCCCTAAACGGCGTTTTTTGGAAGAGCAGAACACACCCACAGTACGTAACCGCTGAATCGCACAGCTACAGAACTGCAGAAAATGCTATTCAAAAAAAATGTTGTTTTTTTAGTATAGCACAGTAGAAGAAAACTATTTAGAAATTGTTTATTTCACACACCTCCAACTATGTATAACACACTGCAAACTATTTTTTGTGCCCCTAAACGGCGTTTTTTGGAAGAGCAGAACACACCCACAGTATGTAACCGCTGAATCGCACAGCTACAGAACTGCAGAAAATGCTATTCAAAAAAAATGTTGTTTTTTTAGTATAGCACAGTAGAAGAAATCTATATAGAAATTGTTTATTTCACACACCTCTAAATATGTATAACACACTGCAAACTATTTTTTGTGCCCCTAAACGGCGTTTTTTGGAAGAGCAGAACACACCCACAGTACGTAACCGCTGAATCGCACAGCTACAGAACTGCAGAAAATGCTATTCCAAAAAAATTTAGTTTTTTTAGTATAGCACAGTAGAAGAAAACTATTTAGAAATTGTTTATTTCACACACCTCCAAATATGTATAACACACTGCAAACTATTTTTTGTGCCCCTAAACGGCGTTTTTTGGAAGAACAGAACAAACCCACAGTACGTAACCGCTGAATCGCACAGCTACAGAACTGCAGAAAATGCTATTCAAAAATTTTTTTGTTTTTTTAGTATAGCACAGTAGGAGAAAACTATATAGAAATTGTTTATTTCACACACCTCCAAATATGTATAACACACTGCAAACTATTTTTTGTGCCCCTAAACTGCGTTTTTTGGAAGAGCAGAACACACCCACAGTACGTAACTGCTGAATCGCACAGCTACAGAACTGCAGAAAATGCTATTCAAAAAAAATTTAGTTTTTTTAGTATAGCACAGTAGAAGAAAACTATTTAGAAATTGTTTATTTCACACACCTCCAAATATGTATAACACACTGCAAACTATTTTTTGTGCCCCTAAACGGCGTTTTTTGGAAGAACAGAACAAACCCACAGTACGTAACCGCTGAATCGCACAGCTACAGAACTGCAGAAAATGCTATTCAAAAAAAATGTTGTATTTTTAGTATAGCACAGTAGGAGAAAACTATATAGAAATTGTTTATTTCACACACCTCCAAATATGTATAACACACTGCAAAATATTTTTTGTGCCCCTAAACGGCGTTTTTTGGAAGAGCAGAACACACCCACAGTACGTAACCGCTGAATCGCACAGCTACAGAACTGCAGAAAATGCTATTCAAAAAAAATGTTGTTTTTTTAGTATAGCACAGTAGGAGAAAACTATATAGAAATTGTTTATTTCACACACCTCCAAATATGTATAACACACTGCAAACTATTTTTTGTGCCCCTAAACGGCGTTTTTTGGAAGAGCAGAACACACCCACAGTACGTAACCGCTGAATCGCACAGCTACAGAACTGCAAAAAATGCTATTAAAAAAAAAAATTGTTTTTTTAGTATAGCACAGTAGAAGAAAACTATTTAGAAATTGTTTATTTCACACACCTCCAAATATGTATAACACACTGCAAACTATTTTTTGTGCCCCTAAACGGCGTTTTTTGGAAGAGCAGAACACACCCACAGTACGTAACCGCTGAATCGCACAGCTACAGAACTGCAGAAAATGCTATTCAAAAAAAAATTTGTTTTTTTAGTATAGCATAGTAGGAGAAAACTATATAGAAATTGTTTATTTCACACACCTCCAAATATGTATAACACACTGCAAACTATTTTTTGTGCCCCTAAACGATGTTTTTTGGAAGAGCAGAACACACCCACAGTACGTAACCGCTGAATCGCACAGCTACAGAACTGCAGAAAATGCTATTAAAAAAAATGTTGTTTTTTTAGTATAGCACAGTAGAAGAAAACTATTTAGAATTTGTTTATTTCACACACCTTCAACTATGTATAACACACTGCAAACTATTTTTTGTGCCCCTAAACGGCGTTTTTTGGAAGAGCAGAACACACCCACAGTACGTAACCGCTGAATCGCACAGCTACAGAACTGCAGAAAATGCTATTCAAAAAAAATGTTTTTTTTTTAGTATAGCACAGTAGAAGAAATCTATTTAGAAATTGTTTATTTCACACACCTCTAAATATGTATAACACACTGCAAACTATTTTTTGTGCCCCTAAATGGCGTTTTTTGGAAGAGCAGAACACACCCACAGTACGTAACCGCTGAATCGCACAGCTACAGAACTGCAGAAAATGCTATTAAAAAAAAATGTTGTTTTTTTAGTATAGCACAGTAGAAGAAAACTATTTAGAAATTGTTTATTTCACACACCTCCAAATATGTATAACACACTGCAAACTATTTTTTGTGCCCCTAAACGGTGTTTTTTGGAGGAGCAGAACACACCCACAGTACGTAACCGCTGAATCGCACAGCTACAGAACTGCAGAAAATGCTATTCCAAAAAAATGTTTTTTTTTTAGTATAGCACAGTAGAAGAAAACTATTTAGAAATTGTTTATTTTACACACCTCCAAACATGTATAACACACTGCAAACTATTTTTTGTGCCCCTAAACGGCGTTTTTTGGAAGAGCAGAACACACCCACAGTACGTAACCGCTGAATCGCACAGCTACAGAACTGCAGAAAATGCTATTCAAAAAAAATGTTGTTTTTTTAGTATAGCATAGTAGGAGAAAACTATATAGAAATTGTTTATTTCACACACCTCCAAATATGTATAACACACTGCAAACTATTTTTTGTGCCCCTAAACGATGTTTTTTGGAAGAGCAGAACACACCCACAGTACGTAACCGCTGAATCGCACAGCTACAGAACTGCAGAAAATGCTATTAAAAAAAATGTTGTTTTTTTAGTATAGCACAGTAGAAGAAAACTATTTAGAATTTGTATATTTCACAAACCTCCAACTATGTATAACACACTGCAAACTATTTTTTGTGCCCCTAAACGCCGTTTTTTGGAAGAGCAGAACACACCCACAGTACGTAACCGCTGAATCGCACAGCTACAGAACTGCAGAAAATGCTATTCAAAAAAAATGTTTTTTTTTTAGTATAGCACAGTAGAAGAAATCTATTTAGAAATTGTTTATTTCACACACCTCTAAATATGTATAACACACTGCAAACTATTTTTTGTGCCCCTAAACGGCGTTTTTTGGAAGAGCAGAACACACCCACAGTACGTAACCGCTGAATCGCACAGCTACAGAACTGCAGAAAATGCTATTCAAAAAAATGTTGTTTTTTTAGTATAGCACAGTAGAAGAAAACTATTTAGAAATTGTTTATTTCACACACCTCCAAATATGTATAACACACTGCAAACTATTTTTTGTGCCCCTAAACGGTGTTTTTTGGAGGAGCAGAACACACCCACAGTACGTAACCGCTGAATCGCACAGCTACAGAACTGCAGAAAATGCTATTAAAAAAAATGTTTTTTTTTTTAGTATAGCACAGTAGAAGAATGCTATTAAAAAAAAATGTTTTTTTTTTTAGTATAGCACAGTAGAAGAACTGCAGAAAATGCTATTCAAAAAAATGTTGTTTTTTTAGTATAGCACAGTAGAAGAAAACTATTTAGAAATTGTTTATTTCACACACCTCCAAATATGTATAACACACTGCAAACTATTTTTTGTGCCCCTAAACGGTGTTTTTTGGAGGAGCAGAACACACCCACAGTACGTAACCGCTGAATCGCACAGCTACAGAACTGCAGAAAATGCTATTAAAAAAAATGTTTTTTTTTTAGTATAGCACAGTAGAAGAATGCTATTAAAAAAAAATGTTTTTTTTTTAGTATAGCACAGTAGAAAACGCCGTTTTTTGGAAGAGCAGAACACACCCACAGTACGTAACCGCTGAATCGCACAGCTACAGAACTGCAGAAAATGCTATTCAAAAAAAATGTTTTTTTTTAGTATAGCACAGTAGAAGAAATCTATTTAGAAATTGTTTATTTCACACACCTCTAAATATGTATAACACACTGCAAACTATTTTTTGTGCCCCTAAACGGCGTTTTTTGGAAGAGCAGAACACACCCACAGTACGTAACCGCTGAATCGCACAGCTACAGAACTGCAGAAAATGCTATTCAAAAAAATGTTGTTTTTTTAGTATAGCACAGTAGAAGAAAACTATTTAGAAATTGTTTATTTCACACACCTCCAAATATGTATAACACACTGCAAACAATTTTTTGTGCCCCTAAACGGTGTTTTTTGGAGGAGCAGAACACACCCACAGTACGTAACCGCTGAATCGCACAGCTACAGAACTGCAGAAAATGCTATTAAAAAAAATGTTTTTTTTTTAGTATAGCACAGTAGAAGAAAACTATTTAGAAATTGTTTATTTCACACACCTCCAAACATGTATAACACACTGCAAACTATTTTTTGTGCCCCTAAACGGCGTTTTTTGGAAGAGCAGAACACACCCACAGTACGTAACCGCTGAATCGCACAGCTACAGAACTGCAGAAAATGCTATTCAAAAAAAATGTTGTTTTTTTAGTATAGCACAGTAGAAGAAAACTATTTAGAAATTGTTTATTTCACACACCTCCAACTATGTATAACACACTGCAAACTATTTTTTGTGCCCCTAAACGGCGTTTTTTGGAAGAGCAGAACACACCCACAGTATGTAACCGCTGAATCGCACAGCTACAGAACTGCAGAAAATGCTATTCAAAAAAAATGTTGTTTTTTTAGTATAGCACAGTAGAAGAAATCTATATAGAAATTGTTTATTTCACACACCTCTAAATATGTATAACACACTGCAAACTATTTTTTGTGCCCCTAAACGGCGTTTTTTGGAAGAGCAGAACACACCCACAGTACGTAACCGCTGAATCGCACAGCTACAGAACTGCAGAAAATGCTATTCAAAAAAAATGTTTTTTTTTTAGTATAGCACAGTAGAAGAAATCTATTTAGAAATTGTTTATTTCACACACCTCTAAATATGTATAACACACTGCAAACTATTTTTTGTGCCCCTAAACGGCGTTTTTTGGAAGAGCAGAACACACCCACAGTACGTAACCGCTGAATCGCACAGCTACAGAACTGCAGAAAATGCTATTCAAAAAAAATGTTGTTTTTTTAGTATAGCACAGTAGAAGAAAACTATTTAGAAATTGTTTATTTCACACACCTCCAAATATGTATAACACACTGCAAACTATTTTTTGTGCCCCTAAACGGTGTTTTTTGGAGGAGCAGAACACACCCACAGTACGTAACCGCTGAATCGCACAGCTACAGAACTGCAGAAAATGCTATTCAAAAAAAATGTTTTTTTTTTAGTATAGCACAGTAGAAGAAAACTATTTAGAAATTGTTTATTTCACACACCTCCAAACATGTATAACACACTGCAAACTATTTTTTGTGCCCCTAAACGGCGTTTTTTGGAAGAGCAGAACACACCCACAGTACGTAACCGCTGAATCGCACAGCTACAGAACTGCAGAAAATGCTATTCAAAAAAAATGTTGTTTTTTTAGTATAGCATAGTAGGAGAAAACTATATAGAAATTGTTTATTTCACACACCTCCAAATATGTATAACACACTGCAAACTATTTTTTGTGCCCCTAAACGATGTTTTTTGGAAGAGCAGAACACACCCACAGTACGTAACCGCTGAATCGCACAGCTACAGAACTGCAGAAAATGCTATTAAAAAAAATGTTGTTTTTTTAGTATAGCACAGTAGAAGAAAACTATTTAGAATTTGTTTATTTCACACACCTCCAACTATGTATAACACACTGCAAACTATTTTTTGTGCCCCTAAACGGCGTTTTTTGGAAGAGCAGAACACACCCACAGTACGTAACCGCTGAATCGCACAGCTACAGAACTGCAGAAAATGCTATTCAAAAAAAATGTTTTTTTTTAGTATAGCACAGTAGAAGAAATCTATTTAGAAATTGTTTATTTCACACACCTCTAAATATGTATAACACACTGCAAACTATTTTTTGTGCCCCTAAACGGCGTTTTTTGGAAGAGCAGAACACACCCACAGTACGTAACCGCTGAATCGCACAGCTACAGAACTGCAGAAAATGCTATTCAAAAAAATGTTGTTTTTTTAGTATAGCACAGTAGAAGAAAACTATTTAGAAATTGTTTATTTCACACACCTCCAAATATGTATAACACACTGCAAACTATTTTTTGTGCCCCTAAACTGTGTTTTTTAGAGGAGCAGAACACACCCACAGTACGTAACCGCTGAATCGCACAGCTACAGAACTGCAGAAAATGCTATTAAAAAAAAATGTTTTTTTTTTAGTATAGCACAGTAGAAGAAAACTATTTAGAAATTGTTTATTTCACACACCTCCAAACATGTATAACACACTGCAAACTATTTTTTGTGCCCCTAAACGGCGTTTTTTGGAAGAGCAGAACACACCCACAGTACGTAACCGCTGAATCGCACAGCTACAGAACTGCAGAAAATGCTATTAAAAAAAAATGTTGTTTTTTTAGTATAGCACAGTAAAAGAAAACTATTTAGAAATTGTTTATTTCACACACCTCCAACTATGTATAACACACTGCAAACTATTTTTTGTGCCCCTAAACGGCGTTTTTTGGAAGAGCAGAACACACCCACAGTACGTAACCGCTGAATCGCACAGCTACAGAACTGCAGAAAATGCTATTCAAAAAAAATGTTGTTTTTTTAGTATAGCACAGTAGAAGAAATCTATATAGAAATTGTTTATTTCACACACCTCTAAATATGTATAACACACTGCAAACTATTTTTTGTGCCCCTAAACGGCGTTTTTTGGAAGAGCAGAACACACCCACAGTACGTAACCGCTGAATCGCACAGCTACAGAACTGCAGAAAATGCTATTCAAAAAAAATGTTGTTTTTTTAGTATAGCACAGTAGAAGAAAACTATTTAGAAATTGTTTATTTCACACACCTCCAAATATGTATAACACACTGCAAACAATTTTTTGTGCCCCTAAACGGTGTTTTTTGGAGGAGCAGAACACACCCACAGTACGTAACCGCTGAATCGCACAGCTACAGAACTGCAGAAAATGCTATTCAAAAAAAATGTTTTTTTTTTAGTATAGCACAGTAGAAGAAAACTATTTAGAAATTGTTTATTTCACACACCTCCAAACATGTATAACACACTGCAAACTATTTTTTGTGCCCCTAAACGGCGTTTTTTGGAAGAGCAGAACACACCCACAGTACGTAACCGCTGAATCGCACAGCTACAGAACTGCAGAAAATGCTATTCAAAAAAAATGTTGTATTTTTAGTATAGCATAGTAGGAGAAAACTATATAGAAATTGTTTATTTCACACACCTCCAAATATGTATAACACACTGCAAACTATTTTTTGTGCCCCTAAACGATGTTTTTTGGAAGAGCAGAACACACCCACAGTACGTAACCGCTGAATCGCACAGCTACAGAACTGCAGAAAATGCTATTAAAAAAAATGTTGTTTTTTTAGTATAGCACAGTAGAAGAAAAGTATTTAGAATTTGTTTATTTCACACACCTCCAACTATGTATAACACACTGCAAACTATTTTTTGTGCCCCTAAACGGCGTTTTTTGGAAGAGCAGAACACACCCACAGTACGTAACCGCTGAATCGCACAGCTACAGAACTGCAGAAAATGCTATTCAAAAAAAATGTTTTTTTTTTAGTATAGCACAGTAGAAGAAATCTATTTAGAAATTGTTTATTTCACACACCTCTAAATATGTATAACACACTGCAAACTATTTTTTGTGCCCCTAAACGGCGTTTTTTGGAAGAGCAGAACACACCCACAGTACGTAACCGCTGAATCGCACAGCTACAGAACTGCAGAAAATGCTATTCAAAAAAAATGTTGTTTTTTTAGTATAGCACAGTAGAAGAAAACTATTTAGAAATTGTTTATTTCACACACCTCCAAATATGTATAACACACTGCAAACTATTTTTTGTGCCCCTAAACGGTGTTTTTTGGAGGAGCAGAACACACCCACAGTACGTAACCGCTGAATCGCACAGCTACAGAACTGCAGAAAATGCTATTAAAAAAAAATGTTTTTTTTTAGTATAGCACAGTAGAAGAAAACTATTTAGAAATTGTTTATTTCACACACCTCCAAACATGTATAACACACTGCAAACTATTTTTTGTGCCCCTAAACTGCGTTTTTTGGAAGAGCAGAACACACCCACAGTACATAACCGCTGAATCGCACAGCTACAGAACTGCAGAAAATGCTATTCAAAAAAAATGTTGTTTTTTTAGTATAGCACAGTAGAAGAAAACTATTTAGAAATTGTTTATTTCACACACCTCCAACTATGTATAACACACTGCAAACTATTTTTTGTGCCCCTAAACGGCGTTTTTTGGAAGAGCAGAACACACCCACAGTACGTAACCGCTGAATCGCACAGCTACAGAACTGCAGAAAATGCTATTCAAAAAAAATGTTTTTTTTTTTAGTATAGCACAGTAGAAGAAATCTATTTAGAAATTGTTTATTTCACACACCTCTAAATATGTATAACACACTGCAAACTATTTTTTGTGCCCCTAAACGGCATTTTTTGGAAGAGCAGAACACACCCACAGTACGTAACCGCTGAATCGCACAGCTACAGAACTGCAGAAAATGCTATTCAAAAAAAAATTTTTTTTTAGTATAGCACAATAGGAGAAAACTATATAGAAATTGTTTATTTCACACACCTCCAAATATGTATAACACACTGCAAACTATTTTTTGTGCCCCTAAACGGCGTTTTTTGGAAGAGCAGAACACACCCACAGTACGTAACCGCTGAATCTCACAGCTACAGAACTGCAGAAAATGCTATTCAAAAAAAATGTTTTTTTTTAGTATAGCACAGTAGAAGAAAACTATTTAGAAATTGTTTATTTCACACACCTCCAAACATGTATAACACACTGCAAACTATTTTTTGTGCCCCTAAACGGCATTTTTTGGAAGAGCAGAACACACCCACAGTACGTAACCGCTGAATCGCACAGCTACAGAACTGCAGAAAATGCTATTCAAAAAAAATGTTGTTTTTTTTAGTATAGCACAGTAGAAGAAAACTATTTAGAAATTGTTTATTTCACACACCTCCAAATATGTATAACACACTGCAAACTATTTTTTGTGCCCCTAAACGGCGTTTTTTGGAAGAGCAGAACACACCCACAGTACGTAACCGCTGAATCGCACAGCTACAGAACTGCAGAAAATGCTATTCAAAAAAAATGTTGTTTTTTTAGTATAGCACAGTAGAAGAAAACTATTTAGAAATTGTTTATTTCACACACCTCCAAATATGTATAACACACTGCAAACTATTTTTTGTACCCCTAAACGGCGTTTTTTGGAAGAGCAGAACACACCCACAGTACGTAACCGCTGAATCGCACAGCTACAGAACTGCAGAAAATGCTATTAAAAAAAATGTTTTTTTTTTAGTATAGCACAGTAGGAGAAAACTATATAGAAATTGTTTATTTCACACACCTCCAAATATGTATAACACACTGCAAACTATTTTTTGTGCCCCTAAACTGCGTTTTTTGGAAGAGCAGAACACACCCACAGTACGTAACCGCTGAATCGCACAGCTACAGAACTGCAGAAAATGCTATTAAAAAAAATTTTGTTTTTTTAGTATAGCACAGTAGAAGAAAACTATTTAGAATTTGTTTATTTCACACACCTCTAAATATGTATAACACACTGCAAACTATTTTTTGTGCCCCTAAACGGCATTTTTTGGAAGAGCAGAACACACCCACAGTACGAAACCGCTAAATCGCACAGCTACAGAACTGCAGAAAATGCTATTCAAAAAAAAAATTGTTTTTTTAGTATAGCACAGTAGAAGAAAACTATTTAGAAATTGTTTATTTCACACACCTCCTAACATGTATAACACGCTGCAAACTATTTTTTGTGCCCCTAAACTGCGTTTTTTGGAAGAGCAGAACACACCCACAGTACGTAACCGCTGAATCGCACAGCTACAGAACTGCAGAAAATGCTATTAAAAAAAATGTTGTTTTTTTAGTATAGCACAGTAGAAGAAATGTATTTAGAAATTGTTTATTTCACACACCTCCAAATATGTATAACACACAGCAAACTATTTTTTGTGCCCCTAAACGGCGTTTTTTGGAAGAGCAGAACACACCCACAGTACGTAACCGCTGAATCGCACAGCTACAGAACTGCAGAAAATGCTATTCAAAAAATTGTTTGTTTTTTTAATATAGCACAATAGGAGAAAACTATATAGAAATTGTTTATTTCACACACCTCCAAATATGTATAACACACTGCAAACTATTTTTTGTGCCCCAAAATGGCGTTTTTTGGAAGAGCAGAACACACCCACAGTACGTAACCGCTGAATCGCACAGCTACAGAACTGCAGAAAATGCTATTCAAAAAAAATGTTTTTTTATTTAGTATAGCACAGTAGAAGAAAACTATTTGGAAATTGTTTATTTCACACACCTCCAAATATGTATAACACACTGCAAACTATTTTTTGTGCCCCTAAACGGCGTTTTTTGGAAGAGCAGAACACACCCACAGTACGTAACCGCTGAATCGCACAGCTACAGAACTGCAGAAAATGCTATTCAAAAAAAATGTTTTTTTTTTAGTATAGCACAGTAGAAGAAAACTATTTAGAAATTGTTTATTTCACACACCTCCAAATATGTATAACACACTGCAAACTATTTTTTGTGCCCCTAAACGGTGTTTTTTGGAAGAGCAGAACACACCCACAGTACGTAACCACTGAATCGCACAGCTACAGAACTGCAGAAAATGCTATTCAAAAAAAATTTTGTTTTTTTTAGTATAGCACAGTAGAAGAAATCTATTTAGAAATTGTTTATTTCACACACCTCCAAATATGTATAACACACTGCAAACTATTTTTTGTGCCCCTAAACGGCGTTTTTTGGAAGAGCAGAACACACCCACAGTACGTAACCGCTGAATCGCACAGCTACAGAACTGCAGAAAATGCTATTCAAAAAAAATTTTGTTTTTTTAGTATAGCACAGTAGAAGAAAACTATTTAGAAATTGTTTATTTCACACACCTCCAAATATGTATAACACACTGCAAACTATTTTTTGTGCCCCTAAACGGCGTTTTTTGGAAGAGCAGAACACACCCACAGTACGTAACCGCTGAATCGCACAGCTACAGAACTGCAGAAAATGCTATTCAAAAAAAATGTTGTTTTTTTTTAGTATAGCACAGTAGAAGAAATCTATTTAGAAATTGTTTATTTCACACACCTCTAAATATGTATAACACACTGCAAACTATTTTTTGTGCCCCTAAACGGCATTTTTTGGAAGAGCAGAACACACCCACAGTACGTAACCGCTGAATCGCACAGCTACAGAACTGCAGAAAATGCTATTCAAAAAAAATGTTGTTTTTTTTAGTATAGCACAGTAGAAGAAAACTATTTAGAATTTGTTTATTTCACACACCTCTAAATATGTATAACACACTGCAAACTATTTTTTGTGCCCCTAAACGGCATTTTTTGGAAGAGCAGAACACACCCACAGTACGAAACCGCTAAATCGCACAGCTACAGAACTGCAGAAAATGCTATTCAAAAAAAAAATTGTTTTTTTAGTATAGCACAGTAGAAGAAAACTATTTAGAAATTGTTTATTTCACACACCTCCTAACATGTATAACACGCTGCAAACTATTTTTTGTGCCCCTAAACTGCGTTTTTTGGAAGAGCAGAACACACCCACAGTACGTAACCGCTGAATCGCACAGCTACAGAACTGCAGAAAATGCTATTAAAAAAATGTTGTTTTTTTAGTATAGCACAGTAGAAGAAATGTATTTAGAAATTGTTTATTTCACACACCTCCAAATATGTATAACACACAGCAAACTATTTTTTGTGCCCCTAAACGGCGTTTTTTGGAAGAGCAGAACACACCCACAGTACGTAACCGCTGAATCGCACAGCTACAGAACTGCAGAAAATGCTATTCAAAAAATTGTTTGTTTTTTTAATATAGCACAATAGGAGAAAACTATATAGAAATTGTTTATTTCACACACCTCCAAATATGTATAACACACTGCAAACTATTTTTTGTGCCCCAAAATGGCGTTTTTTGGAAGAGCAGAACACACCCACAGTACGTAACCGCTGAATCGCACAGCTACAGAACTGCAGAAAATGCTATTCAAAAAAAATGTTTTTTTATTTAGTATAGCACAGTAGAAGAAAACTATTTGGAAATTGTTTATTTCACACACCTCCAAATATGTATAACACACTGCAAACTATTTTTTGTGCCCCTAAACGGCGTTTTTTGGAAGAGCAGAACACACCCACAGTACGTAACCGCTGAATCGCACAGCTACAGAACTGCAGAAAATGCTATTCAAAAAAAATGTTTTTTTTTTAGTATAGCACAGTAGAAGAAAACTATTTAGAAATTGTTTATTTCACACACCTCCAAATATGTATAACACACTGCAAACTATTTTTTGTGCCCCTAAACGGCGTTTTTTGGAAGAGCAGAACACACCGACAGTACGTAACCGCTGAATCGCACAGCTACAGAACTGCAGAAAATGCTATTCAAAAAAATTTTTGTTTTTTTTAGTATAGCACAGTAGAAGAAATCTATTTAGAAATTGTTTATTTCACACACCTCCAAATATGTATAACACACTGCAAACTATTTTTTGTGCCCCTAAACTGCGTTTTTTGGAAGAGCAGAACACACCCACAGTACGTAACCGCTGAATCGCACAGCTACAGAACTGCAGAAAATGCTATTCAAAAAAAATTTTGTTTTTTTAGTATAGCACAGTAGAAGAAAACTATTTAGAAATTGTTTATTTCACACACCTCCAAATATGTATAACACACTGCAAACTATTTTTTGTGCCCCTAAACGGCGTTTTTTGGAAGAGCAGAACACACCCACAGTACGTAACCGCTGAATCGCACAGCTACAGAACTGCAGAAAATGCTATTCAAAAAAAATGTTTTTTTTTTTTAGTATAGCACAGTAGAAGAAATCTATTTAGAAATTGTTTATTTCACACACCTCTAAATATGTATAACACACTGCAAACTATTTTTTGTGCCCCTAAACGGCATTTTTTGGAAGAGCAGAACACACCCACAGTACGTAACCGCTGAATCGCACAGCTACAGAACTGCAGAAAATGCTATTCAAAAAAAATGTTGTTTTTTTAGTATAGCACAGTAGGAGAAAACTATATAGAAATTGTTTATTTCACACACCTCCAAATATGTATAACACACTGCAAACTATTTTTTGTGCCCCTAAACGGCGTTTTTTGGAAGAGCAGAACACACCCACAGTACGTAACCGCTGAATCGCACAGCTACAGAACTGCAGAAAATGCTATTAAAAAATTGTTGTTTTTTTAGTATAGCACAGTAGAAGAAAACTATTTAGAATTTGTTTATTTCACACACCTCCAAATATGTATAACACACAGCAAACTATTTTTTGTGCCCCTAAGCGGCGTTTTTTGGAAGAGCAGAACACACCCACAGTACGTAACCGCTGAATCGCACAGCTACAGAACTGCAGAAAATGCTATTCAAAAAATTTTTTGTTTTTTTAATATAGCACAATAGGAGAAAACTATATAGAAATTGTTTATTTCACACACCTCCAAATATGTATAACACACTGCAAACTATTTTTTGTGCCCCAAAACGGCGTTTTTTGGAAGAGCAGAACACACCCACAGTACGTAACCGCTGAATCGCACAGCTACAGAACTGCAGAAAATGCTATTCAAAAAAAATGTTGTTTTTTTAGTATAGCACAGTAGAAGAAAACTATTTAGAAATTGTTTATTTCACACACCTCCAAATATGTATAACACACTGCAAACTATTTTTTGTGCCCCTAAACGGCGTTTTTTGGAAGAGCAGAACACACCCACAGTACGTAACCGCTGAATCGCACAGCTACAGAACTGCAGAAAATGCTATTCCAAAAAAATGTTGTTTTTTTAGTATAGCACAGTAGAATAAAACTATTTAGAAATTGTTTATTTCACACACCTCCAAATATGTATAACACACTGCAAACTATTTTTTGTGCCCCTAAACGGCGTTTTTTGGAAGAGCAGAACACACCCACAGTACGTAACCGCTGAATCGCACAGCTACAGAACTGCAGAAAATGCTATTCCAAAAAAATGTTGTTTTTTTAGTATAGCACAGTAGAATAAAACTATTTAGAAATTGTTTATTTCACACACCTCCAAATATGTATAACACACTGCAAACTATTTTTTGTGCCCCTAAACGGCTTTTTTGGAAGAGCAGAACACACCCACAGTACGTAACCGCTGAATCGCACAGCTACAGAACTGCAGAAAATGCTATTCAAAAAAAATGTTGTTTTTTTAGTATAGCACAGTAGGAGAAAACTATATAGAAATTGTTTATTTCACACACCTCCAAATATGTATAACACACTGCAAACTATTTTTTGTGCCCTAAACTGTGTTTTTTGGAAGAGCAGAACACACCCACAGTACGTAACCGCTGAATCGCACAGCTACAGAACTGCAGAAAATGCTATTCAAAAATTTTTTTGTTTTTTTAGTATAGCACAGTAGAAGAAAACTATTTAGAAATTGTTTATTTCACACACCTCCAAATATGTATAACACACTGCAAACTATTTTTTGTGCCCCTAAACGGCGTTTTTTGGAAGAACAGAACAAACCCACAGTACGTAACCGCTGAATCGCACAGCTACAGAACTGCAGAAAATGCTATTCAAAAAAAATGTTGTTTTTTTAATATAGCACAGTAGGAGAAAGCTATATAGAAATTGTTTATTTCACACACCTCCAAATATGTATAACACACTGCAAAATATTTTTTGTGCCCCCAAACGGCGTTTTTTGGAAGAGCAGAACACACCCACAGTACGTAACCGCTGAATCGCACAGCTACAGAACTGCAGAAAATGCTATTCAAAAAAAATGTTGTTTTTTTAGTATAGCACAGTAGGAGAAAACTATATAGAAATTGTTTATTTCACACACCTCCAAATATGTATAACACACTGCAAACTATTTTTTGTGCCCCTAAACGGCGTTTTTTGGAAGAGCAGAACACACCCACAGTACGTAACCGCTGAATCGCACAGCTACAGAACTGCAGAAAATGCTATTCAAAAAAAATGTTGTTTTTTTAGTATAGCACAGTAGGAGAAAACTATATAGAAATTGTTTATTTCACACACCTCCAAATATGTATAACACACTGCAAACAATTTTTTGTGCCCCTAAACGGCATTTTTTGGAAGAGCAGAACACACCCACAGTACGTAACCGCTGAATCGCACAGCTACAGAACTGCAGAAAATGCTATTAAAAAAAAATGTTGTTTTTTTAGTATAGCACAGTAGGAGAAAACTATTTAGAAATTGTTTATTTCACACACCTCCAAATATGTATAACACACTGCAAACTATTTTTTGTGCCCCTAAACGGCGTTTTTTGGAAGAGCAGAACACACCCACAGTACGTAACCGCTGAATCGCACAGCTACAGAATTGCAGAAAATGCTATTCATAAAAATTTTGTTTTTTTAGTATAGCATAGTAGGAGAAAACTATATAGAAATTGTTTATTTCACACACCTCCAAATATGTATAACACACTGCAAACTATTTTTTGTGCCCCTAAACGGCATTTTTTGGAAGAGCAGAACACACCCACAGTACGTAACCGCTGAATCGCACAGCTACAGAACTGCAGAAAATGCTATTCAAAAAAAAAATTTTTTTTTAGTATAGCACAGTAGAAGAAAACTATTTAGAAATTGTTTATTTCACACACCTCCTAACATGTATAACACGCTGCAAACAATTTTTTGTGCCCCTAAACTGCGTTTTTTGGAAGAGCAGAACACACCCACAGTACGTAACCGCTGAATCGCACAGCTACAGAACTGCAGAAAATGCTATTAAAAAAAATGTTGTTTTTTTAGTATAGCACAGTAGAAGAAATGTATTTAGAAATTGTTTATTTCACACACCTCCAAATATGTATAACACACAGCAAACTATTTTTTGTGCCCCTAAACGGCGTTTTTTGGAAGAGCAGAACACACCCACAGTACGTAACCGCTGAATCGCACAGCTACAGAACTGCAGAAAATGCTATTCAAAATTTTTTTTGTTTTTTTAATATAGCACAATAGGAGAAAACTATATAGAAATTGTTTATTTCACACACCTCCAAATATGTATAACACACTGCAAACTATTATTTGTGCCCCAAAACGGCGTTTTTTGGAAGAGCAGAACACACCCACAGTACGTAACCGCTGAATCGCACAGCTACAGAACTGCAGAAAATGCTATTAAAAAAAAATGTTTTTTTATTTAGTATAGCACAGTAGAAGAAAACTATTTAGAAATTGTTTATTTCACACACCTCCAAATATGTATAACACACTGCAAACAATTTTTTGTGCCCCTAAACGGCGTTTTTTGGAAGAGCAGAACACACCCACAGTACGTAACCGCTGAATCGCACAGCTACAGAACTGCAGAAAATGCTATTCAAAAAAAATGTTGTTTTTTTAGTATAGCACAGTAGAAGAAAACTATTTAGAAATTGTTTATTTCACACACCTCCAAATATGTATAACACACTGCAAACTATTTTTTGTGCCCCTAAACGGCGTTTTTTGGAAGAGCAGAACACACCCACAGTACGTAACCGCTGAATCGCACAGCTACAGAACTGCAGAAAATGCTATTCAAAAAAAATGTTGTTTTTTTAGTATAGCACAGTAGAAGAAAACTATTTAGAAATTGTTTATTTCACACACCTCCAAATATGTATAACACACTGCAAACTATTTTTTGTGCCCCTAAACGGCGTTTTTTGGAAGAGCAGAACACACCCACAGTACGTAACCGCTGAATCGCACAGCTACAGAACTGCAGAAAATGCTATTCAAAAAAAATGTTGTTTTTTTAGTATAGCACAGTAGGAGAAAACTATATAGAAATTGTTTATTTCACACACCTCCAAATATGTATAACACACTGCAAACTATTTTTTGTGCCCCTAAACTGTGTTTTTTGGAAGAGCAGAACACACCCACAGTACGTAACCGCTGAATCGCACAGCTACAGAACTGCAGAAAATGCTATTCAAAAATGTTTTTGTTTTTTTAGTATAGCACAGTAGAAGAAAACTATTTAGAAATTGTTTATTTCACACACCTCCAAATATGTATAACACACTGCAAACTATTTTTTGTGCCCCTAAACGGCGTTTTTTGGAAGAACAGAACAAACCCACAGTACGTAACCGCTGAATCGCACAGCTACAGAACTGCAGAAAATGCTATTCAAAAAAAATGTTGTTTTTTTAATATAGCAGAGTAGGAGAAAACTATATAGAAATTGTTTATTTCACACACCTCCAAATATGTATAACACACTGCAAACTATTTTTTGTGCCCCTAAACGGCGTTTTTTGGAAGAGCAGAACACACCCACAGTACGTAACCGCTGAATCGCACAGCTACAGAACTGCAGAAAATGCTATTCAAAAAAAATGTTGTTTTTTTAGTATAGCACAGTAGGAGAAAACTATATAGAAATTGTTTATTTCACACACCTCCAAATATGTATAACACACTGCAAACTATTTTTTGTGCCCCTAAATGGCGTTTTTTGGAAGAGCAGAACACACCCACAGTACGTAACCGCTGAATCGCACAGCTACAGAACTGCAGAAAATGCTATTCAAAAAAATGTTGTTTTTTTAGTATAGCACAGTAGGAGAAAACTATTTAGAAATTGTTTATTTCACACACCTCCAAATATGTATAACACACTGCAAACTATTTTTTGTGCCCCTAAACGGCGTTTTTTGGAAGAGCAGAACACACCCACAGTACGTAACCGCTGAATCGCACAGCTACAGAATTGCAGAAAATGCTATTCAAAAAAATTTTGTTTTTTTAGTATAGCATAGTAGGAGAAAACTATATAGAAATTGTTTATTTCACACACCTCCAAATATGTATAACACACTGCAAACTATTTTTTGTGCCCCTAAACGGCGTTTTTTGGAAGAGCAGAACACACCCACAGTACGTAACCGCTGAATCGCACAGCTACAGAACTGCAGAAAATGCTATTAAAAAAAATGTTGTTTTTTTAGTATAGCACAGTAGGAGAAAACTATATAGAAATTGTTTATTTCACACACCTCCAAATATGTATAACACACTGCAAACTATTTTTTGTGCCCCTAAACAACGTTTTTTGGAAGAGCAGAACACACCCACAGTACGTAACCACTGAATCGCACAGCTACAGAACTGCAGAAAATGCTATTCAAAAAAAATGTTGTTTTTTTAGTATAGCACAGTAGAAGAAAACTATTTAGAATTTGTTTATTTCACACACCTCCAAATATGTATAACACACTGCAAACTATTTTTTGTGCCCCTAAACTGCGTTTTTTGGAAGAGCAGAACACACGCACGGTACGTAACCGCTGAATCGCACAGCTACAGAACTGCAGAATATGCTATTCAAAAAAACTTTTTGTTTTTTTATTATAGCACAGTAGGAGAAACTTTTGGAAGAGCAGAACACACCCACAGTACGTAACCACTGAATCGCACAGCTACAGAACTGCAGAAAATGCTATTAAAAAAAAATGTTTTTTTTTAGTATAGCACAGTAGAAGAAAACTATTTAGAATTTGTTTATTTCACACACCTCCAAATATGTATAACACACTGCAAACTATTTTTTGTGCCCCTAAACTGCTTTTTTTGGAAGAGCAGAACACACCCACGGTACGTAACCGCTGAATCGCACAGCTACAGAACTGCAGAAAATGCTATTCAAAAAAAATGTTGTTTTTTTAGTATAGCACAGTAGGAGAAAACTATATAGAAATTGTTTATTTCACACACCTCCACATATGTATAACACACTGCAAACTATTTTTTGTGGCCCTGAATGGCTCTTTTTGCAAGCGTACATTAAAGTGCAAATTTATTTATTTTTTGCCCTAAACGGGTCTTTTTTTGCACAAGCAAAATAAAATGCAAATTGTTTTGTTTTTTTTTTGCCCTATGGGTCTTTTGGAAAAGAGCACAATAAAGTGCCTTTTTTTCCCCCTAAAAGTTAGATTTTCTCTGACACTGGGCTCATGGCAGTGTAAAAAGACTGCACTGCAACACAAACAGGTAAACCTATGCAGATCGCTGATTTTAATCTCTGAATCTGGACTCCTATATAATATTCTCTCTCCCTGAAAGCACCAACAGGAACCTGGCCCTACACTACACTATCTCTCTATCTTTTCCCTCAGATTGCAGAATCAGGACTAACTCATGTATTTTTCTATCTCTCCCTAAAAGCAGCAGCAGCAGACTAGATCCTCTCCCTATCTATTCTGAAGCAGAGTGACGTGTGTGCTGTGTGCCTCTAGCTTATATAGAAGCTGGGTCACATGTTGCACTGACCAATCACAGCCATGCCATTAGTAGGCATGGCTATGTTGGCCTCTAAGGGCACACCAGCTAATCAAAAGGTGATTGGCTGGCCCCTGAAGCATTTCTAAATGCGTAATTAGATTGCCGAACCCGAACCCGGACTTTTGCGCAAAGTCCGGGTTCGGGAAAAAGCTAAAGTTCGGTACGGATGGGTTCGGGTTCGCTCAACACTATTCACAAGTGGCTCTGAGGGTGGGTTCCTGCACTAACAAACGCCAGGTACACAATTGTCCAGCAAGGGCACAGTTCTGTAGGATGATGAGGTGGAGGATGAGGAGGAGGAGATGGAGGAGGAGGAACCATGTTCACAGCAGGGTGGCACCCAGACCAGCTCATGGTCATCACTGGTGCGTGGCTGGGGGGATACAGAGGACACAGACTATACACCTCCCACAGAGGACAGCTTTTCATTGCCTCTGGGCAGCCTGGCACACATGAGCGATTACATGCTGCAGTGTCTCCGCAACGACCGCCGAGTTGCCCACATTCTAACAGGTGCTGATTACTGGGTGGCCACGCTGCTGGATCCCCATTACAAGGACAACATACCGTCCTTAATTCCCTCACTGGAGCGTGATTGTAAGATGCGCGAGTACAAGCGCATGCTGGTAGACGTTCTGCTGGTGGCATTCCCACCTGACAGTGGAAGCACAAGGCGAAGGCAGAGGAGGAGGAAGAGGTCGCCCACACAGCCGGGGCACCACCAGCACCTCAGAAGGCAGGGTTAGCATGGCCAAAATGTGGAAAAGCTTTGTCAGCACGCCACAACAACCAGCACCACCAGCTGATATGGAACGTCTTAGCAGGAGGCAGCATTTCACCAACATGGTGGAGCAGTATGTGTGCACACGCCTACACGTACTGAATGACGGGTCTGCCCCCTTCAACTTCTGGGTCTCTAAATTGGGCACATGGCCTGAGCTTGCCCTTAAGCCTTGGAGGTGCTGGCCTGCCCTGCAGCCAGTGTATTATCTGAATGTGTATTTAGCACGGCAGGGGGCGTTATCACAGACAAGCGCAGCTGCCTGTCCAGAGCCAATGTGGACAAGCTCACGTTCATTAAAATTAACCAGACGTGGATCCCACAGGACTTGTCCGTACCTTGTGCAGAATAGACATGTATACCGGCCTTACCCAGCCATTGTTGTATTTTTGATCTCTCTCATTTTTTTGGGGTGTACCCTAATTAAAAAAAAAAAAACAGTGTTGGCTACCTCGTCCTCCTCCACCGCCACTTCCACCTACACCGCCACATCCACCACCACCTGAACCTCCTACTCCATATGGACCTCGTCCTCCTAGGTCAAGATTATTATTTTTTATTTTTATGTTATTTTATGCGTTAAGATCCCCTGTCCCTCAAAACTGGGGTAATGTGTGTAGCCCCTGAAGGAGCCGCTTGGTAATTTTGGGTTCCCTGATACACCTGGTTGATTGAATCACTACAGACATACGTTGCCTATAATACCTTTCACCTTACTGTAGGATATAGGCAATAAACGATTACACATGTGCTTAGTGGTAAACACTATTTGTCTATACAGGCATACCCCGCTTTACGGACACTAACTTCACATACACTCGCGAGTACGGACATACCCGCGAGTGTACGTAAAGTGTCTCACAAGTACAAATATTCCCACGCCATGCACCCGCACTAGATGGAACTAAAGCTCTGAGCCCTGTTCCAGTGTGCTCTTCCTGTATCCTGGCCGCCTCCCCACCTCCAATGACATCACATCCACTCGGTGGTTCTTCCGGCTTCCCTGTCAGCCACAGAATGCCATCCAGCCTCTCTACAGCACTGTCCTCTGTGCACAGCACGATGTCCGGGAGATGGATTGGAGCGGCCCCCCCTTGCATCAGATGAGCTTATTTAAATGTGAGTGTTCCCCTGATTCCCCCACTACAGCCCCCGATGCCCCCACTACAGCCCCTGGCGCCCCCACTATAGCCCCTGGCACCCCCACTACAGCCCCTGGCACCCACACTACAGCCTAGAATAGAAAAAAGGTATTGCTTCACTTTAAGTACTGAGAAGAGCCCGCAGCTGCTCTCTCTCTCCACACAGAGACACAGGCACTCCAATATCCTGCTGCTCTGCTCTCCTCCTCTGACAGGAGGAAGGAGGGGAATGGGCAGAAAGTACAGAGAGAGAGAGAGAGCCCTTCAGTCTTTCAGCGGCGGCTCAAGCAGGGAGGTCAAGAAGGTCTTTTTCTCTGACCCGCTCCTGTCATTTGCCGGCGGCCGGTGGGGAGAGCAAGTGGGATGGGGATCTGTGGCACCCTCTATACATATCAGGCAAATTAGGCGGACGTGAGGCCCCTCTGATCGCGAGGCCTAAGGCGATCGCCTATTTTGCCTAATTGGAGAGCCACCTCTGCATGATAGCAACGATAAGTTTTCTATAGAGCTGACCTTGTAGTAGGGATGGGCCCGATGTTCAAGTCGAACGTAAGTGCTCGGGTGTTCGTTTGTTCGGGACGTTCGCCCGCCACGGAGCACCCCATAAAGCACTGTGAGATCACAGTGCATTGAAGGCTGCTGCTGCCAAAGCATGCACCTGACCTGTATGCTTTGGCCAATCACAGCACGACGTACAGTGAAAGCCATGATGGGCCAAAGGCACTATAAAAGTCTGCTTACATGGCGGCTATATATAGTGTGCATTATTGGAGAGAGATTAGGCAGGGTAGTTAGTGGATTGAGCGTGCAGTCAGTGTAGTGTATATAATGCAGTGCAGAGTATATACTGCAGTCAGTGTAGTGTATATAATGCAGTACAGAGTATATAGTGCAGTGCAGAGTATATAACACAGTGCAGAGTATGTAATGCAGTACAGAGTATATAATCAGGTGTAGTGCAGAGTATTTATTACAGTGTAGAGCAAAGTATATAGTGCAGTGCAGAGTATATAATATAGTGTATTGAAGTGGTTAAGGGGAACCCTATGACAGAATTAAGAAAAAAAAAACTTCATGCAGAGCCCCCACCCCCAAAATCCATACCAGGCACTTTGGGTCTGGTATAGATTTTAAGGGGAACTCCACACCAAAATTAATTTAAAAAAAACAGCATGGGCCCCCACCCAAAATCCCTACCAGGTCCTTTGGGTCTGGTATAGATTTTAAGGGGAACTCCACACCAAAATGTAAAAAGAAAATGGCATGGGGTCCCCCCAATTTTCATACCAGTCCCTTGTCTGAGCATGCAGCCTGGCAGGCCAGGAAAAGGGGGGGGACGAGCGAGCACACCTCCTCCTGAACCATATCAGGCCACTTGCCCTCAACATGGGTAGGGTGCTTTGGAGTGCCCCCCAAAGCAACATGTCCCCATGTTGATGAGGACAAGGGTCTCTTCCCGATAACCCTGGGCTGTGGTTTTGGGGGTCTGCAGGCGGGGGGCTTATCGGAATCTGGAAGCCCCCTTTAACAAGAGGGCCCCCAGATACCAGCCCCCTCCCCATGTGAATGGGTATCAGGTACATCGTACCTCTACCTATTCACCAAAAAAAGTGTAAAAAACTAAAAACCACAAGAGACAGATTTTGACCAATCCTTTATTAAAAAAGAAAAATTGCGTCCCATGATGTAAATTCACCGTCAATAACGCCACCTGACGGACCCAAAAAATAGCATGTAAAACGCTCCGCCTGCATGGGAGGCATCCCGGCGACTGCTCTCTCTTTGCTTTACAGCTCTTATATAGGCAAGGGCGGGGCCACCTGTTGATGTAACTGGGTGACCCCGCCCCATCTGACGTCATGTGATGTGCATGTGGCCTGGTATGGTTCAGGAGGGGGGCACTCGCTTGTCCCCCCCCTTTTCCTGATCTGCCAGGCTACATGCTCGGATAAGGGTCTGGTATGAATTTTGGGGGGAGCCCACGCCATTCTTAAAAAAAAATTGGCATGGGGTTCCCCTCAAAAAGTCCATACCCAGAGGGCCTGGTATGGACTGGGGGGGGGGAGAACTCCACGCTGTTTTAAAAAAAAAAAACTATATTGCCAGGAGCCAGCAATACATTACAGCAAGTTTGAATCCTTTTTTTCCTTTAGAAATGTCATTATTGTTGCGGCATGTTCTATACATTGTACAGATGCGACACTTTACAGGCAGACAAAGGGGACCCCCCCAGGCACCATTTTTAAAGTAATATTTAATTTTTATTGTTTCACTTCTGACATTGTTAAAATCACTGCTCCTTTAAAAATGATCATTAAAAAAAAAAAAACCTTTTGCTTACAGAATTGTTTTTGCACAGTGATATACAAGACATAGACATGTGATTGGTGATCTTCAAGGAAGAGTAGTATTTTTCAATGACATGCTCTTTGGGTATGGGTTTGTCTGGTTATTTTTACAGTGAAAAACTTTGGTATATATTCCTTGAGGAAATCCATGTTCATAAAATAAGAAAATATTCACTTTTTTAGAAATAAAAAAAAGTCGGGCCACATCAATGTTTTATAACATGTCCCAGCAAAATTCCTGACTGTACGGAGATTTACCATGTAAAGCTATTAACACCGTGGAAAAGCAAAAGTAAAATCTCTTGGTTTTGGAATTTTTCCCTGTTTCATAAAGGTAATATGCATAATAGTTCTAGCATCAACATAACTTGGCAGAGCTACTGACAGCAGTGGTGTCTCTCCTCAGCAGACAGAGGTCTGAGGGCCCAGATTAAGTGGCAGGAAACTGACAAAAAAAATGTTTCCCTCAAGCTATTTTAGATATGTCCAAGTAATAGAATCCCCCAAGGAGGATTGGCTTACTGGGCTTGTAAAGGCAGAATTTTTTTTTTTTTTTTTGGATAGCGTAATGAAGGATTAGATCTTTTGTAAAGGTTTTATTAATGTCTGTGTTCCCACTGAAAAGTTTCCCCCCCAAATATATGTACACTACGGATGAGCCGAACACCCCCAAGTTCGGTTCGCACCAGAACATGCGAACAGGCAAAAAATTTGTTCGAACATCCGAACTCCGTTAAAGTCTATGGGATACGAACATGAAAAATCAAAAGTGCTAATTTTAAAGGTTAATATGCAAGTTATTGTCCTAAAAAGTGTTTGGGGACCTGGGTCCTGCCCCAGGGGACATGTATCAATGCAAAAAAAAGTTTTAAAAAGGGAAGTTTTTTCAGGAGCAGTGATTTTAATAATGCTTAAAGTGAAACAATAAAAGTGAAATATTACTTTAAATTTCTTACCTGGGGGGTGTCTAAAGTATACATGTAAAGTAGTGCATGTTTCCCGTGCTTAGAAATGTTCCTGCACAAAGTATCATTTCTGAAGGAAAAAAAGTCATTTAAAACTACTAGCAGCTATTCGTGAATTGTCGGTCCCAGCAATACAGTGAAAAGTAATTGAAAATGTTTTCAATGACTTTTATCTGTATTGCCGGGACCGACAATTCATTAATAGCGGGAGTAGTTTTAAATGACTTTTTTTTTCCTTAAAAAATTAAATTTTGTGCAGGGAACCAAAATGTAAAAAACAAAAAATGTGTGGGGGTCCCCCCAAATTCCATATCAGGCCCTTCAGGTCTAATATGGATATTAAGGGGAACCCCGCATATATTTTTTTAAATAATTACGTAAGGGTTCCCCCGAAAAATCCATACCAGACCCTTCAGGTCTGGTATGGATTTTAAGGGGAACTCCGCGCCGAAAAAAAAAAAATGGCGTAAGGGCCCCCCAAAAATCCATACCAGACCCTTTATCCGAGCACGCAACCTGGCAGGCCGCAGGAAAAGAGGGGGGATGAAAAAAGCGCTCCCCCTTCTGAACTGTACCAGGCCACATGTCTGTGACCCCTCAAAGCACCTTGTCCCCATGTTGATGGAGACAAGGACCTCATCCCCACAACCCTTGTGGGGGTCTGCGGGCAGGGGGCTTATCGGAATCTGGAAGCCCCCTTTAACAAAGGGGACCCCCAGATCCTGCCCCCCCCCTATGTGAATTGATAACGGGTACATTGTACCCCTATCATTTCACAAAAAAAATAGAGTCAAATTGTTAAAAACCACACAGCTGTGTCTGTGTGGTTTTGAACAGTTTGACTCTTTTTTGTATTTGTAATATTCATACCAGACCCAAAGGGCCTGGTAATGGACTGGGGGGGGGGGGGCTGTCATTTTTTCAATTACTTTTCTCTGTATTGCCGGGACCTACAATTCATGAATAGCCGATAGTAGTTTTAAATGACTTTTTTTCCTTCAGAAATGACACTTTGTGCAGGCCAGGGACAATTCTAAGCACGGGAAACATGCACTACTTTACATGCATACTTTAGACACCCCCCAGGTACGAAATTGAAAGGAATATTTAACTTTTATTGTTTCACTTTAAGCATTATTAAAATCACTGCTCCCGAAAAAACGGCCATTTTTAAAATGTTTTTTCGCATTGATACATGTCCCCTGGGGCAGGACCCAGGTCCCCAAACACTTTTTAGGACAATAACTTGAAAATTAACCTTTAAAATTAGCACTTTAGAATCCTCCCATAGACTTTTACAGGGTGTTTCGCGGCTTTTCGAATTCAAAGCTCATCCCTAATGTACACAAATGACAGAACCCTGGTTAATAAAATTGGAATATAAAAGACAAAAATTGTGCTGAAAAAATGTGAAAAAGGTGCTAGGAGGCCTAGCACTGGTGACAAAAGACAAACCAAATAATGATGATAGCAAATGGTGAAACACAATAATGAATAAAGGAGTGCCAAATGGGGCAACTAAAAATTGTGTGACACAAGTAAAACAAGCCAAAAATGAAAGGACCATGCATACACTTGTCCCATGAATCCAGTGAAAACTAAAAAAAACTGTCTGAATAAATATAAGATTATATGTCCATAAACAGGGTATAAAACAATCTTCCACCGTGACTTGGAATCCCAGGGTAATAAACACCAAAACAAGGAGTGATGATAGGAAAGGAGGCCTCCACCTGGAAAAACACTGCCGCTTACCGTAACGTTATTATGATCCCTTGTGATAGGGGATCGGAAAACGCCTGTGGCTTAATACCCAGCCTGGGGTCTGGTCAGCTTGAAGCGGATGTCCGTCTCAGCAAAGGGAATAAGGTACGTTCCCGGTGTAGACCAAGAAAGAATAAAGGTTATATAGTGTAAATTCTTACACATTTATTAAAATAAGAAACAGATAGACACTTACAGTTAAAACAATGAAAACAAGCATGAATCGAGCTCTCGAGAATGCAGCCACTAAGTTCCGGGATGGCGTAGGCGCGGTGACGTCAGAATGTAGCTCCTCCCATGTTTGTTGCTGCTGACTTTTAAAAAAAAATATTGTGGGTGGAATCACTCTTTAAGGTCAGTAATTGCCAGCAGTTTCTCCATTTCACACTGATGATTAAGAGTGAGGATGGTATCAGTAGGAGAGGATGAGTCCGATGTATTCCATACTCTTGTAATTGTAAGTTTCGCTGCTAACAAAGTTGTAAATATTTTTAAAGCGTTGCCTATGGAGATTTTTAAGTACTGAAGTTTGGTGACATTCCACAAGTTTACACAATTTTAAAGCATGACATGTTAGGTATCAATTACTCGGCGTAACATCATCTTTCACATTATACAAAAAAATGTGGCTAACTTTAGTGTTTTGTTTCTTTTAGTTCAATAAACTGTTTAATAATAATAATAATAATAATAATAAAAAAAAAATACGCGCTTGAAAAATTGCTTCACAATTACCATATGACAATAAAAGTTGAAACAATGCCATTTTATTCCGTAGGGTCTCTGCTAAAAAAAAACGAATCCTGATGAAGGATGTCCATGCACTGGAGAGCTGGAGAACCTCAATTATGAGGTTCTATAAACATTAAAAAATTCTCCCTGGAGAAGAGCTGATTAAGAGGGGATATCATCACATTATACAACTCTTTAAATGGTATATACATCATTGAGAGAAAACCATTTAATCTAACGTCACAAAAAAATACATGCACATACTTAAGCTGGATAAGTCTTCAGTCTTACACTGTCTAAGAGCCCATTCACACAGGGGCAACCTTGGATCTGACTTGAAGTCGCCTCAAGTCGCGCGGCATGAGAAAATCAATGTAAGTGAATGAGAGCCGTCTTAATGCACACTACTGAAGTCGCTCCGACTTCAAAAAAGGTTCCTGTACTACTTCAATCCGACTTCTAGGCGACTTGTAGGCAACTTGTACCCATAGATTTCAATGGAAGTTGCCTCCAAGTCAGATCTCCTGTCTTAACTGAAGCAACTTTCCAGGAAATAAAATTAGTTTTCCAGGCAAGCCCCTCCCTCCCACAGAGCTGATTATTGTTTGATTGGCCACTGGAAAGTAGCCTGTCCTGGAGGCAACTGGAGTCGCGCTGTGATTCATGCTCAAGTCATGTCCAAGTTGCCTCCCAATATCGCGCTGGAAGTCGAGTTGCCCTGTGTGAATGGACTTTAAGGGGTTTGTGGTGTCAGCGGGGAGTGTAAATAAAAAAAAGTTTGTGCTTACATAACTCCTTATGGACTTAGGTTACCCACAAACAACTTAAGCTGAAGACAAATCTAATCTTGCCTGCTCGCTCAGTCCTCCATTTTACAATCTTCATAGGAAAAATGCTTTGAAGACCAAAGATAACAGTGAAGATGAAAAAAATAATAACAACTGGGCAGATAGTTTCATTATATTTTATACTGTGACAAAACATTACATCCATAAAGTTTGATGAATGTTACCTACAGTATTTTCTGTGTATGTATTTCCAAATTATGCCTAACCATGCTCTGTATACACTTCAATGATTTTCCTGTGATTTAAGGCTCAGTTCACACTGGTATCCGACTTGTAAGACCCCAAGTTGCATGACATGTGAAATCCCATATAAGTCAATAAGAGCTGTCTTAATTAGAACTACTGAAGTTGCTCCGATTTTAGAAAAGGTTCCTGTACTACTTCAAGGCAACGTCTATCAGACTTGTGTCTCAAAGTATTACTCAAGTTGCCAGGAAGTCTGCTGGCAAAGTCTCCCCGTAAGTCCCATGACTTTTAGGTTGCGGCAGTGTGAATAGAGCCTCAATGTTCTGTTGTGTTTGCTGAACATTTTCCAGCTTTGTGTTCATTTATCATGGTCTATTTTTGCTGAGATATGACAGAAGGAGCAATAGAGTAAGGTAAATTAAAAACATATATCTGATATTATGTAAATAGGAATAATTTGCAGGCATTGGTAAATAAATTATACTGTACATATAATGCTTTGGCTGCTAAATTCATGTAAACATTCATTAGAGCCTTGTTCCCAATATGACATCTGTGTGGGTATGGGTGTGTGCAGGTGCATGCGCATACACCTGCATGCACCCACACCCACATGGATGTCGCATTGGGACACGTGTCTGTGTAGCCACTGTATTTCAGTAGACAATAATGGAACTGATGGCATGGGATGCATGCAATATCTGTGCATCCCCATATCAGCAAAACATGGCCCTGTATGGGGCATGCTTGTAATTGCCCCTTCTGAACAAGGCCTAAAGGAAACCTTTCTTAAAAGACAAGTATTGAGGCAGTGTTTTTCCAGCACAGAGATGCATAGGTATTGCATGCATTCCCAGGCCAGCAGTACCATTGCCACTGTGTCCCAATATGACATCTGGGTGAGTGTAGGAGCACCCTGTGTGCATTCAGGGACCTGCATCCACACACAGCCACTCACACAGATGTCATACTTGGACACAGTGGATGTTCCCATGCAGCTGCTTCATCTCAATAGATGCAACACCTCTGCATCCCCAAAAACATGGCCCTGCGTTGGGCATGCATGTAATCGCCAGGCTGTAGAGGTCTCCTGTCAAGAGCCTCAATGGCAAGTGGAGTGTCACAAAGCTGCAGCAGAATCGAGTGCTTAGATGCAAAGGCAGCAACAATGAACAGGCCTACAGCTCCAGAGTCGATTAGAGCCTTTATCTCAACGGACGACTCAGACCAAGAAAGGGTAACCGGAACCAGGGGCTTATCTGTTCCCTCACTGAAGTTGGCACCTTGGTTTATTGGGCCTTTCCTTATTCTCTGCAGGATTAACCCAGTGGCTTACGCTTTAGACCTTCCATCGAATATGCGTATCTCAAATGTATTTCATACCTCCTTAATAAAACCTTTGGTCTGCAGCCGCTTCACCACCCTGGTGCCACGCCCTCACCCAGTACAAGTTGAGAACCATGAGGAGTATGAAGTACAGTCCATTGTTGACTCCCACAGGTTTCGTGGGCACATACATGACCTGGTTCATTGGAAAGGGTACGGTCCGGAGGAACGCTCTTGGGTCTCATCCTCGGACATACATGCCCCTGTCCTCCTCCTTGCTTTCCATAGACATTTTCCCCTCAAACCTGGTGGTCCTCTGAGGGGGAGGGGTCGTTGAGGAGGGGGTACTGTCAGGGCTGGGCTCAGCCCTTCCTTCTCAGAGCAGGCTGCTCAGCTGTTGGTTGATTGCCAGCTCTAATCTTTCCACAGTGACTCACCTGATGATTATATCCTGCTGATCAGTCCTGCTGGTTACCTAAGCTGTTCAGTCCAGATCCTCTGTGCCTTTTTCCTTGGTCAACATATAAAGAGACTCGCTCCTGTGTTCCTGTTAAGACTTGCTTTGCTGATGTCCCTTCTGGTTCCTGATCCTGCTTGCTGTTCCACTATGCTGATTCTCCGGTTTCCTGATTTCCTGGCCTGTTCTGAAGTACTCCTGATCCCTGGCTCCCTGATGTCCTGGCTTGTCTGACTATCAGTTCCGGTTACCGAACTTTGGCTATATTTTGACCACGTTTTCTCTGTTTACCCTTTACCATTATTATTATTAAACAGTGTGGTTTTTACTGCACTTCTGTCTGAGTCAGATTCATGGTTCCTGACTGAAAGGTTCTGGTTCTGTTTGGTTCTGTTGGACCTTCTTGGCTCGAGCTGGACTCAGGATCTGTGGAAGTCTCTCTGACCGGTCGGATATTCAAGACACCGATACACAGTGAATAGGTATACAAGAATATGTGGTTTAATGGTTACATGTCCTTTTTTATACACAGCGAGAAAAGTTGCCTCCCTCCTATGGACCTATCAGCAATAAGCAAAAACCTCATGAGTTAGACAAAAATAAATTCTAACAGGTTTTTTGACTTCTGCAAAAGCGGTCAGTTAACATACGTCAATTGTGGTCAAACTAGACATGTTCTGACATTTGAAACAGGAAGATAAGAAACGCCAGATGTCAGTGCGGTCAATCTGTCAGTTAAAAAGCAGAAGTGAGATAAACTTTTTCCCGGAAAAGGCCTAACCACAAAGTCACATTTCAACCTAAATATACATGCTTGTCAGTTACACAGAAGAAAGATTAGCTTGACCACAAAAGTCACATCTTGTTCACACTCATGTCAGAGAAACATTATTGTAATATATATATATATTTGAGGAGAACTCTAACCATGAATATTGGTTCATGATCTTCTTATACCTTACAACCCCTCCTTATGATCATGGCTTCAAGAATTGAAGCCCATCGATCATTGGATTATTCATTATACCATTTTCGTTTAGTATGTACCGTGGACATCATCAAGATTGTTTCCTTAGAACCCTGTTTCTTTTTACTAGTGATCTTTCCAATTGTCCAGACAATTAATTTAAATACTAAATATAACAGTAGAATGAAGATTAACACCATTACTACTGTTATAGCCATTTGTCTGAGAAATGAGAAAATACCTGTGCCCCCGAATCCTCCCTCTCCAAAGGGGCTCCATGTTTTCGCGATATCCCTTGCCTCCTGTTGCAATTTATTTACCTCTTTCCTATGTTGGGCAATTACATCATAGTAATCAGGAATCTCAACAGATGTGTTGTGGATCCAAGTGCAGCACTCATAATCCTCCGTAACTTCACACAGGCCAGTGAGTGCAGCACTCATGCTTTCAATAGCAAGATCATGAAGTTCTAATTGTTTTCTGATTGCTCTAGTTTCAATGTTTAAACTAGTAATATCATCAGAGTTCTTTACTAATACATCATCTATAATATTTGTATAATTATTAAGCCTTTTCATTAAATCTATCCCCCAACCTGTCCAGGAAGGGAACCAGGCCCAAGCCATATCTTTTTCGAAAAATAACTCCCTTTTATTTCTGTGTTTGAGGGGGTACCTAGGATGCATGCTAGCTTCAAGGAGGTGTGTTCCCTTGCTATCTCCTACTATGTCCATAATGGGGACTAGGGATGCAAGATAACACCATCCTTGGGGTTCAGTGGGGATCCAAGGGTAACAGCTTTTTCCACTACAAATATAAATACTGTCTCCTAGAGCTAAAGGTCGTTTGTTAAATATTGTCATCATTTCATCAGAAAAACCAGAAAAGGTTAAACTTGACAATAATTTTCCTACTGTGGAAGTGGAACTGGAGTTAAGAAAGTTTATTAGAGTGGAGTTTAGGGCAGGTTCTGAAGTATGAAAGAAAGGGCTTTCAATTGAAGTCATTGAAAAGTTAATTGTAGCTTGTTGGCACACTTTAGCTCCCTTTGTGGAGTTTCCCAACCTAAAACACCAGTCTGGGGAATGACTTCTACCAATAATTTGGAAAGTAAGGTTATTATCTGAAAGCGTTCTTGCGACATTTGTAAGGACGACAGGTGGTGTGCCGTTTAGGAGAGGGGTGAAGTTTAGAGGTACTGCCATTAGGGGGATCCTAGCAGTGCTTGGATGGAGTTCACTACATATCCAACATTTTTCATATCCTGATTTTTGAGCATAAGCATACTTAAATTTAAGCAGCAGCATTTTACCACTAAAATTGTCTTCCATACTTCTTTTTGGTCTGTTAGAATTATCTGACCAACAGTGTCCTACGATTATGACCATTAAAATAAACAATGTAATCATTAAGGAAAAAAGAAAAAGTTTTGCCGAAGTGACCCCTCCTTTTTGACCATTAGTGTCTATGGGTATGGAACTCTGAGTTTCTTGTTTTTTATGGTCCACTAGGGAGTATTTTCCGGATCCTTTTCTGGAATACTCTCCAGAACAGAGGTCTTTGTCTTCTCCTTCACCTTCTTCCAGTTTTCCTTCGGAAATGTCTTTAGTCTGGATGCATGGATCCATTGTGGTCCTTGATCTGTAAGAACGGCTGTTCTGGCAACCTTCAGAATTTCAAATGGTCCTTGGAAGATAGGGCCTGGTTGTTTCCGGACGGCAAGTTGTTTTATCAATACTTTGTCTCCTGGGATATACGGATGTGTAGGCTCTGTGGAGAGAGGAGGGAAAGTGACAGCAACCTTGTCCTCTGTTTCACTAAAGCTACTTACCAGATGTTTCACGTACTCTTCCTGAAAAGAATAAAGATTAAACTCCTCTCCCTCATCAGGTTTCCTCTGTGCTGGCCTACCCATAAGTATTTCAAATGGTGACAATCCTGTTCTAGAATTAGGGGCTGTCCTAATTTGAAACAAAACTGCTGGGAGGTAATCAATCCACCCTTTCATGGTTCCTCCTGTTGCCTTTTTAAGTTTATCCTTTATATTTCTGTTCATTCTTTCCACTATTCCTGCGCTTTGTGGATGATATGGAATATGTAATTTCCATTGAATGCCCAGGAGTTTTGCAAGATCCTGGGTAAGAGCAGCTGTAAAAGCTGGATCTTGGTCTGACCAGATTTTGGCAGGTAACCCATACCTCGAAATCCAGTGATTTATTAGTGCTCTTGATGCAATTTTGGCTGTCTCTCCTGTAGTTGGGATAGCCTCGACCCAAGAACTAAACTTGTCCACTATAACTAAAAGATATTTAATATTTCCTTTCTGTTTTGGCATATGTGTAAAGTCTATTTGTAGATCTTGGAGGGGGCCTATAGGGGGGGCAAGTTTCCATGTATACCCTGCTTCTTGAACTGTACATTGTTTTGTGCACAAGTAAGACATGAGTCTATCAACTGGGCAATGAGGTGTGTATCATTGACCGTGCTGAAAGACTGTCTGTACATTGTCAAAACTGTTTTCCTTCCTAGATGACATGGACCATGTAAGTAAGAAATCAAAAGAGGGGCAGCTGACTCTGGTATACCTATTACTCCCTCCTTGCTTGACCAGATGCCGCTTGGCACACTGGTCAAGTTCTGACCTTCCCAGAAAGCTATATCCTCTCTTGATGCTTTGTCCTGTAACATTCTCACAGTATTTGGGAATTCTGGTGAACTGAAATCTGTGGCAAACAGTGTTAGATTGGGCTGGGTCTCGTGTGCCGAATCGGCTGCTGTTTTAGCAACTCTGTCTGCCAAGGCATTGCCCTGAGCTTCTTTGGACTTGTCAAATGAATGTCCCTTTACTTTTATAACATTGATTTTTCTGGGCATCTGTAGGGCTGTGAGTAAGGCAAGAACAAATTCCTTATTGGCAATTTGTTTGTTGTCTGTAGTTTTAAACCCTCGTTTTTTCCAAATGAGTCCATAATCGAAAATTACGCCAAAAGCATATCTGCTATCAGTATATATATTTACATCTTTATCTTTAAATAGTTGACATGCTCTGGTGAGTGCATGGAGCTCAGCTTGTTGTGCTGAATTGGCCCCTAAAGGAGAAGCCTCAACCACAACATCAGGTAGCATCACTACTGCATAGCCTGTCTTATATGTGTTATCATTAGGCCTGGAACAACTGCCATCCACAAATACATCCAGGAAATCTGGGTTTGGTTTATCAGTTAAATCCAGCCTTGGCAATGTTTGTTGAAGTAAATTGTCATTACAATTATGGTTTACTTCTGGTTCAGTATATGGAAGCTGCAATAGTGCGTGTAGCAATCGTACTGCAGGAGTAGTTTCTGAACAAGATTTTATTTCCAAATGTGTTGTATTCAGAAGTATAATTTCATACCCACTGGACCTTTGGGCTGTCATATGCTGGGTATGCATATTTTGTAACAATTGTGCTACTGAATGTGTGGTATAGAGAATAGTGGGTGTGCCCAGAGTGATTTTAGAAGCTTCCTTAACTGCCATTGCATTTGCTGCAAGAGTTTGCAGGCATCCTGGCATTCCCTGTACCTGGAGTGGTAGTTTCTTTGATAGGTATGCCACTGGTCTTAAGTTTGTCCCATGGGGTTGGGCCAATACTGCTGCAAACGAAGGCCCTCACACCACACAGTAAAGTGAGAACGGTTTGTCATAGGAAGGGAGACCTAAAGCAGGAGCCCGTGAGAGGGAAGTCAGAAGAGCGAGGAAGGCCTCTTTCATATCCTCTGTATATTCAATTGTTTTAGGGGCACCCACAGCTGTAGCTGGACGTAAAATGGAATCCCAAAAAGAACAGTCAGGTATCCACTGTCGACAGTAGACGATTGAGCCTAAAAAGGAAAGCAATGCAGCTTTGTCCTTTGGTGGGACGAGACAGCGGAGAGCTTGGACTCGTGCCGGGGATATCAATCTGGTCCCATCTGTGATAATACAGCCAAGATATTCAACTCTGTCCCTACACCACTGGATCTTTTTCCTAGACGCCAAGTGACCTTTTAGGGCGAGGTGATTCATCAGGCTTACTGTGTCCTTCTCACACTGTGCCCTGCTCTCACTACAAACAAGTAGGTCATCTACGTACAACAGGATTGTGGAGCCTTCAGAGGGCGTCCAATCGTCCATAGTTTTTTTCAAAACTATGCTAAAAGCCGCGGGGCTATCAATAAACCCTTGAGGGAGGCGTGTCCAGGTCAGCTGACCCCCTCCCCAGACAAATGCAAATAGGTGTTGGAATTGTGGATCAACATCAATACTAAAAAATACATTTGAAAGATCCAATACGGTGTAGCACTTGGAGTTTGCGGGTATATTGGTAAAAATTGAGGTAATATCAGATACCAATGGGGGAAGAGGAATCACACGCTTGTTTACCCCTCTCAGATCCTGAACCAACCTCCAGGTACTATCCGCTTTCCTAACTGGATTAATGGGAGTATTCCAGGGACTGACAATTTCCCTGAGGATTCCCAACTTTTTATATTCCTCTATTTGGGGCTGTATTCCCGATACCCTTTCAGTAGACAATGGGTATTGTTTCTGATAATGGGGGAGTGTATTAGGCCGCATAGTGGGCACATAAGGTGTACAGGGTATGTGTCCTTCTTCCGTTTTAGTTCCTGCCCAGATGTCATGGTTTTCTAATGTGGCTGGCAGTGACATAAAGTAACCCAAAAGGTCTTTCCTTTTTGGCATAGTGAGGTCACATTTAGCCGATTTGGCTATGATGCCCCCTTGTTGGTCAAATTTTACAATAATTTGTAATGCAGACATTAAATCCCTTCCCATAAGGGACAGGGGACAGTCTGGTAGAACTGCAAAGGACATTTCAGTAAGGTAATTATCTTGCATGTCCGTTACTAGCAGTGGCGGTGTGATTTTGTGGTTGACGCTTGTCCCATTTATTCCCATAGAGCATCCCTCTGTGCATTCTTTACTTTCAAAGTGGGGGTCCTTAAGACACAAGGTCGACGCCCCTGTGTCTAACAGAAATTTGACCACCCTGCCTTCTACTTTTAAAACCACTTGAGGCAGGGTTTTCCAGTTTGAGGAGAAAAAATGCATCACCAAGGATGGGTACTGCCCCGGGCATCCCTATTGGGGGTTTTCGTCCTGATATCCTGGCCAATGTACCTGTATCTCTTCTGTGGTGTTTCTGGGTGATCTTGTTTGGTATGGCTGCTGCTGTTGCCTATATTGGGGGTGTACTGGAACTGACTGGGATCTCTGTTGTGGCTGCTGTTGTTGTGTGTCATATCTTGGTCTGGGCGGATACTGAGATCTTGGTTTAGATCTCACTCTGTAGCCTCCCCTACTTCCCCTAGGGAAGTTATCCCTGGCTCCCTTTCTTTGGGGACATTCTGATTTCCAGTGGTTTGGATCCCCACAATTAAAACAACCCTGATCCTGATTATGGGGAGGATAATTCCTTCTAGGTATGGCTCCTGAACTTGGTCCACTGACCATAGCTATGTTTGGATTTTCTTCTGTAATAGAGGTGAACAATCCTCCTTTAGTGTTAAATACCCCTGAGGATGCCCTCTCCTTTATGTCAGCTATGAATCTATCTGAGGTCATTACCGCCCATTTTGTGTTTATCAGTTTGATTATTTGGGTGGCCCTTGGATCTCCATTATTTATGGCTGTACTCACGAATAGTTGATCATTGTCTATTCCACAACTTTTATATAATTTATGTAATCTAGTGACAAAGGTGTAGAAATCCTCTCCTGACTGTTGTTTGCAAGATATCAAATCATGCAACATAGTGGTGTTTTTATATGCTTTGAGCCAAGCCTGTAACAATGAGTTCCAAAAAATATTCCAATCCTCCCCAGCCTCATATAACTTTACATCCTTGGCCCATTGACCTATATTTATGTCAGCTTGGGAATCAGGGTCTACATTTTGAAGTATGGTATTAAGATCTTCAGGAGACATTCTTGTTCCTGAACAGTATCTTTGCAGAAAGGTCACCGCCTGTCTGGGGTCCTTTCTTGGTTTGGGACATGTGTCTCTAATTTCCTTGACCGTACCCAATGGTAATGGTATTTGCACCTGTGTATCTCCCATTGTAATGAAAGGAAAAACCTGACTAATTGGAGCTGTCTGATCCTCTTCATCATCTGATGGTGTGGGTGCCTGGCGTTGAGGGGTCATACTGAAGCTACTCTGAAAATCCTTACTTAACCCATCTCCAGATATATAATCAGCCTTCTTCACTAGATTGGTTTCTGGGTAGCCCGAGTTTCTAAGTCCACGTATTATCCCCTTTATTTCTCCTAATCTATCTCTACGTTCCTGTAACTCTCTCAGCTCTCCTTCTATCACTTTTTCTTCATCTTCCTCTTTTTAATACACTGTTCTTCCTCCTTTACTAATTGACTTAAATGTTCCTGTATCTGTCTTCTATCTTCCCCCTCTCGTAACCAATTAGTTCCCTTTTGTTTAGCTATGGTTAATACTCCTGCTATAACATTTGGATCTAACGAGGGGTATATTTTCTTTGGGACAAGGGATTCATCTTTTACCATAGCATATGGAGGGGGTTTTTCTTGATAAAAATTAGGGGGAGCTGATGGACTTCCTATTGCGTCTTCTAATTGCTCTTTCTTTTCCATTTTTACACTTGTATATTTTTTTCTATATTCCTTCATACCCTTTGCCCAAATCTTACAACATTTAGTCATGTAATCTTTGTCAAGGTCTTTTATGGGATAATTATACTGTTTATGTTGGCCACATATTCTGGTCACTTCCTCCCACTCTTCCTCGGAACATGGTCCGTATTCCCCCAAACATGGCACTTCTAACTGATGTGCTCTTTTTAAAACTAGTGACCAAAAATGATCAGTATAATTTTTCCCATAATTGACTTTAATGTAATCAATCGGAGAGGGTCGGTGCTGCTTACCTTCAGCTTCCTTTCCTGCTTGATTACCTATTATAGCAAACAATAATACTTATACTTTAAAATTAAAACATTTCAGACTTGCTTTCTCTATTTCGTTCCAGGGGCGGAAAATGTCCTTAAACTTATGACAATTTATAGATTTGTGACAAGGAACCCAGTGTTCTCCTTTTTTAAATACAACCAGACACTGTATTTCTGCTACACTTAGTCCCTCGAACACCGGACTGGGGGGTAGTATGTTGTGTATATTAAACCTTAACATAAGTTGTTTTGATCCCTGGAACATAGGACCCTTGCCAATTTTGACATGATACCCCCCTGGAGCAATTGCCACTAATGACGTGGTCTTCCCTTTATAAGCAAACAATAAACCAGTTTTACATTCAGGACAACAATATACAGTTAACATTTAAAAAGGTAACTCTTTTTGTGTACACCTTTAGATATAGAGTTTCCACAGATCCGTCCTATGTAGAGAAGAATTTAAGATTCTTTCTCAATCTAATAACCTGGTCTGGCCAACCTAGCGAGACCCTCTGTATCTATTCTAAATCTACCTTTCAATCTTAACAGAGTCCCAGAAAACTTGTAGTTTTCTCGAGAGTCTACTTTATGGTGAACCAATTGACAAGGCAAGACTGTTGTTCCCAATAATAATTAAAGGGGGTCTTACCTGTTCAATTGGATCACCCCACTTCTGGTACCACTGAAAGGTTCTGGTTCTGTTTGGTTCTGTTGGACCTTCTTGGCTCGAGCTGGACTCAGGATCTGTGGAAGTCTCTCTGACCGGTCGGATATTCAAGACACCGATACACAGTGAATAGGTATACAAGAATATGTGGTTTAATGGTTACATGTCCTTTTTTTATACACAGCGAGAAAAGTCGCCTCCCTCCTATGGACCTATCAGCAATAAGCAAAAACCTCATGAGTTAGACAAAAATAAATTCTAACAGGTTTTTTGACTTCTGCAAAAGCGGTCAGTTAACATACGTCAATTGTGGTCAAACTAGACATGTTCTGACATTTGAAACAGGAAGATAAGAAACGCCAGATGTCAGTGCGTTCAATCTGTCAGTTAAAAAGCAGAAGTGAGATAAACTTTTTCCCGGAAAAGGCCTAACCACAAAGTCACATTTCAACCTAAATATACATGCTTGTCAGTTACACAGAAGAAAGATTAGCTTGACCACAAAAGTCACATCTTGTTCACACTCATGTCAGAGAAACATTATTGTAAAATATATATATATTTGAGGAGAACTCTAACCATGAATATTGGTTCATGATCTTCTTATACCTTACACTGACAGTATCATAATTTTATGAATACTGTATAATGATTTTATATATGAAATATTGGTTTTAACAAATGTTAAAATAAAATCTTTGTGATTGTTAATTGGTGATAGCTATTGATTGGTGTAGACATACTTCTATTAAACAATGGGTTTACATGCTCCATACCTCTACCTTCTCTTCTATGGAGCCCAATACTTCCAAAGTCATCCCTACGGTCTGATCCTACTATAGCAACAACGTGGAAACAGTGGAAACATTGTAAACATACTTTTAATAAAGTATGCTCCACTCCTACCAATTATAGACCACCCTAAATTAACTCATGGAAAACGAGATAAAAAATGTTGCACGTTGATAACGAAAGATAAATATCTCCCATTTCAACTTATACAAAATTCGGAATGGTTAACTACCCATCAAATACAGTTGCAAAAAAAAGTATGTGAACCCTTTTGGAATGATATGGATTTCTGCACAAATTGGTCATAAAATGTGATCTGATCTTCATCTAAGTTACAACAATAGACAATCACAGTCTGCTTAAACTAATAACACACAAATAATTAAATGTTACCATGTTTTTATTGAACACACCATGTAAACATTCACAGTGCAGGTGGAAAAAGTATGTGAACCCCTAGACTAATGAGATCTCCAAGAGCTAAGAGTGAGGTGTCAGCCAGCTGGAGTCCAATCAATGAGATGAGATTGGAGGTGTTGGTTACAGCTGCCCTGCCCTATAAAAAACACACACGAGTTCTGGGTTTGCTTTTCACAAGAAGCATTGCCTGATGTGAATGATTTGATATTTTGACCCTCAGTGTCCAGCTGCAATTCTTTTTGTGTTAATTTTATTTGCGCTGGTTGATCTGCTTTAGTACTGATGTGAATGATGCCTCGCACAAAAGAGCTCTCAGAAGACCTATGATTAAGAATTGTTGACTTGCATAAAGCTGGAAAGGGTTAAAAAAGTATCTCCAAAAGCCTTGCTGTTCATCAGTCCATGGTAAGATAAATTGTCTATAAATGGAGAAAGTTCAGCACTACTGCTACTCTCCCTAGGAGTGGGCGTCCTGTAAAGATGACTGCAAGAGCACAGCGCAGACTGCTCAATGAGGTAAAGAAGAATCCTAGAGTGTTAGCTAAAGACTTACAAAAGTCTCTGGCATATGCTAACATCTCTGTTAGCGAATGTACGATATGTAAAACAATAAACAAGAATGGATTTCATGGGAGGATACCACAGAGGAAGCCACTGCTGTCCAAAAAAACATTGCTGCACGTTTACAGTTTGCACAATAGCACCTGGATGTTCCACAGCAGTACTGGCAAAATATTCTGTGGACAGATGAAACCAAAGTTGAGTTGTTTGGAAGAAACACACAACACTATGTGTGGAGAAAAAGAGGCACAGCACACCAACATCAAAACCTCATCCCAACTGTGAAGTATGGTGGTGGGGGCATCATGGTTTTGGGCTGCTTTGCTGCGTCAGGGCCTGGACGGATTGCTGTCATCAAAGGAAAATGTATTCCCAAGTTTATCAAGACATTTTGCAGGAGAACTTAAGGCCATCTGTCCTACAGCTGAAGCTCAACAGAAGATGGGTGTTGCAACAGGACAACGACCCAAAGCATAGAATAAATCAACAACAGAATGGCTTAAACAGAAGAAAATATGCCTTCTGGAGTGGCCCAGTCAGAGTCCTGACCTCAACCCGATTGAGATGCTGTGGCATGACCTCAAGAAAGCAATTCACACCAGACATCCCAAGAATATTGCTGAACTGAAACAGTTCTGTAAAGAGGAATGGTCAAGAATTACTCCTGACCGTTGTGCACGTCTGATCTGCAACTACAGTTAACATTTGGTTGAAGTTATTGCTGCCAAAGGAGGTTCAACCAGTTATTAAATTCATGGGTTCACATACATTTTCCACCTGCACTGTGAATGTTTACATGGTGTGTTCAATAAAATATGGGAAGGAGGATATACTGCGCTTAAATGGATAAAGATAAATAAAAAATGATTGAATGAATAGATTGATGAACCCTAAAAATGCAGCAAACTCACACGTGTAGACCAAACACCAATATGCAGAAAAAAAGGAAAAAAGAGCTGCGCAAACCTGTATACAGTGAATATACAATCTAACAATAATCTGGAAATATTGTGCAATAAATATAACTTAATATAGTGACAAAAAAATAGTGACAAAAATATAATAATGTATGGTATGATATGATAAACCGACACATTAATCGAGTTTGACCCCAAAGGAATAACGGTTAATCATATAAATGTCCATATAAGAGTCCATATAAATTCTGAACATAAACGAATTGCAATGCAAATTGGAAGAAGGGTGAACTCCTAAATTGCACCAAAAGAATGCACACGTGCACCACCACCAAAATAATGTGCTTACCAGAGGCAAGCCATTGGAATGCCAAACTATGAATCACTTGCTTCCTTGCAGTAGATGGATATCCAAGGATGGAAAGGAACTCTTGCGATATTGGAACTCAGTATTCACCAGTCATAAAAATGAGAAGGGGAAACCACATAGTGTATATCGTCCAAACAGCATTTATTCAAATAAAAAGGTGGTAACTTACATCAAGTAGGTAAAATTCAGGCATAAAAACATGGGAAGAGCCGGCCGGCATGCAGTCTCCCGTTCAGCGATGACATCAGCGCGTCAACCTCCCGACCTCCCGACCTCCCTACGTTTTTGTCACTCCATAAAAATAACATAGCCCATACTCATACAGCTCCTCATGTTCAATAAAAACATGGTAACATTTAATTCTTTGTGTGTTATTACTTTAAGCAGACTTTGATTGTCTATTGTTGTGACTTAGATGAAGATCAGATCACATTTTATGATCAATTTGTGCAGAAATCCATATCATTCCAAAAGGGTTCATATACTTTTTTTGCAACTGTATCTACTGTATCTACCTACCTTTCTCTTTAAATGGGCCATTACAAATCCTTCATATTTCAAATTGAGCACTTACCCAGTTGCCAAATCATTCGGACGCTCTCTTACAACATTTGAAGTATATCAAACTACTGGCCCTTTTCCTCATGCCCTTTCATGCTTCTATGAACTTTTGCTTTCAAATACAATACAATCAGTTCTGGATTTGAAGATAAATGGGAACAAGATCTGGAGATTAGATTTATACCTCAGGCTAGATCCAAAATTGTTACATTATCGACTCTTTCTTCTATATGTAATCAATACCAGGAATCTGGTTATAAATTGCTCTCTCGCTGGAATTGTACCTCTAAATTATTACACTCAATTTACCTTTTTTTTTTAGATTCCTGTTGGAGATGCAATAAACCACAGACAGACTTACTACATATTTTCTGGACTTGTCTTTTTCTTCAAAATTTTAGGACTCTGGTTCACAATGTTACCCAAAAGTTCACAGATCATCCAATTGCTAATGACCCACGTTTCTTTCTTCTACACCATAATGACATTCCTCTTAAAACATACAAAAATGTGATCGTTATTCATTTGATTAATGCAAATCCTGCATTCAAGCTCTTTGGAAATCTTCTTCGCCTCCCACTATACGGCAATAGTTCCGTAGAATTCATGATAGAACATATGGAAAACCTTACCAGTTTTCTTAAAGGAACAACCATTAAATTTAACAATATATGAATGGAATGATTGGAATGATTTCTCCCATTCTGAAAAATACATCCATATCCTGGCTAAATCTTCCCCCTCCTCTTCAGGGAGCCCTTAAGGTTAGATTTTGTTTTTCAGCATCCCTCACCTATATATTATCTTTATATCTATGGGCCAATTATTCTTTCAGATTGGATCATGGGTACTAATCTCCCTAACACACTCTCCACCCCCGCCCTTCCCCTTATAACTATCCTACTTAAATGTTTATTTTTTATTTTCCCAGATTATACAGTCTATTACCTCATCATTCATTGTGAAATATCATGTCATGTAATATATGAGGCATGAAAGTTTATAATGCCTTTAAAGTTCTTTTTTTTTTTAGGAAAACATACATGCATGTGATGGCGTGCTTTTATTTGCCAGGATTTAAGGGTTAAAAATAAAACAACAACATGCACTCTCAGAGACTAGAGATAGTGAGACTAATGCACTTAAAGTGGAACCTCACCCAAAAGGGTAAGCTCCGCTTGTTTGTATCCCCACCTCCTCCACTGTCACTTTGGCACTATGTGGGGGGGGGGGATACCTGGTTTTCACAGGTACCCGCTCCCACTTCTGGGTCAGATCTGTAAGGATCCGGCCTGCTCCTCCATCCGTTGTAGCCTTCTGGGACACACACAGGTCCCAGAAGACTGCTGGACCATTCACAAGGTGCAGCACTGCTCACACATGCGCAGTAGGAAGCAGGCTGAGAAGCCAGAAGGCTTCTTTGCTGGTTTCCCTTACCTAAGATGCCGGCATCTGAAGTTGATTGAAGAATCGGCATGGGTGCGAACATCATTGGATCCCTGGACAGGAAAGTGTCCTTATATTTTTTTTTGGGGGGGGGGGCTTTAGACTTGAGCTTCTCTTTAAGTGTAAGCACATAAACAAACACTCAAACAACAAAACTGTATCTTTATGGAATATAGTACGCACCTTGACACACGCACACAAGCTCCACCTGACATACGCTGAATTAACTAACAAATATGCTTTGCTATACTATGAGATTTCTATAGGAAACCGTATACATGGTTTTCTTTGTACAGTGTTGCATTAAAAAAGATGATATAGCCCTGAATAAACTGGGGATTAACCTGTTATGCATACAAACTTGTACAACGTACTTATCAAGCACTTTGGACTTTTATTCTGTCTGAATAGGTTTGCAGAGCTCCTAGAAGGGGTTGTATTGTACCATATATACTCGAGTATAAGCCGACCCGAGTATAAGCCGAGGTACCTAATGTTACCACAAAAAACTGGGAAAACTTACTGACTCGAGTATAAGCTGAGGGTCAACAATGCCTCACTGTTCCCATCCTTACTGTTCCCATCCTCACTGTTCCCATCCTCACTGTTCCTATCCTCACTGTTCCCTATCCTCACTGTTCCCTATCCTCACTGTTCCCTAGCTCACTGTTCCTATCCTCACTGTTTAAATTTAACATTGTAAATAGTACCTGAAAAAAAGTTGAGAGGCTGCGGAGTCCATCGTTTAAATCCCGCGGTCTCTTCCTGGTCCCTTCCGTGATAGGCGATTCTCAGCAGACACTCTCCACCTGTCACGAACGTTCTCTCATCCTCAGTTTCCCAGCAGACACTGTGTTCGGTGTTCCGCCAATCACAGATGTCTGCTGGGAAACTGAGGATGAGAGAACGTTCGTGACAGGCGGAGAGTGTCTGCTGAGAATCGCCTATCACGGAAGGGACCAGGAAGAGACCGCAGGATTTAAACGATGGACGCCGCAGCCTCTCAACTTTTTTTCAGGTACTATTTACAATGTAAAATTTCGCTGACTCGAGTATAAGCCGAGGGGGGGACTTTCAGCCCAAAAAAAAGGGCTGAAAATCTCGGCTTATACTCGAGTTTATACAGTATTTCTTATAAGGACTCCATTTCCAGGGAGTATAGCTAAAGAACTTTGAAAGCATATGTAACACTACCCCCGTAGGAGCTGCTGGTTTAATTTTTGGGTCGTGCCGTTACCTGACTGTTCACCCTATCTGCCATAGGGATCCCATTTGAGAGTTGTTCACACTGATGCCGCGTACACACGATCGTTTTTTCTAATGAAAAAAGACCGACAAGCAAACCGATCGTGTGTGGGCCCCATCGGTCTTTTTTCCAAAAAAAACAATAACAAATTCCGATCGTCTGTGGGGAACTCCATCGGAGAAAAAAACACACGCATGCTCAGAATCAAGTCGACGCATGCTCAAAAGCAGTGAACTTCATTTTTCTCGGCTCTTCGGAGTGTTTTACGTCACAGCGTTTGGGACGGTCAGATTTTTGACTGATGGTGTGTAAGCAAGACTGATGGAAGTCAGCTTCATCGGATTTCCGATGGAAAAATCCATCGGATTTTATTCCATCGGAAATCTGATCGTGTGTACAGGGCATTAATCTATTTTTCCCAATGCTTTTATTAACAACGTCAGATAGAGGGATGGAGGGTTAGGGGAGATTCAGGTACCTTGTATTGTGGATCACGGCTACTTCTTTGATCCAGAGGACAAACAGCTTCCACAACTGGATCTAGCAACCACCGGATAGGCCTCTCTCACTGACCTAGCAGCCGGTGCGGTGCTCGGTCATAGTCTCTGCCACAGACTTGTTGAATAATTCGATTCGTTGTACAATCCTCTGCCACAGGATTGTATATCCAAGAACTTTTGCAAAGTCAAGTACAGTTACACGGTACCAGTTTCTTTCAGCCAGCCAGCAATACTGTGTGGTAGATTGGCCGGGATGCATCCTCCAATGGAGTCTCCAGGCTCTTTCTGAGATACCAGCCTTTTTGCTCGGTCCTCTCTGAGAAAAGTCCTCCCCTGGTTTCTCCAATTGCTCGGCTTCTCCCCGCAGGCAAGACAGCACAGGACCACCCCTAGACCAGTAGACCCCAGGAACTTCTTTGTCTACTTCCAGTCACGAGGCAGAAGAACTTCTACTACGTACCTTAGGCCAGGAGGGCCATCAGGTCAGAGAGACCCTAAAAGATGGCGTCTGGCCCTTAAGTACCCTCTCCCAGAATGCACAGCGGGGGAACCACTTCCACTGAGCTGTTTCTGGGTAAAGAGGTACTCAATGCATCCGGCCCGTTGCATTTCCAACACTGACCGATGGTGACAGCGACACCCACGGCCAAGTGGAAAATACACAACCCAGCTGAACTGGAACAGAAACCAGCAATTTAACATAATTACTCTGAGCTAAACTACAGCTCAGACAAACCTAAATTTACATATAGCGCCTACCCATCAGGAGCAGGGCTCTACATATACTTAATATAATGTATAGCAACATCTCTCTAAAGCTGCTATAGATAGTGAAAATATGTTGGAAATATTTTATGTTTGAATTTTTATCCCAAATGCTTACAAAAACATGGCTGGAGGCAGTTGTTATCATGTTCACTAAGAGGCATGAATGTTTAAACTGTATAATCTGAAAACTGAGTCAACAACTGAATTGTCAGGAATATAAAAAAAATAACTAATTTCAAGAACTTGAAGATCCCACTCATTGTTTATTTAGTTTGTAAGAATGCAGCGTCAGTATTTCTACCACCATCTTTCCTTTAACCTCTTCAACTTGTCTTCACGTGAATATATTTATTTCCTCTTTCTTAAAGGACCAGTTTCTATATATTAAATAAAATTAATGTGAAGGAGCAGTAAATGTTTTTATATCCTCTGAAAGGTTATTGAATTAAGGGAACTCTGGTACAGTGGGTGAGACATTTTTTTACCTTAACCACTTAAGGACCGCTCACTGTATATATACGTCGGCAGAATGGCTCGTACAGGCACAATCACGTACCTGTACGTCCCCTTTAACTGCCTGACGTCAGCGGCGCGCTCGCGACCCCCTGCCTTCCCCATGAGTCGGACCGCGGGTCCCGCGGACTCGATCGCCGTGGGGATCCCCGCGATCGTCTCACGGAGGCATGGAGCGGGGAGATGTTAGTGTAAACACAACATCCCCCCGCTCCCCTACTGACAATGTCAGCGATCTCCGCTCTGTGTAATCAGAGCAGAGATCGGTGATGTGTCAGTCGTAGCCACGCCCCCACACAGTAGTAATCACTCCCCTAGGCACACTTAACCCCTCCAGCGACCCTAGTGGTTAACCCCTTCACTGCCAGTGTCATTTTCACAGTAACCAGTGCACTTTTATAGCACCGATCGCTGTGAAAATGACAATGGTCCCAAAAATGTGTCAAAGGTGTCCGATGTGTCCGCCATAATGTCGCAGTCACCAAAAAAAATGCTAATCGCCGCCATTACTAGTAAAAAAAATTTTTTTTAGAAAAATGCCATAAAACTACCCCCTATTTTGTAAAACGCTATAACTTTTGAGAAAACCAATCAATAAACGGCGATTGTGATTTTTTTTTTTACCAAAAATATGTAGAAGAATACGTATAAACTAAAACTAAACTGAGGAAAAAAAAAAAATTATATATTTTTTGGGGATATTTATTATAGCAAAAAGTAAAAAATATTGCATTTTTTTCAAAATTGTTGCTCTATTATTGTTTATAGTGCAAAAAATAAAAACTGCAGAGGTGATCAAATACCACCAAAAGAAAGCTCTATTTGTGGGAAAAAATGACGTCAATTTTGTTTGGGAGCCACTTCGCACGACCGCGCAATTGTCAGTTAAAGCGACGCAGTGCCAAATCGCAAAAAGGGGCATGGTCTTTATGCTGCATATTGGTCCGGGGCTTAAGTGGTTAAAGTGAACCTGTGACCAGACTTTGGGCACTAAAGTATTTACATATTTTGAAAAAGCAATACAGTCATCTTAAAAATAAGCCCTTATTCACTTCAGTACTTCCAGGGATTGTGAAAAAAAATCCTCTTTAAATTTCACAGCAGAGGCAGAGAAACATCAGCTATTTTACATGGAGAGCAGAATCTTGGCAGTCTGCACGCCTTCCAATATAAACACACAGCAATTTTTTGGAAATGGTTAGAAAAGCAGGAAACCCCACTTAGCATCTTTGTTGTGATTAAAGTTTGGACTTATTTTGCAGGACATCTCTGGTATTAAGGATTATACAATTATCAATAGTGCCTAAGTTTGGATAGGGAAAGGGAAATCATAACAATAGTATCTGCCAGTATAGAGCATATACCACTCACTATAAGTTGTAGATTGCTAAGCAAGCCTCGAATGTCCACAGGGTGTTAGCATGATAGCAGGTTATAGTCACATATGGCTTTAACCTGAGTGGCCTCATCCAGCTATGAATCAACTCTTTACAGGGATTACTGCTCACAGTGTCCACCTGCTGGCTTGGTAGCAGTCCATATGGGTTACAGGCTTTCAGCAGCTGCAAATAGTATAAGCATTAAGCAAGCAGTTAATTTAGCTTAAGACTTTAGCATAGTTGAGAGGAAGCTACAAAGATTCAGCGACAGACATTCTGTTAATTCCAGCATTCATCCCATTGTGAGATGGAAACATAATCCTCATATCCACACTGCAGCTCATATTCTCATTGCCTAGGAACTCTCACCCATTCAGCGTTTGTGAATTCTATTCAGCTTGCTTGCTGCTAAAGCACCTGTGCTGTCAGGTGCATCCCGGTTAGGTCTGGCCCGATTTGGTCTAACTCGCCATGGGGTGCCGAGTCAGCAGGGGCGGCAAATTTGAAAGCATAGACGGAGCCTGTGCTCATTGATGCCGCTTAAGTCAACGTGTTTCGTCCATGTGACAGTGAGCTTTGTCAGGATGTACCGATATCCCATCTTGTAGCATTTTAAAGGGGCAGACCTCATTTCTATGGGAGAGAACCTTATTAAGTCACTATATCTCTTTTGCATATTGTTTTTCAGAGCTGTCTGAGTCAGCCAAATGGGACAGCAAACATAACAGAGCGAGCCACATAAGGCCAGATTATGGCTAACACCAACTTTCCTCCCATTATTCATACTCTGGAAAGGAATTCAGGGTTCCAGGAAAACTTTCAGGCTCAGTTCAGTATTTAAGCCCCTGGGGCTCAAAGACCCCAGCTTAAAGATCCACATTTTTCCTCCAAAATAAGTCCAAACTTTATTCCCAGTGACTGATCCCTATGGGTTCCGTGATACAGGCCGATTCAGGTTGAGATATGATTAATGCATTTTAGCTTCCAAAGAACTGACACAATACCACAATCAATACTGCAATCTGCAGATGGATTACTTTGCTAAGCCTGTCTTTAGGCAAAAGTCTGTGGTATGGGTCAAGTCAATTTGGATTTATTGTGTCATTGCTCTTAGGCCTGTTTGATCTATACATCTAGTGTATGTGAGTCAATGGTTGAATGAGAAGGTGGCCCGGGCTCTAGAGTTTTTTAAGGTGACAACGTTGTCAGTCTTCGATTTTAATACGGTGTTTGGAGGATTTTTAAGTGAATTACCTAAATGGCGTGTATGTAATATTTTTGACCTTTATCTCAATAATTTTTACCTAGATTCATTGCAATACCACAGTTGGTCCATAAATGTGGCTTTTTTGGGGGGGTTAATACTCTCTTGGTACTAACAATCCATAGTTTAACGACATTTGTTAGCCTCAAGGGGCCCCACCAAGCTACATATGGTGAGACGCTGCTTTGATCTACAAGGTTTTGACTATTGAGTTTGTGCATAAGGGTCTATACACGCTATTTTTATTCTCTCTTGTTTTGCATTAGTGGGGTGGTGTGCATAGACGGGCTAACTGGGCTTTGGCACCCGGTTGCCAACAAGGTGGGAGAATAGTTGGGTGTCTTGATGTGGTGAGTTTTCCACTTGTCTATCAAATATACAGTATAATGCTACTTTGAAAAATGTACTTGCTAAAATGTTGTGAGTTTAATGCTTTTGTTCATCTGGCACACACATAGAAAGCCTTTGAACATTTTCCTTTTTTTTTATTACTTTTTGGACATGCACCAAAGATCTTACTTTATTTGTTTAATAATTTTAAACATTTTCTTGTTCTTTTTTTCATAAAATGTTGACTGAACTTTCAATATATTTTCATTATGCACTAACTGATCTGCGTTTTCATCATTGCCATATCTTGAATTAGGAACACCTCACACTGCCTCTGTAATGGAGAATGGGGAGTGGTTAAATGGCACCATGCCAAACCTTTGCAGCCTCAGTTAGGTGTGTAGTTTTTACTCTCTATCACTATATGGTCCCACCTATCTTTAGTTCCTTAAAGTGTTTGTAAACCTAAAAAACCAAAAAACAAATCATGTTCCTTTAAAGCATGTTATACAGCACAGTGCTTGTGCTGTGTAATTTGGCCCCCTGTATCACCTTAAATACCTGTCTGGTCCTGTCTGGTTCTGCCCTCCCCCCTGTAAACTTACCTTGGTTTATTATGGCTGCTGAGCCCTGACACCGTGGTCAGTTTACAAGCCTCCATCATCCGCAGCTCTCCTCTGTCGTCTCCCCCCCCCGCCTCTTGCCTGTCAGCTCTGACTGCTGCTATCATTTCTGAGTGTCATTTCTACAATACCCTCTATTACATTAACTAATGTGCCCAGTGTATGTGGTTTTGTAAAAATAAGCCTTTCTATACTGTATTTCCCAGCGTAGCTAGGCGCTTAAGTGACCAGCCCCTCTCTTCTCCTCCTCCTAGTTGATGTCAGTGGTGGTTTCTCAGCCTCTCCGGCTGTAGGAGAGAGGCGGCCAGTCACATGAGTGCTGAGTGGCGCTCAGAAATACAGTATAGAATGGCTTATTTTTACAAAACCACATACACTGGGCACATCAGTTAATGTGGGGTTTTAGAAAAGCCACGGCGTGTCATAACAGCCACTTTAATAATGCTTAAGTACTTAATTTTTGTTCTGACTTCTAGGGGGAAGTGAGACTTGGTACCATTGTGTCCTCTGCCATGGACTCTGGGTACCTCGGTAGTACAGAACAGCATCCCTTTCAGCAGGTTACAGTGATCGGCCACAAGCAAGCAACTTTGCTTATGGAAGCAATCCTCTGGCAAACTACTTAATGTAAGTACTGTATGCATACTGCACTACTGAAACAGCCTAATGTTTGATATGGATAAGTGCCTAGTGGCTAATGTTGAAAAATCTCCATGTTTTCCCAGGGCTGGGGAGTTGCAGGTGGGGTATATAGCATGCCATAGATAGAAGTGAATGGATATACAGTACTTGTGTAAATGCAAATGCTTAAAGGGGAGTTCCAGCCTTTTTTTATGTTTATTAAAAGTCAGCAGCTACAAAAAGTGTAGCTGCTGGCTTTTAATAAACATACCCTTACCTGTTCCACTGTCCAGCGACGCGACGCCCGGAGCTCCGCTCCTCTCCCCCCTTCTCCGCCGGCGCCTCCGTTCATAGTGTGGGCACCCGGCCGTGACAGCTTTCGGCTTCACGGCCGGGCACTCACTGCGCATGCGCGAATGGCGCAGCGCTCTCTGAGTGGACAGGCAATCGCCTGGGATCTGTCACGTCCCAGGTGATCGCCTACAGGGAGGGGCCGCCAAAAGGGGATATGACCTATCGCCTAGGCGACCCCAGGGCGGAAGGAGGAAGGAGGAAGTGGGACAGGAAGTCCCCCTCCTACTGAAGCCCCCACTCCCCCCCAAAAAAATTACATTCCAAATGTGGCATGTAAGGGGGCGAGGAGTGGATTAAGCGGAAGTTCCAAATTTGGGTGGAACTCCGCTTTAATTGAATTGGTGTTTACCCATGCATATGTATTTGGCAAATTTTCCCAAACACAGCCCTTCCATGTTTGAGAAAATACACAATAAGCATGAGTGGGTACATGTGGGTAATCACAAATGCAATAAAGAATCAGCATTTACTCGAGTACAGGGACATACAGCCAATCACTTTGAAAGCTTTACTGCACCCAAGTGGGGGACCCAGAGTAAGTGCTCGCTAATGCCCCCAATGGCCAGCTGAGGCTGCTGTTTAATGCAAGGTTGGCGTTAAGGCAGCACTCCAACTTAAAACCAATGCCTTTTCAAAAGACCACAGTTAACTCTTTGCAATCAGTGACACAGTTCTTTCACTCATTACACTATGGATAACAGTTCCTCAATATACTTTATTACTCTTCCTCTGTATTCCTCTGTATTGTGCAGCATTTCTGAGCCAGTACTGCTGAGCCTGTACTGGACTCCAGCAGCCCAGTGACCTGTCATCTCACTCCTAGTGACATTGATTCCTATATTACACTTGAATACTAGGAAGCTTTTTATTCTCTTTGTATAACACCAATGCTTATTCTTCTCCTGAGGCTTCACTCCATCTTTCGTGACTTTCAGGCTGGGTCCCTAGGATGCCTTGTGCCCCGAGTCGGTCCCATTACAGTATTTGAGTTTGATTGCTAGGGAAGGGGCCTAAGAACTCAAGCTCCCTCACCACCAGGGCCTTCCGTCATCTCTGCCAAGTCACCTCACTTTCCCACTGGCTGGCTGTTTATGCACTGAACAATAGTACTGTAGTCATTAACCTTGCCCCTAATAAGTCCTGTTCTTTTGATATGTTAAATACATTGAGGGAAAAAAGTATTTGATACCTTGCTGATTTTGTACGTTTGCCACTGACAAAAAAAATTATCAGTCTTTAATTTTAATGGTAGGTTTATTTTAACAGTGAGACAGAATAACAACAAAAATATCCAGAAAAATGCATTTCAAAAAAGTTAAAATTGATTTGCATTTTAGCCACTTCCCGCCCAGCCGTCATTCTGATATAGGCCGGGCGGGAAGTGGTTCAATTATCCTGACTGGGCGTCATATGATACCCAACAGGATAACAGCCGCCGCGCGCCCGTGGGGTGCGGCGTGTCAGTCTGACACAGCGATACACTGATCTTGGTAAAGAGCCACGGATGGAGGCTCTTTAGCACGTGATCAGCCGTGTCCAATCACGGCTTATCACGATGTAAACAGGAAGAGCCGTTGTTCTGCTTTTCCTCACTCGCGTCTGACAGACGCGAGTAGAGGAGAGCCGATCGGCTGCTATCTTGACAGGGGGGGTCTGTGCTGATTGTTTATCAGCGCAGCCCCCTCTCAGATGCCCGCCTAGGACCACCAGGATCCCGCCAGGACCACCAGGGATGGCCACCACACTGGACAACCAGGGATATGCCAATCAGTGCCCAGGCAGCTGCCAATCAGTGCACATCAGAAATAGCTGCCAGTGCCACCAGTGATTCCGTTTTAGTGCCATCTATCAGTGCCACATATAAGTGGCCATTAGTGCCACCTATCAGTGCCCATCAGTGCCCAGCAGTGCCGCCTATCAGTGCCACCCATAAGTACCCATCAGTGCAGCGTTTCAGTGCCCAGTGTCGCCTATCAGTGCCCACCAGTGCCACCAACCAGTGCCCATCAGTGCCCCCTATGAGTGCCCATTGTCAGTGCCCGTCAGTGCCACCTCATTGGTGCCACCTTATCAGTGTCCGTCAGTGCCGCCTTATCAGTGCCTATCAGTGAAAGAGAAAACATACTTATTTACAAAATTTATAACAGAAATAAAATAAAAATTTTTTAAAAAATTTAAAAATTTCGGTCTTTTTTTATTTGTTTAGCAAAAAATAAAAACCCCAGAGGTTATCAAATACCACCAAAAGAAAGCTCTATTTGTAGACCTACACAAGGCTGGAATGGGCTACAAGAACATTGCCAAGCAGCTTGGTGAGAGGGTGACAACTGTTGGTGCAATTATTTGTAGGGCTGCGGAAATTAACGATTAATTACTCGATTAATCGTTAATTTCTTTGATCAATCAAAATGATTTTGATTGGTACTCACCTCTCTGCCGGCTTCCGGGTCTTCCATCTGAGCTCCGCTGCCTCGCCCATAGGAAAGGCCGTGGCTTCTGCCTAGCTCCGGAGCGGAGGCCATCTTGGTACACCCGGCAGCAGCCTCCCTCCCCTAGAGCGGCGCGCTGATGTCATCGTCACCCGCCTCAACTGCTCGTGGATACAGAAGGACGGGTCTGCCTGCTTGTGTCGTTCTGGTAAGACTAAGACTAAGCAAGCAGGCAATCATCCTATATAAAGTGGGGAGAGATGTGGATATATTACAGTGGGGAGATGTTAATATATTACAATGGGGAGAGATGTGGATATATTACAGTGGTGGAGATGTGGATATATTACAGTGGGGGAGATGTGGATATATTACAGAGGGGAGACATGTGGATATATTACAGTGGGGAGACATGTGGATATATTACAGTGGTGAGAGATGTGGATATATTACAGTGGGGGAGATGTGGATATATTACAGTGGGGGAGATGTGGATATATTACAGTGGGGAGAGATGTGGATATATTACAACGGGGGAGATGTGGATATATTACAGTGGGGAGTAGGGATGAGCTTCGTGTTCGAGTCGAACATACGTTCGACTCGAACATCGGCTGTTCGATCGTTCGACGAAGATCGAACGATTTGGGCCGTTCGCGCCAAATTCGAGTGACGCGAACGGCCCACAATGCACTACGCCATCGCAGTGTCATCCAGGCGCTGTGATTGGCCAAGCATGCACTGTGACCCCGCATGCTTGGCCAATCACAGCGCCGGCAGCGAGGAGAGCAATGATTGGCCACAGGCAGGATGCCTGTGGCCAATTATTGCTGAGGGTGTTTAGTACACGCCCCACACTATAAAAGGCCGCCAGCACGGCGGCCTAGTGTAGTGTGTTCCGGAGCAGGGATAGAGCAGCATAGGCAGGGACAGTGACTGTTATTTCTTTCTTGCTTAACCTGGATTCCTTTAGTTTAGGGAAAGAGAAGGATAGGTAGGGAGAGTGTCAGTGTGTTTTGTGCTTGTGCTATAGTGTGCTTAAAAAAAACATTTATTCTAGGGACAGAAAACTGTAGGTAGGGAGAGTGTCAGTTTATTTCACTCTGCAAGTCCTTGTTTCCAGGGACCTGTAAGGACAGTGAGTGAATTGTCCTTGTGCTATAGTGTGCTTAAAAAAAACATTTATTCTAGGGACAGAAAACTGTAGGTAGGGACAGTGTCAGTTTCTTTCACTCTGCAAGTCCTTGTTTCCAGGGACCTGGAAGGACAGTGAGTGAATTGTCCTGGTGCTATATTGTGCTTAAAAAAAACATTTATTCTAGGGACAGAAAACTGTAGGTAGGGAGAGTGTCAGTTTATTTCACTCTGCAAGTCCTTGTTTCCAGGGACCTGGAAGGACAGTGAGTGAATTGTCCTTGTGCTATATTGTGATTAAAAAAAACATTTTTTCTAGGGACAGAAAACTGTAGGTAGGGAGAGTGTTTTTTTCTTTCACTCTGCAAGTCCTTGTTTCCAGGGACCTGTAAGGACAGTGAGTGAATTGTCCTTGTGCTATATTGTGCTTAAAAAAAACATTTATTCTAGGGACAGAAAACTGTAGGTAGGGAGAGTGTCAGTTTATTTCACTCTGCAAGTCCTTGTTTCCAGGGACCTGTAAGGACAGTGAGTGAATTGTCCTTGTGCTATAGTGTGCTTAAAAAAACATTTATTCTAGGGACAGAAAACTGTAGGTAGGGACAGTGTCAGTTTCTTTCACTCTGCAAGTCCTTGTTTCCAGGGACCTGGAAGGACAGTGAGTGAATTGTCCTTGTGCTATATTGTGATTAAAAAAAACATTTTTTCTAGGGACAGAAAACTGTAGGTAGGGAGAGTGTTTTTTTCTTTCACTCTGCAAGTCCTTGTTTCCAGGGACCTGTAAGGACAGTGAGTGAATTGTCCTTGTGCTATATTGTGCTTAAAAAAAACATTTATTCTAGGGACAGAAAACTGTAGGTAGGGAGAGTGTCAGTTTATTTCACTCTGCAAGTCCTTGTTTCCAGGGACCTGGAAGGACAGTGAGTGAATTGTCCTTGTGCTATATTGTGATTAAAAAAAACATTTTTTCTAGGGACAGAAAACTGTAGGTAGGGAGAGTGTTTTTTTCTTTCACTCTGCAAGTCCTTGTTTCCAGGGACCTGTAAGGACAGTGAGTGAATTGTCCTTGTGCTATATTGTGCTTAAAAAAAACATTTATTCTAGGGACAGAAAACTGTAGGTAGGGAGAGTGTCAGTTTATTTCACTCTGCAAGTCCTTGTTTCCAGGGACCTGTAAGGACAGTGAGTGAATTGTCCTTGTGCTATAGTGTGCTTAAAAAAAACATTTATTCTAGGGACAGAAAACTGTAGGTAGGGACAGTGTCAGTTTCTTTCACTCTGCAAGTCCTTGTTTCCAGGGACCTGGAAGGACAGTGAGTGAATTGTCCTTGTGCTATATTGTGCTTAAAAAAAACATTTATTCTAGGGACAGAAAACTGTAGGTAGGGAGAGTGTCAGTTTATTTCACTCTGCAAGTCCTTGTTTCCAGGGACCTGGAAGGACAGTGAGTGAATTGTCCTTGTGCTATATTGTGATTAAAAAAAACATTTTTTCTAGGGACAGAAAACTGTAGGTAGGGAGAGTGTTTTTTTTCTTTCACTCTGCAAGTCCTTGTTTCCAGGGACCTGGAAGGACAGTGAGTGAATTGTCCTTGTGCTATATTGTGCTTAAAAAAAAACATTTTTTCTAGGGACAGAAAACTGTAGGTAGGGAGAGTGTTTATTTTCTTTCACTCTGCAAGTCCTTGTTTCCAGGGACCTCTAAGGACAGTGAATGAATTGTCCTTGTGCTATATTGTGCTTAAAAAAAACATTTATTCTAGGGACAGAAAACTGTAGGTAGGGAGAGTGTCAGTTTATTTCACTCTGCAAGTCCTTGTTTCCAGGGACCTGGAAGGACAGTGAGTGAATTGTCCTTGTGCTATATTGTGATTAAAAAAAACATTTTTTCTAGGGACAGAAAACTGTAGGTAGGGAGAGTGTTTTTTTCTTTCACTCTGCAAGTCCTTGTTTCCAGGGACCTGTAAGGACAGTGAGTGAATTGTCCTTGTGCTATATTGTGCTTAAAAAAAACATTTATTCTAGGGACAGAAAACTGTAGGTAGGGAGAGTGTCAGTTTATTTCACTCTGCAAGTCCTTGTTTCCAGGGACCTGGAAGGACAGTGAGTGAATTGTCCTTGTGCTATATTGTGATTAAAAAAAACATTTTTTCTAGGGACAGAAAACTGTAGGTAGGGAGAGTGTTTTTTTCTTTCACTCTGCAAGTCCTTGTTTCCAGGGACCTGTAAGGACAGTGAGTGAATTGTCCTTGTGCTATATTGTGCTTAAAAAAAACATTTATTCTAGGGACAGAAAACTGTAGGTAGGGACAGTGTCAGTTTCTTTCACTCTGCAAGTCCTTGTTTCCAGGGACCTGGAAGGACAGTGAGTGAATTGTCCTTGTGCTATATTGTGATTAAAAAAAACATTTTTTCTAGGGACAGAAAACTGTAGGTAGGGAGAGTGTTTTTTTCTTTCACTCTGCAAGTCCTTGTTTCCAGGGACCTGTAAGGACAGTGAGTGAATTGTCCTTGTGCTATATTGTGCTTAAAAAAACATTTATTCTAGGGACAGAAAACTGTAGGTAGGGAGAGTGTTTTTTTTCTTTCACTCTGCAAGTCCTTGTTTCCAGGGACCTGTAAGGACAGTGAGTGAATTGTCCTTGTGCTATATTGTGCTTAAAAAAAATATTTTTTCTAGGGACAGAAAACTGTAGGTAGGGAGAGTGTCAGTTTCTTTCACTGTGAAAGTCCTTGTTTCAAGGGACAGAGAAGGACACCTGAAGGTAGCCCTTATTGCTTTTTTCCCATCTCCCTGCAGGCCATCTATTAGAATGTCTGGAAGGCAAACAAGGAGAGGCAGACAGTCAGGAGGCAATAAAAGAGGGCAAGCAGGCTCTGTGTCTGGGGGCAACAGTGCTGGTCGTGGACGCGGTGCATTGTCATCAGCACATGGCCATGGGACACGCTTGTCCTTCTTTTCGGCAGCTGGACATGTTGAGCCACATCATGCCGAAGACTTGGTAGAGTGGATGACCAAGCCCTCCTCCTCCTCCTCATCCTCTCTCACCCAGGCTCAGGGTACTGGAAAAGCAGCTGCCAAAGCGTCGTCTTCCCTGGTATCAATGTCAGACAAATCATCAGTCACTCCTTCCCTAGACCCACCATGTCCTCCTCCTGAGGAGTCCCCCGAACTGTTTCAGCACAGTGTTGGGTACATGCTCCAGGAGGATGCCCAGCGTTTCGAAGGGTCTGATGATGAAACCCAGCTAGAGGAAGGCAGTAGCGTGAGAGCAGACAGAGGGGATGCTCAAGAAGGACACCAATCTGGCAGTCATGTTCCAGCAGCTGCAGCATACTGCCAGATTGGCTCCAGTGATGAGGAGGGAGGGGATGATGAGGTCACTGACTCCACGTGGGTGCCTAATAGGAGAGAGGAGGAGGAGGAGGATGAGGAGGAGGCACATCTCCAACGAGGCAGGATGCCCTTTGGTGGCCAACGTAAGGGCAGTACACCGACGGAATCACACCGCAGAGCTCCGCCTGTGCAGGGCGCTGCCTCTGCCCGTCATTCAAAAAGTTCTTTGGTGTGGGCCTTTTTTGAGGCTAGTGCATCAGATCGCACAGCTGCTGTTTGCAACATATGTCTCAAGCGTATATCGCGTGGCCAAAACATCAGCCGCTTGGGTACCACATGCCTGACCAGACATATGTTGACCTGCCATGCAGCTCGTTGGCAAGCCTACCTCAAAGACCCACACCAAAGAACAAAGCGGACCTCTCCTTGCACCGCATCAGCTGGGATCTCCAACCCCACTATAACTTCAGTCCTCTCTGAAACATGCACTGAGAGGAATGAAGGTGTAGAATTAGGTGTGTCACAGCCAAGTACTTGCGCCCACTCTGCTAGCAGTACACCGACGTCCGATTCTAGCAGGCAAATTTCCCTGCCCCAGCTGCTGGACCGTCGAAAGAAGTTCACTCCCAGCCATCCACATGCCCAGCGGTTGAATGCTAGCTTGGCTAAATTGCTAGCGCTTCAACTGCTGCCTTTTCAGTTGGTAGACTCGGCCCCCTTCCGTGAGTTTGTGCAATGTGCGGTTCCTCAGTGGCAGGTTCCCAAACGCCACTTTTTCTCACGGAAGGCTATTCCGGCTCTCTACCGGCATGTGGAAGGCAATGTCTTGGCCTCGCTGGACAGGGCGGTCAGCGGTAAGGTGCATATTACCGCTGACTCATGGTCCAGCAGGCATGGACAGGGACGTTACCTTTCTTTCACGGCCCATTGGGTCACTCTTTTGGCAGCTGGGAAGGATTCAGGACAAGGTGCAGTAGTGTTGGAGGTTGTCCCACCGCCACGCCTCCAAAATGCTACTACTGGTTGTGACACACCTCTCTCCTCCACCCCCTCCTCTTCTTCTTCCTCCATGGCCTCTTCCTGTGGTTTGTCCTATGAACCAGCGGTGCTCCGTAGCCGTTCACGGGGCTACGCAAGTACGCAGGCAAAAAGATGCCATGCCGTGCTTGCGCTGGTGTGTTTGGGGGACAGAAGCCACACTGGGGCAGAGGTCCTGTCTGCTCTGCAGGGCCAGGCCGAGAGGTGGTTGACGCCACGCCAGCTTAAGCCAGGAATGGTGGTTTGCGACAATGGCACCAACCTCCTCTCCGCCCTCCGACAGGGACAACTGACCCATGTGCCCTGTGTGGCTCACGTCCTTAACCTGGTGGTGCAGCGCTTCTTGGGCAGGTACCCGGGCTTACAGGATGTCCTGAGGCAGGCCAGGAAAGTCTGTGTGCATTTCCGCAGATCTTATAATGCCAGTGCTCGCCTGGCTGAGCTGCAAAAGGAGTTGAACCTGCCCAAGAACCGCCTTATATGTGACATGCCCACCAGGTGGAACTCAACGTTGGCCATGCTGCAGCGGCTGCACACGCAGCAGAGGGCCATCAATGAGTACCTGTGCGACTACGGCACCAGGACAGGGTCAGGGGAGCTTGGTTTTTTTTCTCCACGCCAGTGGGGCATGATCAGGGATGCATGCACTGTCCTGGCACCATTTGAAGAGGCCACGAGGATGGTGAGCAGTGACAGTGCATGCATCAGTGACACTGTACCTCTTGTCCACCTGTTGGAGCACACGCTGCGTGGAATAATGGACAGGGCACTTGAGGCAGAACAGAGGCAGGAAGAGGAGGACTTCCTTGCCTCTCAAGGCCCCCTTTACCCAGACAGTGTTCCTTCTGTCCCACCCATCGCACAGGAAGAGGAGGAGGAGGAGGAGGAGGAGGAGGAGGATTGTGTCAGCATGGAGGTGGAGGCTGGCACTCAGCATCATCAGCAGCAGTCTTTTAGGGATGATTTACAGTCCCAAGAAACCAGTGGACTTGTACGTGGCTGGGAGGAGGTGGCTGCGGATCATGTCGTCCTTAGTGACCCAGAGGACTCCGGAGCGAATGCCTCAGCAAACCTACGCTGCATGGCCTCCCTGATCCTGCAAAGTCTGCGGAAGGATCCTCGTATTCTTCGGATCAAGGAGAGGGACCATTACTGGCTGGCCACTCTCCTTGATCCACGGTACAAGGGTAAGGTTGCGGACCTTATGTTACCGTCGCAGAGGGAGCAGAGGATGAGACAACTCCGGGAGGCCTTGCAGAAAGGTCTGTGCAACGCGTTCCCAGAGACTGGGAGGTTGCAAACTCCTGGTCCTGGACAACGAGTTGCTGAGGCTTCGGCCAGTCAAAGAAGGAGCGGTGGGGAAGGTGGCCGTCTGACCGATGCGTTCAGACAATTCTTTAGTCCGCAGCCCCAAAGTATGATCGGTTCCAGCAACCATCGCCAGCGTCTGATAAACATGGTGCAGGAATATCTAGGGGCAAGGTCAGACTTGGACACCTTCCCCACCGAAAATCCTCTGGCTTACTGGGTCTTGAGGATGGATCACTGGCCAGAGCTTGCACAGTATGCAATTGAGCTACTGGCCTGTCCTGCATCCAGCGTTCTTTCGGAACGCACATTCAGTGCTGCTGGAGGATTTGTCACGGATCACAGGGTGCGCCTGTCCACCGACTCGGTTGATCGACTGACTTTCATCAAGATGAACCAGTCTTGGATCACCACCAGCTACCACACACCTGATGCTGATATAACAGACTAATTGATTTTAACATGTCACATCCCTTCAAGACTGATGCTGATGCTGAGTGCCTGTGCTGTTATGTTGACTGGCTATCCTCCTCCTCCGAGTCCTCAATGATACGATTGATGATGATAGCTTGTAAGATCATTTTTGTTTATGGGTGCCGCCACCAGTGCCTAACGCCCAATTTTTCAGCCCCTGTTTAACAGGGGCGTGTAATTACAATTTTTGAAGCAATACTTTGCAACAGGGCTCATTGCTGTGCTCCAAGTACAGTATCTGTGAGGAGTTGCAGTGTTGTGCCACCAGTGCCTAAGGCCCAATTTTTCAGCCCCTGTTTAACAGGGGCGTGTCATTACAATTTTTGAAGCAATACTTTGCAACAGGGCTCATTGCTGTGCTCCAAGTACAGTATCTGTGAGGAGTTGCAGTGTTGTGCCACCAGTGCCTAAGGCCCAATTTTTCAGCCCCTGTTTAACAGGGGCGTGTCATTACAATTTTTGAAGCAATACTTTGCAACAGGGCTCATTGCTGTGCTCCAAGTACAGTATCTGTGAGGGGTTGCAGTGTTGTGCCACCAGTGCCTAAGGCCCAATTTTTCAGCCCCTGTTCAACAGGGGCATGTAATTACAATTCTTGATCTAATAATTCACAGCAGGGCCCATTGCTGCACCCACCAAGAGTAACTGTCAGGGCTTACAGTGTTGTGGCACCAGCACCACCATCAAAGGCCCAATTTTTACTACCACTGTTCAACAATTATATGTAATTAAAATTCCTGATATAATAGTTGACAGCAGGGCGTTCCAGCACCAACCAAGAGTAACTGTGAGTGCTTACAGTGTTGTGCCAACACCAACAACTAAGGGGCCTATTTCTGCAGAGTATATACGGCAGGTCCCTACTTTCAAACATCCAACTTACAAACGACTCCTACTTGCAAACGCAAGAAGACAACAGGAAGTGAGAGGAAATCTACCACTAGGAAGGAAAATTCTCTCCTGTAAGAATAAATATGGGAGAAAGGTGTCTCCTCTGTACTGATGCTTTATCAGCAATCCTTGTTTCAAGAAAAAGACCACATTTCAAAAAGAGTTGTCATTGGGACGGAAAGTGAGGTGAAATGTTCTGAACAGGGGCACAGACAGCAAAACAAATGTTACAGGGGTGATAACCCTTACCTATGTTTTCCAAAAAGTTTAAAAATAGATTTTTGGTCTGGAGCTACACTTCAACAATGTACCTGTTCAAAATTACAAACAGACTCTACATAAGAACAAACCTACAGTCCCTGTCTTGTATGCACCGCCTGTATAGGGCTGTTCAGAGTATATAGGGCCTTTTTTATTTTATGTGCGGGGTTCCCCTTAATATCCATACAAGACCCAAAGGGGCTGGTAATGGGCTGGGGTAGGGGGGGGGTCATGGGGTAGCTATGCCATTTTTCTTAAAGAATTTCATCCATATTACCGGGACCAGACATTACATTAAAGCCGCAAGCAGTTTTAAATGGCTTTTTTTTCCTTTAGAAGTGTCATTTTGTGCAGGGACAGTTCTAAACACGGGAAACACGTGGCACTTCACAGGCATACTTTAGACACCCCCCAGGTACGATATTTAAAGGAATATTTGACTTTTTTTTTTCACTTTATGCATCATTAAAATGACTGCTCCCGAAAAACGACCGTTTTTAAAACTTCTTTTTGCATTGATACATGTCCCCTGGTGCAGAACCCGGGTTCCCAAACCCTTTTTAGGACAATAACATGCATAATAGTTGTTATAATTAGCACTTTAGAATTCGAACGTTCGCATCCATTGTATTTAATAGGGTTCTAATGTTCGTTCGAACTTTCGGTCCGTTCGCGGGTTCTGGTGCGAACCGAACCCGGGGGTGTTCGGCTCATCACTAGTGGGGAGAGATGTGGATATCTTACAGTGGGGCGAGATGTGGATATATTACATTGGGGAGAGATGTGGCTAAAAGTAGTTGGATCTGTATGTGCGTTATAATTAATCGAAATTAGTCGATTAATCGATTTAAAAACAAAAACGATTAATCGAACACGAAAATTTTAATCAGTAACAGCCCTAATTATTTGCAAATAAAAGAAATACAATAACTGTCAATCTCCCTCAGTCTGGAGCTCCATGCAGGATCTCACCTCATGGAGTTTCAATGATCATGAAAATTATGAGGAATCAGCCCAGAACTACGTGGGGGAATCTTGTCAATGATCTCAAGGCAGCTGGGACCAAGGTCACCAAAAAACAATTGGTAAACCACTACTCTGTAAATTACTGAAATCCTGCTGTGCCCGCAAGGTCCTCCTGCTCAAGAAAACTCATGTACAGGCCTATCTGAAGTTTGCTAATGAACATCGGAATGATTCAGAGGAGAACTGGGTGAAAGTGTTGTGGTCAAATGAGACCAAAATTGAGCTCTTTGACATCAACTCAACTTGCCGTGTTTGGATGAGGAGGAATGCTGCCTATGACCCCAAGGACACCATCCCCACCGTCAAACATGTGGAGGTGGAAACATTATGCCTTGGGGGTGTTTTTCTGCTAAGGGGATAGGTCAACTTCACCACATACAAGGGACAATGGACTGGGCCATGCCCTGTCAAATGTTGGGTGAGAACCTCCTTCCCTCAGCCAGGGCATTGAAAATGGAACATGGATGGGTCTTCCAGCATGACAATGACCAAAAACACACGACCAAGGAAACAAAGGAGCCAGTCTCCAGACCTTAATCCCATTGAAAATATGTAGAGGGAGCTGAAGGTTCCAATTACCAAACGTCAGCCTTGAAACCTTAAAGTGGATGTAAACCCCCCATACAACCAGTGAAGTGAACAGCCTCAGAAGATACACCGAGATTAACCTAATCTCCCTACATAGGTTTTTCATCCATATCTGCTGTCTTCACATTTATATACTGTTTAGAAAGTTCAGATCGTGTTAGGAAATCTTCTCTTCCTGGTTAACACTGAGTGTGATGTCTGGGCATACAGTCAAGATAGCTAAAATTTCTGATTGAGGAAAGGCACAGACCCCCTCTCCACATAGGCAGAGACTCTCAGAGATGTTTTGTAACAGGGCCAGCTCCCTGCTAATCTATTTTAGCAACCTCCCCTGACAGAAATTTCGGGCTTCTTTTATCTGATGTGTCAGAGAATTTGTCAGGAGTCATCAGGCTGATAACAGGAATGGGTCAGGAGAGAGCTACGAGACATAGCTCTTTGAAGAGAGATAACAAAATACTGCAGATATATGTGCCCAGCATGAATCGGGTTTACACTTTAATGACTTGGAGAGGATCTGCAAAGAGGAGTGAGACAAAATCCCTCCTGAGATGTGTGCAAATCTGGTGGCCAACTACAAGAAATGTCTGACCTCAGTGATTGCCACAAGGGTTTCTCCACCAACTACTACCGTATATACTCGAGTATAAGCCAAGTTTTTCAGCACATTTTTTTGTGCTGAAAATGCCCCCCTCAGCTTATACTCAAGTCACCTTTTTTGCGCCTGATCTCCCGGACTTTGGGGACCCGGTACTGACCCTGGACCCCAAACTTAGCACACATGTAGCCCCACTCTTCCTCTACAAGTGTGCAAAGTTTTTTGTCCGGAGGACCTACGGCCGGGGAGCACCGATTTTTCAAACCCGGGCACCCCTTCCATAGACTCCCATGTTAAACGGTCATTTCTCCAGTGAATTTGGGGACCCGGTACCGGCCGGTTGTAGGTTTCCTGGACCCGGAACTTGGCACACATGTAGCCTTATTTCTCCTCTACAAGTGTGCAAAGTTTTCTGTCTGGGGGACCTATGGCCGGGGAGCATCGATTTTTCAAAGCTGGGCACCCCTTCCATAGACTCCCATGTTAAACATCAGTCTAGTCATGGACACAGTGAGGCATGGGCACAGTGAGGCATGCACATGGACACAGTAAGGCAAAGTGAGGCACAGTGAGGCATGCAAATGGACACCCTAGGCTTATACTAGAGTCAATAAGTTTTCCCAGTTTTTTGTGGTAAAATTAGGTGCCTCGGCTTATATTCGGGCCGGCTTATACTCGAGTATATACGGTAAGTCATGTTTTTCGAAGGGGTCAAATACTAATTTCACTCATTAAAATGCAAATCAATTTATAACATTTTTGAAATGCGTTTTTATGGATTTTTTTGTTGTTATTCTGTCTCTCACTGTCAAAATAAACCTACCATTAAAATTATAGACTGATTATTTCTTTGTCAGTGGGCAAACCTGCACAATCTGTTTTCCCTAATGCATGAACCCTTTTAGGATTGTCCTCAAGATAATTTGGACCAGGTCAATTTGAAAAACAATAAACATTCTTTCATTTAAAGTGGAGTTCCACCCTGAAATTTCTGTTTGGGAGCCACGTCGCACGACCACGCAATTGTCAGTTATAGCGACGCAGTGCCAAATCACAAAAAATGCTCTGGTCTTTGGCCAGCCAAATGGTCCGGGGCTGAAGTGGTTAGGCATTATTAAAATCACTGCTCCTGAAAAAAACTGTAGTTTTTAAACTTTTTTTTGCATTGATATATGTCCCCTGGGGCAGGACCCGGGTCCCCAAATACTTTTTATGACAATAACTTGCACATAAGCCTTTATGAGCACTTTTTATTTTTCATGTCCGTGTCCCATATCCTTTAACGGTGTTCGCACACATTTTTTGCCTGTTCGCAAGTTCTGGTGCGAACCGAACCAGTGGGTGTTTGTCTCATCCTTAAACATTTTTAACCAACATACACATTTAACATCCACCTGCTTGCAGACTACACTCCACCTGTGGCCCTCCAGCCACGGAGAACACTGTGTTTCTCATGTAGGGATGAGCTTTATGTTTGCGTCGAACATGAGTTCGACTCGAACATCGGGTGTTTGCCCGTTCGTCGAAAAACAAACATTATGGGGCGTTCGTGGAAAATTCAAGCACCAAGGAACACCCCATAATGCACGGCGAGATCGCAGTGCATTGCTGTATGATGATTGGCCAAAGCATGCACCATGACCTGCATGCTTTAGCCAATCCCAGGGCCCTCAGCTAAGAGAGCAGGGTGCCTTTGGCCAATTATGGCTCAGGGGGACTAAGTCCACGGCCCACACTATATAAGGCTGCCTGCACGTCATCCCTGTGTAGTGTGTTGTTGGCGTGGATGGAGAGAGAGTGCGATTTAGATTGAGCAGGCAGGCAGGCAGGCAGGTTAATCAGTTAGCTGCAGTGTATTTAATATCTATATGTGTGTATATATATATATATATATATATATATATATATATATATATATAGTCAGTCTCGTATATATATATATATATATATATATATATATATATATACACACTGCATCCAGTGTAGCAAGTCTGGCTGCAGGCCATTCCTGGTGTACTTTTTCTATTATACTTCAGGCAGGCAGGTTATTCAGTTAGCTGAAGTGTATTTAATATATATATACAGTCAGTCTCGTATGTATACATATCTATATATATATATACACTGCATCCGGTGTAGCCAAGCCTATATCTGACTGCAGGCCATTCCTGGTGTACTTTTTCTAATATACTTCAGGCGATGTACACAGTACCGTGCACCCATAGTCTAGTTGCTACTACTTTTCTGGTGGTGTACACAGTACACAATACAGTGCACCCATAGTTGTTATTACACTTCTGGTGGTGTACACAGTACCGTGCACCCATAGTGCAGTTGCTACTACTTTTCTAGTGGTGTACACAGTACACAATACAGTGCACCCATAGTTGTTATTACACTTCTGTTGGTGTACACAGTACCATGCACCCATAGTGCAGTTGCTACTACTTTTCTGGCGGTGTACACAGTACACAATACAGTGTAGTGTGGTTTTGCTAAACAAAATTTACAGCATGTCCGGAAGGCTACCAAGGAGAGGCAGGCGCTCACAGGCCACTAAAAGAGGGCAAGCTGGCTCTGTGTTTACAGTCAACAGTGCTGGTCATAGACACGGTGCATCCTCAGCACGTGGCCGTGGGGCACGCTTGTCCTTTGTTTCTGCAGCTGGCGTTGTTATTGAGCCACAACATGCAGAAGAGTTGGTGGAATGCATAATAAAGCCGTCCTCATCCTCCTCATCCTCTGTCACCCAGGCTCAGAGTAGTTTGCCTGCCAATGCAGCTGCCAAAGTGGCCTATTCCATCGGCTCCATGTCAACAGTCACTCCTTCCCTAGCCCCACCATCATGCACGGAGGAGTCCCCCGAACTATTCGACCACAGTGTCGGGTACATGCTGCAGGAGGATGCGCAACGCTTTGAAGGCTCCGATGATGGTACCCAGGTTGAGGAAGGGAGTAACGTGAGCCTAGAGAAAGGGGGTGCCCAAGAAGGACAAGAAACTGTCAGCCATGTTCCCCCAGCTGCAGCATACTGCCAAGTTTGCTCCAGTGACAAGGAGGGAGGGGATGATGAGGTCACTGACTCTACTTGGGTGCCTTATAGAAGAGAGGAGGAGAAGGAGGAGGCACATCTCCAACGAGGCAGGAGGCAGGATGCCCTCCAGGGGGCAGCTTAAGGGCAGCCACCCTATTGCATGGCGCTGGTGACTCCCCGCATATTTTGAAAAGTTCCTTGGTGTGGTCCTTTTTTGACACATGTGCAGCAGATCGCACGTTGCTGTTTGCAACATATGTCTGAAGCGTATCAAGCGTGGCCAAAACAGCAGCCGCTTGGGCACCACATGCTTGACCAGACATGTGATGACCTCCCATGCAGTCTGTTGGCAAGAGCACTTAAAAGCCCCACATCAAAGAACAAGGCGGACCTCTCCTTGCTCCTAATCTGGGATCTCCAACCCCACTATACCTCCAGTCCTCTCAGAACCCTGCACTGAGAGGAATGTAGGTATATAAATAGGTGTCCCAAATACTTGCGGCCAATCTGCTAGAGGTACACCAACTTCCAATTTTAGCAGTCAAATTTCCCTACCACAGTTGCTAAACTGTCAAAAGAAATTTTGTCCCAGCCATCCACATGCTCAGCGTCTGAATGCTAGCTTGGGAGAATGTTTGTTTAAACTAAAGGTGGACTTTAAACGGCACACAGATAGATATTGTAAAAATTCTAAGGGTTTTATTGTTGGTAGAAAAATATAATTGAATTTAGGTAAAAAGTACATTAATACAAGACACTGACATTATGTAACAGTTATCAATAGTTGGTATAGGGTCCCATTTACAAGACTCAACACATCTCCCAGAAATTACATTGACATGTAAAATACACAAAGTAGAATAGAATAATGTATAGCCAACAAACACAAATGAGGAGTTGGACGGTATGCACGAGAGATGGCTGGTCTTATTGATAGGTCCGGTAAATTCAAAGATAAAGATCTTGCTTTCGCTCGACTAGTTTCGCGTTCCAAAACGCTTCGTCGGGAGCATAATATTCTGTCAAGATTATACATAAACAGTTCAAAAAAGATACTTCAGTTAATATAATTGTAAGACTTGTATCTAAAATAAAACTAATAAAAACATTTTAAAGAAAAAGCTAATATACATTGATTAAATGTTTTCGATTGACCACAGAAGGATAAAACACCCACCACCTATACACTGCCAGCACCGAAACCAGTCACACAACAGATGGGGCATGAAAGTAGCTGTGCAAAGTTGTAGAAAAAGCACGAAAAAAGGGGGGGGAGGGGGGGGGGGGAAGAACGAAAAAAAAGAGAAACAGGGAATAGGGGAGGGGAACGGGAAGGGGCGGGGAAAAAAAAAGAGGGGGGGGGGAAAGGGGGAAAGGGAAAGAAGAAGGACTGGAATGTAAATTAGTCCATATCCATAGGTACTATTAAAAAATTAAAGAAAATTGAGCAAGTTAGATAGCAGGTGCAAAAATTCTTATAAAACCGTAAGTGGGATAATGTGTCAATAATCACCATCGAGGCAGACCAAGAAAAGGAGGGGGAGAACAAGAAAGAAAAGAAAAAAAATATATATATATATATATAATAGTTTCTATACTTACGAACAAGGCCGTGTTAAGTAGTGAAACCGGCCTAGGTATTTTTACCTGGCAATCCGTGTATCACAGGGTGCCAGTATTATATAAACACATTCTAAAAGTAAAACACATAACGTGACCCATAAGTGTCAGAAGTAGGCGCTGCTCACGCAGCAACCTAGGGCCAATGAGAGAGTGACAGGGCGAAACCCAGGAAATATTCTGGGAGCCTATAGTACGTCACATCGCTCTAGCCAGCAGACACGTCATCGCAGGGGATCAAGCAGCCCATGTATGTGCGCCGCGATCACTGCCATCACAACAGCCCATGACCGGTGCGGCAGTGACAAAGCACACCACAGGGGGAGCCAATTGCTCCCTTAAAGCAGGTCAAAGGGTCGTGTTCTAAATACCAGCAGTGGTCAGCAAGTCAGCCCACCATTGCAGCCATCAGCCATCAGCCATTCATATATATATTATTATCCAAGGGATAAATTGGCAGGTAGGGGTAATGGGATGGGTGTGACTGATGATGACGATGTTGAGTCTGACTCATCTGTGTCTACGTTTTCTTCCCAACAGTCGACTACGAGAGGACAACTGAATGCACACGGTAACAATGGTGGACGAAAAAGGACCTATGGTGGTGGGCAATTCACCCCCTACCCCAAAAAAAGACCTGACAATCATAATACAAGACCTACTGACCCTGCGACCCGACATGATCTGACACCGAGTAAAGGTAATGAAAGTAATTCACTCACCTATATAGGCCCTATCGCACAAAAGGCCCTACAGATGATGACCCAACAAAATGGAAATACCAGTACTCCATCAACCTCATTCCCTGCAGGGTTGGGACCTACCAATATGCAAGTGTCCAATACAGCAGTGGAGGCTAGCTCGCAAGCTCCATTTCCCAGCCTGTCCCAAACACCCACTTTACACCCATCAATCCAATTACAAAATTTTAAGAAGCAAAGTACCCTTGACTGCCATATTAATCAAGGCAATACGCAGATCCTAAATTTTCAGACACTAGGAGTGCATCAGCATCCAACGTAGAGATGGATGTACTGAATCTCACTCCTTACCGATTTTCTAGGGACGAACTTAGTGTACTCAAATTTGGGTTAAGTTTCTGCCCCACACAAAACATAGATAGGTACGAATTTATTAAGGACATCCACATGTTCGTTAGAAATCTTACTTTTAAATATATATTTGATAGGGACCGTATCCGCACAAAAAACGAGAAAGATTTTTCTGAAAGTATCAAGCACTTCAAAATGGAAGAGTTTAGGGCGTTACGGGATTTGATACTACTTCTGGACGAAAACGATAGTGGGGATGTGCAGGATGAAGTCACGCCTGTACCAATTAAGCCCCTTGTAAGGAAGTTTAAACCTAAATCCAAGAATTTCCCAGACCTTGCTACTAGCCCACAAGCCTGGGCTTTTCTATGTAATGTCATCAGTGATACAAAACGCCTTAAGATATTGCCCAAGTACAGTAATCTTACTCGTGCGCAACGATTGGGCATTTCCAAAATACAAAATCACCCTGACGTGGTTGTTAAGGGAGCTGATAAGGGGGGTAACATCGTTCTTATGACTAAAGATTTTTACGAAAACATGTGCCTCAAGATTTTGTCAAATCTTGAATGGTACCGGCCCATTACTGTTGCACACACTGCCCCTTATAAAATCCAATTCCTGGGTATCATCAATGATGCCTTCACCAAGGGGCTAATTAACCAAGATGTCTACGATTACCTGAATACTCGGTCCCCCAGGGTGGCGACATTTTATGCACTACCGAAGGTGCATAAGAGTTCGGTGTCGCCCCCTGGGAGACCGATTATTTCAGGTATTGGATGTTTAACGGAAAATGCCAGCAAGTTGGTTGATTCAGTGTTAATGCCACATGTCATGGCTCTTCCTTCCTATATTAAGGACACGCTAGCTCTCCTGAAACAAATAGAGGGTATGGTCGTTCCTCCAGGCTCCCTCCTCGTGACATTGGATGTGGAGGCTTTGTACTCTAGCATCCCTCACGAGCAGGGAGTCGGGATGATACGTACCTTCCTCTATGAAGAAGACCACCACCAGTGGCCCTATAACGATTTAATTGTTGGACTATTACAGTTCATTCTTACCCATAACTGGTTCAGCTTTAATAACTCCCACTACCTCCAGGTGCAGGGCGTAGCCATGGGCACCTGCTGTGCCCCTGGCTACGCCAATCTGTACCTGGGGGGTGGGAGAGGGACTTGTTTTCGAACGAGTCTATGACTAGATTTACTGACAGTGTTCTCGTCTGGATGCGCTACATTGATGACGTGTTCATCGTGTGGACAGGTACGGGAACACTGTTAGATGAGTTCATCCAAAAGTTAAATGTAAATCAATACAATCTAAAATTTACATTTAGTCGTGATTCTAATGTAACTACCTTCCTGGACTTGACAATTTCTAAGAACATAGACAATGTGCTCTTCACGAGTCTGTTCCGCAAAAGTACAGCAGGGAACACGCTACTGCATGCAAACAGTGCTCATCCACCAGCCTTGATACGTAGCATTCCCTATGCTCAATATATCAGGCTGAGACGAAATTGTACACTGTCATCTGATTTCCAAATACAGGCTAAATTACTAAGGAATAGGTTACTAGCCAGAGGCTACAGTAAATCTCTATTACGCCAAGCGTATAACAAGGCCAATAGCCAAACCAGAAATGAACTCCTGTATAAAGTAAAAAATACCCCCTCTCAATCCACCATTAAAGTAATTACTAGGTTTTCCAACCAACATACGGACATACGGTCCCTACTCAAGAACCATTGGCACCTAATACAAGATGATCCCACCCTGGGCAAATATGTAGGGGCACAACCCGAGATCATTTTCAGGCGGGCAACCTCACTTAGAGACAAACTTACCGCTAGCCACTATGTTCGAAACTGCAATAATGTTACTAATCGAATTATAGGGACGTCACAATGTGGGAAATGCTCCTTCTGTAAATGGGTTTTACCCTGTCAAAATACTATACTCCCCAATGGTGAGGTTTTTTTCCCAAAATTTTCTGCTAACTGCCGCACTGAAGGCGTGGTCTATCTCATGACCTGTAAATGCGGTAGTTTCTATGTGGGCAAAACGGCCAGACAGTTAAGACAACGTATCAACGATCACATCTACTACTCGGGCAACGGGAAGATGTTGACACCCATTAGTCGACACCTGGACCTCCACCACCGTTTTGATACCTCAGTTGTGTCTTTTTCTGTTCTGGCCGTTGTTCCCAAAAGTCCTAGAGGGGGTGAGTGGGATAAAATCATCCTCCAGAGAGAAACTATCTGGGTTGAGAGGTTGAATGCCACACACCCCCCTGGCCTAAACGAAACTCAGTCATACAGACCATTTCTGTAAATGACTGATCTAAACCATTTTTAACCATTTGGAACATGATTTTTGTCACTGACATATACACCACTCTGATCGACATCTAGAATATTTCATGGGCTATGGATGGTGGTGGATATTTACTGCCACACTAATGCTATACACATTATATATTTTTCCACATATGTTATGTGCCTACTCACGTTAACACCCCCTTTTTTCTCCCCCCTTCCCCCTCCCCTCTGTATTACTATATGTCTACTTTATTTAATGCTTGACTGCATCTTGATTTGATGTTTTATCTAGTTGTATAATACTATAAAAATAATCCTTCTTCAGGATAAGCTGCACAATGAATGCCATATGTTAGTTTCATCATTGTCACTAAATTCACCTTGTATGGTAACTTTACCCCCCACCACAGCCGCTAGATCAAATATGTCACACTAAAAAAGACACACAGAATACACACTCTAAATCATGCTCCTAAATGGTTAAGCTGCTGTATTGGAATCCCTGTACTTAAATTAGATATTGTTTACTAGTTTAAAGGTACTATTCCTGGATGTATATATAAATGTAGAATATGTATTTTTGGTTATTTATATGCCTTCAGCATTTTTATTTAGTTCTGTATATTATGTTTGGATCTTCTTTTCGATGACCACAGGTGGGTGTATTCACCCTCTTTCACCCCCTGTTCTTGCTGTGCCCCGAAGCCTATGTGCCCACACTGATGGCTGCAATGGTGGGCTGACTTGCTGACCACTGCTGGTATTTAGAACACGACCCTTTGACCTGCTTTAAGGGAGCAATTGGCTCCCCCTGTGGTGTGCTTTGTCACTGCCGCACCGGTCATGGGCTGTTGTGATGGCAGTGATCGCGGCGCACATACATGGGCTGCTTGATCCCCTGCGATGACGTGTCTGCTGGCTAGAGCGATGTGACGTACTATAGGCTCCCAGAATATTTCCTGGGTTTCGCCCTGTCACTCTCTCATTGGCCCTAGGTTGCTGCGTGAGCAGCGCCTACGGCGCATGCGCATGACCGTCCGAACTCGCGCACCAGCGTCACTTCTGGGTGTGATGACGCCTTCCTGTAGGGACACAAAAAAACGGTGCACAGTGCACTGTGAGGCTGTCCACAGGAGAGGTTCCATCCAGGTCTACCAGCATATAATCCCTGTTAAGCTACAAGGTAAGAACCATCCATCTGGGATACGAGCAGATAGATCTAGGGAAGCGGGTCCTTTCTAAACCCCCTTTTTTGTACTTATGTTTTTCAGCTGGGTCAGTCTATCACTAGGGGTCACCCAAACAGACTACCATTGTGTGGCTCGAGCAAGTGCTTCTGACTGACACACTCCTCTACAGTATTGTCTGGCTTGTTACACCTGGATTTACGTTCCCTACCTATCAGTAGCCTGTGCATAGTTACTTTTTTACTTAAATCACGCATGATTGTTTACCACGGTGAGCCCTTGGATAATAATATATATATGAATAAATTCTTCTCCCTTTCTCCCTGATGGCTGCAATGGTGGGCTGACTTGCTGACCACTGCTGGTATTTAGAACACGACCCTTTGACCTGCTTTAAGGGAGCAATTGGCTCCCCCTGTGGTGTGCTTTGTCACTGCCGCACCGGTCATGGGCTGTTGTGATGGCAGTGATCGCGGCGCACATACATGGGCTGCTTGATCCCCTGCGATGACGTGTCTGCTGGCTAGAGCGATGTGACGTACTATAGGCTCCCAGAATATTTCCTGGGTTTCGCCCTGTCACTCTCTCATTGGCCCTAGGTTGCTGCGTGAGCAGCGCCTACGGCGCATGCGCATGACCGTCCGAACTCGCGCACCAGCGTCACTTGCGGGTGTGATGACGCCTTCCTGTAGGGACACATAAAAACGGTGCACAGTGCACTGTGAGGCTGTCCACAGGAGAGGTTCCATCCAGGTCTACCAGCATATAATCCCTGTTAAGCTACAAGGTAAGAACCATCCATCTGGGATACGAGCAGATAGATCTAGGGAAGCGGGTCCTTTCTAAACCCCCTTTTTTGTACTTATGTTTTTCAGCTGGGTCAGTCTATCACTAGGGGTCACCCAAACAGACTACCATTGTGTGGCTCGAGCAAGTGCTTCTGACTGACACACTCCTCTACAGTATTGTCTGGCTTGTTACACCTGGATTTACGTTCCCTACCTATCAGTAGCCTATGCATAGTTACTTTTTTACTTAAATCACGCATGATTGTTTACCACGGTGAGCCCTTGGATAATAATATATATATGAATAAATTCTTCTCCCTTTCTCCCCCCCCTTCCTTCCTTTCCCCCCCCCCCCCCCACCTCCACTCCCCTCTTTTTATTTTGTTTCAAAACACCTACTTCTGACACTTATGGGTCACGTTATGTGTTTTACTTTTAGAATGTGTTTATATAATACTGGCACCCTGTGATACACGGATTGCCAGGTAAAAATACCTAGGCCGGTTTCACTACTTAACACGGCCTAGCTCAATTTTCTTTAATTTTTTAATAGTACCTATGGATATGGACTAATTTACATTCCAGTCCTTCTTCTTTCCCTTTCCCCCTTTCCCCCCCCCCCCTCTTTTTTTTTTCCCCGCCCCTTCCCGTTCCCCTCCCCTATTCCCTGTTTCTCTTTTTTTTCGTTCTTTCCCCCCCCCCTCCCCCCCCTTTTTTCGTGCTTTTTCTACAACTTTGCACAGCTACTTTCATGCCCCATCTGTTGTGTGACTGGTTTCGGTGCTGGCAGTGTATAGGTGGTGGGTGTTTTATCCTTCTGTGGTCAATCGAAAACCTTTAATCAATGTATATTAGCTTTTTCTTTAAAATGTTTTTATTAGTTTTATTTTAGATGCAAGTATTAAAATTATATTAACTGAAGTATCTTTTTTGAACTGTTTATGTATAATCTTGACAGAATATTATGCTCCCGACGAAGCGTTTTGGAACGCGAAACTAGTCGAGCGAAAGCAAGATCTTTATCTTTGAATTTACCGGACCTATCAATAAGACCAGCCATCTCTCGTGCATACCGTCCAACTCCTCATTTGTGTTTGTTGGCTATACATTATTCTATTCTACTTTGTGTATTTTACATGTCAATGTAATTTCTGGGAGATGTGTTGAGTCTTGTAAATGGGACCCTATACCAACTATTGATAACTGTTACATAATGTCAGTGTCTTGTATTAATGTACTTTTTACCTAAATTCAATTATATTTTTCTACCAACAATAAAACCCTTAGAATTTTTACAATATCTATCTGTGTGCCGTTTAAAGTCCACCTTTAGTTTAAACAAACATTCTCCCATTGAATATCGGGACGTTGGCGCATTTATACTAGGTGCATCCACAGTGTCACCCTGTGGTGATGCACAATTTAGCAATTTCCTTCTGAATGCTAGCTTGGCCAAATTGCTAGCACTGCAACTGCTGCCTTTTCAGCTGGTAAACTCTGCCCCCTTTCGTGAATTTGTGAAATGTGTGGTACCTCAGTGGCAGGTTCCCAAACTCCATTTCTTTTCACAGAAGGCCATTATGGCTCTCTACTGGCATGTGGAAGGCAATGTCTTGGCCTCGTTGGACAGGGTGGTCAGCAGTAAGGTGCATATTACCACTTACTCATGGTCCAGCAGGCATGGACAGGGATGTTACCTTTCTTTTACGGCACACTGGGTAACTCTGCTGGCAGCTGGGAATGATGCAGGACAGGGTTCAGTATTGTTGGAGCTTGTTCCGTCACCACGCCTCCAAAATGCTAGTGGTGATTCTGCCACAGCTCTCTCCTCCACCCCTCCTCTTCTTCTTCTATGGCCTCTTCCTCTGCAGATTTGTCCTCGGAACCAGTGGTGCTCCGTAGACATTCTAGGGGCTACGGAAGCACTCAGGCAAAAAGATGCCACACGGTGCTTGAGTTGGTCTGCTTAGGGGACAGGAGCCACACTGGGGCAGAGATTCTGTCAGCTCTGCAGGGGCAGGCTCAGAGGTGGTTGACACCACGCCAGCTTCAGCCAGGAATCGTTGTATGTGACATCGGCACCAACCTGCTCTCCGCCCTCCGACAGGGACACTTGACCCATGTTCCCTGTTTGGCTCACGTCCTAAATTTGGTCATGCAGCGTCTCCTGAGCAGGTACCCAGGCTTACAGGATCTCCTGAGGCAGGCCAGGAAAGTCTGTGGTCATTTCCGCCGGTCATATAATGCCAGTGCTCGGCTGGCTGACCTTCAAAGGGAATGCAACCTGCCCAAGAACCGCCTCATTTGTGACATGCCCACCAGGTGGAACTCAACAATGGCAATGCTGCAGCGGCTGCACACGCAGAAGAGGGCCATCATTGAGTACCTGTGAGAGTATGGCACCAGGACAGGGTCAGGGGAGCTTGGCTTTTTTTTGCCACGCCAGTGGCTACTGATCAAGGATGCATGCACTGTCCTGTCACCATTTGAGGAGGCCATGAGGATGGTGAGCAGTGACAGTGCATGCATCATTGATACTGTCCCTCTTGTCTTCCTGTTGGAGCACACGCTTCGTGGAATAATGGACAGGGCATTTGAGGCAGAACAGTGGGAGGAAGAGGAGGACTTCCTTACCTCTCAAGGCCCCCTTTATCCATATAGTTTTCCTGCGGGCCCGCCGATCACACAGAAAGAAGAGGAGGAGGAGGAGGAGGAGGCTTGTGTCAGCATGGAGGTGGAGGATAACATTCAGCATCAGCAGCAGTCTTCAAGGGATCGTTTTCAGTCCCCAGAAACCCATGGAGTTGTATGTGGCTGGGAGGAGGTGGTTGAGGATCATGTGATCCTTAGTGTCCCAGAGGACTCAGGATCGAATGCCTCTGCAAACTTACACTGCATGGCCTCCCTGATCCTGCTAAGCCTGCGAAATGACCCTAGGATTTGTGGTATCAAGGATAGGGATCATTACTGGCTGGCAACCCTTCTTGATCCACGTTACAAGGGTAAGGTTGCAGAACATATCCAGCCTTCGCAGAGGAAGCAGAGGATGAAATATCTTCGGGAGGCCTTGAAGAAAGGTTTGTGCAATGCGTTTCCAGAGCCTGGGAGGTTACAAATTCCTGGTGCTGGACAACGTGTTGCTGAGGCTTCGTTCAGTCACAGAAAGAGCGGTGGAGAAGGTGGCCGGCTGACCGATGTCTTCAGACAATTCTTCAGTCCTCAGCGGCAAGGTCTGAACGGTTCCAGCAACCATCGCCAGCGTCTGAATTACATGGTGCAGGAATGTCTAGGGGCAAGATCAGACTTGTAGACCTTTCCAACAGAACATCCACTGGGTTACTGGGTCTTGAGGATGGACCACTGGCCAGAGCTTGCTCAATATGCAATTGAGCTACTGGCTTGTCCTGCATCAAGCGTTCTTTCTGAACGCGCATTCAGTGCTGCTGGAGGCTTTGTAACCGATTACAGAGTGTGCCTGTCCACAGACTCTGTTGATCGGCTCACATTCATAAAAATTAATCAGTCTTGGATAACTAGCTACCAAGCACCTGATGCTGATGTAACCGATTGATTTTTCTATGGATGTGGGATCCCTTGAAGACTGCCTATGCTGAGTGTCTATCCTATTATGCAGAGTGACTATACTATTCCTCCTCAATCTTCATGATGATAGCTTCTAAGAATATTTTTGGTTCAAGGCACCACCACCACTGCTTAAGGCCCAATCTGTCTGCCCCTGTTTAACAGGAGCGTGTAATTACAATTTTTGATCAAATATTTCACAGCAGGGGTCGTTCCTGCGCTCAACGAGAGTATCTGTGAGGGGTTGCAGTGTTGTGGCACCACCACCATGGCCTAAGGCCCAATTTTTCTGCCCCTGTTTAACAGGGGCATGTAATTAGAATTCTTGATATAATATTTCACAGCAGGGCCCGTTCCAGCACCTATCAAGAGTAACTGTGAGGGCTTACAGTGTTCTGGTATCACCAACACCTAAGGCCTAATTTTCCGCGTATAGAGTATATAGGGCAGGCCGTATAGTATATACAGGAGGTCCCCTATTTTCAAACTTCTGACTTACAAACGACTCCTACTTACAAACGGAGGGAGACAACAGGAAGTGAGAGGAAGTCTACCCCTAGGAAGGGAAATTCTCTCCTGCAAGTGTTAATATGGGAACTTGTTTCCCTAATAACCCAAAATTTTCAAAATCCAATTGTCCTTGGGACAGAAAGTGAGGTGAAATCTTCTGAACAGGGACACAGACTGCAAAACAAATGTTACAGGGGTGATAACCCTTCCCTATGTTATCCAAAAAGCTTAAAAATAGTTTTTTTGGCTAAAGCTACACTTAAAAAAATGTATCTGTTCCAAATTACAAACAGATTTAACTTAAGAAAAAACCTACAGTCCCTATCTTGTTTGCAATCCGGGGACCGCCTGTTTACTGCTGTTCAGAGTATAAAGGGCTTGGGGGCCCCACGGCTTTTTTTTTTTAGGTGCAGGGTTTTTCTCAATTATTTTCATCTATATTGCCGGGACCCGACAATACATTACAGCCGCAAGTAGTTTTAAATAACTTTTTTTCCTTTATAAATGTCATTTTGTGCAGGGACTGTTCTAAACACAAGAAAAATGTGACAGTTTACAGGCATACTATAGTCACCCCCCAGGCATGATATTTAAAGGAATATTTCACTTTTATTGTTTCACTTTAAGCATTATTATAATCACTGCTCCCGAAAAAACAGCAGTTTTTAAAACTTTTTTTTGCATTGATACATGTCCCCTGGGGCAGGACCCAGGCCCCCAAACACTTTTTATGACAATAAATTGCATATTAGCCTTTAAAATTAGCATTTTTTATTTTTCACGTTAGGGTCCCATAGATTTTAACAGTGTTAGCGTGTTCGCACAAACTTTTTGACATGTTCTGCCGCGAACCGAACCGGGGGGTATTCGGCTCATCCCTATTCTAATGCAAGGCATACTTTATACCTATATACATCTGTGTGCATGAGGCCTAAATGTGTTTCACCAGTGTACAAAGCCCATGCTTTGTGTGTAAGCAATGTTCTTTTCTATGCACCCAGGATTAATAACACTTTTTACAGCTTTTGGAGTTGATCTACTGCATTTGATAAAGACGCTTTATTTTTATAAGACTAATATCATCCATCTGGTTTATCTGATTGTCCTCTGTTTTATAACATTTTCCTCAAATTCTCAAAGCATATTAATTTTCCATATTTGCTTTAGTAAATGTTTCCCTTGTGTAACAGGAAATTGTCTTCTCTATCAGTGTCACTACTTTTTAGCTCCTAATTAATACATTCACAAACTACAATACAATATTTCATTGTATTTGCAATCATGAAAAAATACTGGCTTACTATCCCTTGTTTATCAATGTGTTTCTTTGTGGATGTGGCTATCTTCATAAAGAAGCAAGGCTTTGCTTGACTGGGGCGCGAGTAAGATGGCCGTGTGAAGAAGGAGCTCCTCACACCCGCCCGACATCCACAGCGTCTGCCAGCTTCCCGCTGTCACGAACAGCGATTCCAGACCCAGCAACACCGCCGCCACACCAGGAAGACATGTCGCTGAAGCGAAAGGAGACCAGGCTCCCCCACAAGCGGACACAGTACATGTATCAGACGGCCGCGAGGAGAAGCCAAGATGGCGCCACGGCCAGAACGATGCAGCCACTACCCGCGTGTAACGGCTATCCCAAGTATGAAAGGGGTTAACGCCATTTAGGATATTCCATTCCCGAACACAAGGCAGCACCCCAGACACTCCAACCAGCCGAATAAGACCCATAAGAATAATTCCCCTTCAATAACGAGACGACCGCTCTGTCTTGAGGTTTCAAGCAGGACTAACAATCTTTAATGAAAAGTTTTATACACCAAAAGAGGAGGTTCTTCTCCTCATATTTCTCTGAAAAGACACCTGTGACCAGACCTAATTAATATGCTAATTAACTAATTCCTTTTAGTAGCCTGGCTCAGAGACATTTAGGCTAGACCTGCCGTCTGTAGTTCAGAAGACACAATCAACATTATCACACAGAACTCCCTCCCACAATAGCAGAGTTAATTACCACAAGCCACAATGAAAAAACCCTTAGAAGCTATCCTAGACCCATTTACATTACAACTGACAGGTGGCTGGGGGTGATAACATTAGAATCTCCTTACAACAGTAGGAATGAGTCACTCTTCTAATATGGCATATATCCTGGGAGATATTGTGGATAAACATTTCAGTCCCATTTTAAAGTAGTCCAAGGTATATTTTCTCAGTCACACTATGCCCAAAGTGACCCCTGTCACACCGCGGCTCACTCATCCCGGCTCCCAGAGCAAAATGCACATAGCCAAGAGAACCCAGACACTTCAGAGGGGAATCCAATCTGTCTCCCCCAGGCACCCCGATCTCCAGCAGCCCTGCAAAGGAAAAGATGCGCCTGGATGCTGCAGCTATAAACCATGAGGTGAGCCATTCCTCAATTTACAACATATTGACATCACAGATCCCCCAGCCTGATTATATAGCTATAAAAAGAAATATAAAAAGAAAATAGAATCGCGCTAAACCTGTAAATCATACAGGTGCGAATCATAAATACTCAAATGAAAAACACCAAATAGTGAAACGTATCCAAAGCATACAGTATATGAAATGACCAAGTGCAATAATAAAGTTGATTAAATGCTGGAAAATTATGTGAAAACCTGTAATCAATATGTGAATGAATCCGTATGTGTTGGATAAAATTGATGACTATCCATCCGTGCAAAACCTAGTAAAGTCCATCCATGAATGAAGACTCTTCAAACGCTGATGAACAAAGCCAGTGTAGGATCCACCACCATTATAGAGTGAATCACTGCTTACCAGAAATCCATGATCCCCCGTTACAGAGGATCAGGGAAAGCATGTAATGTAACACAGCCTGTTTCCAAAGCGCCCTGAGCTTTGTTCACCACTGATCAGATCACTCCATTGATGTTCAAACCCATGAGTGGATAGCGTGGCATGTAAGAGACATAAATGCTCCAATAGTGTAAAACCTTACGATTAATTTATAAAGAGTAAAACAAAGTATCACACTTACAATCATGCATCATTAGAAAAGCCTTAAGTCTGATGTGCGGGCCGGTGCACGATCAGACAAACCCGTCCGTCTGGGTGTACGAGCTGACGTCACCTCGTGTTACTTCTCGATCATGGTGGCGTGTATCATCGGGTCGTAGAAGGATTCCATCACTGGAATTTTTTTTCTTTTTTATTAAAGGACTTGTTCCAAGCTGTGTTTGTGTGTATTTTTTAAAATTTTTGTCACTTTTTTGGTGAAATGGTAGGGGTACAATGCATCCCGGTACCAACTCACATAGGGGGGCGGGATCTGGGGGTCCCCTTTGTTAAAGGGGGCTTCCAGATTCCGATAATCCCCCCGCCCGCAGACCCCCACAACCACCGGGCAAGGGTTGTGGGGATGAGGCCCATGTCCCCATCAACATGGGGACATCTTTCCCATGTTGAGGGCATGTGGCCTGGTACGGTTCAGGAGGGGGGGGCGCTCTCTCGTCCCCTGTCTTTTCCTGTGGCCTGCCAGGTTGCGTGCTCGGATAAGGGTATGGTATGGATTTTTGGGGGGAACCCCACGCCATTTTTTTTACATTTTGGCGCAGGGTTCCCCTTAAAATCCATACCAGCCTCTTCATCTTTAGAAGAGGCTTCCTTCTCAGACGACAGCCATGCAGACCAACTTGATGTAGTGTGTGGTGTATGGTCTGAGCACTGACAGGCTGACACTCCCACCCCTTCAACCTCTGCAGCAATGCTGGCAGCACTCATATGTCTATTTCCCAAAGACAACCTCTGGATATGATGCTGAGCACGTGCACTCAGCTTCTTTGGTCGACCATGGTGAGGCCTGTTCTGAGTGGAATCTGTCCTGTTAAACCACTGTATGGTCTTTGGCCACCGTGCTGCAGCTCAGTTTCAGGGTCTTGGCAATCTTCTTTTTTTTTTCAGATCTTCAGAGAGTTCTTTGCAATGAGGTGGCTTGTTGAACTTCCAGTGACCAGTATGAGAGAGTGAGAGCGATAATACCAAATTGAACACACCTGCTCCCCATTCACACTTGAGACCTTGTAACACTAACGAATCACATGACACCGGGGAGGGAAAATTGCTAATTGGGCCCAATTAGGACATTTTGCCTTAGGGGTGTACTCACTTTTGTTGCCAGCGGTTTAGACATTAACATTAGTGTGTTGAGTTATTTTGAGGGGACAGCAAATTTACACTGTTATACAAGCTGTACACTCACTACTTTACATTGTAGCAAAATGAAATTTCTTCAGTGTTGTCACATGAAAATATATAATAAAATATTTACAAAAACGTGAGGGGTGTACTCACTCTTGTGAGATACTGTACCTACTCTGTGCAAGTACCCCCATAGAGAGCCGCTTTCTATGTGGACATCCCATTCTGGCTCGTTCCCGAGCCTTGCTCAAGATCAAAATTTCCTTGCATGACACCTGGCGCACCCTTAACCCGAACGGCCGTGACTACTCATACTTCTCGAGTCTCCACAACAAATATACCAGACTGGACTATTTCTTCCTCTCCCAAACTGACCTCTCGTACCTAACTTCTGCTATGATCGAACCTATGGTTTTATCAGACCACCACCCTATCTTTATGACCATCAAATTCCCAACATTTCTCTCGAGAACCAATATTTGGAGGCTAGACGACTCCCTACTTACAGACGCGGTACACACACAAACTATCTCTGACACCCTCACTAACTATTTTAGGGAAAACGCTTCGGGAGACACTGCCCCCCCCCAACACTCTGGGCAGCACACAAATGTGTAGTAAGAGGCACATTCTTGTCCCTAGCGGCTAAGAGAAACAAATTGAGGAAAGCCCACATTGAGAAACTTACTGCACATGTAAGAGCCCTGGAACAAACACACAAAATGTCCTTAGCCCAAAGCTCCTTGTCAGAGCTCACCCAGGCAGGTGCTAAACTCCTGGAAGCACTCAACCTAACAATCAAACGCAAATATACTCTATCCCAAAAACTCTTCTATGAGTTCAGTAACAAAGCTGGTAAACTACTGGCAAAGGCCCTACAGAATAAGAGAGCGGCTTGCACTATTCACAAACTTAAACACCCCTCTGGCACCGACCTTGTCAATCAGGAAGACATATCTGACCACTTTGTGTCGTATTTCTCCAACCTTTACAACCTCCCCATCACCGATTCCTCTACCACTAATACGGACAGGCTGACAGTGATAAATGCTTTCCTGGCACAACACTGCCCGACCCCCCTGACACCTGATGACTCTGCAAGCCTCGATCTCCCAATCTCGATTGCCGAAACCTTGGCAGCACTAAAACAAATGAAACCTGGTAAATGCCCCGGCCCCGATGGACCTACTGTTAGTTATTATAAATCCTTTTCCGACACCCTTCTTCCACACCTAGTGAACTCCTTTGAGTCCCTATCCTCTGACCCACACTCTGAATCTGGCTTTCTTGAAGCCCATGTATCCCTCATCCCCAAACCAGGCAAGGACCCCCTACTGGTCACTAACTATCGTCCTATTTCACTCCTCAACCTTGACCTGAAACTGTATGCCAAAGTCCTAGCGAATCACATTCTCCCCTTCCTAGACAGACTGATCTCCCTGGATAAAGTTGGCTTTGTCCCCGGCAGGGAAGCCAGGGACAACCCCACCAAAGTTCTGAATATCCACCATTGGCTATCCACATCATCCACCCAGGGTTTCTTCCTCTCCTTGGATGCTGAGAAGGTGTTCGACAGAGTGAATGAATGAATGACTTCTAAACTCCCTGAACACCATATCCCTTTCTACACATACTTACAACTCCGACATTTCCTTGCCTCTGCCAATCCCTCTTTACACTGGAATCGAGACCTCACGCCCTTTGAATCGCTCTGTGCCAAGACTGAACCCCAACGTCACCTGATATGGAACCTATACGCTCTCCTCTTCTCCACTTACGATATACAAGATGATACTCTAGTTAAAAAATGGGAAAGAGACCTTTCCATTCACCTTTCTGCAACCGAATGGGAACAAATCTACACCCACATGCACAAAGGCTCCGTCAATGTATCAGTTCAAGAAAATAGATACAAAATCTTTTCTAATTGGTATAGAACGCCTGCGATCATTCACAAGTACCATCCCAACCTCCCTCCACTATGCTGGAGATGTAACACGCACACCGGCTCCTTACTCCATATATTCTGGGAATGCCCCCATATCCAACCATTCTGGACTGAAATTCACCGCTTAATCTCTCTTATCACCACGTACTCCCCGACTTTCACACCAGCACAATACCTATTGCACCACACCTCTATACCCTTCTCCACATGCAAAAAATCCCTGATTTTTCATCTCATCTCTGCTGCCTCCATGTGCATCCCAACTCATTGGAGAGACACTACACCCCCCTCAATTTCAGAATGGATCCATCGGGTCATCAAAACGTCTGCCATGGAAAGTCTTATACACCAAGCACACGATAACCCGACCAAATTCACAGAAATTTGGGCCTGTTGGCTCCACTTTAAAGAAACTGATACTCACACCTCACCCCCTCAGAGTCCCCCCACACCCACTGGATCTCCCTGCTCGCTCAGATTGCCCCCCTCCTCTACCTCCTCCACCCACCCCTGCCCCCTCCTGGGTCAACCCCGAATGACTCCTTCCAGCACGTTGTCACTGACCCACCACTTCATTCAATTATATGAACTCGCCACCATTCACATCCACTCTCTGGAGTCCTATTTTCAATCCAGAATATCCACTACCCATGGAAATGCGAATCTGTTTACTCTTATAGTACCACTCAATTTGAACATCCTTACACACATCCTCCTGGCCCGCATCCACTCGCAGACAGTACCCGTTGGGGCGAGTGGATCTGAGGCTGGTCGAAGATGACACAAATATGGTACTTAGATCCCGACTCCTATTATCTTATTGTTACCGCAATCCACGGCAAACTATTCTACACCCCTCACCTCCAACAAGGTTTATAATATTCACCTCCATTACTGATCGATTGGCTACTCCTCTGGGCGCATCTTGCCACTGACCCGCTGCTGTTATTACCAGAATGTATAACATGTATTGATAGACTACTGTTTCGATATGCCAGTTATATTCTCTGCTCTGTTCCGCAGAGACTATATTGTCTTGTCTGTATTGTTTGACAAGCTGCGCTTGTATTACAATTTCGCATTTTCCCCTGCTTGTATGTACAAAATCTTCAATAAAAAAAAGAAAAAAAAAAAAAAAGATCAAAATTTCCATTTTGCCAAATTGGTGTTAAATGTTTCAGCAAAATGGAAATAGTTTTTTAAGGGTAGGATTGATTTCAATTTGCTTCTGTGGGTTACAGAAGTTCCATTCAGTTGTCCTGGGCCTGTACTTGTGGCAATGAAAGAAAAAAGAAAGCAACAGTAAAACTTAAGGTGACAGTATGTAAATCATGATCAAATATCAAACAAAAATAGGTAAAACATGAATGCCAAGACAGCTAAAGGAAATAATGAAATACAGAACTAATGCACCCAAAAAAAAAAAAACATACAAGCTCTTTGTAGTGTAGAGTGTAGTGTAGAAAAAGAACATTTGCTCTAAACAGCTCACTGACCAAAATAAAGAGTTTCCACCTTTTATCTCTATTAAAAGAAAAAAATATACATTTTTGAACAGGGAGAATAGGCTCCTTGGACTACCAAGGCACAGTGTATTACAAAAGAAGACCTGCCGCCCAGTGGCAGTCCTTTTTTACCCCTGCCTTGTTTTATTGTTGTTTCTTCTGTAATACATGGTTTTAATTTCAAGTATTCAATTTAAGGAAGATATGTAAACAACAAAAGTCAAATTAGCATAAAAATTACACCCTCCATTAGCCTGACATTCAGGGCTCATAGGGTTATTATCATAAATCGCAAGCTTCCTAAAAATGATTTCCCTTTGGATATCCGAGCATTAATAAGCAATAATACTAAATAGAAACCCTGAACATAAGATCAATGAATGAAGTAAATATTAATTCATTACTAACCAGAATGGGTGTGATGTCATTCCATTAAAAATGTATTTAAAATTCCCTGTTATTTCTTGCTTCTGTAAATTCAGTGTAATGTCATAGCAATAATCATTGAGGTTATTTACAAGCATGATTGTGACTTCTAATCTTAGCTGTAAATGGGTTTCTCTCACACTTTCAAATGAGTTTCTCTGGCAGAGTGAAAATGTTACACATATGCAGTCTGGAATTTTATCATTAATTTAAACTTTTCCTATAAAAGAAGAGAGAATAGGAAATTCTGTGAAATTGTGACTATGTGGGTAATGTGTACAAACTGTTAACATTTTGTTTAGTTAATTAATTATGGTGATAATGTATCTCATTATTAAAACATATATGTGTCCCTGGCTCCCAGCAACTAAGCTTAAAAACATAAGGTAAGCACCACCTGGTGTTAATGGATGCCACTATTGTTGATGCAGGGTTCCTAAAAACCTGGAAGCATCTGCAATTAACTAATTCTCGGTCTCTGTGACAGACCCAACCAGGACAGGGACTTTTGGAGGGGGCTGCAGGCTAGATTCTTACCTACTGACTATGGGCCCTGGCTTTTGCTCTATTTTTGGGAGGTGTGTGCCTGAGGGACCTTTGGAGTGGTCTTGCTTTGGATGCAGGATTGTCTCACCGAAACACAGACTTTGGGAATCTAGGCCCTGGATAAAGATTTGGGTCTTTTGTGCCCAAACCAGCAATGACTGCTTTAGACTGTGAGACTCAGGGCAGATAATCTAATCAGCTCAAACCAACCTGATACTGGGGTCTCCTGCTATTGTCTGTTTATTAAGCTGTTTTGTGTTTATTGTTAAGTATGTCTCTCCCATTGTGTGCCTACCAGGTGTGCATTACCATTGTTAATTGAGTCATCTATGACTTCTGTCTGTCTGCTCATCTCTTGGAGATGTGGTTAATATTGTGACCACTTTACTTTGTTATCGAACCATTGCAGGATGTTATGTGTTTATGCTTATAGTAATGTGTAATGTACTTTGTGTATCCAGGGTTGTGGGCTGAGTGCCAATGGTCTGGGCACCTAGGTTTGTTTAAGGCTGGGTTCACACTGGTGCGACACAACACTTGTCCTACTTTGGATCTGACTTTGCCCTGCGACTTGAAGTCAGAGATGCATCCGACTTCAATAAACGGGGATCCGACTTGGATCCCCGCCAATACCAGGCACTGTGTTTGGTATGAATCTTGAGGGGGAACTCCACACCAAATTTTAAATAAAAAAATGGCATGGGTTCCCCCTCTAGGAGCATAACAGGCCCTTGGGTCTGGTATGGATTTTAAGGGGAACCCCCTATGCTGAAAAAACGGTGTGGGGGTCCCCCAAAATCTATACCAGACCCTTATCCGAGCATGCAGCCCAGCCGGTCAGGAAAGGGGGTGGGGACAAGCGAGCGCCCCCCTCCTGAACCGTACTGGGCCGCATGACCTCAACATGGGGGATGGGAGCTTTGGGGCAGGGGGCACCCTGCAGCCCCCCACCCCAAAGCACCTTGTCCCCATGTTGATGAGGACAAGGGCCTCTTCCTGACAACCCTGGCCGTTGGTTGTCGGGGTCTGCGGGCGGGGAGCTTATCGGAATCCGGGAGCCCTCTTTAATAAGGGGGCCCCCAGATCCCTGCCCTCCACCTATTTGAATGAGTATGGAGTACATCACCCGGTGACCACGCCCCGTGCCTATAGAAGTCGTTGCACACACAGCATTACAGCAGGAGAGAGCGTTGTGTCAACATCAGAAAAAGAGAAAAGGGAAGAAAATGATGGAGAAGACTGGGCCAACACTAGCATAAGAGCGGCAAAAGAGCAGAAGATAGCGGAGGAGCCCGACAGAAGATGCCAGAGAGCGGGAGAAGAACCGGAGACCAGGAGAAGAGGCCCAAGAGAGCGGAGAAGTCGGAAGAAGACCCCGAAGTCAGAAGAAGACCCCCGGAGCTGCCTAATAAATTACTTTAAAAATCTGTCCAGTGTGTTTTTTTTTATTGACACTTTTTCCCCCCAGGTGAATGGATAGGGCTACGATGTCCCCTATACTCATTCACATAGGGTGGGGGCCGGGATCTGGGGACCCCCTTATTAAAGGAGGCTCCCAGATTCTGATAAGCCCCCCACCTGCAGACTCCGACAACCAACGGCCTAGGTTGTCGGGAAGTGGCCCTTATCTTCATCAACATAGGGACAAGGTGCTTTGGGGTGGGGGGCCGCAGGGTGCCCCCCTGCTCCAAAGCACCCACCCCCCATGTTGAGGGCATGCGGCCCGGTACAGTTCAGGAGGGGGGGCGCTCGCTCGTCCCCACCCCCTTTCCTGACCTGTCGGGCTGCGTGCTCGGATAAGGGTCTGGTATGGATTTTGGGGGGACCCCCACACCGTTTTTTCGACATAGGGGGTTCCCCTTAAAATCAATACCAGACCCAGGGGCCTGGTATGCTCCTGGAGGGGGAAACCATGCCGTTTTTTTATTTAAAATTTGGCATGGAGTTCCCCCTCAAGATCATCAGAGCACAAGTCGCATGCCAAAGTCGGAGCATGCAAGACGGCGTTCCGACTTTGATCAACTTCAATGATATTCAATGGGCTGAAGTAGGTTCAAAGTCGGACTAAAGTAGTACAGGGAGCATTTTCAAAGTCGGACCGACTTGTGTCGGACCAGTTAAGACGGCTCCCAATGTCGGAGCGTTTGTCGCACCAGTGCGAACCCGGCCTAATTGACTAGTTGTTAATTGGTTCATGTTAATTAGATCATTGTTAGCTATTAGTTGCTAGATGTGGATTAGCATACTGCTTATCTTGGCTGTTCCTTACATGTGCTATATACAGTTTGCATTGGTTAGGATAATGTGATCAAATTCTTATCTGATCTTGCATAGTATAGATTATGTGTGAATTTAAAATAAAGGCAGTTCCAGTTCCAGTTTGCACCTAAGCTAGTGTCATCTAAATCTTGGGTGCGCAGCTACAATACCTGGTTCCTGGGTCCAGACTGGAGAAAGCTATTCTTGATGGAGGCAGTGAAGCTGGGTGCTGGATGGTTCAGACGTAGTCTCGGTTCCCTGGAGCTGAGGAACACCCTCATCTCACCCCACAGTGCAATGCAGAGTACTTTTAATAGATTTTTAAAGTCCTATGGAAGAGAAATTTTATTATTTTGGGACATGAATTGTTTTAGGAAAACAGACCATCCCCCCCTTTCCCATCTCCATCTGTGTTGAATTTTTATTTGCTACAAAGTGATAACAGGTATGTTACATGTTGCGGCTAACAGCCGTAGTCATAGCATAAGGCCCCTTTCACACGGACGGATAGAATTGTGCTTTTAGCTGCGGATTTTCTAGTTTTCTACCGCAGCTAAAAGCACACAATGCTTTCCTATGGCCCCATTCACACACAGCGTTTAGCTGCGATTTCGTTACATGCAGTTTGGTGCGAATAGAAAAAATAGAATTGAATGCGTCCAGGTGCGATGTAGCGCAGCTATCTGCACATAACTGCAGGTAATCGCAGTGCACTGTGTCAGCTGCGGATAGCAGCGTGAACAAAAGAAAAAAACAACAGGAAGCACATCAAAATAAAAATGGTTGCTATGGGGATGACAATAATGGCCAACCGCAGCTAAACGCAGCCGCATGTAAACGCACGTAAATGCAGCTAATCGCAGTGTACAAATGCAGCTGATCGCTGTCGCTGTGCCTGGGGTCTTGAATTTCAAAAGAAAGAAACATGCTTTTAACTGCGGCAGAACAGCCGCCCGTGTGAAAGGGGCCTAAAACTTACTGTGCCCCAGTGTCAAGATATGCATTGAAGAGAGAAAGATACGCAAGTCTCTGCAGCAAAAAAGAAAAGCACACATATTGCAAAACATAAAGTCACAATCTGAGTAGATATTATAGTATACAACACATAAAATACAAATTAAATCACACTCAAAAGCCTGATAACCCAGGAATTACAATATACCATGAAAAATACTAATAGATCAACAAGTGGAGTCCAAAGTCTCATGCATGCCTTCCCTGAGATTGGCATGCAGCTAAAAAAAATTAAATGCAAAACAAAAATTAAGGATAAAAAAATGGGGAAAAATTTGTAAAGACATCCATAAATAACATGACACTTAAGCCCCGGACCATTTGGCTGACCAAAGACCAGAGCACTTTTTGCGATATGGCACTGCGTCGCTTTAACTGACGATTGCGCAGTCGTGCAACGTGGCTCCCAAACAAAATTGCCGTCCTTTTTTCCCATAAATAAAGCTTTCTTTTAGTGGTATTTGATCACCTCTGCAGTTTTTATTTTTTGCTCTATAAACAAAAATAGAGCGCCAATTTTGAAAAAAAAGCCATATTTTTTACTATAATAATTAATTTTTTCCTCAGTTTAGGCCGATACGTATTCTTCTACATATTTTTGGTAAAAAAATCGCAATAAGCGTTTATTGATTGGTTTGCGCAAAAGTTATAGCGTATACAAAATAGGGGATAGTTTTATGGCAATTTTATTAATATTATTATTTTTTACTAGTAATGGCGGCGATCAGCCATTTTTGGCGGACACATCGGACACTTTTGATGCCATTTTGGGACCATTGTCATTGATACAGCGATCAATGCTATAAAAATGCGCTGAAGGGGTTAAGTGTGTCCTAGGGACTGTGGGGGGATGGACTACGTGTGACACAACACTAATCACCGCTCCGGATCACAGGGAGCGGTGATCAGTGTCCTGTCACTAGGAAGAATGGGGAAATGCTTGTTTACATTAGCATTTCCCCGTTCTTCCTCTCCGTGAGACGATCACGGGTATCCCCGCGGACATCGAGTCTGCTGGACCCGCAGTCGGACTCACAGAGCTCGCGGCAGGCACGCATGCCCACAATGCCGCATCTTATAGGGGACGTACAGGTATGTCCATCTGCCCAGCCGTGCCATTTTGTCTACTTATATTGTCATGCGCTGGTCCTTAAGCGGTTAAAGCTTGCACATCAATCCCAGTAGGTGTATAAGCCAAAATAATTATTTCCCTATTTTTTGATACAAGGACTGCACATCAAGCTTTAATCTTCTGCATCTCCAATTTCCATATAGATACATGTTTGTCTTTGGGCGGCCAGGCACTCCATTACCAATAAATGGAACTCTCCGTATGCTCCAAACATTACTGATGTAAAAGCCGCTATCCAATATGTTTATCTAAATGAAAAGCATGATGCTGACCTGAAATCATGCTTAGGATTCTCCTAGCTCATGTCATAATTGCACATGGTCCTCAAGGGAACACTCAGCTTCCTTAACTGCTTAAAGTGGTTGTAAACCCTTTACAACCACTTAATGCTACAGGTAGGGACAAGCTTTATGTTCGAGTTGAACTTATGTTTGACTCGAACATTGGCTGTTCGCCCGTTCGGCAAACAGCGAACAATTTGGGGTGTTCGCGGCAAATTCGAAAAGCCACGGAACACCCTTTAAAAGTCTATGGGAGAAATCTAAAGTGCTAATTTTAAAGGTTAATATGCAAATTATTGTCATAAAAAGTGTTTGGGGACCTGGGTCCTGCCCCAGGGGACATGTATCAATGCAAAAAAACGTTTTAAAAACGTCAGTTTTTTCAGGAGCAGTGATTTTAATAATGCTTTAAGTGAAACAATAAAAGTGAAATATTCCTTTAAATTTTGTACCTGGGGGGTGTCTAAAGTATGCCTTTAAAGTATTTCTGAAGGAAAAAAAGTCATTTTAAACTACTCGCGGCTATAATGAATTGTCGGTCCTGGCAATACAAAGAAAAGTCATTGAAAAAAAAAATGCGTGGGGGTCCCCCAAAATTCCATTAACAGTCCCTTCAGGTCTGGTATGGATATTAAGGGAAACTCCGCGCCAAAATAAAAAAAAATGGCGTGGGGTTCCCCCAAAAATCCATACCAGACCCTTCAGGTCTGGTATGGATTTTAAGGGGAACCTCGCACCAGAATTTCAAAAAAATGGCGTGGGGTCCCCCAAAATACATACCAGACCCTTATCCGAGCACGCAACCTGGCAGGCTGCAGGAAAAGGGGGGGGACGAAAGAGCGTCCCCCCCTCCTGAACCGTACCAGGCCACATGCCCTCAACATGGGGGGGATGTGCCCATGTTGATGGGGACAAGGGCCTCATCCCCACAACCCTTGCCCGGTGGTTGTGGGGGTCTGCGGGCGGGGGCTTATCAGAATCTGGAAGCCCCCTTTATCAAAGGGGACCTCCAGATTCCGCCCCCCTATGTGAATTGGTAACGGGATACATTGTAACCCTACCATTCCACAAAAGAAAGTGTAAACATTTTTAAAAAACCACACAGACACTCTTGTGAAAACTCCTTTATTAAAAAAAAAAAAAAACCCTGTGATGCGTTAGAGGGGGCAGGGTTACCCGTCACGTCATGGGGGTTTCCGACCTCGGTAATAAAAGAACTGTCAACACTGCTTGCATGTCATTAGCCGGGAGGCTCCGGTGCAGGAAAGATGTGCGTCGTTCATCGCTGGAGACTCGCCGCATCGCTGGAGAATAATTCATGGATCATCGCTGGACAGACTGCATTACAACACTGGAATGGCTTTTTTTTTTTTTAATAAAGAACTTTTCACAACGGTGTCTGTGTGGTTTTTAAATTTTTTGACACTTTCTTTTGTGAAATGGTAGGGGTACAATGTACCCCAGTACCAATTCACATAGGGGGGGCGGAATCTGGGGGTCCCCTTTGTTAAAGGAGGCTTCCAGATTCCAATAAGCCCCCCGCCCGCAGACCCCCAAAACCACTGGGCAAGGGTTGTGAGGATGACGCCCTTGTCCCACATGGTGCTTTGAGGGGTCACAGACCCCAAAGCATCCTCCCCATGTTGAGGGCATGTGGCGTGGTACGGTTCAGGAGGGGGGGCGCTCTCTCGTCCCTCCCTCTTTTCCTGCGGCCTGCCAGGTTGCGTGCTCGGATAAAGGGTCTGGTATGGATTTTTGGGGGGAACTCCACATAATTTTTTTTTAAATTTGACGCAGGGTTCCCCTAATATCCATACCAGACCTGAAAGGCCTGGTAATTGAATTTTGGGGGACCCCCACGCATTTTTTTTTTTTTTATCAATGACTTTCAATGAGTGTTCTCTGTATTGCCGGGAGCCGACAATTCTTTATAGCCGCGAGTGCTTTTAAAGGACTTTTTTTTCCTTCAGAAATGACACTTTGTGCAGGGACAGTTCTAAGCACGGGAAACAAGCGCTACTTTACAGGCATACTATACACACCCCCTAGGTACAAAATGTAAAGGAATATTTCACTTTTATTGTTTCACTTTAAGCATTATTAAAATCACTGCTCCCGAAAGAACGGCCGTTTTTAAAACTTTTTTTTGCATTGATACATGTCCCCTGGTGCAGGACCCGGGTCCCCAAACACTTTTTATGACAATAACTTGCATATAAGCCTTTAAAATTAGCACTTTTGATTTTTCATGTTCGTGTCCCATAGACTTTAATAGGGTTTGCATGTTCGCTCAAACTTTTTGCCTGCTCGCATGTTCTGGTGCGATCCGAACTTGGGGTGTTCATCCCTAGTCTTATGGTTATGTTGTTATTTTTGTTGAAGGCCCATTATCCCTCCTTCATCTACTTACCTAAGTTCATGCAGAAAAAAGCTCACCATATTTCCAACGGTCTCCCTATTTTGGGACAATATGGAATAACCATAGCCGAAGTTTATCTATGTTAAATGAACATGCATTGTTCTAATTTTTAAAGCAAAAAACCTCACACCACAAATTAATTCATTTTGTGAATAATGTAAACTAAAATAGCTGCTCCCCTGAAAGTGTAGATGAACTAGCTTTGAGTGAAAATAAAAAAAAAATGACGGGGCTCTTGTGGTGCTAATGCGTTACCAACCAAAATAGAGTATTTACAATACCATAACAAGATTAAAAAGCTAATACAACCTCATATCAAATACATTAAAGTGAAAAGTGCTAAATGACAATGTGAATTATAAACCAAGTTGAAACAAAGATCCTTTAAACAGTCCATATATTCTTCAGTGATGTGTCTTCAATATGACATATTGTGAAAAAAAAAAATCACCACTTTGCAGTGAATCCAAACACACACCTGATGTGCTCAATAGGATGTCCTACTCAGAAGACAACCATGATCTCTTAACTTAAAAAGAAGGTCAAAATGTGCTTAAATGGTAAAGTCTTGGAGCTTGCTTAAATGTTCTTAGGGATAAATCAGGAGACCTGTCTTCTATCCTCCTCTCCACTGTGGTAACCTATTAAAAATAAGAGAGGGAGGGAACCAATAGCGTAATATTGTTTATTTAAAAGTTTAAAAACAAATAACAAAGTGCCTGCTTACATGTGTAGGTGCCTTTTCCCGGAACTGAGGATAGCGATTGGAACAAAACCACGCACCATCCGGCTCACGCTCGAGGATCGGCGTGCGTTCCCCCGCCGCGTAGAGACAAACCGGAAGCCAGGGACCCGGAGGTGACGTGGCCGGAAAGCATTATCATTTAGCACTTTGTTTTCATTTTTCAATATTGTACTTATGGGAAACCCAAGGCTCTGTTCTATCAGTAGATGAATTGGGGACAGTAAAAGAAGGGGAGGATTAGAGAAAACAGCCTTTTTACACAATGTGGAGGATTAACCCCTTATGTTCTCCTGTGAGTATAAAAAGCATGCTTTACTGCATATACAGACTGATTTTACTGTTGTGGGTTTAGTAACACTTTAAAGTTTATTTCCACTTTTGCAGTCGAATTTGAGAAAACTCCACTATATGTTTAGTATGTGTTCCTATCCATACAGAATACCTAAAAAAAATGTTTTAACCACGTCCGGGAAGTGGTTGTGTTATCCACACTGGATGTCATATGACGTCCTGCGGGATAACAGCCGCCGCGCGCCTGGGGGGGCGCGCATCGCGGCGATCGGTGGAGCGGTGGGTCAGTCTGACCCACCGCTACACTGATCTCGGTAAAAAGCCTCCGGCGGAGGCTTTTTACCACGTGATCAGCCTTGTCCAATCACGGCTGATCATGATGTAAACAGGAAGAGCCGTTGATCGGCTCTTCCTCACTCGCGTCTGACAGACGCGAGTAGAGGAGAGCCGATCGGCGGCTCTCCTGACAGGGGGGTTCGCGCTGATCGTTTATCAGCGCAGCCCCCCCTCGGATACCCACACTAGACCACCAGGGAAGCCCCCCAGGACACCCCAGGAAGCCCCAAACATGTGGGTGGCCCCCATGGCCATCCACATGTAATAAAAAAAAATAATAATAAATGCCAATCAGTGCCCACAAATGGGCACTGACTGGCACTATGATGGCACCACCACAATGTGTGGTGGCTGGCATTGCTGGGCATCAGTGTCCATCAGTGCCACCTATCAGTGCCCATCCGTGCCCATCTGTGCCCATAAGTGCCCACCTATCAGTGCCCATCCGTGCCACCTATCAGTGCGCCTATAAGTGCCGATCAGTGCCACCTATAAGTGCCAATCAGTGCCGCCTATGAGTGCCAATCAGTGCCGCCTATGAGTGCCAATCAGTGCCGCCTATGAGTGCCAATCAGCGCTGCCTATGAGTGCCAATCAGTGCCGCATACCAGTGCAACATATCAGTGCCCATCAGTGCCGCCTATCAGTGCCCGTCATTGAAGTTGAAAAGGTACTTATTTACAAAAAAAATTAACCTCATTGGTGCCACCTCATTGGTGCCCATCAGTGTCGCCTTATCAGTGCCCGTCAGTGCCGCCTTATCAGTGCCCGTCATTGAAGTAGAAAAGGTACTTATTTACAAAAAAAATTAACAGAAACAAAGAAAAACGTCGTTTTTTTCAAAATTTTCGCTCTTTTTTTATTTGTTGTGCAAAAAATAAAAATCGCAGAGGCGATCAAATACCACCGAAAGAAAGCTCTATTTGTGGGAACAAAATGATAAAAAATTTGTTTGGGTACAGTGTAGCATGACCGCGCAATTGTCATTCAAATTGCGACAGCGCTGAAAGCTCAAAATTGGCTTGGGCAGGAAGCTGTATAAGTGCATGGTATTGAAGTGGTTAAAAAAAATATTTCTTACCTTTTAGATGATAGACATGTGCAGAACAGAAACATTTGTTTCATTTCATATAGATCCGTTATGTTACTAATTTATTTTCTTTGATTTGTTTTGGAATGTGTTTTTTTTTCGTTTCATCTAATTTAATTTAATAATTTCCTAACGAATTCCAAATTTTCGGGACAATTCGATGTCGGAATGGTCGAAAAATGATCCACCAATTAAAATTTTGTGTGAAGAAGAGATGGCTGTTAAGGAGCAGGCCGGGAAGCCTTAACAACCAATGACTCATCAGCTGTCAGTGGGCTTCCCCGCTGAGAGCTGAAATGTAAACAAAAGAATGCAGACAATAGAAAATTCTGAAAAATAACAGCGTGGGGTCCTGGCCTGCCGGGCTGCATGCTCGGATAAGGGTCTGGTATGGATTTTGGGGGGGACCCCACGCTGTTGTTGTTTTTTTTGGTGTGGGGTACCCCTTAACTGCTTCAGCTCCGGAACAATTTAGCACTGCGTCGCTTTAACTGACAATTACGTGGCCGTGCGACACTGTATCCAAACATAATTTGCGTCCTTTCAAATAGAGCTTTCTTTTGGTGGTATTTGATCACCTCTGCGGTTTTAATTTTTTGCGCTATAAACAAAAGAAGAGCGACAATTTAAAAAAAAACACAATATCTTTTACTTTTTTCAAAAAACGAATTTTTTCCTCAGTTTAGGCCAATGTGTATTCTTCTACATATTTTTGGTAAAAAAAAATCACAATAGCCATATATTGATTGGTTTGCGCAAAAGTTATATCGTCTACAAAATAGGGGGTAGTTTTATGGCATTTTTATTATTATTTTTTTACTAGTAATGGAGGTGATCTGCGATTTTTATTGGGACTGTGATATTGCGGCAGACAAATTGGACACTTTTGACACATTTTTGGGACCATTTACATTTATACAGCGATCAGTGCTATAAAAATTCACTGATTACTGTATAAATGTCACTGGCAGGGAAGGGGTTAACACTAGGGGGCGATCAAGGGGTTAACTGTGTTCCCTCACTGTGTTCTAATTGTAGGGGATATGGAACTTACTAGGGAAAGATAGAGATCGGTGTTCATACTTTGTTCATACGGTTCTCTCAGGGGAGAAGAGACTGATCGTGTATTCATACAAAGTATGAACACTGATCTCTCTCTTCCCAAAAGGTGAAATAACGTAACATAATGTTGTTTCGCCCGGCTGTGCAAGTGGTTAAAAACCATACGTGACCCGAAGGGCCTGGTATAGATTGGGGAGGGGAACTCACACTGTTTTTATTCTGAATCTTCTATTCATTTTTGTACATTGCAGCTCTCAGTGGGGGAAGCCCGCTGACAGCTGATGAGTCATTGGTTGTTAAGGACATGGCGGCCAGCTTCCCAACCCGCTCCCTAACAACTAGCTATTCTTCACACAGTATTCAAATGGGTCGATCATTTTTCGACTGATCCGAATTCAAGTCGTTCCAAAAATTTCGGATTTGTAAGTGAATAAACAAAATGAAATGAATCTAATTTTAATGAAATTCGTTACTATTTCATACAGAGATTCAGATACATCCGAATCTCCGAATAACATTTGTAAGAATTTACAATCAGGCTGAAACAAATTGCACATGTCTATTAGATGATCTGTCCCAATAGCTGGGCTGGGGAAGGGCTGAATCCAGTTCTCATTAACATACTATAAAGAATCCTAGCTCCCAAGGCTGGTCATTCATGAGTCATTTTTTCATTCAACTAGTGGGTTGAACAAAAGAAAACGACTCATTTCCCCCATCCACACACTAAATGCGGATAGGGCAATCCCTCCTGCTGAGCTATTGTTTTCTAACAGTGGGGAGATTTCCCTGCTGTTATATTTAATTCAAGTATCATTCCTCTCCTGTAGGTGACCTATCATCATCTTTCGGTGCTTTTGAATTACTCTGTGCTGTGTATAAAATAGCACCTACTCTATGGTTCACCTGTGTTTGAATATCTATGAATATTATTTTGTAAAGTAAGTTATTTGTGTATTGCTATTGTATACTTATGTTGTATATTCTGTGTTTCTGTGTTTCAGTAATACTTGACAAAAAAAAAAACTCCTGAAGAAGCCAGTTAAATTGGCGAAACGTCGAGAATATTTGTCTGTATACAATTTTGGTTATAGAGTGTAATATAGATGAATTTTATCACATGTTTATACATATTTCTTTTTTTTATATAAATAAAAATCTTTTTTGTGATATATATTGTGTTTCTTTGCACCTTAACAATCCCACTCTTCAATATTTCTTGTGTTCTACCTAAACGGGATGGGGTGCCTATTGACTTACAGATGTCAGAAATTTTCTAATTTTCTCCTTTGGATCTAACCGGGTGGCTAAACACCCATCTCTATTTGTCTGACATCTCTAACTCAATCTTTATACATTATTGTGTTTAATTCAAATTTCATTGGGAAAACTTAGCTTTTTTCTTTATTCATTGTCTGTGTCAGTGTCAGGGTATATGCAATAGATATGGCTACTTTTAGGGGTTGGCTTTTGATGGCCTCATGAGCAAAATCCATCAAGCTCAGGGATCCTCCTTTGGAAGCATCATTCTAGAACGTTTTTTTAATAGTCTAACTAGACTTCTTGAAAAAAAGCTCGTATTTTTTGGAATCACAAATACTTTGAAAAATATATTGAAGATAGAATTGTCCCTTGGGGACTACGTATTCAGATCTTCCCAAATCTATTTAAGGTAGAAACCGATTTTAGAACTGACTGGGAATCCAATCTCCAGCTATGTTCATTTAAAATGATGGAGGCTCTTTGCCGTAACTACTTAAAGGATTTGGAAATAGTTAATAATGAAATTGAAAAACTATATACGGACAATTCAAGTCTGATCTCAGATGATACCTTCTCTGATCGGGAAGCCCTTCTAGAGAAACATCTGGAGATCTGTGTATCAAATATCCTCAAAACCAAGGACAAAAAGTATTATCGTGATCGCCTAGCTTATGAGACCAATACAGCATATAGGTGGTCTTCTGACAATCAGTGGAGGAAGAAAAAATCTTTCCCACGTAAACAAACTAATCCTAATCAGGATCCGACTGACTCTGATGAATCCTCTATGTCTTCCTCTTCCCTAGCAGGCACTGCCTCAAACCTATCAGCAACCTCTTTCAAAAGAAAGACTAATTGAGTACTTTTATCTGCATCCTCTTCCAAATGCACTCAACAGGACACTACACGCCCTGGACTTTGTTCACAAACAAAACTTGCACCTTCTTCTGTCAATTCTGTGGGTAACTCTCTCCCCAGTTCTATGGTCACTGCACCTAATGTGTCTACTACATCAAAGGTAAATTTACCCACTGGTAACCCCTCGGGGAACTCACAACCCCCCATTTTGGGGGATCTTCGCACAGCTCCTATCTTTTCACCTCTTCCCAACATAGACAACAAAAAAGCACCAAACTCCCTAGCTGCACTGAAAGGGACCAAATTTCTCTCCAAGTAATTAATTTATCCTCACACCCCCTGACAGTTGATCAGACCGAGGTCCTCAGCCTCGGTCTGACCTTCTTCTGCCCTGATCAGGAAGTGGATGCCTTTGAGATCATCAAAGATGTCAATTTGTTTGCTAGAAAATTGATGTTTAAATTCATTTATGACAAGGATTACCAGCAATTTCCATCAAATTCCTCAAAGGAAGAGATCTGGCAACACATAACTATCAATGATATCAAGGCCTTAAACGATCTCATGGACCTCTGGGAAGAGGGAAACCCCTTTGATTATCCTCTAGAGGAGGTCCCCCCTAGCCCTGTATCTGAAATTCCAACTGAAAGATTTTTTCCTCCACCCAATCTCTACAAGCCCAAATCTAGAACTTTCCCCACACTTCAAGGCAATCCCAACATTTGGGCATTTACCCAGCAGGTTACCAAGGAAATACAAAATACCAGTTGGCAAAACAACAAGCACAACAAGCACATTGTTATAAAACCCTCCGATAAAGGAGGTAACATTGTTGTGATGGATTTGGAAAATTATAGGAGGATGGTAATGGATCTTCTATTGAACCACAACTGGTATCGTCCAATTCCATTCGCACAAGTGAAATATGCAGAGACAAAATTTTGTCTCCTTATTAGTCGTGCTTTTAATGCTGACCTTTTGGACAAAAAGACTTGTGAATTTATTTTGGTAGAAAAGCCCAGACTCCCCACCTTGTATGCTTTACCTAAAGTACACAATAATTTGGAGTCTCCTCCAGGGTGCCCAATTGTCTCAGGAAATGGTTGCTTAACTGAACAGAAAACTTGTGGATGATTATCTCAGACCACACGTTGGCTCCCTTAGTTCATATATACAAGACATAGCAGATCTTTTAAAGTCTATTGATGGTCTATGTATACCAAAGGGATCTTGGCTAGTGGCCAGTGATGTGGAGGCCATCTACAACTCCATCCCCCATGAGTGGAGGGTCAGGGTTGTGGAGGGCTTCCTATCTGAACGTGGACCTGGAGCTTCCAAGTACAACAAATTCATTTTGGATTTACTAATGTTCATCTTGATGAACAAAATCTTTGTATTCGACCGCTCCCACTACCTCCAGGTGCAGGGTGTTGTGATGGGGACTAAATGTGCCAATCTGTACCTGGGGGGGTGGGAGCGTGATATATTTTCCTCCGATGAATTTCGGGATCACTTTTCCCATGTTCTCATTTGGCGTTGATTCCTCAATGACATTTTTGTCGTCTGGACAGGTTCAAAACAGGAACTGTCAGCTTTTATGTCCAAATTATTGAACAATCGCTATAACCTAAAATTCACTATGACCTGTGATCAACAAACTATTAATTTCTTGGATATTTCCATCTATGTGAATCCAGATGGCACTTTAGGCTCATCACTTTTTCGAAAGCCATCTGCTGGCAACACAATTTTGCATGCTATTAGCTCCCATCCAAAATCTTTGGTGCAGAGCATACCATATAGCCAGTATCTGAGAATTAAACGAAATTGCAGTTTGGATCGAGACTTTGAAACGGAGGCTAGAGCCTTACAATCTCGATTGCTAAATAGGGGTTACAGCCGTTCAGTTCTTAAAAAGGCTTATCAACAAGCCAAAATGAGAAACAGGAGTGATCTTGTTCACTCTAAAAGGGTTAAATCATCAGGTCAGCAGGTACGATTGATCAGCAGATATTCTGGAGATCATCAAAAGGTCAGAAATATTATCTCCAAATTCTGGCCTTTATTATCTGCTGACGAGGTCATTTCCAAGTATATTCAACCATATCCGCAAATCACTTATAGAAAATCCAGGTCCATTAAAGATCATTTGGTTCACAGCCACTTACAATTACCTACCAATAGGGTCTCTCGTAAAGGTATGGCCCCTTGTGGCCGTTGTGACTTTTGTAAGTTCATGTACAATTCTACGGAGGTCCTTCTCCCTAATGGGGTTATTTACAAGCCAAGGTTTTTTACCAACTGTCAATCAATAGGCGTTGTATACCTCATGAAATGTGATTGCGGCGCCAATTATGTTTGAAAAACCAAGAGGCCGTTCTTCCACAGAGTAAGGGACCATGTTTCCCTCATTCAGAAGAAAAAAATGGAAACTCCGATAAGCCAACATAGTGGCCTTTAACATTCTTTGCATTGGAGTATATTCCTTTGAACGAGAGAGGTGGGGATTCTGACAAAAATCTGTTACAAAGGGAGGCCAAGTGGATTCATTCACTAATGGCCACCACTTATCTAGGGCTTAATGAGTCCATTAGTTATAAGCCCTTTCTCTAGGAGTATAGCCGTAGTCTTTGCAGATGATCTCTGAATTAAACAGTTTGTTTACTTTGTTTTTCTTTTTGTTTCTTATGTTATGTTTACATTATTACTTGCAGGAGTGACCGGATTGGCCCATCCCGACCGGATGTTATTTATTTGTGTTTGGTAAATGTTTTTCTACATTCATCATTAATAATATAATATTTTTTCAATGTTTTCATTTTTTACCCTGTGAAGTAGCTTCTTTTCATGTTTATTCTTATTTTCTTTTCTTCTCTTCTTTCTCTTCCCCTTTTTTTCCTCCCTCCCCCCTTTTCTTTCCCTTCATCTTTTGTTGGGTTTTTTCTTTTCTTTTTTCTTTTTCCTCCCCTCCTTTCCTTTTTCTTATTTTTTCTTTTATTTCTCTTTCTTTTTCTTTTCCTTTTTCTTCCACCCTCTTCTTTGCTCCTTCTGATATTTATTTTTTTATTTATATTAGGGGTCAATTCATATGGAGACCATATGGGCGCCCAGGGCTTCTAACTCTTCACTGATTACAGAGTTGACGCCGCCCATGCTTTGAAAGTTTTTTGCCTTTTGCCTTATATCCATCTGGCATTTTTTCTTTCCCCTTCTACCATCCAGTTCTTAACATGCGCTTTGACACTGTTTTGTCAGCGATATCTTTAGGCTGCCATCTTGTGGTTGTTTTTTAGTATTTTTTTCAAGACGCGGTCTTTCTATGTACCGCGTTGGGTGTATTCAAGCGCCATTTCCAGTGCGCGGCTTGACGGCTTCCACGTCATTTCCGGTCGCCCTGTATCCATCTGCGTCATATCCGGAAAGAGTGTTGGCCATTTCAGGCACGGAACTGACGCGCCCGCCCAGCCTCTAGATTTGGCGCCAATTTGGCGTCCTATTGGCGAGGGAGGAGGTGGCTATTTAAGCTCTTGTATATTGTTTTGATGGCATAGCTGCTGCTATCGGGAGAGGTTCATCTGCTCTAACTACACAATTGAGGTATTTGACTTCTGGAACGGCATTTCATCTTCCTGCTTATACTGCTCCATGCCATTTCTGGTTTTTACTAGTAATCATTTATTCCCTAGATTCGAGCTGGCCATATTAGATCTGATTGGCCATGAATTTTTGTTCTTCTCTGCTTGGATTTTATCCGTGGGGTGGAACAACCAGGTAGTGCCTTTCATTCATTATGAAAACTATTTTTTGAACAATTTTGGTCTTTATGGTGAATGATTCACCCCAATTTTTCTTGATCAATATTTTCCTCAATCATTACTTTTAGGCACCTCAATCTGGGATTCAATATCTTGATTCCATAGCGATTCTCTGAAGTGATTAGATTCCAGGTACTTATTTACTTATTGTTTTTTACCATCAATTAATTTTTAGTTCATATATTTAATTAAAGTATCATTCCTCTCCCATAGATGACCTGTCATCATCTTTCAGTGCTTTTCCATGCACACGGAATTACTCTGTGCTGTGTATAAAATAGCACCTCCTCTATGGTTCACCAATTTTACTCCATTTTGAGAGCATCCCCGACCTCAATTCAGCTACCTGATTTTTTATTTCATCTATAATACACAGGTAATAGTGATTTTCCTATGCGGTCGGTCTGGTCCTTTTTCTGTGTCATTCCTGTGTTTGAATATCTATGAATATTATTCTGTAAAGTAAGTTATTTGTGTATTGCTATTGTATACTTATGTTGTATATTCTGTGTTTCAGTAATACCTGACGAAAAAAAAAGAAAATCCTGAAGAAGCCAGTTAAATTGGTGAAATGTTGAGAATATTTGTCTGTATACTACTTTGGATATAGAGTGTAATATAAATGAATGTTATCACATGTTTATACATATTTCTATTTTTTTATATAAATAAAAATCTATTTTGTAAAATATTGTGTTTCTTTGCACCTTCAAAATCCCACTCTTCAATATTTCTTGTGTTCTACCTAAACGGGATGTGGTGCCTATTGACTTACAGATGTCAGACATTTTCTAATTTTATAGATGACACTGATCAAGAGAACATTTTCCCACAGGCTGGTTGTACAAATAGTTCGATTTTGTACAACCAGCCTGCCCATACATGGATCTAAATTTGTCTGGTCCTTGCTGAACCGGCTGAATTATGATCCATGTATGGCAGATTTAAGTCTTTAACCTTTAGCTATGACAGACAGTGTTCAAATCCAGTGGTGGCCCGTCCATAGGGGGCGCATGGGCGCCGCCCCCCCCCCCCCAAAGCCAGTCACACAAAAAAAATTATAAAAAAAATAAAAAATGTCCCTTTAAGAAAAAAAAGTACCTTTTAAGTGTACTGGGGCGGGCGCCGGTCACAGTGCACTATGAAAGCGTCATGCCAATGCAATCCCGTGATTGCAGGCAAGACGCTTCATTTGCAGTTTTTTTTATGCCCTGAGGCGTTCTTGAGTGCGCCTCTAAGCGCTCATTGGGTCATACTCCTTCTCCTTCATGTCTAGGCAGTGCTGTCCCTGGGCGCATGTCACTTCCGGTTTCAGTTTTGGGTCTGTGCGGAGGAGCCAGGCAACTGAGGCAAGGTAAGGTACTGCTAACAGCGGCAACCTGTATTTTGTCTTTTCTTTCCACCCCATATACAGCAGCACCTTGTGTTGCATGTATTCTTCTCAGTCTGTGATCAGACTGAGGATGAATGGAGCCGTGCTTCACCTCTCTGCCCTGCCTGGAATCAACCTCCGCTCAGCCCTTCACCCGACAATCTGCTGTGGAGCCTTCATTACACATCTCCGTATGTGTGAGGGCTCCCAGCACTGCGTCCTCCTAGAGTCATGCTGTACAGGTCTGTGTATTCTCTCATCTCTCTCTCTCTCTCATCTGTATCTCTCTCTCTCTATTCTATATCTATCTACTATTTCTCTATCTCTCTATCTATCTATATATTCTATATCTATCTATCTATCTATCTATCTATCTATCTATCTATCTATCTATCTATCTATCTTTTTATTTCTATATCTATCTATCTATCTATCTATCTATCTATCTATCTATCTATCTATCTATCTATCTATCTATCTATCTATCTATCTATCTATCTATCTATCTATCTATCTATCTATCTATCTATCTATCTATTTCTATATCTATCTATCTATCTATCTATCTATCTATCTATCTATCTATCTATCTGTCAATTTATTTATCTATCTGTCTATCTATCTACTATATACCTATCTATCTATTCTGTCTATCTGTCTATATATCTATCTATTTCTCTATCTATCTATCTATCTATCTATCTATCTATCTATCTATCTATCTATCTATCTATCTATCTATCTATCTATCTATCTATCTATCTATCTATCTATCTATCTATCTATCTATCTATCTATCTATCTATCTATCTATCTATCTATCTATCTATCTATCTATTTGTCTATCTGTCTGTCCTATCCAATCTATCCCTCTGTCTGTCATCACAGGCAAGTGATGGGGGGGGGGGTTAGGGGTGGTTGGGGTTTTGTTTGCGCCCCCCTAAAAAAATGGAGCACCAGCCGCCACTGTTCAAATCTAGTACAACTGATGAGATATCTGCCTCCAGACAGTGTTAAATATGGTAAACACGGCTTCTCCTCTCCCTCATAACAGAAAACGAAGCAGAACATTTCCTTGTCAGAAGTTTCAGAAAAGGGCATCTAAAAAAAGGAAAGCTGCATTTTTTTTAAATTATGTTATGATGTATGAATGGGGACATTTAACAAACATAAAGTAGTTATCTCAAATTGTGTACAAAAATGAAAATACCCTTTAAGACCATTGCATGCACAAGCCCCACTACCATTTTTTTATTGTTTTCTTAATCAAATTTTTTATTAAAAGTTAATATGGCAAACAATTGACATTGACAAATATGAAAAAAAAGGCACCATTCAAAGAAATGTCAGTTGACAAATCATTTATTTTTTTCATTTTACAGGTATTGAGAACGATATGGCTAAAAGTAGGTATACAGTACTGACATGGTCAAGTTTAGACTCTTAGGTCCAGCATCCTAAGAAACTTTCCCTGACACTGTGACACTGTTTAGTCACTTAGGCGATCGAGGTGTCCTACTTCAAGGTTGCAAAATTCCTGAAATCTTGTTCCCGACACTGTGATGCACAGTAAAGCCCTGTACACATGATCGGATTTCCTATGGATTCTAATCCGATGAATTTTTCCATCGGAAATCTGATGAAGCTGACTTCCATCAGTCTTGCCTACACACCATCAGTCAAAAATCCGAACACTCCAAATGCTGTGACGTAAATCACTCCGACAAGCCGAGAAAAATTAAGTTCAATGCTTCTGAGCATGCGTCGACTTGATTCCGAGCATGCGTGGGTTTTTTGTCCGATGGAGTTCCACACAGACGATCGGAATTTGCTATCGTTTTTTTTCACATCGGATAAATTTAAAACATGTTCTAGTTTTTCTCACCGATGGAAAAAATACAGATGGGGCCCATACACGATCGGTTTGTCCGATGAAAAAAGTCCATCGGACTGTTTTCATCGGTAAAACCGATCGTGTGTACACGGCATAACACTTAAATTCAGGTGAGCATCAATGTTCATGAATGCTCGTCAACTTCTTAAACTATCTACTGTGTTGTGTTTCCCCTAAAAAACCTTTTCCTTTTATACGGACGAAAAACATCCATAGGTGTCAAGTTAGGTGAACGGTCAATGCTGCCTTATCCCCTGATCCAATGCTGTAGGTTTATTCAAGGCAACTCCATACCAACAAAGCAAAATAAACCTTTCTAATGAACAGAAATTAGTTTGTTGAAGGGGGGATGCAGATCTCTGAGCTACTGTAGAAAGACACAACTTGAATATAGAGCATCCTTTGTCTCAGTACTCTATAGCTAAAAGGATATATGGAGGTCTGAAGCTAGTTTTAATGGAAAACTATCTTGGGGTAAACATGAAGGATACCAATGGTGATCTCTGCTTCTGAAATGTTTGTTGACTGGCTATTCTGATGACCCTTGTGAAAAAAAGCTACTACGAAGGATCCCTATTGTCATCAGATGTCACCCACTGCAAGGATGATACAAGAGCCTCCTAGCCTATGGGACCAGAAGGAAAGATAACTTTTTTTATTTGGAAGAGTAAAAGAGTTGCCATAAAAGTTTATTAGCCATACTCTGTCTTTGTTTTGCAAATCAGACTTAGTAATGTCTTTTCACATACAGTAAATGTGTGTATTATCAGAAGGTAAAATTCTAGTGGTAACAATTATGCAAATAGTAGTAATTGTTTTGTTTTTTTCTCTTTTCCCCCTATCATCACCTCTAGGGCTTGCAGTTAATGGGTGGGAGAACTTTTCAAACTCTCACAAGATATACACTTCTGTAATTTGAGATAGTGGTATACTCCTACTCACTGATATTGAATGCCCATGTGGGGCCCAAATGGGTAGAATTGAGGGAGGGAGGGAGGGAGGGGTAAAAGGGGGGTAAAGGGAAAGGAGAAGGGAGCATGGTGTGTGAAGGAAAGGGAAGAATTATGAGGGAAGATGAAAACATATTCTCCTATCTCTTCTCCCTAACATCACAATGAATTGTTTTTGGTTTGATCCTTGATATTTGATCTTTTTTTTTTTTTGGGTCACGTCACATAGACATGTAGTAAGGGGTAGTCGGGATTGATGGGGGGGGAGAAGAAAGAGGGGGGGGTAAGGATGCGAAAGGTAATGATTAGGTAGGGAGGCAAAGCGACCTTTCTGGAAGAAAGACTAGCTGGATTTTTTCTTTGTATTTAGATGGGGGGATCCTCCACCTCTTTCCCCCTCTTTAAGGGAATAAATAAGACATATTTGGTTGTTTTGATAGAGTTATAGTATATACACGTTTTTGTATGTACGGAATTGTATATATGTAGTGTGGGTTATGTGATTTAAAGTTTTTTTTCCACTATTGCTTGTCTACTTTATGAACGTTGTCTTTGTTTTTATTGTGATGTATTGTATTTGTAAATCTCTTTTATAAAAATGAATACATTTTTTTTAAACGCAAATAGTAATAATTGTGTAACCTTTACAATGTATAAACAGGTAGAGTTTGCATTCAAATTTTCATTTTACTTCTGACTGTGCTGTGTATACAGCACTTGATTTGGAATAAATATCAGATTTGATTATTTTTTGTTACTGATTTTAGCTCTCACTTTACACACTGTACTTCAAAACATTGAAGTACAGTGCTGCAATAAATACTCACAAAAGAACAGATGACATTTATTTAACTTTTTGATCTTCATACTTGTTTTCTGGTAACTGATTCAAAAAGCGCTGAAATCAAAGAGTCAACCAAGTCATCAAGAAACTACCATTTCAAGAAAGAGGCCAGCATGGGCAGCTCTTATATTTTTCTTTTCCACAAGTTTGCTTTAAGACCTAAAAATAATATTTTTATTTTTTGTTCTTTTTCCATGCTCACCTCCTCAGAGGTTTCACAGCATTATGTGACGGGAGTAAACATATTACCTTAAAGGAACACTAAATGTACACGTTTTTTCACCTTAATGCATCCTATGCATTAAGGTGAAAAAACATCCGACAATACCGGCCCCCCCAGCCCCCCTGTTTTACTTACCTGAGCCCTGGAAAGTGCAGCGCTCGCCCCCGACATCCTCTTCGCCGCTCAGCCTGGCCGTTGATTGGCTTTAGTGGATGGATTGAAAGCAGCGCAGCCATTGGCTCGCGCTGCTGTCAATCACATCCAATGATGCGGCGCGCCAGGGGCAGGGCCGAGTGATAGAGTGAGCGGCTATGGCCGCCAGCTGTATCACAGGAGAGCGCCCGCAAGAACTCATCACCATGAGGGCTCGCTCGCATGAAGGTGTTGAGTTCTTGCGGGGAGGAGCCGAGACAGCCGCCGAGGGACCCCAGAAGACCAGGTTCGGGGGCCACTCTGTGCAAAATGAACTGCACAGTGGAGGTAAGTATAACATGTTTGTTATTTAGAAAAAAAATAAAAATTGTCTTTAGTGATCCTTTAATGCAATAATCTTAGACATCGCCATTATTGATTGATTTACTCTTATTTTAACCATAATAATATTTATAGTTATAATGTAATGATTGTGTATCCTAAATGCTAGATTACTTATTCCATTGCTTGCCAAAATCAGCACTTCATTTCTATTCTTTTAAAGACAGCCTTGTGCTTGTTAAGTGATTCTATCTGAGCAATTTACACATTATGCTGCTGAGCTTATGTTTTAAATTGTCCACCATCTAAAACTACTCTTACCATAACAAAACATTTTTTACCTAAAGTGGGGAAGGGGGAGTACTGTCTCTGTCCCCGCTTGGTGGAATTCCTCACTTCCTGTGAGGTCACTAAGACAAAGTGAGTTGAGGGGCTACCTTGGTTGTCACTTCACACTGTCACTAATGAACTTAACAAAGGAAGGAGCATACAGTGACAATGGGAAGAAAGTGCAGTGAGACAACTTAAATTCCTTGTTTCTTTGTTGAACTAACACCATAGAGATCTGAAGTAGACCTACAACATTTTTAAATCATGCAAGGTAAATTGTGAGTACCTCTTTAAAGTGATAAAAAAGTTTCATATTTACAACATTCCTGGCAATATTCCAAAGAAAAGAACAATGCCTATCATTGTAATGAAGGGAAGGTGAAAAATATGTTGTGAATTGCTACAAAAAAATTCCAATGGGTCATATCATGCAACAGCTAGAGGAAATACCAACATGAGCATTTACTAGACTGTTTTTCTTTATTTGATGATTCTTGAGTAACCAAAAGAGGATAAGCATAGATTATCAGCTCTCTAATTTGTAAACATTCTCACAGTATTTCAAACTACATTATTTAGGAATGCTTACACGATGCAAAATGATGTGATCTTGTATTCTCACCAGATTTATCTGCTAATTTTCAGTTCATAGCTGGAAATGTGGTGGTATAAATCAGCCACTGTAGAAGGTGAAAAAGCTACAGAGTTTAATCTCCATTCCACATTCAGCTACAGCATTAGTAAATGCTATTATTCTGATTTGCTATTCATCATGAATAATAAAGGATTAGAATAATTTATAGCTCAAGCACTGCTGAAAATTCAATTTTCTGCAATGACTTCTTATTTAAAAAAAAAAAAAAAAAAAAAAACAAGAATCAAAAACAGACATTGATTATTCCTTTACAATGTTAAATTATGAGAGGGTCCTAGGGACTGATTGTAGTGATGTCATCATAGATTTCTGCTAAACTACATTAATGTTTTATCAATATTTTGTTTTACAATAAACTTACTAATTGTGAACAAATCATTTATACTTAATTAATTTTCACATTATTTTATTGCCCAACTTTCAGCTAAGGATACAGCTTACACTCTATTTCTCAGAGTTCCTACATATGACCTTCAGCCACAGTCTGTTTGAAGAAAGGTCTTACTTTCCCTATTGAGTTTTTTGATCTGCCTTAAAGCAGAATTCCATCCAAAATAACACAATAAAAATAGTAGTCTATTAAAAGATAAAATAAAAACAGCTTTTGCTGCAATACACACCTTCTTCCACTAGATGTGTTCAGTCTGATGGCCAGCAACATTTCCCCCACTTTCTGTGAGCCCAGGCCTTCCTGTACCCACCCCAGCCACTAAATGGACAGTGAAAGGACAAGCAGCACAGTGATGAGCGTATTTCTCTGCTTATCTGTTTTCATGTCTGATTAGCATGCTTTCCGTCAGCTCATGAGCTGATTGGCTCCTTGTACGGTTTCTTCATCTCACACTCTTGCTCTGCTGAGTTTGATACCAGGTCAAACTCAGGTACTTACATTGCTTGCATTTAAAAAATACATTTAACTTCCATCTTCCTACTCACTTTCATTCCTCCCATATTTAAAAAAAAAAAAACTAGTGAAGTGATTTGCTCACTTAGGTCTGTCATCTGGGTCCCCCACCAGTGTGGGGACTGGTAATCTAGTAATGCAGATGTGCCTGTGCCGCCCGGTCTCCTGCAGTCCCTTTTTGCTATATCCTCTGGATTGTGAGAGGTTTCCACAGCTACGCAGCCAGTGACATGGACACCTAAATAATAACCCCACATCAGAAGTAGACAATAGAGTCAGGACCAGAAGGTCATGTGATCACATTTGGGTTAGTCTACATGTATTCACTACCCATTCTTAGTTGAAATACCTAAGGGTAGGGAATACTGAAAAAAAATCCTTTAGAAGTTGCTATCTGTAACAAAAAATATGTCAATAAAGAAGTACCTTAACAATATTAACCCTTTGGCGTTGGCTCCTCTTGACTAGTGTTGAGCGAACCCGAACTGTAAAGTTCGGGTCCGTACCGAACTTTAGCTTTTTCCAGAACCCGAACCCGGACTTTGTGCAAAAGTCCGGGTTCAGGTTTGGGTTCGGCAATCTAATTACGCAGTTAGAAATGCTTCAGGGGCCAGCCAATCACCTTTTGATTAGCTGGTGTGCCCTTAGAAGCCATCATAGCCATGCCTACTAATGGCATGGCTGTGATTGGTCAGTGCAACATGTGACCCAGCTTCTATATAAGCTAGAGGCACACAGCACACACGTCACTCTGCTTCAGAATAGATAGGGAGAGGAGTTAGTCCTGATTCTGGAATCTGAGGGAAAAGATAGAGAGACAGTGTAGTGTAGGGCCAGGTTCCTGTTGGTGCTTTCAGGGAGAGAGATATATTATATAGGAATAGGAGTCCAGATTCAGAGATATAACTCAGCGATCTGCATAGGTTTACCTGTTTGTGTTGCAGTGCAGTCTTTTTACACTGCTATGAGCCCAGTGTCAGAGAAAATCTACCTTTTATCTGCAAGCTCAGTGCACCAGCACTGCATATATTACGTTGAGAGATACACCGTTTCCATACTGTGGGTGTATTCTGCTCTTGGAAAAAGATCCATTTAGGACAAAAAAAAAGGCACTTTATTGTGCTCTTTTCCAAAAGACCCATTAAGGGCAAAAAAGATAAAAAATTTCCATTTTATTTTGCTCGTGCAAAAAAAGACCCGTTTAGGGCAAAAAAATAAATAAAAAAATTGCACTTTAATGTACGCTTGCAAAAAGACCCATTTAGGGCCACAAAAAATATTTTGCAGTGTGTTATACATATGTGGAGTTGTGTGAAATAAACAATTTCTAAATAGTTTTCTTCTACTGTGCTATACTAAAAAAACAAAATTTTTTTTGAATAGCATTTTCTGCAGTTCTGTAGCTGTGCGATTCAGCGGTTACGTAGTGTGGGTGTGTTGTGGTCTTCCACGGGCCGGGTGAATAAGGCCTCTGATACAGTCAAGATGACCTTGAGCTTCTCCTTCTACGAACCTAGCCCATATCAAGGGGAAGACATCTCTCCAGGGAGTCAACAGACCCTTCCTTCACCGTGACTCCCGCATCGGTCCATCAGAATGATCCTCCCTTCCCTGGAACATGGTCCCCTACACGAGGTGGCACCCTAAGACTCCTCGACCCTTAGCGGACTCCAGACGAAGGCTCTGGACTCCAGGCTTTACTCCCGCACCTAGGCCTCCATACCCAGGGCAGCAGGAACTCCAGGATAGTACCTCACCCCGGGTACCCGAGATGGAACAGGAACACATGCACCCAGGCCGAAGGCACCTGGGCGTGGACCCCACTGGACATCAGCCCCCAGGCCAAAGGTCTGCCCCTTTTATATGCTCTCCCGGCATGCACAGCAGGTTCCCCGCCCCGCTGTACTACTGCCAAGAGGGGACACAAAAGGCACAGCACTGTATCGGCGGTTCAACCCTAGCCTACCATGGCAGCGCCACCTGTAGGCTGCAGGGAACTGCACACCAATACTGTCCCCCGAGGACAAAATGGTCCATGAATCCTACAGAATTAGGGTGTTTGAGCCTATTTACCACTCAAACACTTCCCTTAAATTTAGCACCCGCTACATTTTTATTTCAAAGTATTTTATTTTCGCACTAGCTTATCCATTAAATTGAATAATTTATTCCAGAAAGGGCGTATTCTGGGGCATTCCCACCATATGTGTGGCATCGTGCCGTTGAGTTTCTGAGGTTCTTAATGACTTCCCGTACCTCTTCTGCTGAAAAGGGGGCCTCCAGCATATTTTTTTATTTTCTTTTTTTTTTTATGTTATTTTAAGTTATTTCCCTATCCACATTTATTTGCAGAGCACTTGCCATGCTCTTAACAACATTTTGCTGCCATTTGCAGCCCTCTAGCCCTTTCCATTACTTTTTTAGAGCCTTTTTAGTCCTTAGAAGTCCGGGTCCCCATTGACTTCAATGGGGTTCGGGTTCGGGTTAAAGTTCGGTCCCGAACCCGAACTTTTTTCCGAAGTTCGGCCGAACCCGTCGAACCCGAACATCCAGGTGTCCGCTCAACTCTACTCTTGACCCTTTAAGGGCTTCAGATACCAGGGGGCAAGATGGGATTTCTGATCATGTTACCACCATGATTGGCTGTCACAGTAGTCACATGATCCAAAAACTTTAGATCTCTTGTATGCATTGTGAGCTTTCCGGTACCCGCCAGCTACTATGCTGGGAGCGTGCAGGGAGCACGCTCTCAGCATGGTAAGTTGTGTTAATAGGGCCACATGTATGCGGCCACTCGGTGTTAAGGCCCACCCGCCGAGCGGCTGCATATATGCGTGCAGCCATCATCAAGGAGTTAAAGAAAACTACAGCCACAATGTATTTTGGAGGGGTCATCAGAACTTCATATCATTCATAAAACTAAGGGGAAATTCTCTTGCACATTAAATGGCATATTTGCCATTACTAAATAACCCCCCCTCCTTATCTGAAATCCTCTACAAATACAGTATATATCAAAAAGCTTGAGTTCCATACTAATATAGTAAAAAAATAGTTAAACTTTGAAGTGCACCTGTATCTAGACAGGGGAAGGCCTGTGTATTTAGTGTACCTGAATTTTTCAAAAGCATTCGATACAGTCCCCCATAAACTATTAATTTACAAGCTGAGGTCTGCAGGCATGGACCATAAGGTTTGTTCTTGGGTAAAAAACTGGTTACAGGGGTATGTCCAAAGGGTGGTGATAAATAACGTGTGCTCAGACTGGTCTGGAGTGGTAAGTGGGGTACCACAAGGTTCTGTCTTGGGACCAATTCCATTCAATTTTTTCTTAAATGATATAGAGGATGGGATAAATCACTCAATCTCAGTTTTTGCGGACGACACAAAATTATGCAGGGCAATAACTTCACATCAGGAGCTAGAAATTTTACAGAAAGACCTGAACAAAATAATGGAGTGGGCAACTACGTGGCAAATGAGGTTTAATGTGGAGAAATGTAAGGTAATGCACTTGGGGGTAAAAAACAAACATGCAAACTACTCACTAGGGGGAAAATATTTGGGGGAATCAAGGATGGATAAAGATCTGGGGGTCCTAGTAGATAACAGATTGAGCATTAGCATGCAATGTCAAGCTGCAGCTACCATAGCCGGCAGAATATTAGCATGCATAAAAAAGGGGATATACTGTACTCCAGAGATAAAACGATAATCCTACCACTTTATAAAACTCTCATATGGAGTACTCCGTCCAGTTCTGGTCGCCAGTCCTCAGAAGGGATGTGCTGGAACTGGAGAGAGTCCAAAGAAGGGCAACAAAATAATAAGGGGGCTGGAGGACCTCAATTATGAGGAACTACTGCAAGCACTACATTTATTCTCACTGAAGAAACGACTCTTGAGAGGAGATATAATAGCTATTTACAAATACCTCAATGGCGCTCCCAGCATAGGAAACAAACTATTCAGTCTCAAGGAGTGTAAGAGGAAACGGGGCCACACAATAATATTGGAGGAGAAGTGGTTTAACCTTAAACTGCCCAGGGGGTTTGTCACTGTCGGGGCTATAAGAATGTGGAACTCTCTTCCACAATTGTTGGTGGCTGCGGGGAGTATGGATAATTTTAAGAGATTCTTGGATGTACATCTTAAAGATCACAACAAACAGGGATATGGGAAATAATTATAGACACTGATACATGTACACCTACACAGTTTGAACTGGATGGACTATTATGTAACTATGTGTCAGACTTTGGATATTGAAGTATTTCCATAGTTTTAAGAAGCAGTAAAATAGCATTAAAACAAGCCAGCACTGACCTCTCTAACTGCTTTGTTAAGGTAAAGTTGAAGTGAAGTTGTGAGGCTAATGTGAATTTTTTTTTTGTTCAAAGAGTACAATAAACACTATAGAGTCTGCTTTCAATTGGTTTCTAACATCTTAGAAACACCTACTGTGTGTTTGCATTAGATGGATGGCAGACTGCTGAGATCTGTTATCCATAGAAAAACACAGTTAAGTCCAGAGTAAGAGAGGCAGGGGTTTGGCATAGAAGAGGTTTTAATACTTGAAAGAAAATAAAGAGTCTGATTGCTGGGGTCAGGCAGGAACAGGAGGAGCTTAAGGGGGTGGTGCAGAGGAGGGGTGAATCAGTCTTCGATTGGAACAGAGCTGGCATCGGGCAAACTTCCCACTCCCCACCATTTGTTTCTTTTTTTCTTGTTAATGGCATTCTAAAGCAGGCTCTTTTCCTAGTATTCATAGCAGCTAGTGTGGATACAAGTTCCGTATGGTCATTATGGTCAAATGTAAATTGGGTAGGGATCCATAAGGTAAGACTTCCTTTATTTTCTATGGTTAAATGTGAGACAATCCATACTTATTCATGGTTGTATCTGAATATTTTTCACAAAATGTACAGGGTAAATGGAAACGGTGAGTAAAAAAATGCCAAATAAAGTAAAGCAGTAATGGTATCATGACATACAGACTTGAATCATTCAGTACAATGGCAAATAAAGGAACACAGGCTGTGGTAAAACAGAGAGAGGAAAAATAAATAAAAATGGGAAAAATAATTGCCATCCACACCAAGTGTTTTGAGTGCAGAATATAGCCATCAGGGAGAGTCAGTGAGATGTAGCTAGTCAAGTCACTCAGAGAATGATAAAGGAATGTCCTCACAGGCTCACTGAGGGTTGAAATTGAAATGCACATCCTGTACATAAATACCCGTGCAGATTTCAGAACAATAAGGAATAAAAGAAAAAAAAAAGAGAAGAGGGAGAATGAAAGCAGATTCAGGTAAGTGCAGAGACAACATAGGAGGAAAAGAAAAAGAAAAGGAGAGACAGAGTGCCCAATTACCACAACTCCCACCCAAAACCAGAGTCAACCATAAACATTTAACCCACATGAGACGCAGTCCACAATTCCCAGACCCATTTATATTTATCTAAGGGATTATTAAGAGAGGCAGTAAGGTAATCCATCCTCTTTACACCCTGGATCCTCTTGTGAAATTGAACCAGAGAGTGTGGCTCCAAACATTGCCATCTACGGGTGATAGTTATCTAGTCACCTAGGGTATATGTGCTAGCAATTTTTTGGAGGCTTTAGAAAATGTGCAGGGAGTAAGTCCCAAAGGGTACGTTTTAAGAGTGAAGGGGATCCAGGATCCAAAATGAGCATGAATGAAAGTGTGAAGAGCTTGCTAGGAGGGTATGATTAATGGACAACTCCAATATATATTCTGTAATGTACCTAATTCCTTCCTACACCACCAACACCAATTATCTGCCGAGAGATATATTGATTGGAGCAGTTCTGGGGTTTGGTAACAATGGAATTGGATTTTATACTGATTTTCCTTATCCACTAGCCAGTCAATGTACTGCGGGCAAGTGGTGGCTGTAGGCAAAGCAATGTACCTATACGCCGCTTCCTACTTCCAGGGTTAGGGCGTGCACATGTGCACCCCACGTCTCGCTCCCACTGTAATTATACACAGCGGGAGCCTGTCAGCAAGTCTCGGGCAATGATTCACGGCCAGGACCTGCTGATCAGCTGTGTGCAATCTCAGCTCAGAGCTCTTTGTTGATAAACAATACAGAGCTCAGTACCAAGGGAGCGATGTCAGTTTGTCAATCCTGCAAAGCACAGATGAGAAACTTGAGAGACCTGTAGTAAACATCAGCACACTAAACACATTACACATAATTAGGCACACTTTTAAACTAATGATTGCCCTATTTGTTAACCCCTTCCCTGCCAGTGTCATTAGTACAGTGACAGTGTATAGTATTATCACTGTTCATTGTAAATGTCACTGGTGATGTCATGGCAGTTAGTCAGTTCCCCCCAGAGTCATATAAACAATCTAATCTAAAGGTGTTGGCACTAAACACATACAAAATGAATGTGAACAATATTCAGTAAAAGCATATGGTGATTGAAAAAGCAAATAAATATATGTAAAGTCCAAAGTGACAATTCCAACACTATAAATAAATGAAATTTTCTGGTTTGATGTTCCTTAAAATAAAAGCTTTACCACGAGTGCTCATGAGGTAGATGGCAACTCACCAAAGGTGTCTGACTACTTTTATACAGTAGGTCAAAATGCGCTTAAGTTGAATGGACCAGAGGAATCCTAGGTATGCATCTCTCCACTGAGTGACCCCCTCCGGATGGCGGCTGAGAATAAGGGAACAGATTCCACCAAGGACACACAAAAAGATCTCTTATGGTGTAGTAAGTTTTAATATATATTTTTTTAAAAGGTAACAAAAGACTTTGCACTCACATGTGACTGTGCTATGCCCAGCACTAAGGTGTCTACAGCACGTATGGGTGGATATATCGGAATAGCGGCGGTGTGCGGTCCACGCCTCATTCTGGTTATACCAAAATGATGTCACATAAAGGACCCAGAAGGGACGAGTCCTCTATGTGACATCCTTTTGTTATTTCCAGAATGAGGCGTGGACCGCACGCTGCCGCACGCTGCCTCATGAGCACTCGTGATAAAGCTTTTATTTGAAGGAACATTAAACCAGAAAATTTAATTTATTTATGGTGTTGGGATTGTCACTTTGGACTTTATATATGTTTTTTTTTTTTCAATCACCATATGCTTTTTCTGAATATTGTTCACATTCATTTTGTATGTGTTTAGCGCCAACACCTTTACATTAGATTTTTTTATATACTTTAGTTTACACTTTCTTAAAAGGGCAGCTATGTTTTAAAACAATACACTAGGCGCCATTTTCAACCCCCCCCCCAGAGTCAGTTAGTGTCAGATTGACCGCCACAATATCGCATTCCCATTATATGTCACTGATCATAAACCATTATAAGTATAAAAAAAAAAATCCAGTATATATATATATATATATACTGTATACCAGGTTGTAGGCACAATACCTTTCACACAAACCAATCAATAAACACTTATTGAGATTTGTTTTATCAAAAACATGTAGAAGAATACCTTTTGGCCAAAATTCATTAAAATATTAGATTTTTTTTATATTTTTTTATTTGATATGTTTTATATCGTAAAGTAACAAATATTTTTATTTTTTTATTTTACGTTTTTTTGACCGCTCTTTATTTATATAGTAAAAAATAAAAATAAAGTGGTGATCAAATACCACCAAAAGAAAGCTCTACACTTGTGTGAAAAAAATTAGCAGTTGAAGTAGCGCAGTGCCGCATAGCAAAAAATGGCCTGGACATGAAGGGGTTAAAATCTTCCGGAGCTCAAGTGATTATATAGGGTACATATTGAGCTTTTCGAATCTTGTGCAGTAACGTATTTTTCCTAACTGAACCTAACTGTGGCTGCCAGGTTTCTTCTGGTGAATTGGCATTTCCTGTTGGACCATAGGTCCCAGCAAGTCTCTAGCGTTGGTTCCCCATGCGTTTCCCTATGTGTTCCCCGGGTCCCTAGTATCTGGACCTATTCCCCGCAAACCCACCGGGGAAAAGACAGCAAAACATGAATACCTTCCTATGACCTGGGCAGCTGGGTGCTAACTACACACACAGTAGGCAACCTGTCTACACAGTAATCAACTTAAAACAAGCGTTTGTATACATTGGTTAAGAAGGTCCATTGGTCCGTATTAGGTGGGTAAATATTGCAAAGGGTGAGGTCCATACCTTTTAAAGTACCCCTACAGATAAGATAATGGCCCAAAGGATCCACATTAGACATGTGCAATTAGTTTCGTTCCGAATTCGTTTTTTAACTAATTTCAACAAATTCGTTAATTCAGAAATATCCGAATTAACGAAAACTCATTTAACGAATTTTACCGAATATTCGTAAATTCGAATATCAGAAAATTAGTAGATTCGTACATTCGGAAATTCGTACATTCATAAATTCGTACATTCGGAAATTTTTACATTCGTAAATTTGTACATTCGTAAATTTGTAAAATCGTACATTCGTAAATTTGTATATTCGGAAATTTGTACATTCGGAAATTCGTACATTCCTACATTCGTAAATTAGTAAATCCGTACATTCGTAAATTAGTAAATTAGTATATTCGGAAATCTGAAATAATAATTAACTAATAATAACTTAACTATTACTAACTATTAAATAATAGGTATTGGAATTTCCCTTTCAAATTTGGCTGCTAGTGAACTTAACGAAGTTCCGAATTGTTTTCCGAAATAATGAATGCCGTATCTAAACAAATGGAACGTAATGAATTAATAATAATAATAAATAACAATAATAATAAAAAAAAACGTTTTATTATTATTATTAATTATTAATTTGTTCCGTTCCATTTGTTTAGATGTGGCATTTGTTATTTCAGGTTATTCGTAACTTCGGATAAATTTGTATTCGTTTCGTTTGCTAACAGCCAAATTTGAAAGGAAATAACAATACCTATAATTTAATAGTTATTTTTTCAGATTTTCAAATTTTCAGGTTTTCGGATTTTCGAATTTTGAATTTCCAAATTTCCAAATGTACGAATTTACAAATTTACGAATTTACGAATGTATATATTTACGAATGTATGAATTTACGAATGTATAAATTTACGAATGTACGAATTTACGAATGTATATATTTATGAATGTACGAATTTACGAATGTATACATTTACGACTGTACGAATTTACGAATTGCGATCATAACGAATGACCCAAAAAACGAAAAGAAAAAAAACAAATGAAACGAAAACTAACAAATTTTTTGGCAGTTCACATGTCTAATCCACATATTGGGGATTCAAATAAAACGGAGAACACTGTTTAATTGCCACAATTCCTTTTTCAGTGAATTGGAGTAGAAAAGAGAGTTACATATAGCTGTCTAGAAGATTTAGATAGTTCACAAGGTGGATGTAGTGCATAGTGTAGTAGACCCAAGTTCTGTAACAAAAGAGAGGTAGGAAGGAATCAAAAGTCCATAGTTGATAGGAAGCCAGATATGGGCAACAAAGAGAGAAAAAGGGAATGTAAGCAACAAAATAAAATATACATGTAGCGCCCTGCTCCCAATGACTGGGCGCTATGTCAAATCTAGTGGGTGTCTGAGCTGGTAGGTGGCTCAGACTCTGTATATAATTATGATAAATTAGCCTCTGTTCCAGCTATGGCTGTGTTGGGCAGACTTCCCACTGTTTGCCTGTAGGTGGCGTTACCACCTCAGGCCAATGTGGAAGACTGACAGGCCAGAGTGCATTGGTTACCTTCCCTCGAGAACAGTTCAGTGGGCGTGGTCTACCCGCTGAGCATGCTGGGGAAGGGTACTTAAGGCGCAGACACCACCTTTTGGGGTCCTTCGTCCCCTCGCAGCCCTCCTGGCGCGAGGGGTGTGTTGTGTGATTTTGGCCTCGGAACCAAGTAGTCCCAGTTATGCTGACTGGGCCTGCACTTTGAAGGTGATCCTGTGCTGTCCGTCCTGCGGGAGGAAGCCACTCAATGGGGGAAACCAGGGGAGGACCTGTCCTGGAAAAAACTGAGCGGAAGGCTGGTGTCTTGAGGAGGGCCTGGTAATTCTATTGGAGGATGCACCGCAGCTAAAGTTCACCTTGCAGTCTGCCGGGTTGGCTTAAAGGTTCTTGACTGTTTGGCTAGAAGTCCAGACATTAAGTTCTGTGGCAGAGGACCCCGGATTATCCAATTTTGTCCACAACCGGTCTGTGGCAGAGACTGGTACTGAACATTGTTCGTGCATCATTCCGGCTGCTAAGCCAGGTGAGAGTGGCCTATCCGGGTGAGCAATACCCACTCCAGGAGGAGTGGTGAATGACTTTGTAGTTGAGAAGTTTTCCCCAGTGATCTGTACTGCGTACCTGAACCTACCCCTTCCCTTCACCCTTCTACTATTCTTCATACGTTTTATGCAAAGGAAAATAAAACCTAACAGCTTAAGGTTTTACATCTTGTGTGGACATTGGAGTTTTTACAGATTTTCTTCCCCTAGACAACGAATACTGAGGTAACGTGCAAGGCCCAAATTAAAACCAGCAGCTCCTGCGGGGGTGTGCTACACATGGGGGCTCATTCGGGATTTGCCGTTACCTCTCGCAACTGTAAAAGGATTTTTGCTTTATTGAAAGTCTACAAGAAGGTGTTGGACTGTGCTTGAATTGAAACCAAAGGGGTAAAGGTACAGATCACTTTGCTAACTGCATAGGCCGCGGACGGAGCCAAGAAAGAAAAGCCTGTGAGCAACGCGCAAAAAGAACCTAAAGGGGAGGAGTTCCCGCCAACTGGGTGAGACACGTGAGGGTGTTTGGCGCCAAAGACCAAGTGCTGCCAGATCAAGTGAGTGGATCGGAAAGCAGCATGTTGTTAAATTCGTGGACACTATCTATGCCTGGGCCTAGGATGTTTCCCATGCTCGCCACTGTGGGTGCTACGCTATCTGGAGCCTTGCTTACAGATACAGGGATCCGATTGAAGCCACGCGGACGCTTCATACTGTACACGAGCAGAGATGTAGAGGCGCTGGGCATGCTGTGCCCTGGATGTGAAGGACTGGCAGTGCAGCTACGTCCATTTGCCCAGTGCCCATCCTGCAGGGAATACTTGTTTGAGTTGGAGCAACCCACTGCGTTGCCCCACGCCTATCGGATAGACTGGGATACAGGCACCGCCTGTTGGAAGATGTCGCCTTCGCCCCTGCGGTTCAGCCTGTGCGCACCGCCTCTGCTGCAGAGAGTGAGTCTGGAAGAGATGTCGCTACCAACACAAAGGTACCACATCCACAACATGTGCCCCCGTCCCACCCGTGAAACGGAAGGTGAGGTACGTGAAGGCTTCCCACGGACGCGGTCGAGGCCTACCCCAGCGTTTACCGGAACCAAACCCCATGAGCGATGATATTCCCAGGACGTCCACGTCAGGAGCTGGTAAGAAACCTGGGGGAAAAGTGACTGGGACTTTGGTTAACTATTTTCCGGCAGAAGAGTTAGCAGACTCTGACTTAGACTCTCTGTCCTCTGTTTGTGGAAAAATATTGGAGTCCATGTCTCAGGAATTGCTGTGGAGCAACATAGATGATGTTGCCTTGATGCATAGCTGTTCGTAGTGGACAGCTATGGACTCCGGGGAAACTACACCCAGGGAGGGAACCCCGGACATTGCTAAAGTGACTTTGCCTATTAAGAGGACTGTTTCTAAACCTACCAAGTCTATGGTAAATAAGTCCCCGGATTCATGTGTGTTGCCCGGGATGGGGAGTTCTCGGACATTGCCTAAACTCACCCGTCTACGAGTGGTAATGAAAAGGGTAGCCTCGGAGTACAGCCTGGAGTTTCCGTACGTGCCAAAACAGATAATGCAGGAGATTGAGGCAAACAGGGAGCAGTGGTGCAGTGAAGCCATCTGGGACTATTTAGAAGTACCAAAGCCATTTAGGAATCTGGACTATTCATTCATCATGGCTGATCGTTCCAGGGGTGCCAGTTAGACTGGAACTACGGGTGGCATATCCACGCCAATCGGGGAGTCATTTGCAGACCAGAGAAGGACAATGTTACCTATTTTATTACCACCCTTGACAAGCAAGGAAAACTTCTGACTTTGCCGGATCCCAGGTTTTACCTACGAGTATTTAACGCAACTCTTTGTCTGCAATTCCATTTTTTTTCTTTATTGCAAGGAAGAAGAAGAAAAAAACTTTCAACTGAGAGAAGGGTTTTTTTTTTGTTTGTCTTCTCATCTTTACTATGCTAACTGGACTTTGGGAAGTTAGACAGTTAGGAATAGGGTTGCTGAGGACGTCAGGATCAAGATGTCAGCTGTATTAGCCCCTGCTTAAAATACCTGTTTGTGCTATCACTGAGACTAGGTGGCAGTGGTCGATAGAGTAGAGTAGGGAGAGACTTTCCTACATTTATCATATAGGCTTTAAAAATTTAAGAAGGAATGTTCCACCTCTAAAAAGGGGTGTAGCTCTGCTTCGATAGAAATGTTTTAGGATTGCTACGGTTATTTGCTGTGTGTCTCTGTGTTTTGTTTTCTCTTTTAGGTAAGCAGATATTCTTTCAAGACCTCCGGAGAATGGGGAGGGCTAGATAGTTAGTGATGGGTGGTAATGTGTAATGTATAGTGTATATTGTGCTATTATCTTATTGAAAGTATATGTCATTGCTATATCTTGTTTCTTTCCTTTCTCCCCTTCCCCATCCAAGTTTTTGGTTCAGGTACCAAATCCTCAGGCTTGAGGAGTTGTTTTTTCCTCCAGACACTGGGGACAGTGTCTTTTTGCAGCAGGGGGAGTATGTAGTGCCCTGCTCCCAATGACTGGGCTCTATGTCAAATCTAGTGGGTGTCTGAGCTGGTAGTTGGCTCAGTGTCTCGTACCTGGTGGAGATCGAGCTGGAAAAGGGGGCTACTCTTGCACCTCCTGTCCAACACCCCTGGTAGTGATGACAGGGAGTGAGGGACACAGAGTGGCACGAAGGCCAATGTAGCGCATGGCACTGGCTGAGCCTTGGCAGGAACCAGGTGTCTGAAGAGCGCTGAGCTGACTCTGGAAACTGGAGCTCTGTGTCGCTGGATCAACGGATGGAGGCGTAGCCGGACGTAAGCCAGGAGGTCATCGACAGCCGGACGGAGCAGGTACCAAGACGATGGGCAGAAGCGGAGACGGGACACAGGCCAGGTTCAGTACACAGTCGCGCAGCAAGGTACAGGTACATCAGGCAAAAGCGGAGTCAGGTATTAGCCGGGATCAGGTAGGCAGGCAGAGACCAAGGAGAAGGTTCAGGTGAAGCCGGGTCAGGACACAGAAACTGGAACAGGTTTAGATAACAGGCACTAGCTGAAAGACCACTCAGCAAGAAGCAGATGTCAGTGCTCTGTTTAAATGGCACTAACTGGCGCCAATATGGGTAGTGGTGGATTGGTTCTCCAAAATGTGTCGCCTGATTCCTCTCCCAGGTCTACATACAGCTACCAGTCTTGCCATGACTTTCATCAAGGAAATCTTTTGTCTCTATGGGATGCCTTTACACATTGTCTCTGACAGGGTAGTTCATTTTACAGCTCGGTTTTGGAGAGCCCTGATCAGCTCCTTTGGGATTAAATTGGATTTTTCATCTGCCTTTTTTTCCCAGACCAATGGGCAACAGAACATATCAATTAAAATGTAGAATGTTATCTCTGTGCCTTTATCTCAGCTCACCAAGATGACTGGTGGACCTTTTGCCCTGGCCACCTTAACCCACCACTCCAATACCAGTACTGGAAAATCCCCCTTCTTCACTGTTTACAGGCAGCATCCATCCGTTACCTTTCCTGTTCCCATCTCTTCTCTCGTACCAGCAGCAGCTGAAACCCAAAGGACCTTCAACTCAATCTGGGAAGAAGTTTCTAAGATTCTTCATCTGGCTGCCTCCAGTCATAAAACGACAATGCGTGCTGACTAAACCCCTGTTTTTAACGCATACTGTTAGATAGGTTTAATTGCTTGTCTGCGAGCTGGTCGGTAAGTAAGCTTGTTTTTTTTCCCATGAACCGTACCAGGCCACATGCCCTCAACATGGGGAGGATGTCCCCATGTTGATAGGGACAAGGGCCTCATCCCCACAACCCTTGCCCAGTGGTTGTGGGGGTCTGCGGGTGGGGGGGCTTATCGGAATCTGGAAGCCCCCCTCTTTTCCTGCGGCCTGCCAGGTTGCGTGCTCGGATAAGAGTCTGGTATGGATTTTTGGGGGGAATCTCACGCCATTTTTTGTATTTTGGCGCAGGGTTCCCCTTAAAATTCATACCAGACCTGAAGGGTCTGGTATGGATTTTGAGGGGGGACCCTATGCCATTAAAAAAATAATAATTGGTGCAGGGTTCCCCTTAATATCCATACCAGACCTGAAGGGCCTGATATGGAATTTGGGGGGACCTCCACGCATTTTTTAAAAAAAAATTTGGTTCGGGGTTCCCTTTAATATTCATACCAGACCCAAAGGGCCTGGTAATGGACTGGGGGGAACCCTTGTCGTTTTTCAATGACCTTTATCTGTATTGCCGGGACCCGACAATTCATTATAGCCGCGAGTAGTTTTAAATTACTTTTTTTCCTTTAGAAATGTCATTTTGTGCAGGGACTGTTCTAAACACGGGAAACATGTGCCACTTTACAAGAAAAGAACTACATTTCACATAACAATCCTTATTCCGCCAATTTAATCTTTTTCGGTCGATATATCGATTACCTAATTGTGACCTGGGATGGCCCCCCTGATCTGATCACTTATTTTTTTAGCCATTGCAACAATAATTCCTATGGCCTATCCTTCACTCATGTCTCTGACCCTATTAGTATACCTTTTCTGGATTTAGAACTAGGCCATATAGACGAGACTATTATTGCTAAAAATTATACCAAACCTACGGCCGGCAACTCTTTCCTTCACTATAAGATCTGCCATTACCCTAAGTGGACCAAAAACATACCTAAGCCCACGTTCACACTGGGGCTGCAGGAGTGAAGCCTGCGAGTTCAGCTGAACTTGCATGATTTCACTCCCGCTGGCAGTCCCGATTTCAGCTCGATTTCAAAGACATCTGAAACAGATGTCAATGTAAATCGCGTCTGAAATCGCAAAAAGTAGTACAAAAACTACTTTTTGTAATCGGTGCAGCGCCGCAGATGCGGCGTCGCACCGATTAGGACGGTGCCATTGGCCGCAATTTGCGGCAAATTTCGCCGATTTGACATGCGATTTGACATGTCAAATCGCATGTCAAATCGCACCAGTGTGAACCAGGGCTAAAGGACAGTTTTGTCGCTTACGGCAAAACTGCACACTAGATACCTGTAACGGTACCCCATGTATAAAAGGGGTTAACGCCGTTTAAGATATTCCCTCTCTGGACACACATCCACTGCCGATCCTCCACAGTCAGGCGACCGCTTCCCATAGGATTAATCCTTCCAAACATACGAGGCAAACGCTCTGTGTTGAAGTCCCAAAACAGGGAATTAATTTATTACAAGCACATGGTAACACATTTCTCTTCAAAACCCTTCCCTCCCATCCTTGGGGAACAGGGTGGGTTAAACTGTCCAATGACAATGGTCATACAGGTCAGGTGTGTTCAAACTTCTCTTTCAGTAAACAGTCTTAGCAGGAGGGGTGATCCCCCCTCCTCACAGAAAGACACTTAAACATCCCATAATAGGCAGCCAGACGGTCTACCAAGCTCCAATCCACATCACCACAGTAGCAGACTTAATTACCACAAGCCACAATAGACAATAGAATGCAATCACACCCCATAACAGCAAATATTACACAACAGCCCACACACAATATACACCCAATATATACCATGTATATACAGCATTGAATATGACTATTCCAGATCATGGTGGGGTTCTCATTCCCCCGGTGCCCCAAGTGACCCCTGTCACAATACCGATTATGATACACTTAGTATTCCGCTGAAAACAAAATTTGCTGACAAAGAGTACCCCAAAGCATTGGTTGATCAAGCCTGTGACTACTATTCCAAAGGTAAACCGGCCAAAATAGAAAAAAAACAGATAGACCACTCCACGAGATTCATTACCACTAGTGTTGAGCGGACACCTGGATGTTCGGGTTTCGACGGGTTCGGCCGAACTTCGGAAAAAAGTTTGGGTTCGGGACCGAACTTTAACCCGAACCCGGACCCGAACCTGAACCCCATTGAAGTCAATGGGGACCCGCAATTCTAAGGACTAAAAAGGCTCTAAAAAAGTAATGGAAAGGGCTAGAGGGCTGCAAATGGCAGCAAAATGTTGTTAAGAGCATGGCAAGTGCTCTGCAAACAAATGTGGATAGGGAAATAACTTAAAATAACATAAAAAAAATAAAAAATAATAATAATAATCTTGACCTAGGAGGACGAGGTCCATATGGAGTAGGAGGTTGAGGTGGCGGTGGATGTGGCTATGTTGGTGGAAGCAGCGGTGGAGGAGGACGAGGTAGCCAACACTGATTCAAAAATACAACAATGGCTGGGTAAGGCCGGTGATGTGTCGCATTCTGTCCCCCGTCAAATAGTGTCCACCCTGTACTGCGCTTGCTCAGTATGTAGGACAAGGGGATTTCGAAAATCTCCCAAGACGAACGGCGCCTGCGTGGTGAGTTCAGGTGAAGGCCACACCATCCGTGGTTCAAGCCGAGCCAAGTGAGGCCGTGCCCGAAGCGTGGCGATCGAAACGAGCCCGTGAGGGGCCCTGTTACTATGTGCTACCGTATGTCCACTTGGATGGTGGGGCTTGAACCTGCACTCACAGCACAGGCGCCGTTCATCTTCGGAGATTTTGTGAATCTCCTTGTCCTCTGTACTGCGCAAGCGCTGCGCCTTCGCAGTATGGGCCGGACACAATCCGATGGCCGGACAGTTTTTGTCACAACACCGGTATACATGTCTATTCTGCACAAGGTACAGACAAGTTCTGTGGGATCCATGCCTGGTTCATTTTAATGAACGTGAGCTTGTCCACATTGGCTCTGGACAGGCGGCTGCGCTTGTCTGTGATAACGCCCCCTGCCGTGCTAAATACACGTTCAGATAATACACTGGCTGCAGGGCAGGCCAGCACCTCCAAGGCATAAAGGGCAAGCTCAGGCCATGTGCCCAATTTGGAGACCCAGAAGTTAAAGGGGGCAGACCCGTCATCCAGTACGTGTAGGCCTGTGGACACATACTGCTCAACCATGTTGGTGAAATGCTGCCTCCTGCTAAGACGTTCCATCTCAGCTGGTGGTGCTGGTTGTTGTGGCGTGCTGACAAAGCTTTTCCACATTTCAGCCATGCTAACCCTGCCTTCTGAGGTGCTGCCGGTGCCCCGGCTGCGTTGGCGACCTCTTCCTCCTCCTCTGCCTTCGCCTTGTGCTTCCACCGTACGCCCGCTGTCAGGTGGGAATGCCACCAGCAGCGCGTCTACCAGCGTGCTCTTGTACTCGCGCATCTTACGATCCCGCTCCAGTGAGGGAATTAAGGACGGTACGTTGTCCTTGTAACTGGGCCACCCAGTGATCAGCACCAGTTAAAATGTGGGCAACTCGGCGGTCATTGCGGAAACACTGCAGCATGTAATCGCTCATGTGTGCCAGGCTGCCCAGAGGCAAAGATAAGCTGTCCTCTGTGGGAGGTGTATCGTCTGTGTCTTCTGTATCCCCCCAGCCACGCACCAGTGATGGCCACGAGCTGGTCTGGGTGCCACCCTGCTGTGAAAATGGCTCCTCCTCCTCCTCCATCTCCTCCTCCACCTCGTCATCCTCCAGAACTGTGCCCTTTCTGCCGGACAATTGTGTACCTGGCGTTTGTTGGTGCAGGAACCCACCCTCGTAGCCACTTGTGAAAGACTGCCCTGAAAGCCTTTGAAATGATCCCGCTTCCTCCTCCTCCTCCTCATCCTCCTGTGCCACATCCTCTTCCATCATCGCCCGAAGCGTTTTTTCAAGGAGGCATAGAACTGGGATAGTAACGCTAAGAATGGCGTCATTGGCACTGGACATGTTGGTGGAGTACTCGAAACAGCGCAACAAGGCACACAGGTCTCGCATGGAGGCCCAGTTATTGGTGGTGAAGTGGTGCTGTTCCGCAGAGCGACTCACGCGTGATTGCTGCAGCTGAAACTCCACTATCGCCTGCTGCTGCTCGCACAGTCTGGCCAGCATGTGCAAGGTGGAGTTCCACCTTGTGGGCACGTCACATATGAGGCCGAAGTTACGCTGCAGCGCTGACAGGCGAGCAGCAGCAGGGTGAGAACGCCAAAAGTGCGCACACACAGCCCGCACTTTCTGCGGCAGCTCTGGCATATTGGGGTAATTTTTAAGGAACCTCTGGACCACCAAGTTCAGCACATGCGCCAGGCAAGGGATGTGCGTCAAACCGGCTAGGCCCAGAGCTGCTACGAGATTTCGCCCATTATCGCACACCACCAGGCCGGGCTTGAGGCTCACTGACAGCAACCACTCATTAGTCTGTTGTTCCATGTCCCTCCACAACTCCTGCGTGGTGTGGGTTTTTTCCCCCAAACAGGAAAGTTTTAAAACTGCCTGCTGTCGTTTACCCCTGGCTGTGCTGAAGTTGGTGGTGAAGGTGTTACGCTGACCGGATGAGGAGGCGGTAGAGGATGAGGAAGCGGAGTAGGAGGAGTTAGCAACAGGAGGCAAACTGAAGCGCCCTGCAATCCTCGGTGGTGGAAGGACATGCGCCAAACTGCTATCTGCCTCAGGCCCAGCCGCCACTGCATTTACCCAGTGTGCTGTTAGGGAGATATAACGTCCCTGACCGTGCTTACTGGTCCACGCATCCGTAGTTAGGTGGACCTTGCCACAGATGGCGTTGCGCAGTGCACACCTGATTTTGTCCCCCACTTGGTTGTGCAGGGAAGGGATGGCTCGCCTGGAAAAATAGTGGCGGCTGGGCACGACGTACTGTGGGACAGCCAATGCCATCAGGCTTTTAAAACTCTGCATCTCCACCAGACGGAATGACAGCATTTCAAAGGCCAGGAGTTTTGAAATGCTGGCATTCAGGGCCAGGGATCGCGGGTGGCTAGGGCAGTACTTCCTCTTCCGCTCCAATGTTTGGGAGATAGAGAGCTGAACGCTTCCATGGGACATTGTGGAGATGGTTGGTGACCCAGGTGGTAGTGTTGCTGGCAGATCCTCTGTTTGCGGGGTGGCAGGTGCCACTGTCACTACTAGTGATGAGCCGAACACCCCCGGGTTCGGTTCGCACCAGAACCCGCGAACGGACCGAAAGTTCGCACGAACATTAGAACCCTATTAAATACAATGGATGCGAACGTTCGGATTCTAAAGTGCTAATCATAACGGCTATTATCCATGTTATTGTCCTAAACAGAATTTGGGAACCCGGGTTCTGCACCAGGGGACATGTATCAATGCAAAAAGAAGTTTTAAAAACGGCCGTTTTTCGGGAGCAGTCATTTTAATGATGCATAAAGTGAAAAAATAAGTCAAATATTCCTTTAAATATTGTACCTGGGGGGTGTCTAAAGTATGCCTGTGAAGTGCCACGTGTTTCCCATGTTTAGAACTGTCCCTGCACAAAATTACATTTCTAAAGGAAAAAAAAGCCATTTAAAACTGCTTGCGGCTTTAATGTAATGTCTGGTCCCTGTAATATGGATGAAAATCTTTAAGAAAAATGGCATAGCTACCCCATCACCCCCCCTACCCCAGCCCATTACCAGCCCCTTTGGGTCTTGTATGGATATTAAGGGGAACCCCGCACACAAAATAAAAAAGGCCCTATATACTCTGAACAGCCGTATACAAGACAGGGACTGTAGGTTTGTTCTTATGTAGAATCTGTTTGTAATTTTGAACAGGTACATTGTTTAAGTGTAGCTCCAGCCAAAAAATCTATTTTTAAGCTTTTTGGAAAACATAGGGAAGGGTTATCACCCCTGTAACATTTGTTTTGCTGTCTGTGCCCCTGTTCAGAACATTTCACCTCACTTTGCGTCCCAATGACAACTGTTTTTGAAATGTGGTGTTTTTATTGAAAAGGATTGGTGATAAAACATCAGTAGAGAGGAGACACCTTTCTCCCATATTAATTCTTACAGGAGAGAATTTTCCTTCCAAGGGGTAGATTTCCTCTCACTTCCTGTTGTCTTCTTCCGTTTGCAAGTAGTAGTCGTTTGTAAGTTGGATGTTTGAAAGTAGGGACCTGCCGTATATACTCTGCAGAAATTGGCCCCTTAGGTGTTGGTGTTGGCACAACACTGTAAGCACTCACAGTTACTCTTGGTGGGTGCTGGAACGCCCTGCTGTCAACTATTATATCAGGAATTGTAATAACATATAATTGTTGAACAGTGGTAGTAAAAATTGGGCCTTTGATGGTGGTGCTGGTGCCACAACACTGTAAGGCCTGACAGTTACTCTTGGTGGGCGCAGCAATGGGCCCTGCTGTGAATTATTAGATCAATAATTATAATTGCATGCCCCTGTTGAACAGGGGCTGAAAAATTGGGCCTTTGGTGGTGGTGGTGGTGGTGGTGGTGGTGGTGTTGACACAACACTGTAAGGCCTGACAGTTACTCTTGGTGGGCGGAGCAATGGGCCCTGCTGTGAATTATTAGATCAATAATTATAATTGCATGCCCCTGTTGAACAGGGGCTGAAAAATTGGGCCTTTGGTGGTGGTGGTGGTGGTGGTGGTGGTGGTGTTGACACAACACTGTAAGGCCTGACAGTTACTCTTGGTGGGTGCAGCAATGGGCCCTGCTGTGAATTATTAGATCAATAATTATAATTGCATGCCCCTGTTGAACAGGGGCTGAAAAATTGGGCCTTAGGCACTGGTGGCACAACACTGCAACCCCTCACAGATACTGTACTTGGAGCACAGCAATGAGGCCTGTTGCAAAGTATTGCATCAAAAATTGTAATTACACGCCCCTGTTAAACAGGGGCTGAAAAATTGGGCCTTAGCCACTGGTGGTGGCACCCATAAACCAAAATGATCTTCCAAGCTATCATTATTAATCGGATCATTGAGGAGGAGGAGGAGGATAGCTAGTCAACATAACAGCACAGGAACTCAGCATCAGCATCAGTTTTGAAGGGATGTGACATTTTAAAATCAATTAGTCTGTTATATCAGCATCAGGTGTGTGGTAGCTGGTGGTGATCCAAGACTGGTTCATCTTGATGAAAGTCAGTCGATCAACCGAGTCGGTGGACAGGCGCACCCTGTGATCCGTGACAAATCCTCCAGCAGCACTGAATGTGCATTCTGAAAGAACGCTGGATGCAGGACAGGCCAGTAGCTCAATTGCATACTGTGCAAGCTCTGGCCAGTGATCCATCCTCAAGACCCAGTAAGCCAGAGGATTTTCGGTGGGGAAGGTGTCCAAGTCTGACCTTGCCCCTAGGTATTCCTGCACCATGTATATCAGACGCTGGCGATGGTTGCTGGAACCGATCATACTTTGGGGCTGCGGACTAAAGAATTGTCTGAACGCATCGGTCAGACGGCCACCTTCCCCACCGCTCCTTCTTTGACTGCCCGAAGCCTCAGCAACTCGTTGTCCAGGACCAGGAGTTTGTAACCTCCCAGTCTCTGGGAACGCGTTGCACAGACCTTTCTGCAAGGCCTCCCGGAGTTGTCTCATCCTCTGCTCCCTCTGCGACGGTAACATAAGGTCCGCAACCTTACCCTTGTACCGTGGATCAAGGAGAGTGGCCAGCCAGTAATGGTCCCTCTCCTTGATCCGAAGAATACGAGGATCCTTCCGCAGACTTTTCAGGATCAGGGAGGCCATGCAGCGTAGGTTAGCTGAGGCATTCAATCCGGAGTCCTCTGGGTCACTAAGGACGACATGATCCGCAGCCACCTCCTCCCAGCCACGTACAAGTCCACTGGTTTCTTGGGACTGTAAATCATCCCTAAAAGACTGCTGCTGATGATGCTGAGTGCCAGCCTCCACCTCCATGCTGACACAATCCTCCTCCTCCTCCTCCTCCTCCTCTTCCTGTGCGATGGGTGGGACAGAAGGAACACTGTCTGGGTAAAGGGGGCCTTGAGAGGCAAGGAAGTCCTCCTCTTCCTGCCTCTGTTCTGCCTCAAGTGCCCTGTCCATTATTCCATGCAGCGTGTGCTCCAACAGGTGGACAAGAGGTACAGTGTCACTGATGCATGCACTGTCACTGCTCACCATCCTCGTGGCCTCCTCAAATGGTGCCAGGACAGTGCATGCATCCCTGATCATGCCCCACTGGCGTGGTGAAAAAAACCCGAGCTCCCCTGACCCTGTCCTGGTGCCGTAGTCGCACAGGTACTCATTGATGGCCCTCTGCTGCGTGTGCAGCCGCTGCAGCATGGCCAACGTTGAGTTCCACCTGGTGGGCATGTCACATATAAGGCGGTTCTTGGGCAGGTTCAACTCCTTTTGCAGCTCAGCCAGGCGAGCACTGGCATTATAAGATCTGCGGAAATGCACAAGACTTTCCTGGCCTGCCTCAGGACATCCTGTAAGCCCGGGTACCTGCCCAAGAACCGCTGCACCACCAGGTTAAGGACGTGAGCCATACAGGGCACATGGGTCAGTTGTCCCTGTCGGAGGGCGGAGAGGACGTTGGTGCCATTGTCGCAAACCACCATTCCTGGCTTAAGCTGGCGTGGCGTCAACCACCTCTCGGCCTGCCCCTGCAGAGCAGACAGGACCTCTGCCCCAGTGTGGCTCCTGTCCCCCAAACACACCAGCGCAAGCACGGCATGGCATCTTTTTGCCTGCGTACTTGCGTAGCCCCTTGAATGCCTACGGAGCACCGCTGGTTCCGAGGACAAACCACAGGAAGAGGCCATGGAGGAAGAAGAAGAGGAGGGGGTGGAGGAGAGAGGTGTGTCACAACCAGTAGTAGCATTTTGGAGGCGTGGCGGTGGAACAACCTCCAACACTACTGCACCTTGTCCTGCATCCTTCCCAGCTGCCAAAAGAGTGACCCAATGGGCCGTGAAAGAAAGGTAACGTCCCTGTCCATGCCTGCTGGACCATGAGTCAGCGGTAATATGCACCTTACCGCTGACCGCCCTGTCCAGCGAGGCCAAGACATTGCCTTCCACATGCCTGTAGAGAGCCGGAATCGCCTTCCGTGAGAAAAAGTGGTGTTTGGGAACCTGCCACTGAGGAACCGCACATTGCACAAACTCACGGAAGGGGGCCGAGTCTACCAACTGAAAAGGCAGCAGTTGAAGCGCTAGCAATTTAGCCAAGCTAGCATTCAACCGCTGGGCATGTGGATGGCTGGGAGTGAACTTCTTTCGACGGTCCAGCAGCTGGGGCAGGGAAATTTGCCTGCTAGAATCGGACGTCGGTGTACTGCTAGCAGAGTGCCCGCAAGTACTTGGCTGTGACACACCTAATTCTACACCTTCATTCCTCTCAGAGCAGGTTTCAGAGAGGACTGAAGGTATAGTGGGGTTGGAGATCCCAGCTGATGCGGTGCAAGAAGAGGTCAGCTTTGTTCTTTGGTGTGGGTCTTTAAGGTAGGCTTGCCAACGAGCTGCATGGCAGGTCAACATATGTCTGATCAAGCATGTGGTGCCCAAGCGGCTGATGTTTTGGCCACGCGATATACGCTTGAGACATATGTTGCAAACAGCAGCTGTGCGATCTGATGCACTCGCCTCAAAAAAGGCCCACACCAAAGAACTTTTTGAATGACGGGCAGAGGCAGCGCCCTGCACAGGCGGAGCTCTGTGGTGTGATTCCGTCGGTGTGCTGCCCATACGCTGGCCACCCAAGGGCATCCTGCCTCGTTGGAGATGTGCCTCCTCCTCATCCTCCTCCTCCTCTCTCCTATTAGGCACCCACGTGGAGTCAGTGACCTCATCATCCCCTCCCTCCTCATCACTGGAGCCAATCTGGCAGTATGCTGCAGCTGCTGGAGCATGACTGCCAGATTGGTGTCCTTCTTGAGCATCCCCTCTCTCTGCTCTCACGCTACTGCCTTCCTCTATCTGGGTATCATCATCAGATCCTTCGAAACGCTGGGCATCCTCCTGGAGCATGTACCCAACACTGTGCTCAAACAGTTCGGGGGACTCCTCAGGAGGAGGACATGGTGGGTCTAGGGAAGGATTGACTAATGAAGATAATGATACCAGAGAAGAGGATGCTTTGGCAGCTGCTTTGCCAATACCCTGAGCCTGGGTGAGAGAGGATGAAAAGGATGAGGTGGGCTTGGTCATCCACTCTACCAAGTCTTCGGCATGATGTGTCTCAACATGTCCAGCTGCCGAAAAGAAGGACAAGCGTGTCCCATGGCCATGTGCTGATGACAATGCACCGCGTCCACGACCAGCACTGTTGCCCCCAGACACAGAGCCTGCTTGCCCTCTTTTTTTGCCTCCTGACTGTCTGCCTCTCCTTGTTTGCCTTCCAGACATTTTAATGGATGGCCTGCAGGGAGATGGGAAAAACAGCAATAAGGGCTACCTTCAGGTGTATACTGTGCAGGAGGCTTAGCAACAATGACACTGACACTGTCCCCTGCCTATCCTTCTCTGTCCCTAAACACAAGGATTTGCAATATGCTTCAGCAAGATTGGTTTAGCACAGAATAGCACACTTACAGTTTCCCTCACTGTCCTTCTCTGTCCCTACAAACAAGATTTAGCACAGAATAGCACACTGATAGTTTCCACGAGTGTCCTTCTCTGTCCCTAAACTCAAGGATTTCAAATATGGTTCAGCAAGATTGGTTTAGAACAGAATAGCACACTGACACTTTCCCTCACTGTACCTCTCTGTCCCTAAACTCAAGGATTTCAGATATGGTTCAGCAAGATTGGTTTAGAACAGAATAGCACACTGTCAGTTTCACTCACTGTCCTTCTCTGTCCCTACAAACAAGATTTAGCACAGAATAGCACACTGATAGTTTCCACGAGTGTCCTTCTCTGTCCCTAAACTCAAGGATTTCAAATATGGTACAGCAAGATTGGTTTAGAACAGAATAGCTCACTGACACTTTCCCTCACTGTACCTCTCTGTCCCTAAACTCAAGGATTTCAAATATGGTTCAGCAAGATTGGTTTAGAACAGAATAGCACACTGTCAGTTTCACTCACTGTCCTTCTCTGTCCCTACAAACAAGATTTAGCACAGAATAGCACACTGATAGTTTCCACGAGTGTCCTTCTCTGTCCCTAAACTCAAGGATTTCAAATAAAGGGATTTTTATAACAGCTTACCTGTAAAATCCTTTTCTTGGAGTACATCACGGGACACAGAGCGACTTAGTCATTACTAATGGGTTATATAGTTTACCTTCAGGTGTTGGCACTGGCCAATTCCAAACCGGAAGTACCCTCCCCTATATAAGCCCCTCCCACCCGGGAGCACCTCAGTTTTGTAGCCAAGCAATAAGTGTCCCAAAAAGAGGGGTGGGAGCTCTGTGTCCCGTGATGTACTCCAAGAAAAGGATTTTACAGGTAAGCTGTTATAAAAATCCCTTTTTCTTTTTCGTACATCACGGGACACAGAGCGACTTAGTCATTACTAATGGGACGTCCCAAAGCAATGCCAAATGAGGGGGGGGTACATAAGCTGGGCGCCATCAGGCATGAGGATCTTTTGCGGCCTGCAACACACTGCGCCCAAAGGCGACATCCTCCTGACTTCTAACGTCTACCTGATAGAATCTAGTAAACGTGTGTACCGAAGACCATGTTGCGGCCTTACATACTTGAGCCAGGGAGGCCTGGTGATGCACTGCCCATGAAGTTCCAACTGCTCTTGTGGAGTGCGCCCTAACTTTGAACGGAGGCGGTCTCTTTCTCAAGCCATAGGCTTGTATTATGACCTGTCGAATCCACTTGGCTAAAGTAGATTTTGATGCTGCCTGACCCCTTCTGGGGCCTTCCGGCAGAACAAACAAAGAATCCGTTCTGCGAATCTGAGCAGTGGCTTTTAGATAAGCTTTAACTGCTCTTACCACATCCAAAGAATGTAATAACTTTTCCTCTACTGAGCTAGGTTTGGGGAAAAAAGAAGGAAGAACCACATCTTGGTTCAAATGAAACCTCGATACCACCTTAGGAAGAAAGGCTGGATGAGGACGTAATACTACTCTGTCCTTATGGACAACCAGATATGGCTCCTTACAGGACATAGCTGCTAATTCCGACACTCTTTTAGCCGAACAAATGGCTACTAAGAAAACCAATTTCCTGGTGAGAAGAACCAAGGAAATGTGTTGTAATGGTTCAAACGGTTGTTTCTGTAGAACCGACAGAACCAGGTTTAAGTCCCAAGGACATATGGGAATACTAACCGGAGGGCTAATACGCATCACTCCTTGTATAAAGGCTTTGACTAGTGAATGCGAAGCCAAGGGCCTTTGAAAAAATATTGACAAGGCCGAAATCTGACCCTTGATAGTACTCAAGGCCAGTTTCCTATCTACAGCCCACTGTAGGAAGTCCAGAATCCTCCCTATCATGTACTTACGTGGATGCCATTTCTTGGTCTCACACCACGTAATGTACGCTTTCCAGATCCTATAATAGATCTGCCTGGATACCGGTTTCCTGGCATTGATCATGGTAGATACCACAGAATTAGAGAGCCCTCTCTTTTTCAGAATGTGGGCTTCAATAGCCAGGCCGTCAAACCTAGGGCTGGTAAGGAAGGGTGGTATATCGGTCCCTGCGAAAGCAGGTCCGGACGAAGTGGGAGGGTCCAAGGACTCCTCACTGACATTTTTACCATCTCCGCGTACCATGCCCTTCGGGGCCACGCTGGAGCCACCAGAATCACTGGTTTCTTTTCTACCCTGATTCTGCGGAGTAATCGCGGTAACAATTGTGGCGGTGGGAATGCATATATCAGCTTGAACCGATCCCAAGGGAACACTAGGGCATCCGAGCCGCAAGCTAGGGGATCCCTTGTGCGAGACACAAACCTGTCCACCTTTGCGTTGAATCTGGATGCTAGCAGATCTACATCCGGTGTTCCCCACCGCTGGCATATTGCCTGGAAAACCTCGGGGTGAAGAGACCATTCCCCCGGGCATAATTGTTGGCGACTTAGAAAGTCCGCTCTCCAATTTTCCACTCCTGGGATGAAAACCGCAGATATGGCTGGGACATATCTTTCTGCCCACCCCAGGATGCAATTTGCTTCCTTCTGGGCTGCACGACTTTTGGTGCCACCCTGATGATTGATATATGCCACTGCCGTGGCATTGTCTGATTGAATTCTGACAGGGGACCCCTGGAGTTTGGATGTCCATGCTACTAGGGCATACCGGGCTGCTCGTATCTCTAAGAGATTGATGGGCAGGGCCTTTTCTGCTTCTGACCACCTGCCCTGGAGAGACCATTGCTCCAGCACTGCCCCCCAGCCGATGAGGCTGGCATCTGTAGTGACCACCTTCCAAGAAACCGGACTGAAGGGTTTCCCTCTTTCCAGATTCTGGGGCACCAACCACCAATGGAGGCTCTTGCGAACGGAAGGGGACAGGGACATTGGTAAGTCTAAAGCCTGAACTTTTTTGTTCCAGGCTGACAGTATGGCCCTTTGCAAATTCCTTGAATGGAATTGACCGTAGGGTACCGCTTCGAATGAAGCCACCATCTTTCCCAGCAGCCTCATGCAGAGACGTATGGATGGTTTTCTTTTTGTACCCACTAAGTGGGTCAAATTTCTTAAAGACGACACCTTCTCTGGAGGTAAGAAAATCTTTCTCTGATTTGAATCCAGCCTTAGCCCTAAGTATTCCAGACTTTTGACTGGTCTTAGAGCTGACTTGTCCCGGTTGATAATCCAACCGTGATATTCCAGATACTCGATTGTCTTGTGAATAGCTACTTCCAGCTTTTCCACTGAGTGGTCTATTAGTAGCAGGTCGTCTAGATATGCCATTATCGTTACACCCTGTGTTCTTAGATTGGCCAATAATGGGGCCAGAATTTTTGTGAACACTCGTGGTGCTGTGGCCAGACCGAAAGGTAAGGCTCTGAACTGAAAATGGCGCCCTTCTACTGCAAAGCGTAGAAATTTCTGATGGGCCGGAAAGATGGGAATATGCAGATAAGCATCCCTTATGTCGATCGAGGCTAGCCATTCCTGCCCTTGTAGGGCGGTGGCCACTGATCGGATCGACTCCATCCGAAAGGTCCTGATATTTAGGAACTTGTTTAGCCCTTTTAGATTTAATATGGGCCTCACGTCCCCATTTGGTTTGGGGACTGTGAAAAGGTTCGAGTAAAACCCGAATCCGCTTTCTTCCAGGGGAACCTTCATGATTACCCCTTGGAGCAATAGTTGTTCTAGTGCCAGAAGGAGGGATCCTCTCTTTTGGGGATCTCTTGGCACGTTTGACCTCATAAATTGGGCAGGAGGAGTGCCTTTTAACTCCAGCTTGTATCCCAGACTTACTGCGGAGAGCACCCATCTGTCTCTGATGGTGTCCCGCCAGGTCTCTGTGAACAACTGAAGTCTTCCCCCCACCCGATTGAGCGGGGGCAATACTTCATGCCTTAGGGGGAGGTTTTGTACCTCTCTTGATCCAGGGCTTCTTGTTACCCTGTGATTGTCCCTGATTTCTGCCCCCTGAATTTGACCGCGGAGGCCGTCGGAACTGCTTCACAGCCGATGTGCCCGGGACTGGAGAGGTAGGCCTCTTAAAAGAAGGACTTCTACCCTTGTTCTTAACCGGTAAGAGTGAACTTTTACCGGCAGAAATTTTCTGGATATATTTGTCCAGATCTTCTCTAAATAAGCGTTCTCCATGAAATGGGAAGCTAACCAGCAGTCTTTTACAGGGAGCTTCAGCAGACCAGTTTTTGAGCCACAAAAGCCTACGCATATGTACTATAGACAGCGTAAAGCGGGAGGCCTGTTGGATTGTATCCTTTATGGCGTCCACCGCAAAACACAAGGCTCTAGGCAGGTCAGCTAGGGCATGAGCCTGCTGATCTGGTAAGTCCCTTAAGACTTGTTTCAACTGATCTTTCACTGCTTGGCAGACTCCAATCGCTGCTACCGCAGGTTGTGTCACCATACTTGCTGTAGAGAAAGCAGATTTTAGTAAAGACTCCAATTTTTTATCTATTGGGTCTTTGAACATTGGAACATTATCTACTGGACATGTCAGTGATTTGTTAACAGAAGAGATGGCTGCGTCCACTATAGGGACCCTCCATTTTCTTATGAACTTATCCTCCATGGGATAGATCACCGGAAATCTCTTGGGGGGAGCAAATATTTTATCAGGATGCTCCCAATCCTGGTAAATAAGCCCTTCTAATAAAGGGTGGATTGGGAAGGAACAGACCGCCTGGGGAGCTTTTAGCGACCCCAGCGAGGAAACCGTAGTGGATGGTGGTTCCGCCAGAGGCATTTTAAATGCTGATCGGACCATGTTAGTCAGAGACTGAACCCATAATCTTTCAGCCTGAGAAGCTGAGAAAGGTTCTTCCACTGTTGATTCCTCTATAAGTGAATCAACCTCATCCTGATCCCCTTCAGGTAGGTCGATCTCTGTGTGGGGCTGTTCCTCCACTAACAGGCACTCTGAAGGAGGAGACGGAGATCGGACGCGCTTTTCCTGTGACAGGGAAGCAGCGATCAATGCTGTTAATCTCTCTTCCAATCCTCCCAGAGTTGAGGATAAAACCTCCTCTGTTATATATACAGGAGCAGGTGGACTGGGGACAGCCGCAGCACCAGACATTCCTGCGGGGTTTCTACGGCTACTGACCTCTGCATTCTCAGGGGAGATTGGTGCAGTGCAAGCATGCCCAATATCCTCAGAGCCCGATGGAGACCCCTTTGGCTTCCTGGAAGATTTATTTCCGGAGCGTCTGGACGACATATCCTTTAAGCACAAAGCCGAGGTATTCCCGTCGTCATACACCAATTTTTGCTGGTAATAGTCTAACACAGGTGCTGCTATATACCAGCTGGTGTCCACTAAAGTGCCTTTCTATGGGGATGCCTGCATCAACCGCCTCTGTGTGCCACTGTTTGTTGCTAGCTCTGTTTGCATGCAGCTGACACTTGTACTGTGTCTTTTAACCATGCTGGGACGCCCGCACATGCGCAGAAGCGCCGCGGCGCGCATCGAGCGTCATCCACCCGCCCCGCCCCTTTTTTTTCATAGGAGGCGCGTGCACGCGCCCGCGCGCGCGCCCGTGCGCCAATGGCGCCCTTTTCGAAAACCAACAGAGGACTAGGAGCCAGGGCCCTTTTTGCCGGAGGGCCTGTGCGGTGGATGAACGCAGCAACAGGGCAGAGGAAGTGGATTCCCTCAGAGAAACTTACCAGCTGCCTGGATCTTTTGAGTTGAGAAAACCAAAGATCCACATTTACAAGAAAAATGGACTACAGCGGCCTCTAGTGGTTTAACACAGGTACCGCGGTCCCTGTTTTTTTTTTTTTTCTTGACTACTATTAAAATTTTACATTTTCAGTAGTTATAGGCAAACACAGATATTTAGCGGGAATACCGTTAGGTAACAGACAGAAAGACAAATTAGGCTTGGGGGTCCCCCAATAGAACCAAGTTCCTGAGGGCCCCCACTTACCTGATCCCCGCCGCAGGACTTTGTTTGGTCCACAAAAGTCCAAACTTCACCTATCACGGCAGGCATTGTAATTAAACCTTCAGGGACCGGGTTCCCAAGGATTCCACTCCCCTGGACCTGTATAGCACCCTGCACAGACAGCGTCTTGGTCGTGGGTATGACCAGAGCTCTGGATCCCAGGGTCCAGCCCTCCTAAGAGAAGCATTACAGGCAAAACCTTGCTCTTCTGCTGCAAGGCCCGGGTACCGACCGTTTAGCTATGAAGCTTTTTTTGGTGGGATCCGGAACAGCTTACTAAGGCCCAAAAGAACCTGTACGCAAGCCCAGTGAAAACACATGTTACTCTTTGGCCAACACCTTAGACACTGGCAAAAAACTGAGGTGCTCCCGGGTGGGAGGGGCTTATATAGGGGAGGGTACTTCCGGTTTGGAATTGGCCAGTGCCAACACCTGAAGGTAAACTATATAACCCATTAGTAATGACTAAGTCGCTCTGTGTCCCGTGATGTACGAAAAAGAAATGGAACAGCAAGATTGGTTTAGAACAGAATAGCTCACTGACACTTTCCCTCACTGTACCTCTCTGTCCCTAAACTCAAGGATTTCAAATATGGATCAGCAAGATTGGTTTAGAACAGAATAGCACACTGTCAGTTTCACTCACTGTCCTTCTCTGTCCCTACAAACAAGATTTAGCACAGAATAGCACACTGATAGTTTCCACGAGTGTCCTTCTCTGTCCCTAAACTCAAGGATTTCAAATATGGTTCAGCAAGATTGGTTTAGAACAGAATAGCTCACTGACACTTTCCCTCACTGTACCTCTCTGTCCCTAAACTCAAGGATTTCAAATATGGTTCAGCAAGATTGGTTTAGAAGAGAATAGCACACTGTCAGTTTCACTCACTGTCCTTCTCTGTCCCTACAAACAAGATTTAGCACAGAATAGCACACTGATAGTTTCCACGAGTGTCCTTCTCTGTCCCTAAACTCAAGGATTTCAAATATGGTACAGCAAGATTGGTTTAGAACAGAATAGCACACTGACACTTTCCCTCACTGTCCTTCTCTGTCCCTACAAACAAGATTTAGCACAGAATAGCACACTGATAGTTTCCACGAGTGTCCTTCTCTGTCCCTAAACTCAAGGATTTCAAATATGGTACAGCAAGATTGGCTTAGAACAGAATAGCTCACTGACACTTTCCCTCACTGTACCTCTCTGTCCCTAAACTCAAGGATTTCAAATATGGTTCAGCAAGATTGGTTTAGAACAGAATAGCACACTGTCAGTTTCACTCACTGTCCTTCTCTGTCCCTACAAACAAGATTTAGCACAGAATAGCACACTGATAGTTTCCACGAGTGTCATTCTCTGTCCCTAAACTCAAGGATTTCAAATATGGTTCAGCAAGATTGGTTTAGAACAGAATAGCTCACTGACACTTTCCCTCACTGTACCTCTCTGTCCCTAAACTCAAGGATTTCAAATATGGTTCAGCAAGATTGGTTTAGAACAGAATAGCACACTGTCAGTTTCACTCACTGTCCTTCTCTGTCCCTACAAACAAGATTTAGCACAGAATAGCACACTGATAGTTTCCACGAGTGTCCTTCTCTGTCCCTAAACTCAAGGATTTCAAATATGGTACAGCAAGATTGGTTTAGAACAGAATAGCACACTGACACTTTCCCTCACTGTACCTCTCTGTCCCTAAACTCAAGGATTTCAAATATGGTTCAGCAAGATTGGTTTAGAACAGAATAGCACACTGTCAGTTTCACTCACTGTCCTTCTCTGTCCCTACAAACAAGGGATTTAGCACAGAATAGCACACTGATAGTTTCCACGAGTGTCCTTCTCTGTCCCTAAACTCAAGGATTTCAAATATGGTACAGCAAGATTGGTTTAGAACAGAATAGCTCACTGACACTTTCCCTCACTGTACCTCTCTGTCCCTAAACTCAAGGATTTCAAATATGGTTCAGCAAGATTGGTTTAGAACAGAATAGCACACTGTCAGTTTCACTCACTGTCCTTCTCTGTCCCTACAAACAAGATTTAGCACAGAATAGCACACTGATAGTTTCCACGAGTGTTCTTCTCTGTCCCTAAACTCAAGGATTTCAAATATGGTACAGCAAGATTGGTTTAGAACAGAATAGCTCACTGACACTTTCCCTCACTGTACCTCTCTGTCCCTAAACTCAAGGATTTCAAATATGGTTCAGCAAGATTGGTTTAGAACAGAATAGCACACTGACACTTTCCCTCACTGTACCTCTCTGTCCCTAAACTCAAGAATTTCAAATATGGTTCAGCAAGATTGGTTTAGAACAGAATAGCACACTGACACTTTCCCTCACTGTACCTCTCTGTCCCTAAACTCAAGGATTTCAAATATGGTTCAGCAAGATTGGTTTAGAACAGAAGAGCACACTGACACTTTCCCTCACTGTCCTTCTCTGTCCCTAGAAACAAGGTTTAGCACAGAATAACACACTGACACTCTCCCTACCTATCCTTATTTGTCCCTAAACACAAGGAATCCAGGATTAGTAAAGGAAAAAAAATGACACTGTCCCTGCCTATGCTTCTCTTTCCCTGCTCCGGAACACACTACACAAGGCCGCCGCGCTGGTGGCCTTTTATAGTGTGGGGCGTGTACTAAACCCCCTCAGCAATAATTGGCCACAGGCATCCTGCCTGTGGCCAATCATTGCTCTCCTCGCTGCCAGCGCTGTGATTGGCCAAGCATGCGGGGTCACAGTGCATGCTTGGCCAATCACAGCGCCTGGGTGACACTGCGATGGCGTAGTGCATTGTGGGCCGTTCGCGTCACTCGAATTAGGCGCGAACGGCCCAAATTGTTCGATCTTCATCGAACGATCGAACAGCCGATGTTCGAGTCGAACGTATGTTCGACTTGAACACGAAGCTCATCCCTAGTCACTACAGAGGTGGATGAAGAGGCCGAGACTGCAGCAGAAGAGGAAGCAGGAGGAGCCAGAGACCTTTCTTGGTTTTTGAGGTGTCTACTCCACTGCAGCTCGTGCTTTGCACTTAGATGCCTGGTCATGCAGGTTGTGCTCAGGTTGAGAACGTTTATGCCTCGCTTCAGCCTCTGATTGCACAGCCTGCAAACCACTCGTGTCTTGTCATCAGCACATTGTGTGAAGAACTGCCACGCTAGGGAACTCCTTGGACCTGGCTTTGGTGTGCTCGGTCCCTTGCTGCGTTGGGCAGTAGCAGACATACTGTCTAGCTGACAGACGCTCCGCTTTTGCACCCTGCTCCCTCTTCTGCTGTGCTGGTGGCTCTGTGCGACCACCGCCTCTTCCTCCAAACTACACTGGTCACCTGCATAACGTTCATTCCATGTGGGGTCGAGGACCTCATCGTCCTCCACATCATCTTCCACCCAGTCTTCACCCCTGCCCTCCTTGTCTGTCTGCACAATTGCGAAAGCAGCAGCAGTTGGCACCTGTGTTTCGTCATCATCCGAGACGTACTGCGATGGTCCTCCCATGTACTCATCATGAAACATAAGTGGTTGGGCATCGGTGCACTCAATCTCTTCCACTTCTGGGGCAGGGCTAGGTGGATGGCCCTGGGAAACCCTGCTAACAGAGTCATCGAAAAGCAGAAAAGACTGCTGCATGATTTGGGGCTCAGACTGCTTGGCTGATTTGCAAGGTGGTGAGGTGAAAGACTGATGGACATGGGTTTCAGGTGCCAACTCTGTTCTTTCATCAGAAGAGTGGGTGGGAGACAATGTGAAGGAACCCGAGGCACTGTCAGCAACCCAATCTACTATCGCCTGTACTTGCCCTGGCCTAAACATTCGTACAGCCTCATTAGGCGCGACAAAATACCGCCGCAGGCTCGGTCGCCTACTCGCACCTGAGGAAGGTGTTTCACTTGTGCGTGTATCTGGCACAGATCCACCACGTCCTCTCCCTGCAACAGGAGCTCCACCAGCAGCACCATGACCGGGGCCACCACGTCCCTTTGACCTTCTCCTCATATTTTCCAAATTTAGGATCTTGCCCTAAATGGGTGTTTTTGGAAGAGCAGAACACACCCACAGTACGTAACCGCTGAATCGCACACCTACAGAACTGCAGAAAATGCTATTCAAAAAAAATGTTTTTTAGTATAGCACAGTAGGAGAAAACTATATAGAAATTGTTTATTTCACACACCTCCAAATATGTATAACACACTGCAAACTATTTTTTGTGCCCCTAAACTGCGTTTTTTGGAAGAGCAGAACACACCCACAGTACGTAACCGCTGAATCGCACAGCTACAGAACTGTAGAAAATGCTATTCAAAAAAAATGTTTTTATTTTAGTATAGCACAGTAGGAGAAAACTATATAGAAATAGTTTTTTTTCACACACCTCCAAATATGTATAACACACTGCAAACAATTTTTTGTGCCCCTAAACGGCGTTTTTTGGAAGAGCAGAACACACCCACAGTACGTAACCGCTGAATCGCACAGCTACAGAACTGCAGAAAATGCTATTCAAAAAAAATGTTTTTTTTTAGCATAGCACAGTAGGAGAAAACTATATAGAAATTGTTTTTTTCACACACCTCCAAATATGTATAACACACTGCAAACTATTTTTTATGCCCCTAAACTGTGTTTTTTGGAAGAACAGAACACACCCACAGTACGTAACCGCTGAATCGCACAGCTACAGAACTGTAGAAAATGCTATTCAAAAAAAATGTTGTTTTTTTAGTATAGCACAGTAGGAGAAAACTATATAGAAATTGTTTATTTCACACACCTCCAAATATGTATAACACACTGCAAACTTTTTTTTTTTTACCCTATGGGTCTTTTGGAAAAGAGCACAATAAAGTGCCTTTTTTTTTCCCCCTAAAAGTTAGATTTTCTCTGACACTGGGCTCATGGCAGTGTAAAAAGACTGCACTGCAACACAAATAGGTAAACCTATGCAGATCGCTGATTTTAATCTCTGAATCTGGACTCCCATATAATATTCTCTCTCCCTGAAAGCACCAACACAGGAACCTGGCCCTACACTACACTATCTCTCTATCTTTTCCCTCAGATTGTAGAATCAGGACTACCTCATCTATTTTTCTATCTCTCCCTAAAAGCAGCAGCAGCAGACTAGATCCTCTCCCTATCTATTCTGAAGCAGAGTGACATGTGTGCTGTGTGCCTCTAGCTTATATAGAAGCTGGGTCACATGTTGCACTGACCAATCACAGCCATGCCATTAGTAGGCATGGCTATGATGGCCTCTAAGGGCACACCAGCTAATCAAAAGGTGATTGGCTGGCCCCTGAAGCATTTCTAAATGCGTAATTAGATTGCCGAACCCGAACCCGGACTTTTGCGCAAAGTCCGGGTTCGGGAAAAAACTAAAGTTCGGTATGGACCCGAACTTTACAGTTCGGGTTCGCTCAACACTAATTACCACCTTTCATTACCAATACAGAAAGATTGAAAACATCTTAAGTAAACACTGGAACATCCTGCAACAAGACCCCCTCCTCAAAACCATTCTCCCGCCCATACCGAGAATCACCTACCGCAAAGCCCCTAATCTTAAAAATAAGTGTAGCGATACCCCCAGTTAAGAGAGCCGCTGGTTTTCAGTTAGTTTGGGCCCTGTATACAGGGGGTCCCCGGGTTACGAACCCGTTAGGGACTTTCCTCCTGTTTGAATGTCGGAAATGTTCGTATGTCGGCCGCGCATGCGCAGACCGGGAATTACGGAAATTTTCGATGTATTCCAATGTTCCGTCGAATGCCGTCCTGCGCATGCGCAGAACAGCCGTCAAGCCGCCCAAAATGGCAGAGGGTCCCCGCAGCGCCCGGTTCGTAAGTAGGAGAGGTTCGTAACTTGGGTGTTCGTAAGTCGGGGACCCCCTGTACAGCACCGCCAACCCCCGGCAATCTACTCAACCCTCTATGGCACAGTTAGTCTAGGGAATGTTTCCTTCATATAATTCTATACCTGGTTATATACAATCTCACAGCAGGATGGGCAGATAATATGCAATGATAAACACTGATTCAGGAGTGGTAAACTATATCTGATTTACTTTGGTATAAAAGTATAGGTTAAACATAACACATAGCATACATGCAGAGCCCTGCAGCAATAAACCTACTAATCAGTGATAGTGCAGAGTGATCAAACGCCACGTGCAGCTATCTTCTCTATGCGCAATGTGGCGCACCAACAAAGTTTTAAATCCCTGGTCAGGCCTGACTCAGATAAAGCACAGTCTCTGTGAAAACAACCCTTTGCATGCAGATGAACGGTGGTGCACATTCAGGAACAGTATTTGTAATCCATTAACGGTTAATAAAAAAGGAACACTTCACCGGAGACTACACAACTCAGTTCCGCCACTAGTCTCCGGCGGGATAATAACTACAGCACGATGGGTCAAGGCAGTCACTAGGCCTAATCAAAGTACAAGTTAAATAAGTGAGCAGATGCTCGCTCACCCCTCCGGACGCGATCCCAGTCCGGGGCTTCCACCACTGTGTTTCCACCCACAGTGTCCGCAACGGCAAGGTCTCCGGTCCTACTGATGTCAGCAAACTCGACAGGAAATCAGGTACCACCCAGGCTCAGCAGTAGGGTGGAAGGCTCTTCGGAAGGTATGCAAGGCCTAAGCCTCGGGCCTTGCACTGCAACAGATCCGCACAGGGAGTCCTATTGATTGCAGCGCAGTTTCCAAAGAGGCCGAGCTTAGCCTCGCCCTCTTCTTTTATAGCCCCACCCATGAGTCTCTGCAGTGGCCAAATGCACCCTGGGTGCCAAACGGGGTTCTGGGTAACGTAGTCCATAGGGCCTTTAAAGGAGACCCCGCTACACAAGATAGCCCCAAGTAAACTCAAAACTGACCTAACTATTGCCACTCCCATCGCCCTCATACCCATGTACCAATGTAAAAAAGCCCGTTGTAAAACATGCTCGTTTGTTCAGCATGGCAAAAAATCTTTCTACTCTAAGGGAAAAACCTACCAACTTGACCATTTTTACAACTGTTCTTCCAACTTTGTAGTGTATGGCCTCACATGCCCCGTGGGTTGATTTATGTTGGCCAAACTATCTGTCCGTTAAGGCAGTGTTTCGGCCAGCATCGATAACTGATAGAAGATGGTAAGGACATGCATAGTGTCCCACGACACTTTGCAGAATACCATAAAAAGTCTACCACTTGGTTAAGTGTTTGGGTCATCAAACAAATCCCCAACTCCATGACAGAGGCTGAACGCTTAAAAAAATTGTGCGCCAGAGAGACATTCTGGATCTACACCTTGGATGTTCTCTCGCCTGGCGGCTTGAACGAAGGAATAGAGATAGCTACTGTATTATAGTGATCTTATGGTAGATCCCACCACACGACATTACCTGTACTATCTCTATAATGTTATTATTGATGTTTTCTCCCTGTTACTGTAGAATATCTCTGTCATTTTTACCACAGGTTTTTTAATCATATCTTTTTATATATGGGGGTGGCGGGTACGCTGTCCAGTAAGTATATATTTAGACTAGAACCCCTTGGCTCTTCTTGCTCTGCTCTGATTATCCATACCACTGCCCCCCTCTGGTTCTTTCTTCCCCCCCCCACCACCTTTTCCCCCTCCTTCCCTTTTTCTCCCCTATACACATCACTTAGTATTAATTATCCCATACATGTGTATATATGTATATTGTATGCATATCTATGCATATATATATACATGTTACCAAGATCTACATGAGATTAACTATCCAGATATAATAATGATGTGTAATCTATATATATATATCTATAAAACTTATAAAAACACAATCAAATCCCTGGGTAGGATAATGAAAGTTTTCTATAGCAGCGCTCAGGTGGTCAATAGACTCCCTTGTCCACTCACTCTTATTTACAGTTCATAAGAGTACATATAGAACTTATGAAAAAAGATGTTGTTGTAAATGACATATAGCTCCAGATGTCTTCTTAATATGATCCACTTTAAATCATCAGTTGTATCCCCTTTCGGGTGGGTACTCACCACACACAGGATTTAAACAGGCACCTCACAGATCCCATCCGATGGTCATCCGATCATCCTAATCCTGGTTCTGATTACTCCTTCTAAAGCCTCCAGAGATCACCCGATAATCACCAGCAGATGTTCAAAGTGAAAGGAAAGAGAAGCCACCAATAGTGTAATCCCGTAGAGTATCTTTTAATCAGTCTATAAAAATTGTTTCCACAACATATCTTCCATATGGTAAAAATCAAGCAGTAAAATAGCAGCAGTGTAATTCAAAACCGCCGTGCTGTTCCCCCAGGCTCCTAACAGGTGCAGTGTATCAGCTGGTACAGCTTGTGTTTAACCAGACTTACTGCCGCTTCCTGTGTTTGGAGCGCACCTGGAACGCACCAACGTCACTTCCTTTCAGCCGCAAAGTCACACCCTGACGTTTCGTCTTCTCGACTTCCTCTGAGGGCGTGACTCTGCAGCACGGCTCACAGGAATATATACACACACAAGTGATTGAAAGACAAGTTTAACCCCTCCTATATGCTAAAATGAAAAGAGAAAATGGGCTGTGGGACTTTAAATGAGGCATGGATGGGCGTAGGAAAAAGTCTAGGATATCAAGAATGAGTAGACATCACTGTCCCGTTGGGGAATAGTCTGTAGCCATATATACATGCTGCATAGTCAGTCTAAAGAATGGAGATCAAGGCATGGATATAAATATAAAAATGTATTGTATCATGGTAAAAGTACACATGGATCATGCAAACAAAGGCATAGTATAAATAGGGGTTATCACAAAAACATGATCAAAATTCACTGTTGAGACATGGCTGAAGCAAGTAATGACAGTTAAATGGACATACAGAAACAGTGAAAATGATTATCCGGTTAAAAAGTCAAGAATACACTTAATAGATTCATAGTTGGGCAAGCTTTACTTGACATGCCAGAGCATGGACTCATGGATGGGCATGGGGAAAAGGGTCTAAGATATCAAAAATTGGTAAACATCACTGTCCCGTTGGGGAGTGGTCTGTAGCCAGGTATACATGCTGCATAGTCAGTCTAAAGAATGGAGATCTGTATCATGGTAAAAGTACACATAGATCATGCAAACAAAGGCATAATGTAAATAGAAGTTATCACATAGACATAATCGCAATTCATTGTTGAGACATGGCTGGAGCAAGTAGTGACAGTTAAATGGACATACAGAAACAGTGAAATTAATTATCCAATTGAAATGTCAAGAATACACTTTGTAGATTCGTAGTTGGGCAGGCTTTACTTGGCATCCCTGAGCATGGACTCGACGCGTTTCTTGGCGTTTAAAGCCAGTCATCAGGAGTGGGGTGCATGTCATTTGACTACAAGGGGAGATGGATAGACAGATCAAATAAAGTCTTGAAAAAATTATGTCATATTTGAAACAGAATAAGGTAGTCTGATACGTTACCAATGGCAAAACCCGGAATGGGGTTGTCCCAAGCATTTGAAATATGGCATAGAATGGTGGTCCTGGATACAGTGTCTCACCCGGGGCTGAGGCGGGGAAGGCCCCCCAATAAACACTTCAACGGCCACTCGATCAAGAGGAGAGTCAAAGAGAAGATGGCATGGGACATCCATCAAGGAGAAACCCGGACAGCCACGGCACAGCACCAAACTGACGGAGAGGCACAGACAGGGTGCAAGGGCAGAATGCTGGTGCAGCATGTATACCTGGCTACAGACCACTCCCCAACGGGACAGTGATGTTTACCAATTTTTGATATCTTAGACCCTTTTCCCCATGCCCATCCATGAGTCCATGCTCTGGCATGTCAAGTAAAGCTTGCCCAACTATGAATCTATTAAGTGTATTCTTGACTTTTTAACCGGATAATCATTTTCACTGTTTCTGTATGTCCATTTAACTGTCATTACTTGCTTCAGCCATGTCTCAACAGTGAATTTTGATCATGTTTTTGTGATAACCCCTATTTATACTATGCCTTTGTTTGCATGATCCATGTGTACTTTTACCATGATACAATACATTTTTATATTTATATCCATGCCTTGATCTCCATTCTTTAGACTGACTATGCAGCATGTATATATGGCTACAGACTATTCCCCAACGGGACAGTGATGTCTACTCATTCTTGATATCCTAGACTTTTTCCTACGCCCATCCATGCCTCATTTAAAGTCCCACAGCCCATTTTCTCTTTTCATTTTCAATGTACCAGGGATGGAGGCATGGGTATGGCATTTATGGGTCTCAATGGATCACCTGCCTTTTCTTGACAAATTACCGGGTGGAAGACACCCATTCCCCTTTGGTGATCTATTGAGCCCTATTTCCTTTTCTTATTTGCTCAGTGATTAATTCTCTGAGACTACTTATATGTTGGCATCCTTTTTACCCAACTTTGACCATTGATATCCTTCCCCAGACTTCATTTGACAACAGGCCATTATTGTTTATCCCCCTGTTTTGATTACAACAGTCCTAATCGTGATTTTCAATGATGTATCCATCCCCATGGCTCACCCAACCCAAGCATTGGTGGGTCCCTGTTCTTTGGTCTCTTCCGCCCGGGGTTGCGATACGCCCAGTTCCCCCTCCCCACCTGCCTTCCTTGGCGGGGGGGCGGGGCATTATCCTTGGCGCATCGGCATCATGTCAGTATGTTGCACGCACGGCACCCATAGGGACGCCTGCGTTTTCATCATAGTTTTTTCCATCTCGCATGACCCAGGGGGATGGGAGGGACCCCTCCGAGATCATTTGCATCTCGGGCGTGGCTCTTTCCATCCCCACACCTGGCTCATGCGTCACATGATGCTGGCGGAGATACGCCCCTTACTGTGGACATTTATCCGGTAGCCACCTGGGGAGCTTCACTTCACAGACATCCATCTGATGAGAGGTTCCAGTTTCTCTCTTTCTCTACACTTCAAGGTAATTTCCAATCCTTATTTCAGGATTCACATAGTATTCCTTACATATATACTCTTTTTACCTGCTTTTTTACATTTTGCCTTGCACTCTGCTCACACTGCTTCAAACATACATTTAATTTCATCGCTATTTAGCATTTTTGGGGATCTGGTTTGGCTTTTTTTCAAACCAGATTTATTTACACCAACACTCAGTTGATTTGCCAACTTTGGCTGTTAACCCTTTCAGTCATGTTATATCATTAACCCCCTTTTTTGTTCAATTTCTCCCAGTACCCATTACACATTATTCCCATTAGGCATCCACCAGCACATCATTTACATATTCACTCCCCTCTTCCTTTGCTCCCTTTTTGTTTTTTGTTTTTCCTTCCCCTCCCTTCCCCCAATCACATTCTAATTTTGGTTCTCAAACCATTCAACCTTCTTTTTCACTCATTGCTCATTTTCATTTCTCCATCCCTTCACCAGCATTCTGCCCTTGCACCCTGTCTGTGCCTCTCCGTCAGTTTGGTGCTGTGCCGTGGCTGTCCGGGTTTCTCCTTGATGGATGTCCCATGCCATCTTCTCTTTGACTCTCCTCTTGATCGAGTGGCCGTTGAAGTGTTTATTGGGGGGCCTTCCCCGCCTCAGCCCCGGGTGAGACACTGTATCCAGGACCACCATTCTACGCCATATTTCAAATGCTTGGGACAACCCCATTCCGGGTTTTGCCATTGGTAACGTATCAGACTACCTTATTCTGTTTCAAATATGACATAATTTTTTCAAGACTTTATTTGATCTGTCTATCCATCTCCCCTTGTAGTCAAATGACATGCACCCCACTCCTGATGACTGGCTTTAAACGCCAAGAAACGCGTCGAGTCCATGCTCAGGGATGCCAAGTAAAGCCTGCCCAACTACGAATCTACAAAGTGTATTCTTGACATTTCAATTGGATAATTAATTTCACTGTTTCTGTATGTCCATTTAACTGTCACTACTTGCTCCAGCCATGTCTCAACAATGAATTGCGATTATGTCTATGTGATAACTTCTATTTACATTATGCCTTTGTTTGCATGATCTATGTGTACTTTTACCATGATACAGATCTCCATTCTTTAGACTGACTATGCAGCATGTATACCTGGCTACAGACCACTCCCCAACGGGACAGTGATGTTTACCAATTTTTGATATCTTAGACCCTTTTCCCCATGCCCATCCATGAGTCCATGCTCTGGCATGTCAAGTAAAGCTTGCCCAACTATGAATCTATTAAGTGTATTCTTGACTTTTTAACCGGATAATCATTTTCACTGTTTCTGTATGTCCATTTAACTGTCATTACTTGCTTCAGCCATGTCTCAACAGTGAATTTTGATCATGTTTTTGTGATAACCCCTATTTATACTATGCCTTTGTTTGCATGATCCATGTGTACTTTTACCATGATACAATACATTTTTATATTTATATCCATGCCTTGATCTCCATTCTTTAGACTGACTATGCAGCATGTATATATGGCTACAGACTATTCCCCAACGGGACAGTGATGTCTACTCATTCTTGATATCCTAGACTTTTTCCTACGCCCATCCATGCCTCATTTAAAGTCCCACAGCCCATTTTCTCTTTTCATTTTCAATGTACCAGGGATGGAGGCATGGGTATGGCATTTATGGGTCTCAATGGATCACCTGCCTTTTCCTCCTATATGCTAATCAATGCCATTTAATTACTCAAATCGGCAGAACGCATTGTAGTCACAGGGGTCTCGTCATTTTAAATCACTTAACACATTAAATCAACAATAACCTCTTATACATTGATCTTGAAAAGCGTTATTAAGATAATAATAACATAATCGAATAGTTAAAATAAATCAATAAAAGCTGAGTCTCCATAATATCATTCATTATCACAGATAAGCACCCAGCACTAGTGCCATCTTGAGTATGAATACCAAACAGCAGTCTAAATTTCTACAAAAATAGGAATAAATTATATATATATATATATCTCAACACTCAACGTTAAAATACAATATTAAAATTAAATATATAAAATTTACTTCTAAAAAATCCTAAAACATACTACATAAAATGCTAATCGTCAAAATTGTTTCATAATTATGTTATTAATACCTAAAGGTTTATAAATAAATTCCACATATATATAATATAAACCTACTAAACGGTAAAACAAATAATAACACTAAAAGTCACTAATGAAACAATTTATATCTAACTCGACGTTTAACCCTTTGGGGGTGAGGGCATCCAAGGAATAAATCCAAAAAGTTTCTCGTTTGGATAATTCCCTTACCAAATTACTTCCTCTCCATGTAGGTTTAATATGGTCCACCCCCCAAAATTTCAAACCTAAAGGGTTTTGATCATGATGTAGCTTAAAATGGAGAGACACATTATGGTCTTTAAACCCCAATTTAATATTCTTAATGTGTTCTCCAATCCTTACTTTAAGGCATCTTTTTGTCCATCCCACATACATTAACCCACATGGGCATAATAACACATATACCACATGTGTGATATTACAAGTTATAAACTCTTTGATGGCGAATTCTTTTTTATTTACTGTGGATGTAAAGCAGTCAATACCTCTTATGGGTTCAGCTATTTCTCTACACGCCTTGCACTTACGGCAAGCAAAAAAACCTTTTTTGTCCCAAAAGGACAATGGTCTTCTTGGTTGATCCAGCACCTTTTTTACCACCTTGTCTCCTACATTAGGTGCCTTTCTATAAATAAATAGATATATATATATATATATATATATATATATATAGATAATATATGTACTCTTATGAACTGTAAATAAGAGTGAGTGGACAAGGGAGTCTATTGACCACCTGAGCGCTGCTATAGAAAACTTTCATTATCCTACCCAGGGATTTGATTGTGTTTTTATAAGTTTTATAGTTTTATGTTCTGCAAAATATTTGTTGTGTTTAAGCGGCTGCTGATATAGATACATATAGTGAACATTTGGGTTAATGAATATGGTCACGTATTCATTGTAGTCTGTTATAAGTCACCTGTGAGCTTCTTTAGCGCTGGGATAGTGAAAGAAGGCCAGGGGAACTTCACTTTAATTTTTGTATACTTTGTGTTTAATCTCTGGCTTTGCAATGGATGCGATCAGATTTCTGAATAACAGACAATTAGATATAGCTAACTTGTTCTCTGTTAATGAACAAGTCAGACTAGAAGAAAATTATAGCGGTATTATTACAGCACTAGGAAGCGCTTTGGAAAAGCAGGTTAGGACGTGGTGGGACATCTGTACTATTGAACATTATTTGAAAGAAAAAAATATAGTTCGCAGTCTGAGGTGGGAAGTAGCACCTCAAGACGCTTTGGATGATCCTGAATCAATGTCTGAGTGGCTAAAGTTTTTTAATGGAGTGGGTTTACAGTTGCAGGAACTTATTCTGCAAAGAAAAAAGAAGAAAATGATTAAATTGGAGAATAGGATCAACCAACTTCAAGCACAGTTGGATCCAATTAAAGATACACAGCAGATAATTGATTTCAATAATAGGATTAAAAAGAGACTTGAGAAAGTCGATAAAGATACTCAAAAGAAAAAAACTAAGAAATTTTATCGAGATTTAAATGATTTTAAAAATAATACCATCTATTACTGGCAAGATGGAACGCATACAAATGATTTGGCGAATAATGATATACAAATTGAAGTGGATCCAGTTCCTAGTCAAAATGGAACATCCATGCCTAGTACTCCTAGACAAACACAAAGGATGAATAACCCCAGTAGGACTAATACCACTGCCCCACCCTTCAATCACCTCACCCCTAGGAGAGATAATCAAGGGAGAGGGAGAGGAGGAAAGGGTCGTGGGAACACAAGTGTGAACCAACAGTATATGGCTCACAATGAAACCTACAATGTCCCGGTGGCTAATAGATATGAGACCTTGAGGGATGGAGTAGATAGGAATGAGGCCTATCATCCACGTCCTTTTCAGTGGAGAGGAAGGGGAAACAGGAGGAGAGGAAGGGGTCAACCACCACAAAGGGGGAGACCACCAACCCAATACTCACAGTATTACCCTCAACAAGTACCCACGCATTATCAAGTACCCTCACATCAACAATATGCACCCGAGTACAGAGACCAACAGTGGAGGGACCAACAGAACTGGGATCATACTCAACAACAAAGTTTAAGGAGAACAGAAAACGAGGATGTAGAGCAGGAGCACGAATCCAGCAAAAAAAGGAGGCTGGAAAAAGACTAACTGGTATCTATAACCTCAGTGGGGTTGATTTGACACACAAAGAGACCAATATCCTACAATTAGGTCTGAAATGTGGTTTGAAAAGATCGATAAACAAATTCGATGTATATATTGATATTCATAGATACATGAGGAAACTCAGTATCAAGAAATATTTCTTGAATAAAATGTCAAACCCAGTGAGTGGAAACATTGGATCATCAGTGGCGGTTGATAGTGGACTTAAAAATAAGTCTCTATTTAACCCCCCAAATACGGCAATTCATCACCTTGAGGTGTTTAAAAGTTTAGTATTACGAGATATGGAGAAAATTATTCCCAAAAAAGGAGTTAATCCTCGATTTATTTGCGATGGCATAGAAATGTTGGAGAAAAGAAATGATGTAGTAGTCAGACCAGCAGATAAAGGAGGAGGTGTGGTGGTCTTGTCGAAAGATTATTATGTTGGCCAATTAACAGAAATGTTGGCTGACACTGATACATATAAAAAATTAAGTCACGACCCTACACCTCAATATAATGTAGAATTGGGCCACTTGGTGGAGTATGGATTTAAAGGACATACTTTAACAGTTAAAGAGAAGCGTTATTTGACACCAAGCAGTACAAGGATTCCTACAATTTATACGCTACCCAAAATACATAAAGACTCCCAAAATCCCCCAGCCAGGCCAATTGTGAATGGGATTGGCTCTGTAACCTCAAGGATAGGGGAGTACTTGGATCAGTTTTTGCAGAGTAGTGTCAAAACAACAAAAGCGTATTTGAAGGACACCAAGGATTTATTACAATCCCTGCAGAATATACATTTAGAAGACCGAGGAGAAGTATTTTTTGTGACGTCTGACGTATCCTCCCTGTATACAATAATACAGCATTACGACGCCCTACTCGCCCTCAATTGGGCTTTGAGCCAAAGAGATGATCTTCCCCATCATCAAAAAGTTTTTTTAAAAGAGGTTTTAGATTTTTGTTTGTCACATAACTATTTTTGGTTCAACAATGAGTTTTTTATCCAAAAGAGAGGCGTGGCAATGGGCGCAAAATTTGCACCTAGTATTGCAAATTTATTTATGGGGGAGTGGGAGGATAAGTATATTTTTGTGAATAAAAGACGGGAACTCCTGTTTTACAGACGATTCATTGATGATATTATTTTTATATGGGAAGGATCTGAAATATCTCTTAATAATTTTTTAACATATCTCAATAATAACTCCAACAATATTAAATTGACGAGTACATGGAGTAAAGATCAAATAGATTTTTTGGATGTCAGCATCTATAGAAATGGTGATAAATTAGACACAAAAGTATTTTTCAAACCAACAGACCGGAATAGTTTCCTACCTATACAAAGTGGCCACCACCCGGTTTGGTTAAAAAATATACCAAAAGGACAATTTATGCGGGTGAAACGAAATTGCTCTACAGAAGAGAATTATCTGTCTCAGTCTGTAATATTGAAAAACAGATTCAGAGAGAAGGGGTATAAACCCCAAGAATTGGATAGAATCTCAGAGGAGATTAGAGCGATACCACGAGAACAAGTAGTAGGAGAAGGTGTGAGGATTCGAACTTCAACCTGCCATGAGTGGAGTTTTATTTCATCATTCCATGCACAATATAGAGAGGTTGAGACAGTGTTAAAAAATCATTGGCATGTACTCTGTCTAGATAAAAGTTTGAAACCAGTGTTGCCAGAAGCTCCTAAATTTATTTATAGAAAGGCACCTAATGTAGGAGACAAGGTGGTAAAAAAGGTGCTGGATCAACCAAGAAGACCATTGTCCTTTTGGGACAAAAAAGGTTTTTTTGCTTGCCGTAAGTGTAAGGCGTGTAGAGAAATAGCTGAACCCATAAGAGGTATTGACTGCTTTACATCCACAGTAAATAAAAAAGAATTCGCCATCAAAGAGTTTATAACTTGTAATATCACACATGTGGTATATGTGTTATTATGCCCATGTGGGTTAATGTATGTGGGACGGACAAAAAGATGCCTTAAAGTAAGGATTGGAGAACACATTAAGAATATTAAATTGGGGTTTAAAGACCATAATGTGTCTCTCCATTTTAAGCTACATCATGATCAAAACCCTTTAGGTTTGAAATTTTGGGGGGTGGACCATATTAAACCTACATGGAGAGGAAGTAATTTGGTAAGGGAATTATCCAAACGAGAAACTTTTTGGATTTATTCCTTGGATACCCTCACCCCCAAAGGGTTAAACGTCGAGTTAGATATAAATTGTTTCATTAGTGACTTTTAGTGTTATTATTTGTTTTACCGTTTAGTAGGTTTATATTATATATATGTGGAATTTATTTATAAACCTTTAGGTATTAATAACATAATTATGAAACAATTTTGACGATTAGCATTTTATGTAGTATGTTTTAGGATTTTTTAGAAGTAAATTTTATATATTTAATTTTAATATTGTATTTTAACGTTGAGTGTTGAGATATATATATATATATAATTTATTCCTATTTTTGTAGAAATTTAGACTGCTGTTTGGTATTCATACTCAAGATGGCACTAGTGCTGGGTGCTTATCTGTGATAATGAATGATATTATGGAGACTCAGCTTTTATTGATTTATTTTAACTATTCGATTATGTTATTATTATCTTAATAACGCTTTTCAAGATCAATGTATAAGAGGTTATTGTTGATTTAATGTGTTAAGTGATTTAAAATGACGAGACCCCTCTGACTACAATGCGTTCTGCCGATTTGAGTAATTAAATGGCATTGATTAGCATATAGGAGGGGTTAAACTTGTCTTTCAATCACTTGTGTGTGTATATATTCCTGTGAGCCGTGCTGCAGAGTCACGCCCTCAGAGGAAGTTGAGAAGACGAAACGTCAGGGTGTGACTTTGCGGCTGAAAGGAAGTGACGTTGGTGCGTTCCAGGTGCGCTCCAAACACAGAAAGCGGCAGTAAGTCTGGTTAAACACAAGCTGTACCAGCTGATACACTGCACCTGTTAGGAGCCTGGGGGAACAGCACGGCGGTTTTGAATTACACTGCTGCTATTTTACTGCTTGATTTTTACCATATGGAAGATATGTTGTGGAAACAATTTTTATAGACTGATTAAAAGATACTCTACGGGATTACACTATTGGTGGCTTCTCTTTCCTTTCACTTTGAACATCTGCTGGTGATTATCGGGTGATCTCTGGAGGCTTTAGAAGGAGTAATCAGAACCAGGATTAGGATGATCGGATGACCATCGGATGGGATCTGTGAGGTGCCTGTTTAAATCCTGTGTGTGGTGAGTACCCACCCGAAAGGGGATACAACTGATGATTTAAAGTGGATCATATTAAGAAGACATCTGGAGCTATATGTCATTTACAACAACATCTTTTTTCATAAGTTCTATATGTACTCTTATGAACTGTAAATAAGAGTGAGTGGACAAGGGAGTCTATTGACCACCTGAGCGCTGCTATAGAAAACTTTCATTATCCTACCCAGGGATTTGATTGTGTTTTTATAAGTTTTATAGTTTTATGTTCTGCAAAATATTTGTTGTGTTTAAGCGGCTGCTGATATAGATACATATAGTGAACATTTGGGTTAATGAATACGGTCACGTATTCATTGTAGTCTGTTATAAGTCACCTGTGAGCTTCTTTAGCGCTGGGATAGTGAAAGAAGGCCAGGGGAACTTCACTTTAATTTATATATATATATATATATTCTATTTAAATTCCATTATAATTAACATTTTATTTTTATTTATATAATCTTATATAAGTATAGTCGGCCCGATCTAAGATTTTCTTCAGACTTTAGATACAGAGCAGGCTATCCTTCCTCCCCCCCCACCTCTCATGCATAGCTGGCCCAATCTAAGATTCTTCTACATAGTTTAGATACAGAGCTAACTATGTCCCCACCCCCCTTCTTTCCTTCTACTCCCCCCTCCCCTTCCTAATTACTAGCCCCTATCCATTCCGTCCCAAATGATTGGAAATACTATAATTTTTTTATCTATTTATTATGGATATATGTTTATTCTTTGATCAATTATATATGAATTTTTTAAATGCTTATAATGTTGTTTTTTGTATAATGCATTCTTCTATGGCAGCTATTTCGTATAATGCATTCATGGCAGATATTCTCTTTGCATTTTATATGTTCTCTAATGTTCTTTGCTCCCATGTTAAATGCTGACATTCTTCCCAGTTACGGCCTACCAGCGCCCATCAATGAATGTTTGCTTGCTTCCATTCATTCGGGAGTCGGGACACAGACACAGTCCTCCGCCGCCACTGCGCCTCTGACACTATGCGCGATCGAATCGGTGGCTGCCTGATGATGCTGAGACTTAATTGCTAGCTACAGAGTAGAAAAAACAGTGGCCAGGCGCCCTAGGCAGCAGTGCGCCCTAGGCGCCTGCCTAGTTTACCTAGTGTTGGCACCGGCCCTGCATTAGTGACACAATCCCTCTTGTGTTCCTGCTGAAGCATACTCTCTGGGGCATTATGGACATGGCCAGGGGAGGGCTGGCAGCATTAGGCCTGGGGGGCAAGTCCAGTCAAGTGGCCCATTGAACCACCGAATCAGCTCACCATTCATGCCCACCTGGTTTTTCAATGCAGCCTGATTAGTGTCCATCCAATGCAGCCTCACCAGTGGCCATCAATGCAGCTTCACCAGTGGCCATCAATGCAGCCTCACCAGTGGCCATCAATGCAGCCTCACCAGTGGCCATAAATGAAGCTTCACTAGTACCTATAAATGCAGCTTCACTAGTACCTATAAATGCAGCTTCACCAGTGCCCATAAATGCAGCCTCATCAGTGCCCATTCCATCAGCTCAGCTTTACCTGTGACCATCAATTTAGCCTGATCAGACAGCAGTGCCCATTAGCGCAGCCTTGCCAGTGCATAGGGGACAGGGGAGAGAGGAGAACCGTTGGTTTACACAGTGCGGGTATCTCTCGCTTACCTGCCCATTGTCAAATTAAGTCCTGCCTGCTGGACTGGCTCCTAAGATGGACATCACACGTCCCTGCATTGGACCAGTATGACGTCCATCACAGAAGCTGGTCCAAGAGGCAGGACTTCATATGTCTCTCGGCCGCATCGGGTAAGTGGGAGATGGAGATCCCCGCTCTGTGTAAACCGACTAGCCTAAGTTCACATCTATGCGTGTGGATAACGCATGCAAAATTACATGCTTCCCAACATGCAAGGAAATGTGCTGTCGTTAAGCAGATGTGCAGCAGTGCCATTTTTTGTTATTGACACCTCCATGCATCTGCAAACATGTGGAACAAACTACAGGGTGCCGCACACTTTTTGAAAATATTCAGGACTTCTTTTCCATGTTGCTCGTGTGTAGGGCAGCCCATTGAAATTAATGGGCTGCCCTACACGTAATGCATGAAAACCATGCCTGTGCACGTGTGTGTGAAAAAAGCCTAACTGAGTAGATGCAAAATAACAATTCTCAATAAAAAATAAATTCTCTAGATAATCAGCGTTCATACAATTGCACCACCATATAAATAACTGAACACTGTGCTCTGCTCTGTTTATTGAGGACAGGTAACATGTATATAGAGTGTTTAGTGTATGTGGGGAATTTACATGTTGATTGTACAGAGTTTGGAGAACACAAGGTTAAACTGAATGCTTATAAAGTTTGTTCACATTATTTGGACATACACAGAGGGTGGGGGTTGTTTATATAGTGATATGAGCCAGCTCCCAAGATATCTGTTTGCTGTGAGCAAGGCTGAGGACTCAGCCGACTCCCCCATACACACTCTGCTCTTCCGATCCTTTATCATTCTCATCACACTGCAAAGAAATCCTCCTGAATAGTTCTGATGTGAAACTGCCAGCTTACCTCTCCAGACTGACTTTTCCTAGAACATCAGCTCAGCTCACCCCCCTCCCTGCACAGTGTCCGCAGCACCTGGCGGTAGCAGTGCCCCGCCTCCGGGTTCTCTGGGCAGACAGCACTGTAGATAGGGGGAGGATCTAAGTAAATGAGGGCACAGATAGAACATACAGGAGACTCGCGGGGGAGATAGAAAAAACGAGATGCAGACTACAACACCCAGAATGCACTGCAGCAGCCAGCCAGCCAATCAGCGGCCGCCGCGGCTGAATTTTACAATTTACAGGGAAAAAATAGCAAACAGGCAGCGCGGCCGTTTTGAATATAAGGTAGCAGGTCTGGGGGGAAATCTCCACCCTTCCCCCTGCCCAGCCCGCCCCAGGACATGGCACTCCAGACAGAGCAGCGGGAGGAAGAGGAGGACTTCCTTTCCTCTCGAGACCCGCTTTAGACAGATAGCATTCTTGCGACGCCACAGAACACACAAGAGGAAAGGGAGGAGGAGGAGGGGGATATTGGCAGTTTTGGAGGAATTAAAGCAGAGGAAGACATATGTCAAACCGTAAGAGATGGTTTTCAGTCCCCAGAAACCTTGGGAGTAGTACGTGGCTGGGAGGAGGCAGTTCCAGACAGTGTAATCCTCAGTGATACAGAGGACTCGCTTCTCATACCTCCGCAAACTTGCGGTGCCTGGGCTTTCTATATTGTTCAAAGCCTGCGAAAGGACCAGAGAATTTGTGGCATCAAGGAGAAGGATCATTATTGGTTGGAATCCCTCCTTGACCACCGTCACAAGGGAAAAGTCTCAGAACTCATCCTGCCCTCGCAGAGGGAGTACAGGATGAAATATCATGAGGACACCTTAAAGAGAAGTTATTGTCACACCTTTCCAGATTCTGGTAGGTTACAGTCTCATGGAAAAGGCTAGTTTTGAGGCTTCTGTTGGTCAAAGGAGGAGCGGTGGAGAAGGGGGCAGCCTAAGTGATGCATTTAACCACTTCCCGCCCACCATCATATGACATCTTTGACTTTGTGCGGGTATAGCTGAATGATGCCTGCAGCTACAGGCATCATTCAGATATCGGCTTTTTCAGCCGGCGATTCCCTACACCATAAGAATGATCATAGTGGCTATTCCGCCGCTTGATTGTTCTTACGGGCGGCAAGAGGGGACGTCCCCACCTTCCCGCCGCCCTCCAGTCCTTCTACCAACTCACCACTTCCATCGGTGAGTCGGAGACAGAATCCGCCGACCCGTGATGTTTACCATAGATATTTCCGGCAGACCAGATGGTCACCGGAGTCTCTATGATCATTCAGGGGCCGGGCGTGATGTCATAACATCACTCCCGGCCTCCGCATTCAAAAAAATGGTGCTGCCTCGGCTGGGAAGCTGAGATTGTTTTTTTATTTTTTTATTTCAGGCTTTCCAGCCAAGAGGTGAGATGGGGGTCTTATTGACCCCATATCTCACTGTAAAGAGGACCGATCATGCCATATTCCTATTACAAGGGATTTTGTTTTAAAAAGTATATTTTTTTTTTAAAGCGCCCCTGTTCCCATGTGCTCACACGCAGAAGCAAACGCATATGTAAGTCCCGCCCACATATGAAAACAGTGTTCAAACCACACATGTGAGGTTAGAGCAAGAGCAATAATTCTAGCCCTAGATCTCCTCTGTTATTCAGAACATGTAGCCAGTGAAAAAAGAGTTGCCTATGGGAATTTTTAAGTACCGAAGTTTGGCACCATTCTACGAGCGTGTGCAATTTTGAAGCGTGACATGTTGGGTATCTATTTACTCAGCGTAACTTCATCTTTCACATTATGCAAAAAAATTGGGCTAACCGTTTTTTGAAAGCATAAAACTGTTTTTTTCTTTCAAAAAAACTTGTTCGAAACATTGCTGCGCAAATACCGTGCAAGATAAAAAGTTGTAATGACCGCCATTGTATTCTCTAGGGTCTCTGCTAAAAAAACATATATAATTTCTGGGGATTCTATGTAATTTTCTAGCCAAAAAAATATGACTTTTATATGTAAGAGAGAAATGTCAGAATTGGCCTGGGTGGCAAATGGTTAAAAGTATTTTTAGCCCACGGCGCCCAGGGCTGTCCGCTTCTTCATCCCATCGGCAGCGTCTGCATCATATGGTGGAAGATAATCTAGGGGTGAAAACAGACATGGAGAGCTTTCCAGTAGATGATCCACTGGGTTACTGGATCAAGAGAATAGACCACTGTCCAGAACTTGCCCAGTATGCATTTGAGCTACTGGGCTGCCCTGCATCCAGCGTGCTTTCTGAATGGGCATTCAGTGCTATTGGAGGTTTTGCGATAGATAAAAGAGTGTGTCTGTCCACAGACTCCGTTGACTGGCTGAAATTTGTCAAAAATAGGATTTTTTACCCTTTATAGTGTACTCCAACCATCAAAACCTTCAATACATTCAGCGTAACAAAACACTCTCCTCCAGACAGATATGCTGGGCACTCTTCTTCGATAGGTTCCACTTTGTCATCACCTACCGACCTGGCTCCAAGAATGGAAAGACTGATTCATTATCTCGCTTGGAAGAACACCAATGTACACCTGGCAAAAATTCCCAAATCATCCCACAGCAGAAAAACTTATGCACCATTTTGACCCTCAAAGAGGAATTGCAGCATGCCCTAACCTCAGAAAGACACCTACTGCAGTTAGAGGCAGGTGAAGAAGGGTTCCTCTACAAAAATAACCGACTGTACATCCCGACTCTTCTATGCCATCGATTTCTTCGACTGACTCACAACGTTCCCCTAGCTGGGCATCCCGGCATCACCAGGACCCTGGATCTTCTTCACCGCCACTTCTGGTGGCCGAAGATGGAGGAGTCAGTAAAAGAGTACGTGTCCTCCTGCAAGACTTGCGCCCGCTCTAAACACGAATCCTGACCCCCTTTCGGTCTCCTCACAAGTCTCCCTATACCCGAAAAACCATGGCAGGCCATTTCACTTGACTTCATCATTGAGTTACCCCGCTCAGGAGGTTACAACACGATCCTAGTCGCAGTCGACTACCTTACCAAAATGGCTCACTTCATGCCCCACAAAACTACCAAACTCCAAAGAGACAGCCGAGATCTTGACACAGCAGGTTTTCAAACTCCACGGAATCCCTTCCAGAATTGTGTCGGATCGAGTTTCACAGTTCATCTCCAGATTCTGGAAAGCTCTCCGTCTAAAACTCCAGATTGACCATCGATTATCAACTGCCTACCATCCTCAAACAAATGGGCAAACCGAACGGGTAAACCGCTGTCTAGAACAAAATATCCGTTACTGTACTCATCTACAAAACAATTGGCATGAGTTACTCCCCCTAGCGGAGTTTGCATACAACAACAATACCAGTACTACCACAGGTTGTTCACCTTTTTTACGCTAACTACGGGTTCCATCCCTCCTTCATCCCTCAGCAGATACCTATCAACAACCCTGCGGCTGAAGATTTTATCAACACCTTAAAGAACCTCATTCCTCACCTACGTGACTACATCACTAGAGCCCAGAACAGACAGAAGGCCTACTATGATCTTCACTAGGGATGAGCTTCGAGTTCGAGTCGAACTCATGTTCGACTCGAACATTGCCTGTTCGCCCGTTCGCCGAACAGCGAACAAATTGGGGTGTTCGCGGCAAATTCGAAAATCTATGGGAGAAATCTAAAGTGCTAATTATAAAGGCTTATATGCAAGTTATTGTCCTAAAAAGCATTTGGGGACCCTGGTCCTGCCCCAGGGGACATGTATCAATGCAAAAAAAAGTTTTAAAAACTGCCGTTTTTTCGGGAGCAGTGATTTTAATAATGCTTAAAGTGAAAAAATAAAAGTGAAATATTCCTTTACATTTCGTACCTAGGGTGTGTGTATGATATGCATGTAAAGTTGCGCATGTTTCCCGTGCTTAGAACTGTCCCTGCACAAAGTGTCATTTATGAAGGAAAAAAAGTAATTTAAAACTCACTCACGGCCTTGCTTCTTAATAAACGTGCTGCTTTTTGGGCAAAAAAAAAACCTCACTCGCGGCTATTAATGAATTGTCGGCTCCCGGCAATACATAGAAAAGTCATTGATAAAAAAAAGCGTGGGGGTCCCCCCAAATTCAATTACCAGGCCATTCAGGTCTGGTATAGATATTAAGAGGAACCCCGCCGCAAATTTAAAAAAAATGCGTGCGGTTCCCCCCAAAAATCCATACCAGACCCTTATCCGAGCACGCAACCTGGCAGGCCGCAGGAAAAGAAGGGGGGAGAGAGCACCCCCCCTCCTGAACCGTACCAGGCCACATGCCCTCAACATGGGGAGGATGTCCCCATGTTGATGGGGACAAGGGCCTCATCCCCACAACCCTTGCCCGGTGGTTGTGGGGGTCTGCGGGCAGGGGGCTTATCGGAATCTGGAAGACCCCCAGATCCCGGCCCCCCCATGTGAATTGGTAAGGTTTACCCCTACCATTTCACGAGGAAAGTGTAAAAAAAATAAAAAAAACACACACCGACACCTTGGAAAAGTCCTTTATTAAAAAAAAAAAACATTCCAGCGATGAAATCCAGTGTCCCGCGGTGATCCGATGTCCAGCGCTGTCCGTCATTGGCTGAGCCTGAGCGGACCTGATGGGGAACTTCCTCCGCAGTCTATTAAATGTATAGACCCGCCCCTTCTAAAGTTCCCCATCAGGTCCGCTCAGCCAATGACTAGGTGTAAGGCTGAGGACCTGATGCGGAACATGAGAAGGGGCGGGTCTATTCATGAATTACATAGTGAAAGAGATTCCCCATCAAGTCCGCCCCCTCGGTATGTCAGACCCCGCCTACGTCATTGGCCTGAGCGGACCTGATGGGGAACTTCCTTCACTGTGTAAATTAAATCTCATGTTCCGCATCAGGTCCTCAGCCTTACACCTAGTCATTGGCTGAGCGGACCTGATGGGGAACTTTAGAAGGGGTGGGTCTATACATTTAATAGACTGCAGAGGAAGTTCCCCATCAGGTCCGCTCAGGCTCAGCCAATGACGGACAGCACTGGACATCGGATTGCCGCGGGACACTGGATTTCATCGCTGGAATGTTTGTTTTTTTTTTTTTTTTAATAAAGGACTTTTCCAAGGTGTTGGTGTGTGTGTTTTTACATTTTTTTACACTTTCTTCGTGAAATGGTAGGGGTACAATGTACCCCTTACCAATTCACATAGGGGGGGGCGGGATCTGGGGGTCCCCTTTGTTAAATGGGTCTTCCAGATTCCGATAAGCCCCCTTCCCGCAGACCCCCACAACCACCGGGCAAGGGTTGTGGGGATGAGGCCCTTGTCCCCATCAACATGGGGACATCCTCCCCATGTTGAGGGCATGTGGCCTGGTACGGTTCAGGAGGAGGGGGGGCGCTCTCTCGTCCCCCCCTCTTTTCCTGCGGCCTGCCAGGTTGCGTGCTCGGATAAGGGTCTGGTATGGATTTTTGGGGGGACTCCACGCCATTTTTTTTTACATTTGGGGTGGAGTTCCCCTTAAAATCCATGCCAGATCTGAAGGGCCTGGTATGGATATTTGGGGGGAACCGCACGCATTTTTTTTTTAATTTGCGGCGCGGTTCCCCTTAATATCTATACCAGACCTGAAGGGCCTGGTAATTGAATTTGGGGGGACCCCCACGTTTTTTGTTTTTTTTTATCAATGACTTTTCTATGTATTGCCGGGAGCCGACAATTCATCAATAGCCGCGAGTGAGTTTTAAATGACTTTTTTTTCTTAAAAAATGACATTTTGTGCAGGGACAGTTCTAAGCACGGGAAACATGCGCGACTTTACATGCATATTATACACACCCCCCAGGTATGAAATTTAAAGGAAAATTTCACTTTTATTTTTTCATTTTAAGCATTATTAAAATCACTGCTCCCGTAAAAACGACATTTAAAAAAAAATTTTTTTTGCATTGATACATGTCCCCTGGGGCAGGACCCGGGTCCCCAAACACTTTTTAGGACAATAACTTGCATATACAGTAAGCCTTTATAATTAGCACTTTAGAATTTGAACGTTCGAGTCCATTGTATTTAATAGGGTTCTAAAGTTCATGCGAACAATCTGTCTGTTCGCAGGTTCTGGTGCGAACCGAACAGGGGGGTGTTCGGCTCATCCCTGATCTTCACAGGAGAACTCCGCCCGCATACAAGACCGGAGATTTAGTATGGCTATCCACCAAACACCTTAACCTGCAAATGCCATCACGCAAATTTAGTGGATTATTCAGTGGATCTTTTCCCATCCACTCAGTGATCAACCCGGCAGCAGTGAGGCTGAACCTACCGTCGACCCTACGTATTCATCCGACTTTTCACGTCTCCCTGATAAAACCCTACCATCCCAACACCTTCCCTGGTCGCGTTCCAATCCCCCTACCACCGGTTGAGGTTAACTCTCAGGAGGAATACGAAGTCGCACAGATCCTGGACTCCCGTCTACATAGAAACCGCTTACAGTATTTGATCCATTGGAAGAACTACGGTCCACAGGATGACTCCTGGGAACCCGCCTCCGAGGTTCATGCCCCGCAGCTTGTCCACCTCTTCCATTCTAATATTCCTGACAGGACTGCTCCCATGGCCCCCAGGAGGGGTCCTTCAGGGGGGGGTCCTGTAATGTTCTTATCTCTCCACTGGGGCTCCAACATCTCCACCAACTCTGTGTAATATTCTTATCCTGTAATGTTCTTATCTCTCCACTGGGGTCTCCGACATCTCCACCAACTCTGTCGCAGATAGATGACGTCACAGCGACATCACCCGGCTCCTCTTCTTTTCCCTACTTAAACAGCCGCCGCTATTTGGTACATATAGATACGCATCTTTGATATCTATTGATGCTAGAACTTCTTCCCCCCGAAGGGTGGATACGACTGACCGGATTGAGTCCATGCATCTACTGCCGAGCTTTAGTCCAACAAATGGATATTATGCCGCTATAATTGCTCAGCCTGATGCTAAGTAGACGTGCCTTAAGAATGCCTGTATCCAACACCCATATAGCTTACATGCCCTTGTATGCTCTGTGTCCCACTGTCAGCAAACCAGACACTTCCAGAGTGAAAAACTTTTAAAGCCAGTAAGCCTTGCAGCTGCCGTGTATCACGTGCATGCCGTTTCCACCTGAACTCCGGCGGCGTCTAAGCCACGCCCCCGTGTGCCCGGAACGCTCCCACCCCTTTTTTCTTAAAGGAGAGTTCTTCCCACGCGTGCGCGTGGACAGGCCGATCCCCTGGCGTGACGGCTCGGGGGGGGGGGGAGGGCAAGGTGCACTCACCAGGGGGATCCCCAAACCCCTACTGATGGCCTGACAGAGCGGAGAAGAAGCAATTCTGTCCGCAGAATCGTTTGCTGACACTGAGCATAAACACAGGGGAAGCATGGAATGTTAGACGCCAGGTATGTTACATTTTGACACCCTCTAGTGGCAAAATACAGGCAAGACACCGTCTACCCAAAAGAAAGTCCATAAGTGAACCATTATGCATTCCTTAGGATCTTTCTGACTTACCACTCCCACCGCAGGATACTGCTGGAAATCACAGACAGATCCAATCTTCACCCATCACGTGTCATAACAGACCTTCAAGGAACGGGTCCCCCTTTATATGGGGGTCCACTCCCTTGGACCTGTACAGCACCCTGCCAGAGAAACTCTTTGGTATAGTATATACATGACCAAGGTGCCGGATCCCAGGGCCCAGCTCTCAAATAGAAGCATTACAGGCCAAAACCTTGGCTCTTTCAGGCACTTTGAATGGATCCAATTGCATAGCCCCTTGATCCCGTCAGGGATCTCTTAGCGGAGCTCTTCTTAGCACTTCTTTAACCATGACCAACACCTTAGACACTGGCGAAAAAACTGCGGTACTCCCAGTATGGGAGGGGTTATATAGAGGGGGACTTCCTGTCTTTTGAGTGTTCCAGTGTCCATTTACCTATAGGTGATGTATAACCCACATAGTTATTACTATGGTGCTCTGTGTCCCGTGATGTACGATAAATAAATGAATCAGTCCTGGATTAGCAGCAGCTATCAAGCCCCTGATGCTGATGTTGCTAATTAAATGTTTTTGGGATCTGAAATCTCTGCAAGACTGTCTAGGCTGCCTAGCTTTTTGGGTGTTGAGTTTATCTTGAGATTTTTTTACAGCAAGGCAAGTTCTTGCTTTCATCAAATGTACTGTACCTCTATAGGGTTATGGTGTGATAGCACCACCAACACCCAAAGCCCAATTTTTCTGCAATTGTTTGACATGTGCATATACCTTTTCTTTTTTACAGAAAGCTCAATTTTTGCTTTCATCAAGAGTACCTCTAGCCATGTCCTGCTCTCTCCAGCAGTGTGTGTTCTCGGACTATTCCGTGGGGAAATATTTTCTTACTTTCACTAGTTCATAGATCAGTGGTGGCTTCAGCGGCAGAATGAGTTTGCCATTAAACCTAAAACCATTCCTTAATGGCCATACTGGTATGCCAGTAATGGTGAGACTGAAGTGGGGTATGGAATACGAGGGATACCTGGTCTCTGTGGATGGCTGCATGAACATGCAGCTCGCCAATACAGGAGAGTATATCGATGGGGCATTGTCTGGACATCTTGGAGAAGTTCTAATAAGGTGTAATAAAGCATTGTATATACGAGGAGTAGAAGAGGAGGAGGAAGAAGATGGCAAGATGACAGAATAAAGCACCTATATGGTTTCGGCTGCAAAAGAGACACCAGCCTTTATTGAAAAAAGTTGTTAATCTTGGTTAATCTTGGTTAATCTTGGGTATACTATAATTTGGCTTCTTCACATAAGGCTTGCTCAGTGTGGTGCAAAAATTAGTTATTTCTATCCAAAGTCTGCCAGAGACACCAGAATGTATCCAATAAGTGGCTCCCCGAGCCATTATTTACAAAATAAAGAAAGCTTGCAGGGAAATTTTAGTTAAATGTAATTTTTTTCTTTATATATGTCAGTTTTGCTGTAGCAGGTTCTATACATGGCACAGATGTGTCACTTTACAGGCAGACTAAGGGGACCCCTCAGGTACTATATTTAAAGGAAATTTTCATGTTTATTGTTTCATTTTAAGCATCATTAACATCACTGCTCCTTTAAAAACAATATTTTTTAAAGCAAATTTTTTGCATTGATACATGTCCCCCAGGACAGTACCCAGGCCCCCACACCCTTTTTATGGCCAATAACTTGCATATAAGCCTTCAAGATGGGCACTTTTGATTTTTCAAGTTCAGGTCCCATAGGCTTTAATGGGTTTCTCTGTTTGGGTTCGAACATTTGCGATGTTCGAGAGTTCTGGCACAAACCCCACCGGGGGGGAGTTTGGTCCAACTCTTTTCTGCACCTGTGTTGCCAGTGTCATTGTAAAACCATACTGTCTGAAAACTGTTATGCTAAGAACTTTGCCGCGGTTACTGTAGACACCTTAATAGTGCTGTACTTGTGACTGTTGCTCCATTTGTTATCTGTTTACCTTCAACTCAGCCAAAAATAATTATTCAACCTTTCTTTGGACTCTGTGTGCCATTCTTCCAACTTGGGTAACAACCACCTTGCCCCACCCACAAGATGTTGCCCTATGACAACCCCCCTTATTTTTAATCTCTTTAATCTCTAAAAAAGTTTGAAACTGATACAATCAAAGAATTCACTGAACTGTCCTTATTAAAGTTGCTTAGCTTTACAGGATTTCAAAACAGATTACCATGCAATACTATACTTAAAAGTGATAATAAACGCACAATGGGGGTTATTTACGAAAGGCAAATCCACTTTACACTACAAGTGCAAAGTGCACTTGAAATTCCACTGAAAGTGCACTTGGAAGTGCAGTCCCTGTAAATGTGAGGGGTAGATCTAAAATGAGGGGAAGCTCTGCTGATTTTATTATCCAATCATGTGCAAGCTAAAATGCTGGGGTTTTTTTTCTTGCATGTCCCCCTCGGATCTACAGCGACTGTACTTCCAAGTGCACTTTCAGTGCAATTTCAACTGCAGTCTCTGTAGATTTGCACTTGTAGTGCAAAGTGGATTTGCCTTTCGTAAATAACCCCCAATGTTTTGTTTACATTATACCTTCTCTTTCTGTATGTGGATGATGGCACTGTAATTATTTTACTTAAAAAAATACCTTTTTTCCTAATCAATATACAGCTGTCACATGACCCAGCTCTTTTCCAGCCTGTCTTTAGGAAAGGAGCTTCTAGTCTTTTTCTACTGGTCACATGTTCAAAAGAAATGAAAAAAAACAGCCTTTGGAGGCGACTGCGCGGGAGCTCCGGAATGGCCGCCTAAGACTGGAGCTCCACATCACCCCAGATACACGAGGCACACAGCCAGCACAGCAACCCCCCGAGATGGTCAGCAACAACCCATACTGAACCAGGAGACCCCCAGGCAAGCCCCTGGATGTCTGGGCCGGCCGTCAAATGGGATCTTGGGACGGAATTTGATAAAGCAGGGAAGGACAGGTGTACCAAGATGGCTTCCACCACCACAGCAGCCCAGCCACACTCGGCCTATGTGGAGAGGACACAGGAGCAGAGGCAAATACTAGCCCCAGCAACCCTCACTTACTCGCAGGTGGCCCAAGGCACCCCACAGCACCCCCTGGCTCCCTCTCCAGCCTCTACGGAGTCTCTGCTGGGCCGCGCTAAGGAGGAATACACCATATCCCCGGCCAGGCCTTCACTACACAACCTCCATGCAACCCCATCCCCAGGCATGGCTGACCATAACCCATCCACACCGCAAGGAGACTTATTCCTCAGACTCTCTGACCTCCTAGAAAGAGGACTGGCCAACACAGCAGCCCAAATCACAAGAGATATCAAATCTGATTTTGCAAACCTAGGATCCAGAATGGAAGCCATAGGAAATAAACTGGACATTACGGTATCACGAACCAATCAGAATGCAGCACATATCCAGGTCCTTCAGGACCAGCTAGATACTGCCCTTTCCAGGATTGATGACCTCAAGAACAGGTCCAGAAGATATAACTTCAGAATCCGGGGCCTTCCTGAAACCATCACAGATATTCCCCCAGCTGTACAAGACCTCATCAAGGAGCTGAAACTCAGCACACCCCCCTCACCGCCTGGAGTTAGACAGAGCTCACAGGGCCCTAGGACCCCAAAGGATGGTTCCCAGAGGGATGTCATCGTGAAGCCACATTTCTACGCCATAAAGGAAGAAATCATGAGACAATCATGCATCAAGTCGAAAGTGATATGCCAGGGGCACCAAATACAAATCTTTGCGGACCTCTCCCCCTCTACCATCCAAAAACAGAGAATCCTCAAACCACTCCTGACTGTCCTCTCTCAACAGGATATTAAGTATCGCTGGGCCTTCCCTTTTGCGGTGAAATTCTCTATTCAGGGTAAGACATACTCCTTCTCAAGCTTACCGGAAGGTGAGAAACTCTTCCTATACCTCAAGCTAATATCGCAGGAAGCACCCATGGACTTCTCCACAGCATCGGCGGGATCCACAAAGCGACCCTCCCCAGCAAGCCCAGTCTCCCCTCTCTGGAACAAAGGGAGGACCAAGAAATCCAAGGATGGCAGACCTCCATAAGAAGGCAGCCTGAGTCTATCAACACCCTGCCCTCACTTGGGCATTCCAAACCAGGGCAGTAGTCCTTTCCGTTAATGGAGCTATGGGCTCCTAACCTAAGTTGCTGAATTGTTGGCCCTCCATAGTTTAATCGCCAAGTTCTTTAACCGTCCTCGATCACAATCAACCTAAATGACATGACGGAGAGTTTCTCCACTTTGCACTACTAAAAGTCCTGAATGCACTTTAGGTCATGATACATTCTTCAGGAACTCAGATAATGGTCGGATCGGGACCCTAACCTGCAGAGTTCCCACCTTCCCTCGAGAACATTCACTGGGAGACCGGGAAATCGCAGTCCACTCTAACTGGGGGTCCCACGGTGTGCTAGAATCTGGGGGCCTGTAACAGGTAGCCACGGGCCTTGAGCACACCCTAATATCCCTGAGGGTACTCCCTTTTCCCCCCCACCCCTACTTGCTGGGAGGAGATCTCTGGGGTTAAACCATATAAGCCTTTCAGTTTTTCTTATGTTCCTTTTTTTCTCTACCCAATGTTTCTTAGACAAGTTTCTTTTAGCTGTGTTTGTTAAATATTACGGTTTCACATGGAAGCAAGGGTCCGGGGTGATACCCCTGCGCCTTCACCCATCCTATAGAAGCGGATCCCCTGCTTCTGCGGAATGAGTCATCTGCCCTCTTTTAGAGGTAGCCAATGTTTACTGATAGGTGTTTGGCAGGAGTACTCCATGCCAGACACCATTGGTCTTCTCAGAAGACATCTTTTCTTGTTTTATTTGCTCTCCCCCCCCACCCTTTTCTAAGCTCTTTTCTTTCTCAAGCCAATCAACAGGTTGTGATCTGCACCAGGTTCCAGACTCGGAACGAGACCCACCCCACACCCATCTCTAACCCCAAAAGGAGAAGACAGCAAAGGGTAAGTAAGGGTAGCATCAGTAGCTTTCCACCCCTCTGTTCTCATGGCTAACTTAAACCCAACAGGGACGGATCTCAGGGTGGCCACACACAATTCTCAGGGATTAAATTCCCCCAGGAAACAGAGAATAGCTTTTGAAAACTATCGCTTCCTCAAAATACACATAGTTTTGCTCCAAGAGACACACTTTCCGGCTCGATACAACCCCAAATTCCTCCACTCACACTACTCGACATTTTACCTTGTGAACGCAGAAAACAAGACTAAGGGGTTAGCAATACTATTTTCGAAGAACAGCTAGTTTTCCTACATCTCTGATTACAAAGACTCGGAGGGCAGATTTATCCTTGTCAAAGGATCAATCGAGGGCACACTATACTCTATAATTTCCTACTACGTCCCCAATAAAGAACAAACTAAATTCTTCTAAGCTATCTTCAAAACCGCGAACCCCCTCGTGGAAGGCAAGGTCATCTTTAGAGGGGACTCAAATGTTGCTTTCGACCAGGGGCTTGACAAGTCAAAACCCCCCAAGGCCCAGCTGACACGTTCCACCAAGGCGAGTCTCAACTCAATAGCAAGAATCCTTCATTCCCACAACCTGGTCAAAATTTGGAGGGAACTGAACCCAACAAAAAGCGACTACACACACTATTCCTCCCCCCACCAGTCCTAGGCCAGGATTGACCATATCCTGGTGCCCCCCAACCTCATTCCCTCAACACATAAAGCGAACATCGTAGACACTGTCTGGTCAGACCACTCACTGGTCCTCCTTTCCCTGCAAAACACCCTTACAAGGACACCAGGAACACACTGGCGACTAAATAAATCACTCCTTAGCGACCCCATTAAAACCAAATAAATAGATGACTCCCTCAAGGAATACTTCCATCTTAACAATGTAGATAACATCTCCCCTGAAATTCTATGGGCAGCCCACAATCACCATTAGAGGTAAAATAATCCGAATAGCGACCCAAATCAAGTAGGAGAGACAGATTGACATTAACAACCTGGAAAAAGCTTTTGCAACCCTAAAAACCAAACACAAGAAATGCCCCTCTAAGGCCTTAGCAGAACAATTGGACACTGCCAGATTGGAGCTCAACTTGGCACTCACAGCAAAAGTGGAGAAACACATCCACTGGAGCGGAGCAAAATTCTATTCACAGAAAGATAAAATCGGCTCTATGTTAGCCTCTAAGCTTTCCCCGCGGTACCGCACACACACCCTCCCCAAAATCAGAGTTGCTGGACAACCCCCCTCAGCAAATCCAAACAAAATACTCAAAGCCTTCCAAGAATTTTACACCAAGCTCTAAAGCACGACCCCCACAGACAAGGGCCCAATGATCTCCTGATTCATCCGATACCTCCCGATACCAACCCTATCCACTGAACATAAAGATATAATGGAGGCAGCCTTCTCAGTTGAGGAGATAATGGAAGTCATTAAAAACCTCAAGAAGGGTTCAGCCCCTGTACCTGATGGACTCTCAGTGCCATATTACAAGGCTTTCGCTAAAACTTTAGCCCCTTATATGGCAAAATTCTTCAATGCAAAAGCCCTGGGATCTCCTTTAGACCCTCAACTCAACACTGCCTTCATAACAGTGATCCCCCTGTCCCCTTTAATCTTTGCCATCGCCATTGAAACACTGGCAATAGCCATACGTTCCAAACCCAATATCTAAGGAGTGACCTGCGGGTCTCAAATCCATAAATGCGGTCTGTTCACTGACAACATGTTGCTATTCATAACCTCGCCCATTACGTCTCTTCCAAACCTCTGCAAAACACTAAATGACTTTACAGCGGCCTAGGGGTAGATTACACTAAGTCCCACGCTCTCAATATCTCCCTAAAACCGGATACAGTAGTAACACTACAAAGCGCCTTTGAGTTCAAGTGGAGTGACTCCTCTATAGAATACTTGGGGATCAATCTCACTGCTAAAATAGAACACTTGTATTCATCAAACTTTCCACCCACATACCAGAAAATTGAGTCTGATCTGAAGATTTGGGCCAGGGGGGAACTATCCTGGCTAGGGAGAATTTGCTCCATAAAAATGGCACTCCTCCCCAGACTGCTCTACCTATTTAAAGCCATCCTGATTAACATAAGGAAAGATCAACTGAAATCTTTCCAAAGGAAAGTCAACAAATTCATCTGGGGGGGGGGGGGCTGGAACAGGTTACCCCAAAATACCCTTTTCCAACTAAGAACACGGGGGCAGGGTTGGGTCTACAACGCTTGTTATGGTATTTTCAAGCAGCAAGACTAGCACAACTCTACACAGTTTACTCCAGACCTGAAAACCGGACTGGATAGAAATACAGCGACCCCCAATACTCTCACCTATCCTCTCGCAATCCCTGACCCTATGGGATAGAATGAGAACCAAGATCTCCCTGATCTATGAATGCCGGCCCCTAGCCCATATCTTTAACAATCCAGACTTCATCCCTGATCAAGACATTAAATCCTTTAAATGGTGGTTGGACAAGGGGTTGTATCGAATCAGACACTTCTTCACTTCCTCAAGATCAATTTCTCTGAAATTCTGTGCGCAGCAACTGTAGTTCCTGACCTCGGAACACTTCAGGTTTCATCAGATACAACACTTTCTCCACAAAATCTGGAAAGGGAAACCAAGATTCACACCCTACGAAATATGGTGTGGACAGACCACAGAACAGAGGGGTGGAATCTCCGTTATCTACCAGTCACTGGCCCACCAGTCTAGCAAAGCTCCATATATGGCCGCATGGGAAAACAATCTTAAAATACATTGGGACCTGGAGAAGTGGCAGGCATCCTTTTCTAGAGCCTTTAAAGGGATAAAGAATACATCCCTAATTGAATCTAGCCTTAAAGTAATGTCCAGATGGTACCTCCCCCCTACCAAATTGGCTCACATGTATCCCACTGCGAACCCTCAGTGCTTCAGAGGGTGTAAACTTATAGGCTCAATGGTCCATATTTGGTGGGAATGCCCCAGAATAAGGTCATTCTGGAACAGGATGTTTACCCTTATCCAAAAAGTGATCCAGGTCCCAAGAACCCCAGCCATTGCCCTCCTTAACGTGAATCTCCCCAAGACTCCCAAAACCAACCACAAAATGATCCACTTTATTCTACTAGGCGTCAAGCTGTCATTATAGCCAAAGCATGGAAACAGCCCAGGGTCTCCTTCTTGGCTGTCAAACGTAATATATTGTGGATTATGTCTCAGGAGAAGTTGACCACCCATCTTATTAGACTCAAAAGCTCAGTTTGAATCGATCTGAGAATGCTGGGCCCTACACATGGGCATCTCTTTCATTCCTGGGGTACAGACATAACAAATATTTATCTTCACTTCACCTTCACCTTCACCTCACCTCCTGTTGATTGGCTTTCCTTCCTCTTTTCTTCTTTTCCCCTCACCAACCTATCTCTCCCTCCCCCTTCCCTTCTCCTATACACTATGGCCCTCTACGACAACCAAAGCGACCCTCTAGGTCTATTGGACAAAGGACCCTTCCCTTGGGGCATAAAGGCTAGGCACCTGAACCCCTTTTCCATACGCAAAGCTCAATGCCTACCCATGGTGATGATTACTCTCCGGTTGTTTGGGGGTGGCTCTCCGAGCACAGTGTGAACCCACTGGGGTGACGAGAGAGCTTCACAAGGTACCCGGCTACAGATACCAAGGGGCATGAGTGTCACGCAGGATATACAGTGCCGACCCAGAGTTATTGGCTTTACCTTACCTCAACCGTTAGTCTTGCTTGTAGGCATATTGGTTCTTATAATGCCTCAATGGAAATAGTGTATTTCATGTATGCCTGTTTTGAACAAATAAAAATCTTTGAAAGTAAAAACAGCCTTTGGGATACAGAGTAAAAATAAATAATTAATATCAATAAACTGTTTAAGGCCTCTTGCCTTTTTTTTACTGAGCTAAAATATAGCTCATTAATTCTAATGTGCCTATGCACACAGGCACACAGGCACGCAAACAAGTGGCGTGCATTGTTCAGTAAAAAAAAAAATAGAAACATCTGCATTTTTGGTCAGTAATTTACGCACAAACGCGCGCAAATACGTGCAAGTGCGCACAAATGTCTGCATATTGCACAGAACGCGAATACGAGAATAAGTTTGTGCGAAACTGCGTGAAATTGCGTGAGCGCGCATGAAAATGTGCAAACGCTTAGCACACGCCAATGAGCCTCTTCTTATAGAAGCTCAAGAAACAAAATTTTCTGCAGGCATCATTCCATCTCCTGAGTCCTGATAGAGCCTTCCTGACAGCTGCCATCTTACACTTGATCAACACAATACAAATTTGCAGTGTATCTAATGACCCTTAGGTAGTTATTTTCCATTGTAAAAGCAAACCAACAGGCCGATATAAGCGATCTATTACTCTCCAACTAATTGAATGTGACCAAATCTCTCATCCAGGCCTACTGGAAACAACCCCCCCCCCCCATAAAATGTTAGTTTCAAACATCAGATCATATAGGTCTCATAGAGAAACTTACACATGAAGCACACAATTTAAATCTCAGCTTCAACAAGATAGGGGCTTTTTGGTTGGCTTTTGAATAAACTTCCTCTTACCTAGATAATATGGCTACTGATGTCTCATGACTTGGATTCCCTTGTGGAGTTTTGTTCATGTGCCTGATACCATTAAAACTGTTATGCCGCGTACACACGGTCGGAATTTCTGACAACAAATGTTCGATGTGAGCTTTTCATCGGAAATTCCGACCGTGTGTAGGCTCCATCAGACATTTGCTGTCGGAATTTCCGACAACAGATGATTGAGAGCAGGTTCTCTATTTTTCCAACGGCAAAAGTTCTTGTCGGAAATTCCGACCATGTGTACGCGGCATTACTCGCATTTGAGACCAGACCCCTCTCCCTTACATCTAACCTCCCCACCCTTTCTTTTTCTAACTTTCAATTAGTCTATTTTTCATTATTGAAGGGTTGCACTTGTCAACCCTTGGCAGATGTCTTCTATTCTGACATTATGTTGCTAAGCATACACATATTGGTTTGATGATACCTTAGTTCTTGGAATATATTTGGTTGCTTTTAGAAATGTCCTTGCATCTTGTATTATTCATTTTACTGTGTACATCACTACATTGTACAATTTCTGTACCATCTGTACTGGAAAAACCTCTCTTTATTAAACAATTATTAAATGAAAAAAAATGCTTTTGTGTACTGTACATGATTCGTGGCATAGGTTAATTTTAACTATACCATAGAAGCCTTTGGTAAATTATACCTGCTGTTAACAATTGGTCATTCAGTATATATATGTAAGGATGAGCCGAACACCACCCCGGTTCGGTTAGCACTAGAACTTGCGAACAGGCAAAAAATTTGTTTGAGCACGCGAACACCATTAAAGTCTATGGGAAACGAACATGAAAAATCAAAAGTGCTCATCTTAGAGGCTTATATGCAAGTTATTGCCATAAAAAGTGTTTGGGGACCCGGGTCCTGCCCCAGGGGACATGTATCAATGCAAAAAAAGTTTTTAAAATGTCTGTTTTTTCAGAAGCAGTGATTTTAATAAGGCTTAAAGTGAAATAACAAAAATATTCCTTTAAATATCGTGCCTGGGGGAAGTCTATAGTATGCCTGCAAAGTGGCAAATTTTTCCCGTGTTTAGAACAGTCCTGCAGGAAATGACATTTCTAAAGGAAGAAAAAAGAATTTAAAACTGATCGCGGCTGTAATGAATTGTCGGATCTCGGCAATATAGATAAAACTCATTGAAAAAAACGGCATGGGTTCCCCCCCCCCCCAGTTCATTGGCCCTTCAGGCCTGGTATGAATATTAAGGGGAACCCTGTGCCAAATTAAAAAAAAAATGGCGTAGGGGTCCCCTTCAGGTCTGGTATGGATTTTAAGGGGAACCCTGCACCAAAATTATATATGTAGCGCCACCCCCCAAAGGAGCCGCTTGGTGATTTAGAGTTCTCTTTTCTACGCCTCAACTCCAAGAATGGCCTCAGCCCCTCTGGCACACCTGGTTAGTTATAAAATTTCTGCAAACACTTTCAAGAATGCAAGTGAAGAAAGTACCAATATCCTGGCTGTGAATTGATATCAGAAACAAACAGACACAACTGGTAGTGATAAATGAGCTGAATATATTACCATTGTTCAAAGCATATGGAAACTTACAACACGTTTAAACCTTGCTTCTAAGAATTAATATATTATAAAAGATAACCTTCAATGCTTAGCAACTGTAAGTATAGAAAAGGCAGTAATCTATATGCCCTTAACACAGGCACTGAGAGGGAGGAGAGATAACTGGTCAACTTCTCAGCTACTTCTGGGCTGCAAACACCCCTGAGAGGCAAACATACAAAGAATAGAAATGGCTTACTAGGTACAGTAAGCACAGTTCTGTAACGTTACAGGTCCAGAGTTGAAGGGTACTAGTGTCTTCTGCTACCAAATGTTGGGGCCCTTTGTAAAGAGTAGATTTATTCAATCAAAAGTGAGACAGTAATCCTCTAGAAAATCCCATTAGGTAGTGGTTTGTAAGAACAGAATGTCTGAAAGTGGCAGCTCCAAACAAGCATCCTCTGACAGTAGAAAGTGGAATAGGTGTCTGCATGCAATTGTCTGTACTGTGCTAAGAAAGATGTTGGGTTTACACCTGCTCACCAATTCTCTGGGTGATAACACAACGGAAGTCCCAAATGGTGGTCCAGGCTCCTGGTAATGTAGTAAGGCACTGGATCAATCAGGATGGCTGGTAGCTGAACTGGCAGGGTAATTGGACAACGGTCAACCGGACACCTGGATGGGTCTTGTGGTCCCTGAAGCGGTGTGGGTCATCTCCGTGGGGCTAGATGGCACTGAGTTGCTAAGCAGGCTCCCTGGGCTTGAACGGTGGAAGACCGTGTGGGTGACACTGTTCCTGGCTACTTTCTCCTCATAGCAGCAGTTTTGGGAAAAGCGTGGCCCTCTTCTTTCTTAGGTGGAGTTCCACCACACAGTCCCGTCACCTCACCACTCCTGTCCTCTATCCCCTCTCCTCATGGTAACTCTCCCTGATAGTTTCAAGAGAAGCGTGGCTTTCACTCCCTCTGTTGGGTCACACAGTCCCTGGTGATAGCGTGTGTGTCTCCCCTCACTCTGGCACCTCAGATCCTTCTCTTCACACACACTCCTCTCTCTCTCCCCTCAGATGTCTCTCCCCCTGTCTACTCAGACAGCTCTCCCCTCAGATTTCCTTTCCTGGGCTTTTTCTATCCCTGGCTGCTCATTGGTCCTCTCTCCTTAGCCAATGGGAAGGGAGGGGTACTGGAGCTTTGGAGGTTGGGATCCACAGAGCCGCCCTCTCTGTCCTTTCCTTCTCCTGTGCTGTGAGAGGAGACCGGGGGGGCTCAAGTTCCGGGAAAAGATAAACTGACAGCCCGCGCTCTCCTCTTGGCACAACAATCTGCTGCCTGAGGGACTTGAGCAGGGGGGGTTCAGAGCAAGCGGCAGGCAGGAGAGGAGAGAGGAGCAGCTTCACTCTCTCTCCCCTAACTTGCAGGAAACTCCAGTCTTGTCTACAACCTGTTACATGATTTAAAAATACATTGGGGGGGCAAAACAGGTTAGTATATGTATGAAAACAAGTAATTTGTATACATGTATGAACCTGGCAAGGGAACCTCCCACCATTTGTCATAAGAAGTGAGGTTGTCTTGCTCACAAGCCACCGATATTGGGATGGCCCACCTAGATGTGCCAGGGGGTGAGTTGGAGTCGCCCTCCACTAAATCTGTAGTGGTAAGGGTCGGCAGCTTGTGTGTTCTCCGAGATATGAGGATAGCTTCTTCGGAACTTTCCCCTAAAGTATCTTTTGTCAGCCTTTTTGGTGGGCGAATAGTTCGCTTTCCTCTCTGCTCTTTGGGCTCAGGCGTTTTGGGTATAGTAGCCTCTTCCCTGATGTTACAGAAGGTTTAGGAGCTTCTATGTCCTCTACAGTCGGGGTACTGGGAAAGTCTCCTTGGCTTGCCAAGGATTGTCTCTGTGAGATGAACTCCGGAGCGTCAGGCCTGAGGGTTCCCGCATCTGCTTCTCTAGGAGAAAGGGGAGTGGCAGTCTCTGACAGCGTAGACCGCCACAGCCAGTCCATGCCCATTTCTTCAATCATTACTGTCTACTGCATCCATGTTTGGTGGCAAGGATTGTGACCTAGTTACTGGAGGTGATTCCAGAGGTGGTCTGAATAGGCTGTTGATTTGGTTTATGAGGTATACAAATAGCTTCTGACAAAGGTAGCAAATGATTCTGGTGCCAGGATTTTAGGGGGCCTGTGTTCCTTCTGGGCGAATCTGGTAGGCTGCCAGTTCTGGCAACTGCTTGCAGATGATGTAGGGCTGCGACTTCCACCGATCAGCCATTTTGTGTTTCCCAGGGATGGCCAAGTGCCCTAACACTCTGTCACCAGGCTGCAAATCATGTACTCTTACCTTTAGGTCAAAGTTTTGCTTGTTTCGCTGGCCCCAGGTGTCTGAGGCAGCCTGGACTTTCTCATATGCTGTCTTCAGACTCTTTCTCAGGCGGTCCACATATCCTCTGTGTGACACCATTGAGGTATGATCTAAATAGGTACAAAATGCAAAGTCCACCGACAGTCGAACTTCCCTACCGAACATCAGCCTATATGGTGAATAGCCCGTGGCATCGTTTTCAGTGCTATTATAGGTGCGTACAATAGCTGTAAAGTGCCTGCTCCAATGCTGATTCTTTTCAGCCGTAAGAGTCCCAAGCATATCCAGGAGGGTGCAATTTAAGCGTTCTGGCTGGGGATCTCCTTGAGGGTGGTAGGGGGTGGTTCTTGACTTCTGAAAACCCAACAGGTCTAACTATCTTTTAATGAGTCTACTCTCAAAGTCTCTCCCCTGGTCAGAGTGAATAGGCTGAGGTAGGCCGCAGTGGAAAAAGAGCTTCTCCTTTGCTGGTCCTTAGTTGGTGTCAGGGACGTGCTGGGCTTGAAACTGGGACCTCTTCTGTGTCTGGCATTGACTCTTCCAATGGAGCTATCTGAGATGCTGGACAGTTCCCTGCCTGATCTGCTGGATAACCTATCTGATCCATTAGACTACTCTGCTTGGTGTCTTGATTACTGTTGAACTCTGAACCCCTTGCTCCTCCCATGTACTTCCTATAAAAGACATTTCAGAGATGTTGCCCCTTGCGGTTTGATCTACTTCTGTTCCCTGAGTTCCTGATTCTGTGCTTGTACCCTGTTCCTGTGTTTGACCCGGCTTCCTGACCACGCTTCTGTCTCCAGTCCTGACCTCGGCTCATTTGACCCTGCTCAGTTATCTGCCAGTCTGCCTGTTGCCAAGATTCGGCCTGGACTTTGACTACTCTCTGCCTGCCACTTATGATGTTTACCTTGATGTGTATGACCCGGCTTGTCTGACTCTGCAAACCTGCACCAGCTTACCTGCATCATCTGCTCTGCGAGCTGCACAAGCTGACCTGCATCCCTGCTCTGCAAACCGGCACCTGCTGACCTGCATCCTCTGCTTTGCAAGCTGCACCTGCTGACCTGCATCCGCTGCTTCCGGAACCAGCCGTTCCAGTCTCCACTCGGCTCCACCACTACAAGCAGTGAGGATCAGGCGGGCACCCTTACCTCACCGTGCTCTTACCACCACTGTCCCCACACCAGTGGTCTCCGAGCCGGGGTTGTACGGGAGGTCCCTCTCCGCACATCAGGCTCACACCTAAGGTACGTTACAGTATCAAACCGCCATGCCTGAGCCTGCAGGAGATACCTTGCCTATGGACAATGTCTATCAACACCTTACAGCTCTCACTCAGATCATGAAGTCTCTGCAGGGCAGCCACGTCCGAATGGATAAGCAGACACAAACTCAAGCCACCTCTGCAGATTCACCTCCAACCCCAACTTCCTCTATTGGAATGATACCATCTCCTGAGCCCAGGGTTCCTGTTCCTGAGAAGTTTTTTGGGGATCTGAGTAAATTCCGTGCGTTTCGCAACGCATGTGAACTTTACTTTTCGTTGCTACCTGGGACTTTTTCATCTGAAGTCACCAAGGTGGGCTTCGTTATCTCTTTGCTGCAGGGGGAACCTCAAGCTTGGGCCCATCACCTACTTGAAGTCCGCCATGTAGTTCTAGACTCTCTGGCCTCTTTTCTTGATGCCATGGCCCGACTTTATGACGATCCACAGCGGACTTCTACTGCCGAGGCTGCTCTCAGTGCGCTCCAGCAAGGCCGCCGAGCGGTCGAGGACTATGTGACTGATTTCAGATGCTGGAGCACGGATACCCAGTGAAATGAGGCGGCTCTGCGGCATCAGTTCCGTCTTGGTCTCTCTGAAAGCCTGAAGGACGAGTTAGCATGGGTCGGTGTTCCTGATGTTCTAGAGACTTTAATTACTTTGTCTATCCAGATAGACTGACGACTCCGGGAGCGCAGAGCAGAAAGGTCTACCCAGCAGCTCCGCCCAGCTTGGATGCTACCCCGGATACGAGCCCCTGTGTACCCTGCCAGTGCCAGTACGGTTCCGACTGAACCCTCATCCCTCAACCAGACCATCAAGCCAGGGCAGCTTGGACTAATGAAACATTCCCTATCGGCCAAGGAACGACTTCGTCGGCTGCAGAATTATCTATGCCTGTATTGCGGGGAACCCGGTCATTATGTCTCTTCTTGTCCCGCTAAGCTGCGCAAGGTCCTGGCTACCTCTTCTCCCAACTACTCACCTCCATCTACCAATGCTACTCACCTGGCTCTTCCTATCTCTTTCCAACTACCAGGGAGGACAATACCAGTAACTGCAATAATCGACTCAGGGGCATGTAGTTGTTTTGTCGATCTAGACTTTGCAGCACAACAACACATTCCACTCCAACCTAAGACTCAGGGACTTTCCATTTTCCTGGCAGATGGGTCTCGCATCAAGTCCGGAGTAGTGACCCAGGAGACCCCTCCTTTGCCTGTGATCACCTCCATGGACCATAAGGAACTATTGACTTTGGATGCTATTGCATCTCCCATGTTTCCAGTTATCCTGGGTCTACCTTGGCTTCAGGCACACAATCCACAGATTGATTGGGGAACCAAAAGTATTAAGTTCCATTCACCATACTGTCAACACCACTGCATGCTTCCACGTCCCAGCACCTCTGGGCCTCTGTTATGCCTGGATTCAGATCCAGAGATACGAGCTTCTGTACCCAAACAATATCATGAGTTCCTGGACGTCTTCAGCAAGCGAGGGGCCGAAGTCCTCCTGCCTCATCGTCCTTACGATTGTCCAATCGAGCTTCTTCCCGGTGCTGAGATTCCTTTCGGACGGATCTTCCCCCTATCTGAACGGGAGCTTGAGGTACTGAAAAAATACGTTAATGAGAACCTTAAGAGGGGTTTCATCCGTCCTTCCACTTCTCCAGCAGGGGCAGGAATCTTCTTTGTGGAGAAAAAAGACCATTCTCTTCGGCCCTGTGTAGATTACCGGGAATTAAATAAAATCACGGTCAAGAACCGGTACCCTCTGCCTCTGGTACCTGAACTTTTTCAAAGACTCAGGACTTCCTCTGTGTTTACCAAATTAGACCTGCGGGGGGCGTACAACCTGGTACGCATCCGAGCAGGGGATGAATGGAAGACTGCCTTTCATACCAGGTTCGGCCATTACGAATACCTAGTAATGCCCTTCGGCCTATGTAACGCCCCTGCCACCTTTCAGCATCTAGTTAATGATGTTTTCAGAGACTGTCTGGACATTTATGTAGTTGTCTATCTTGATGATATTTTGATTTTTTCCTCCTCTCTCTCGAGCAGCACCGGAAACACGTCAAGAGTGTACTCTGTCGTCTCCACCAGCATGGACTGTACGCAAAACCAGAAAAGTGTGAATTCGAGCGACAGAGTATCCAGTTCCTTGGCCTAGTAATCTCTACAGAGGGATTCAAGATGGACCCACAGAAGGTTTCAGCCATTCTGGATTGGCCTGCACCTTCAGACAAAAAGGGGGTGCAGCGCTTCGTTGGCTTTGCTAATTTTTATCTGAGGTTTATCAAGGGATTCTCTGCTATTATTTCCCCGATTACGCAGCTAACGAAGCAAAATGCTCGATTCCAGTGGACATCTGAAGCACAGGCTGCTTTCACAAACCTAAAAATACTTTTTACGTCTGCTCCTATCCTAAGTCATCCCGATCCTGCCCTACCGTATCTACTTGAGGTAGATGCCTCAGAGACAGCGGTTGGAGCTGTTATCTCCCAGCACCAAGGTCTCAAGGACTTGATACACCCGGAAGCCTTCTTCTCCCGTAAGCTTACCCCATCCGAGAGGAATTATGATGTTGGAGACCGGGAGCTCCTGGCCATTAAATCTGCCCTTGAGGAGTGGAGGTACTTGTTGGAGGGAGCAGCGCATCCTATACTCATTTACACAGACCACAAGAACCTAGAGTATCTGAGAGCTGCCAAATGTCTGAGACCACGCCAGGCACGTTGGGCACTATTTTTCTCTAGGTTCCGTTCCACATAACTTACCGGCCAGGCTCCAAGAACATCAAACCAGACGCTCTTTCCCGCATGTTTGATGATCCAAAAGAGGTGTCCACTCCAGATACCATTCTATCGGAAGGCAACTTCTTACTTTTACAAACTAGCCTGATGTCTGTCTTGAAGCAAGCTTCTACAGGTGTGTCTGGTCCCTCTGGAATCACTCTGGTACCCAAGGATGGGTTACTTTGGAAGAATGACAAAATCTTTGTGCCAGAAGTTCGAGTCACAGTGTTTAAACTTGTGTCATGATCATCCCCTGGCAGGCCATTTCGGAATGCATAAAACCCTTGAACTGATTCAACGCACGTTTTGGTGGCCGAATCTTGAAAAGGACTGCAGGGAATATGTAGGTTCATGTGCCACCTGTATCCGTAGCAAGACCACTAGAAGCAAGGCCTGGGGTCTGCTCAGACCCTTACCAGTCCCTGACAGTCCCTGGAAAATGATTGCCATGGACTTCATAGTGGAACTCCCCCCGTCTGAAGGTTGCACAGCCATCTTTGTAGTGGTTGACTGTCTATCCAAGATGGCCCATTTCGTGCCTCTCAAAGGCACGCCCTCTGCCATGGAAACTGCCCAGGTCTTCATTAGGGAAGTATTAAGGCTACATGGGGTCCCTGTGGACATTGTTTCGGATAGAGGGGTGCAGTTCACCTCTCGCTTTTGGAAGGCTTTGTGCAAGGTCCTGAAGATTAAGTTGTTCATGTCCTCGGCCTATCACCCCCAAACTAACGGGCAAACCGAAAGAACGAATCAGACGCTCGAACAGTACCTCAGATGCTTCACCACCTTCGTTCAAGACGACTGGGTAGCTTTACTACCCTTGGCAGAGTTTGCCTTTAACAACACCAGTCATTTGGCTACAGGTCAATCGCCATTTTTTTGCCAACTACGGGTTTCACCCGACCTTCTTACCTGATCTAATCCCTGATTCAACAGTCCCGGCGGTCCAGAGTATCGCTGATTTCCTGACCCGTAACAGCAGGATATTGCAGGAAGCCATGACTAAGGCACAAGCAGCCAATAAAATGATCTTTGACAGGAAAAGGAGAGGGAAATTATGCCTGCAACAGGGTGACCAAGTATGGTTATCGACCACCAACCTTAAGATGGCTTGCCCCGCAAGGAAACTGGCACCCAAGTTCATCAGTCCTTTCCCAGTAAAACGGAAGTTAAACGAGGTCTCCTATGAACTTGCCTTACCGGAGCCGTTGAAGATTCATCCAGTCTTTCACGTTTCCTTGCTGAAACCCGCAGTGCCCGACCCGTTCCCAGACAGGGGATCGGGACCACCCGAGCCTGTAATCATTGACGGTGATGAGGAGTTCGAGGTGGAGGCCGTCTTGGACTGCCGAAGAAGAGGGAACCAGCTTCAATTCCTGATCAAGTGGAAGGGGTACGGTCTGGAGGAGAACTCCTGGGAACCCAACAGAACATCCAAGCCCGAGAGTTAATCCAGGCCTTTTTTCGCAGTCACCCCCAGAAAAGAGCTCTATTGGGCACCCGGAGGTTGCCCTTAAGGGGGGGCACTGTCAGGGACGTGCTGGGCTTGAACCTGGGACCTCTTCTGTGTCTGGCATTGACTCTTCCAATGGAGCTATCTGAGATGCTGGACAGTTCCCTGCCTGATCTGCTGGATAACCTATCTGATCCATTAGACTACTCTGCTTGGTGTCTTGATTACTGTTGAACTCTGAACCCCTTGCTCCTCCCATGTACTTCCTATAAAAGACATTTCAGAGATGTTGCCCCTTGCGGTTTGATCTGCTTCTGTTCCCTGAGTTCCTGATTCTGTGCTTGTATCCTGTTCCAGTGTTTGACCCGGCTTCCTGACCACGCTTCTGTCTCCAGTCCTGACCTCCGCTCGTTTGACCCTGCTCAGTTATCTGCCAGTCTGCCTGTTGCCAAGATTCGGCCTGGACTTTGACTACTCTCTGCCTGCCACTTATGATGTTTACCTTGATGTGTATGACCCGGCTTGTCTGACTCTGCAAACCTGCACCAGCTTACCTGCATCCTCTGCTCTGCGAGCTGCACACGCTGACCTGCATCCCTGCTCTTCAAACCGGCACCTGCTGACCTGCATCCTCTGCTCTGCAAGCTGCACCTGCTGACCTGCATCCGCTGCTTCCGGAACCAGCCGTTCCAGTCTCCACTCGGCTCCACCACTCCAAGCAGTGAGGATCAGACAGGCACCCTTACCTCACCGTGCTCTTACCACCACTGTCCCCACTCCAGTGGTCTCCGAGCCGGGGTTGTACGGGAGGTCCCTCTCCACACATCAGGCTCACACCTAAGGTACGTTACAGTTGGGCATACAGAGTGAAGTGGTCGGTCACCACCAGAACATTTCCCTGTCCACTCGAGTTAGGCTCCAAACACAGAAAATCAATACACACCAATTCCAGTGGTCCTTGACTTTGAATATGGCCAATTGGGGCAGCTCTGTGGGGTAAAGTCTTTCTCTGTATACACCATATGCAGGAGGGACAATATCCCTTAACTTCAGCCCACATACAGGGCCAATAGAACCGGTCTCACACCAGTTTGAATGTCCTCTCAGGCCCAAAGTGGCCATGATTGTCATGCAAGGTCGTCAGAACGGTCTTTCTATGCATTCTCTGCAAGAATAGCTGCCACTTATCTTCAGGATCATCTGAGGGGCCCCTTTGGTTAACCATCCCATTGCATAACTGCAGTCGACCCCATTCCTTGTGCACTAGTCGTGCTCCTGTTGGAGGATCTGTTAGCAGTAGATTTGGGCGTTGGCCCTCCAGGGCCTTCAGTGTTAAACTACAGAGGGGATATGCTATCTGGTCCTTTCTTAAGTCCCTATCTGAAAGCTTAGGTAGGGTGTTATCCCTGACCTGGGACAAATCACAGTAGTATTTGGGGATACCTGCCACTGAGACTCCAATGGTTTCTGCCCCAGTTGTTCCTCAGGCCTGATGGACTGCTTGGCTCTGATGAAGAAGCTGTGCGCTTTGAAACGCGTCAGCCGGCAGTGTGTCCCATCACGTCCTTCATGATCGATTGGAGTGTGGTTTGGATTCTACGTGTTGCAGCCCTCCATGGCATCACCTGTACATTGCGAACAACTCTAGAACCTTTGTGAGTACCTTTTCATTGACTTTATTCAATAAAATACCCAAACGATATTACACTAGGCTGGTGTGCCCTTTTTCTCTCTCTTTCTTTCCTGATGTTCTGCTCCCTGACACAAGACTTGTATCCCTTCTGGAGTCAGTTCAGTCCACTCTGCAGAGGAAATCTCTAAGTCATAGGGTCTCCTCGACAGGGCATCAGCATCTCTGTTCCCAATTCCTGGGCGGCATTTTAGGCTGAAGCGGAACCCTGATAGGGCGGCCAACCACCTGTGCCAGGTGGCATCCAATTTTGCTGTGGTGAGTATGTACATGAGTGGATTGTTGTCAGTTTTGACCACAAAGTCTGCACCATACAAGTAATCCTTCAACTTGTCCACCACTGCCCACTTCAGAGCCAAGAATTCCAACTTGTGAGTAGGGTAGTTTTTCTCAGCAGGTGCAAGACTTCCGCTCACATAAGCAACAGGCCGCAGGTGTCCATCGTGCTCCTGATACAGTACCCCGCCTAGCCCATCTTGACTGACATCAACATGCAGCTCATACAGCTTGGCTTGATTGGCATAGGCCAGAACAGGAGCAGTTGTTACACTCCACTTCAACTGCTGAAAGGCTTGATCACACTGGTCATCAACTGGTCTTTGATCGACTCTCGAGGCTTTCTGGGTCCTCTGATTTTCTCGATGGGTTTTGTTGAATCGGGGTCATCATCATCCTCATTTTTCAACAACTCATTAAGGGCCCAAGCTATTTTAGAAAATCCTTTGATGAACCTTCTATAGTATGAGCAAAATTCTAGGAATGACCTAAGCTCGATTACATTGGTAGGCGTTGGCCAAGAGGTGACAGCTTCTGGGGGTCAGTAGCTATTTCTTCAGCGGAGACAACATGGTTGAGGTAATTAACTGAAAGCTGGTAAAACTGACATTTTTCTAGGGGCAGCTTCAATCCCTCATCATGGAGTCTCCTCAGAACCTTCTCTAGACGCTCTTCATGTTCTTTGAGAGTTTTGTTGAAGACAATGATATCGTCCAGATACACCAACACTTTGATTAGGTTCATGTCCCCTACTGTCTTCTCCATCAGTCTCTGGAACATTGCTGTGGCACCGGACAGACCTTGAGGCAACCTATCAAACTCGAAGAACCCTACTGGGGTGATAAAAGCCATCTTTTCCCTGTCCTCAGGGTGCATGGGGATTTGATAGTACTTACTCTTCAGGTCCAGCACGCTGAACCACTTTGCCCCCGATAGGCTCTGCAGGGCATCTTCTATCCTTGGAGTGGTGTACTGATCAGGGATGGTCCTCCTGTTGAGTGTCCGATAATCGATGCACAGCCTCAGGGACCCATTTTTCGTCCACACCACCTTTATGGGGGAGGCGTAAGGGCTCCTAGACTCCCTAATGATGCCTGATCTCTTCAATTCTGCCAGCTGCTCACGTAAATCTTCTAGGTCCCCCAAAGGGATTCATCTGATTCTGAACGAAGCCTCAGCAACACGTTGTCCAGGACCAGGAAATTGTAAACTCCCAGGCTCTGGAAACGCATTGCACAAACCTTTCTTCAAGGCCTCCTGAAAATGTTTCATCCTCTGCTCCCTCTGCGAAGGCTGGATAAGTTCTGCAACCTTACCCTTGTAACGTGGATCAAGAAGGGTTGCCAGCCAGTAATGATCCCTCTCCTTGATACCACGATTCCTAGGGTCCTTTCACAGGCTTTTCAGGATCAGGGAGGCCATGCAGCGTAAGTTTGCAGAGGCATTCGATCCTGAATCCTCTGGGTCACTAAGGATCACATGATCCGCAACCACCTCCTCCCAGCCACGTACAACTCCATGGGTTTCTGGGGACTGAAAACGATCCCTTGAAGACTGCTGCTAAGTGTTATCCTCCACCTCCATGCTGACACAAACCTCCTCCTCTTCTTCTTCCTGTGTGTTCGCCGGGCCCGCAGGAATACTATCTGGATAAAGAAGGCCTTGAGAGGTAAGGAAGTCCTCCTCTTCCTCCCGCTGTTCTGCCTCAAGTGCCCTGTTTATTACTCCACAAAGTGCGTGCTCCAACAGGAAGACAAGAGGGACAGTATCACTGATGCATGCACTGTCAATGCTCACCATCCTCGTGGCCTCCTCAAATGGTGACAGGACAGTGCATGCATCCTTGATCAGTAGCCACTGGCGTGGCGAAAAAAAGCCAAGCTCCCCTGACCCTGTCCTGGTGCCATACTCACACAGGTACTCATTGATGGCCCTCTGCAGCATTGCCAATGTTGAGTTCAACCTCGTGGGCATGTCACAAATGAGGCGGTTCTTGGGCAGGTTGCATTCTCTTTGAATGTCAGCCAGCTGAGCACTGGCATTATATAACTGTTAGAATATTATTTCATTATTTCATTATTTCAAATATTATTTCAAATTCATAATTCGGCACTTATAGGTGTTATATTAATTCATGGCAAGCTTGCAAAACATATTTGGTTTTATGATTAATCATAGTAAAGTAGGTATGAGTGAATGACCTTGATCAATTGATATGACTTGATTCTTCAATCTAGAGCCAATTTGAGTATGTCATATAAGGCATCTGGTGTAAAGTGTCAAGAATAGACCTCCAGAATAGATCAGTATTTACATAGTGAGATAAATAATATATTTGTTTATCTCTTGTTAAGCTTGTTTAGTGAAGACTTAGTTATGCTTAATATGTATTAGTATATAGTTACTTTATTTGTAGTTCTAGTTAGTAATATATGTTCATATAGGAGATGCTTGATTATGACATTACATCATCAGCACACCACCCCAAGTATAGAGTGCCACATGTGTGCCTGTCAATCAAACTCCATATGACTCTATTACATATTGCTGAAGTAAGAAGAAATTAATGTGTGCCATACAAGGTTCTACGTTTCTGTTAGGTGACGACGTTCATATGTATATATAAGCCTATAGTTTGAGATGGAAGGGGACACGACACACTTACACAACATACTGACACGAACACACATGAAGACTCACTCACTCCCACTTTAGAGAGATAACACTGACACATTTACACTAAGATTGACAAGAAGAACAGCTGAATTACCAGAAGTCTAAGAACGTCATTTCCGGCTTCACTTTGGGAACACTCAGAAGACAGCATGGAAGACTGAAGCTGCAAGTATGAAGGACACATGCTTTCATAAGCTTGCTACAGCAATCTATTCTATTTTATATATATTTACCTACACTGAACTGAACTGTTATACTATTTTTTCATTGTATTTATGATGCCACCTGTGTGAAAATAAACTCACACTTTCTTTTCAAGTCAGCTTGACTATGAATGCTATTCATTCAGAAACGCCCTTAAGATACAAGAATATTAGATATTAATCATTATTCTTCAATGGCGAGCCAGCCAGGAGACTGCCTTCATTTCTCAATTTTTACGGAAATCTCGACCCTTGCTGAGGGGGGGGGGAGAGATTAGCGCAGTTTTGCGAATATTCAAGTCTCGAGAAAAAAAACAGTTTAGAACCTATCAACCAAGAGGCGTTTGTTTTGCGTCAGATGTGGACAACAGTCCAGTAACAGACGGTTGAAGATGAGAAATTCTTCTAAATACGGTGAGTAAAAGTTATGGAATTTATCGATGAAATAGCTAGAGATAGCAAGCTAGAATTTAAATATGTGTCTTTTTATCCAAATGACAGTCACTTGTGGTCATATATGTACAATGCATGTTTACAGGCCAATACACAGATCGATAAATCCAGGTTTACTGTACATAAATTACGTAAGAAAATAAGTAATGTATTGAAATTAGTAAGAATATTTAATAAGATGATTATTAATATTTTACCTGCCAAAAATGTGTGTACACTAAATCAGACAGAGACTAATAATGTACAGAACACAGGAAAACATGGAAATGTGTCCCAAGAGTCTCTTAGTTGTCCTAACTGTGAGATTTTTTGTAATTACATAGAGAATCTTGAAGAACAATTAGAATCTAAAAAAAATATTTTGTCAGAGTTACAAAATGACAGTAGACATATTGCTGTAATAACTGCAGATGACAAAAAGACTGAAACCAAGTCAAAGCTACAATCTTATTTTCCGGAAAGTTCGGAAATAGAGAATATTGATGCTACTAATGAGATAGAAATGAAACATAAAAACTTATTATGTAGAACTGCAAAACTAAAGTTGCAAATACATGATCAACTTATGAAAGTTTTAAAAGACTTTCCTATTTATGACGTTGAGGCAACTGTATTTTCTAATTGGGATTTATTTGAAATGTTTGCGGATCGTTTTAATCTTTCAAACGAGCAACGCAATTACATATTTCAGTTGTGGGTTCTTGTTAATTTTGCTAAACGAATCCATTCACTTGTTAGTGATGACGAAGGTCAGGAAAAGCAAAATGACGCGACAGATAGATTGCGACTATTATTGCTATGTATGACCGGTGAGCAAAAACCGACCATAGAAATGTTAGATCTATTACAGACTACTGCAGAAGAAGATCCATTTTGGTTTAAAACAAGATTTTGCAAGGTTTATGAAATGATATTTGGAGTAGATGATGAAACTGACCCAGGTTTAAAAATAGCTTTCATAAAAAAATTGAAATACCTTGACCCAACTTCAGTAGCCATAGCACAGGAACGTCAAAATTTAAATGATATAGTAAGCTTTATTGATAAAATTAGGAGACAATTGAATCAAAGCAATCTTAGACACAAAGTTGCTATTATTCAATGTGACAAAAATAGTCAGGCTGTAGACATGTCAGAAACAACAGGTCTTAGCAGGAATGACGACGACAGGTGAAGACAAGTGAGGCAAGGAGACCCAATGACGTGTTTTTACTGTCATGGATCTGGTCATGTGAAAAAACATTGCTGGAAGTTTAAGAGGGACTCACAAATAAAAACTAAAGATATGGAGAATGAAAAATCAGCTTTTGTACAACCTTTTTCATGTCAAGATTATATTTTGACTGAATTTCCTTATGTCACTGAAGTCAAACAGATTAGTAATTTGACTGTTAACAGAAGTTCAGACAATATGGCAAAAGGAGCTGTCACTGAAAGAGAAGATTTATTGCCATTGCCAAAAATAAAATCACACCCGGATTCAATTTCTCTGCCATTACAATATGTAGCACCAATTATTTTGGACGAGAATGGTAGGCCATATATTCAATGTTTGCTGAATGGTAAACATATTAATTGTCTCATTGACAGTGGATCTGAGATTAGCCTTACCAAAGAAAACATATCTGTGAAACCCAATTCTCCTATGCGTAATATAGTGGGTTTTAATAATACAGATAATTCCACTGCTAGACAGGTATCCAATGTAAAATTTGAAGTACCTGGATTAGAGAAAACTAATATTAACATTTGGGTCTGTCAATAAGCAGAGAATATGCTTGGCATTGATGTAATTAAAAAAAAAAGTGGGTGATTGATTTGGCTAATAAAAGTTTTTGGAAAGATCCATCCAGGCCCAAATCAGTGCTTATTGATCCCTCTGTATAGAGTAACGTTGGTTCCATTACCAATATGTCTACAGAACAAAAGTGGCCTGATGTTGATGGAAATTGTGCTTTAAAGGAAGTGGTACAATGTTTTCCAAGTTTGTGGTTAAAGTTCAAAAATGACATTGGAACCTTGAAAAGTACAGAATTAAATATTGAGGGTAAGGATCCAGAACCCCTTAATCAGAGTGAGTTACCACTAGAATCAATCGGTCCACTTTCTGCCATTATTCAAGAGTTTGTACAACTTGGAATTGTAAAGAAAGCTAAATCAGTGGTAAATAACTGTATTTGGCCAATTAAAAACATTGATAATTCATATTCTTTATCAGTTGACTTAAGGACATTGAATAAACATATCAAAAATAGCCCAGTTCTTCCTGATAAATCTAACATAAAGTTAAATTTGAATGCTGAGTACAAAGTGTTTTCTGTATTAGAAATCGCTAATAGTAATTTTTCCATCCCTTTAACTAAAAGTTGTCAATACAAACTTGCGTTCACATTCAGAAAAGTGACTTATACGTTCACTCGATTAATACCTGGTCTAGGTATTGGTGATGGTGTAGTTCATGAAACTATAGCAACAATACTTTCAACATTTTCTAGGCCAAACTGTATTTGTCAGCATGTGGATACGATTTTGCTGAGTACTCAGAATATCGATGAACATATGGCTCTTTTGTCTGAGTTGTTTATGATGTTACAAGCTGAAGGTTTAAAATTAAACACGACAAAAGTTCAGCTGATGAAAAGTCTGGTGAAATACCTTCACATGCAAATTAGTCAAGGAAAGAGACAATTGTTGCAAGAAATAGTTAGAGCTATTACTGTAATCCCAACTCCAACAACGTATAAGGCATTGCATCAATTTTTACATAAAATAAATCATTGCAAAGAGTTTGTACACTGTTTCGCAGAAAAAGTTAATCCACTATATAATCTTTTGAGGAACAAAGGTAATATAGTTGACCAATGGGGTCCAAATGAGAAAAATGCTTTTGAAGTGTTGAAAAAAGATTTGCAGAATGCTCCAGCATTAACCACTTGACAACTTGGCACATAACCCCCTTCCTGCCCAGGCGAAATTTCAGGTTTCAGCGCCATCACGCTTTGAATGACAATTGCGCGGTCGTGCGACGTGGCTCCCAAACAAAATTGACGTCCTTTTTTTCCCACAAATAGAGCTTTCTTTTGGTGGTCTTTGATCATTTCTGCGGTTTTTATTTTTTGCGCTATAAACAAAAATAGAGCGACAATTTTGAAAAAAACACAATATTTTTAAATTTTTGCTATAATTAATATCCCATTTTTTAAAAAAAAAAACTATTTTTTTCCTCAGTTTAGGCCGATACGTATTCTACATATTTTAGGTAAAAAAAAAAATCGCAATAAGCGTATAGTGATTGGTTTGCGCAAAAGTTATAGCGCCTACAAAATAGGGAATAGAATTATGATTTTTTTTAAATTATTTTTTTATTTATTTTTTTACTAGTAATGGCGTCGATCTGCGATTTTTTTTTGTGACTGTGACATTACGGCGGACACATCGGACACCTTTGACACATTTTTGGGACCATTCACATTTATACAGCGAACAGTGCTAAAAATATGCACTGATTACTGTATAAATGTGACTGGCAGGGAAGGGGTTAACCACTAGGGGGCGATCAAGGGGTTAATATGTTCCCTGCTAGATGTTCTTACTGTGGGGGGGAGGGGACTGACTGGGGGAGGTGACTGATGGTTGTCCCTATGTACAAGGGACACACCATCCGTCTCCTCTCCCTCACAGGACGTGGATCTCTGTGTTTACACACAGAGATCCACGTCCCTGGCTCTGTGACAGCCGATCGCTCGTATCTGGCGGACATCGCGGCCGCCAGGCACACGCATCGGCACTCGCCTGACACGGCGGGCACAGTTTTTCCCCGATGCGTGCCCGCGGTGGCATGCATCGTGGAAGTAAATAAGAGGACGTCCATAGATGTCCTATCAGCAATTGACGACCGCTTTGCGGACGTCTTTTTCTTATAGCCCGGGCGCGAAGTGGTTAAGTACAATAGAGGTTTGTTCTGAAGCATTGTTTGTTTTGAAAACTCATGTATCTGAGAATGCTATCTCAGTAACGGTGTCTCAATTACAAGAAGGAAAGGAGAAAATAATTACCTATTTCTCCAGAGTTTTATCAGTTTTGGAAAAACTTTTGAGCCAGGTGTGAAGAAATTGCTAAGTGTTCACTATGCAATTAAAGCTACAGAGAGCATAGTGAAATCAAACAAAATCATTGTACAGACACCTGACTGCTCACTAAAAGATATTTTTGAGGAAGGTAGTTTTAGAGAAGTTAGGAAAAAATATCCTCTATGGTTCAGAGCTTTATTACCCATACACATTCAGAAAGATGGGAACAGAAGACATCTTAAGGAATGTACACCAGCACATGTTTATACAGCTGTATCTGAGAAGTCTTTATCTCAGGTTTCCAGCATAAGTACTGAGAAAAACATTGAACCAGTACTTGTTACTGCAGAACAGACTAACACTAGAATAAGAGCTTCAACACAGAATACAGTTACGCATATTTCTAATCATTTAGAGATGAGAACAAAGGCGTAGTCCATTGTCATCTCTGGGGTGATATGAAACCTTTCTTTGTTTATTAAAACAGGGTTTTGTATCATGACCAAAAGGAGGTATTGCGTCCTGTCGTACCTAAACTTTACAGTACATATGTTTTATAGTTTGGGTCATCTTAGACAGGATATGGACAGTACATAGTCATACAGAAGTTCTCTTTGAAGGAAAATATAAGATAGTATTATTTCACATATAGTTTAACATATTCACAAAACTATTGTCCCGTAATGTTTTAACATTTGTTGAAAAAAATAGGAAAATGTACAAGAATTAATGTAAATATTTTATTCCCGAGTAATGATACTGCCTCTCTTTTACAGATATGGAATCTAAAATCAAACAAATATGGAGGATAACAAGCTCCTATAAAGAGCAAAGAGAATATCAAGAAATTCAACGTTAAAGAAGAGATCCTTTCGGAAAGAATATTGGACAAAAGATTTATATTTCATATTTGACTATTTTATCTTATTCAACAAGGTTTTTCTAATCTAACAGGATTTGAAGAAGAAATTTTAAAGACATTTCATGAAGAAAAATTAATCAGAAGGAACTTTATCTATCTACTATAGATAAATAATTTAGGACTGAAACATTTGTCCACATATACATTTTTTGATTATCCAATTATTCTGATATTAATGTTCATATTAAGTTAGGATTATCATTATTATTTATATTTTTCCTTGTTCATATATTGAATATTTTTAGCTTACAACTGTACAATCATTCTAGTTAATAGAACATCTTTTGTTCATAACTTAAGAAACATATCACTCTTAATAGAACAATGGAAAGTTTTAGAGTGTAAAGTATATTTCCAAAGAGTTAAAATATTATTTGAGCACAAATATGGAAATATATTATTGCATAATTTACTTATTTTAATAATAATAATTATCATTATTATTATTAATAATTATTGATATAAGTCATCATTATGTTATACATTTTTTAAAAATCTATACCATTATTTTAAGATTTTTAATAGATAGGTCTAAGAAGAGTTAAAAGTAAAGAGAAAATAATTTAGAAGGAGAAATATTTCTAGCTGCTTCAGTTCTGAGGAATATTGTGTCCGATCATTTGATACAAGGAGGAGTGATTGAGATATGAATGATTCTGTATGTATTTAATAATTTTAATATGATTAATCATAATTCAGGGGGGATTGTTAGAATATTATTTCAAATTCATAATTTGGCACTTATAGGTGTTATATTAATTCATGGCAAGCTTGCAAAACATATTTGGTTTTATGATTAATCATAGTAAAGTAGGTATGAGTGAATGACCTTGATCAATTGATATGACATGATTCTTCAATCTAGAGCTGAGTATTGCTAGATATTTCTGGTGAAGCCAATTTGAGTATGTCATATAAGGTAAGGTATCTGGTGTAAAGTGTCAAGAATAGACCTCCAGAATAGATCAGTATTTACATAGTGAGATAAATAATATATTTGTTTATCTCTTGTTAAGTTTGTTTAGTGAAGTCTTAGTTATGCTTAATATGTATTAGTATATAGTTACTTTACTTATAGTTCTAGTTAGTAATATATGTTCATATAGGAGATGTTTGGTTATGACATTACATTATCAGCACACCACCCCAAGTATAGAGTGCCACATGTGTGCCTGTCAATCAAACTCCATATGACTCTATTACATATTGCTGAAGTTAGCAGAAATTAATGTGTGCCATACAAGGTTCTACATTTCTGTTAGGTGACGACGTTCATATGTATATATAAGCCTATAGTTTGAGATGGAAGGGGACACGACACACTTACACGACATACTGACACAAACACACATGAAGACTCATTCACTCACACTTTATAGAGATAACACTGACACATTTACACTAAGATTGACAAGAAGAACAGCTGAATTACCAGAAGTCTAAGAATGTCATTTCCGGCTTCACTTTGGGAACACTCAGAAGACAGCATGGAAGACTGAAGCTGCAAGTATGAAGGACACATGCTTTTATAAGCTTGCTACAGCAATCTATTCTATTTTATATATATTTACCTACACTGAACTGAACTGTTATACTATTTTTTCATTGTATTTTTGATGCCACCTGTGTGAAAATAAACTCACACTTTCTTTTCAAGTCAGCTTGACTATGAATGCTATTCATTCAGAAACGCCCTTAAGATACAAGAATATTAGATATTAATCATTATTCTTCAATGACCAGCGGAAATGACCACAGACTTTCCTGGCCTGCCTCAGGAGATCCTGTAAGCCCGGGTACCTTCTCAAGGACCGCTGCACCACCAAATTCAGGACGTGAGCCAATCAGGGAACATGGGTCAAGTGTCCCTGTCGGAGGGCGGAGAGGAGATTGGTGCCATTGCCGCATACAACCATTCCTGGCTAAAGCTGGCGTGGCATCAACCACCTTTGAGCCTGCCCCTGCAGAGCTGACAGAACCTCTGCCCCAGTGTGGCTCCTATCACCTAAGCAGACCAACTCAAGCACCGCATGGAACCTTTTTGCCTGAGTGCTTGCTTAGCCCCTTGAATGCCTACGTAGCACCGCTGGTTCAGAGGACAAATCTGCAGAGGAAGAGGCCATAGAGGAAGAAGAAGAGGAGGGGGTGGAGGAGAGAGCTGTGGCAGAATCACTAATAGCATTTTGGAGGCGTGGTGGCAGAACTAGCTCTAACAATACTAAACCCTGTTCTGCATCCATCCCAGCTGCCAGCAGAGTTACCCAGTGCACCGTGAAAGAAAGGTAACGTCCCTGTCCATGCCTGCTTGACCACGAGTCCGCGGTAATATGCACCTTACTGCTGACCGCCCTGTCCAATGAGGCGAAGACATTGCCAAGACATTGCCTTCCACATGCTGGTAGAGTGCCTTCTGTGAAAAGAAACTGCGTTTGGGAACCTGCCACTGAGGTGCCGCACATTCCACAAATTCATGAAAGGGGGCAGAGTCTACCAGCTGAAAAGGCAGCAGTTGCAGTACTAGCAATTTGGCCAAGCTAGCATTCAGACACTGAGCATGTGGATGGCTGGGACCAAAATTCTTTCTACGGTTTAGCAACTGGGGTAGGGAAATGTGCCTGCTAAAATCGGATGTTGGTGTACCGCTAGGAGATTGGCCGCAAGTACTTGGGACACCTATTCCTTTACCTACATTCCTCTCAGTGCAGGTTTCTGAGAGGACTGGAGGTATAGTGGGGTTGGAGATCCCAGATGAGGAGCAAGGAGAGGTCCACCTTGTTCTTTGATGTGGGTCTTTTAAGTGCTCTTACCAATGGACTGCATGGGAGGTCGTCATATGTCTGGTCAAGCATGTGGTGCCTAAGCGGCTGCTGTTTTGGCCACGCTTGATCCACTTCAGACATAGGTTGCAAACAGCAATGGTGGGATCTGCTGTACATGTGTCAAAAAAGGCCCACACCAAAGAACTTTTCAAAATAAGCGGGGAGTCAGCAGAGCCCTGTACCTTATTAGCTCTGCGGTGTGATGCAGTAGGGTGGCTGCCCTTAAGCTGCCCCCTGGAGGGCATCCTGCCTCGTTGGAGAATTGCCTCCTCCTCCTCTCTTCTATCAGGGACGCAAGTAGAGTCAGTGACCTTATCATCCCCTCCCTGCTCATCACTGAAGCAAACTTGGCAGTATGCTGCAGCTGGGGGAACATGACTGCCAGTTTCTTGTCCTTCTTGGACACCCCCTCTCTGTAGGCTCACGGAAGGAGTGACTGTTGACAAGGAGCCAATGGAATAGGCCGCTTTGGCAGCTGCATTGGCAGGCAAGCTACTCTAAGCCTGGGTGACAGATGATGAGGAGGATGAGGACGGCTTTGTTATCCATTCCACCAACTCTTCTGCATGTTGTGGCTCAATAACACGGCCAGATGCAGAAAAAAAGGACAAGTGTGCCCCATGGCCACATGTAGAGGATGCACCATGTCCACGACCAGTACTGTTGACTGTAGACACAGAGCCTGCTTGTCCTATTTTAGTGGCCTGTGAGCGTCTGCCTCTCCTTGGTGGCCTTCCGGACATGATGTTAATTTTGTTTAGCAAAACCACACTACACTGTATTGTGTACTGTGTACACCACCAGAAAATTTGTAGCAACTGCATTATGGGTGCACGGTATTGTGTACACCACCAGAAGTCTAATAGCAACTATGGGTGCACTGTATTGTGTACTGTGTAAACCACCAGAAAAGTAGTAGCAACTGCACTAGGGGTGCACGGTAGTGTGTACACCACCAGAAGTCTAATAGCAACTATGGGTGCACTGTATTGTGTACTGTGTACACCACCAGAAAAGTTGTAGCAACTGCATTAGGGGTGCACGGTATTGTGTACACCACCAGAATTCTAATAGCAACTATGGGTGCACTGTATTGTGTACTGTGTACACCACTAGAAAATTAGTAGCAACTACACTGTGGGTGCACGGTATTGTGTACACTGTACACCACCAGAAGTGTAAAAGCAACTATGGGTGCACTGTATTGTGTACTGTGTACACCGCCTGAAGTATATTAGAAAAAGTAGACCAGGAATGGCCTGCAGTCAGATATAGGCTACACTGTATGCAGAGTATATATATATATATGAGACTGACTATATATATATATATATATATATATATATATATATATATATATATTAAATACACTGCAGCTAACTGAATAACCTGCCTGCCTGAAGTATATTAGAAAAAGTACATCAGGGATAGGGATGAGCCGAACACCCCCCAGTTCAGTTCGCACCAGAACATGCGAACAGACAAAACATTTGTTCGAACACGCGAACACCATTAAAGCCATAGGACACGAACATGAAAAATCAAAAGTGCTAATTTTAAAGGTTAATATGCAAGTTATTGTCATAAAAAGTGTTTGGGGACCCGGGTCCTGCCCCAGGGGACATGTATCAATGCAAAAAAAGTTTTAAAACTGCAGTACTTTCAGAAGCAGTGATTTTAATAATGCGATTGTCTATGTCCCGCGGTGATCCGATGTCCAGCAATGCTGCAGTCTCAGTCTCCACTCCACATGAAACCCCCATGATGTAAGAGGGGCGGGGTCACCCATCATAGGGTAAGCCCCGGCTTTCCCCGGCAAGCGGGGAATAACCAATGATGTGATGGGGCGGGGTCACCCGCTGACATCATAGGGTATTCCCCGGACACCTGGGCTTACCCTATGATGTGGACTGGTGACCCTGCCCCCTCTTACATCATGGGGGTTTCGTTTGGAGTGGAGACTGGAGGAGACTGCAGCATCGCTGGACATCGGATCACTGCGGGACATCGAGAACAACGCTGGACAGACTGGATTACATCGCTGGAATGGTTTTCGTTTTTTTTTTTTTAATAAAGGACTTATCCCAACTGTGTCTGTGTGTTTTTTTACAATTTTTTACACTTTCTTTGTGAAATGGTAAGGGTACAATGTACCCCGTTACCAATTCACATGGGGTGGCCGGAATCTGGGGGTCCCCTTTGTTAAAGGGGGCTTCCAGATTCCGATAAGCCCCCCACCCACAGACCCCCACAACCACCGGGCAAGGGTTGTGGGGATGAGGCCCTCGTCCCCATCAACATGGGGCCTTGCCGCCCCATGTTGAGGGCATGTGGCCTGGTAGGGTTCAGGAGGGGGGCCGCTCTCTCGTCCCCCTCTCTTTTCCTGCGGCCTGCCAGGTTGCATGCTCGGATAAGGGTCTGGTATGGATTTTTGGGGGGACCCCACGCCATTTTTTTTTATTTTGGTGCGGGGTTCCCCTTAAAATCCATACCATACCTGAAGGGTCTGGTATGGATTTTTGGGGGGACCCCACGCCATTTTTTTTTACATTTTGGTGCATGGTTCCCCTAATATCCATAGCAGACCTGAAGGGCCTGATATGGAATTTGGGGGGGACCCCCACGCTTTTTTTTGGGGTTCGGGGTTCCCCTCAATATTCATACCAATTCATTATAGCCGCGAGTGGTTTTAAATTACTTTTTTTCCTTCAGAAATTACATTTTGTGCAGGGAAAATTCTAAACACGTGCGACTTTACAGGCATACTTTAGACACCCCCAGGTATGAAATTTAAAGGAATATTTCACTTTTACTGTTTCACTTTAAGCATTATTAAAATCACTGCTTCCGAAAAAAACGGGCGTTTTTAAAACTTTTTTTTCATCGATACATGTCCCCTGGGGCAGGACCCAGGTCCCCAAACACTTTTTATGACAATAACTTGCATATTAACCTGTAAAAATTAGCACTTTAGTTTTCTGCCATAGACTTTTAAAGGGTGTTCCGCGGCTTTTCGAATTTTCCGTGAACACCGCAAATTGGTCGCTGTTTGCCGAACGGGCGAACAGCCAATGTTCGAATCGAACTCATGTTCGACTTGAAC